>CM053583.1:424149901-424175717 GCA_028627135.1 Pseudochirops cupreus | reverse complement strand
GTCTGTGTTGATTTCTATGTTGATGATTTGTGTTGAGTTTCCAGACCTTGTTGGTGGGTCTGAGTTGATTTCACAGGCAGATAGTGAATTGATGATGGTACTAGCAATGTGCATGAATATTATTGTGGCTCTGTCAAGCTTTGTCTTCCCAGAAACAGGAACTGTGAAGGACTTGAGGTGGATTGGACACTGTGAACTTCAATATGGAATGGGAACTGGATGAAGAACTGAACAAGGAGCTGGACAAGGAACTGGGAGATGCCTGCCTTTGAATCCAGGTGACAGTTGGAGCTGGGACCATGGAAGAGGAACCATGGAAACTGAGGGCCAGCCTTGAGTCAAGCTGAAAGAAGATTTTACTTGGATACTGTATACTGACTGAGAAGATTATGATTTACTGTGACCTAGGGGTGGAGAAATTTGACTTTTGAACTTTGTGATTGAATTAAGGATTTTGTGATTGACTAAATGATTGTACTTTGTTGAAAACTATTGTGCCCACTTTGGTGAAAACTATGTGTCCATTTTATGATAAGTCATTGTGAATGCTGTATTTTGATTTTCTGTGAATGTTTTGCTCTGATTTGTTATGGAATAAATAAAGTGTTTGCTATACTGTGTAATCAGAACCTTAAAAGCTGTTCACAGTAGCATTCTTCTGGAAAGCTGTTTGTGCATGACATTACAGGTAGGTGTGTACATTTTATATATGATAAAATTGATTTTTAAAAAGGTTCAATCACTTTCCTACAATCACACAGCTAAGTGAGTAAGTCACACAGGCTTCAGACCAAAGTCTTCTTGACTGTAAACCCAGCATCCTAAAGATTGTCATACTTCTCCTGCAACATTTCTCCCAAAGATACCTGCAACCATCCATCCATCCATCCATCCATCCATCCATTAATCTATCTCTCCATCCATTCAACTAGAACAATACCTTCCTTTGAAATGGGGTTGGAGGAAAGGAGCCAAGGAGCCTGGGCTTGGGGAGTAGTTGGAGTGATTACAGTAGTGGTGGGGACTCTGAGAAGGTAGCATGGATATGCAGCATCCATCTCCATTTATGAGGCTAAAAGACAAATAAGAGAGGAGGTAGAATGGTGAAGTATCCTTTAACCACAGCCTTAAGGGAAGGGAATAAGGACTTATATAATATCTACTGTGGACCAGGCACTGTGTTAAGCACTTTATAAAATTATCTCATTTGATTCTCACAATAACTCTGAGAAGTAGGTCCAATTATTATCTCTATTTTACAGTTGAGGAAACTGAGGCAAACAAGGTGAAGTGTCTTTCCCAGGGTCATATAACTAGTAAGTGTCTGAGGCAGGATTTGAACTCAGGTCTTCATGACTATAGAACCAGAATTCTATACACTGTGTCTCAAAGACTTAAAGACTAGAAGATGAGCTGAAATAATGGGCCCTCATATGTAATTTGAGATTCTTTTGTTTTAAAAGGACATCCTGAAATCCTTTTCAGCTTATCCCTTGGACCTTAATGATTCCATGGTTCCTGGAGCCAACATTAGGGAAGTAAAAGTTGGATTGGTTGGAAATTGGAGGGAAGTCTTAGGCTGAGATCCCAGATTTTATCAGGCAATCATTTGTTGTTCTGGGCTCTGAAAGAAACACCTGGAAAACATGTCCTTGGATGGGAGGTAGGAAGGGAAATTGGCAGCTTTTGTTTTCTTTTTTCCCTTTGCTCTCAAAATCACAAATACAGAAATAAATTCCATCAGCATTGGAGCTCTGGGATCCACAGAGCTCAGCTTTATGGACATACTGCATCTGTCATGGTGCTGACTGTGGAGTTGAAACCTGTCCCAGTTTATGCTCCCACACAGAGTTTATCTAGGCGATGATAGGAAAGCCAAGGATGCCAAGTGGCCTGGGGTTGCCTGTGTCCATCCTCTGCTGATCCAATCCAGGTGCCTCTCATACTGGGAAATCACACAAAAAGAAGATGCAAGGGATAGATTGACCACTCTCTATCCAATGGGTCCAGCAATATAGAATGTGGTCCCCACATACTGAAATCTAGAGGTGAACTTTCTTGAGTGAACAGGGACCAAGTGGAAGCTACCTTTTTCCTAGCTCTGCTCAGGCACTATGGAGGAACTGTTGGAAGACTGTAACTGACACATTGACCTTATTAGTCTTGGGCTTCTTCTCTACCAGGAATCACTTCATAATATGCTCAGCTGAAGGGGGAGGTTCTGAATTACTGAATTATCAAAGTCAAAGAGATCTGGTATATTTTAATTAGCCATTTAAAATATAGGCTTGGATGAGTTGAATCAAACCTAAACGCTGAATACCATTAAAGAATGATATTTTCAGTTGCAACAAGGAACTCTGAAATTGCTATAGAGTCCCCCAATCTCCTCTTTGGCTGGGACTCTGGGACCAGCTAGCTAGTTACTTTCCCCTATCACACAGAAAATTGTTTGCCACATCCTTTGGAGGTCAGTATCTGGCCTCTACCTCCGAACATGGGTGTCTGCCTAACCTCTTCCACTTTGGGTCAGTAATAATTATTAGGAAGTTTTTTTTTTCTGTACATGGAGCTGAATTGTGACTCTAGTTTCCACTGCCTACTTTCTATTCTCACTAAGGCCAAGCACAAGAAGACCTTGCTTTCTTTTCCATGTGACAGATTTAGAACACAAAACTGAAGCCCTGAGAGGTAGCATGGCTTCTTTAAGGCACACAGATATCCCTCTGGAGGCATATATGTGGGAGAATGGACATATTCTGGTATCGAAGTTTACAGTGGATGCCAGGTAGTGCTGTGGGCTGGAATCAGGTATTAGTGACTTGTTGACCAACAGCTGCAGGAATTTATAACTGGAGGGGAGGGGGGTGGTTGTCCTGGACAGCAGAGAGAAGGTGGCAGCCAGTGGTTGTCAGGGTTGCTGGTGAAAAAACATACAAAGAAATAAGAGTAATACCAATGGTCCACATGAGCCAAAGAAAATATAACCAGAATCTAAAGGCACTGGATTGAGTAAAGTTATACAAGATACGCTAATCAGCAATGAATTTGGCTTCTGAGGTTAGATGGGGGAAGCCCCTTGAATGTGTACAGCATGGTGCTAGGCTTACTTTAATGGTCAAAATCCTCTCTAATGGGCAGGATGCATTGACAGACAATGGAAGTCATCCACTGAAACTTTCTGGCATGCCATGAAGAAGTATCATCTTTCTGATGTGAGCTCCCTGAGCACAGGGATTCTTCCCTCCCTTTTCCTCCTCTCCTGTCCCTTTTCTCCCTCCTCTTCTTTTCTTTTCTTTTTTATCTTTGTATTCTCAGCAATCACCATAGGGCCTATTCACCTTGTTGTCACTGTTTAGTCTTTTGTTCTCAAGGAGAACCAAGATGTCAGGGAGGTGATGCCCTGACATGCAAGTGAACTGGATTTAAGTGAGGCAGGACTGTGCAAGATCACTGGACTCACTTTCACTTCCAGAGTCATCCCTGTGCAGTGGCCGGATATGGATGAGGACAACTGGAGATGGTCCAGGATTCAGTGGAGGCCTTGGCCTTTTCCAGGTAAGGTCCTTAACTGTTCTCAGTTTGACTGAGGCAACACCCAATCGCCTGTAGTATGTCCTTAATGAATGTTTATTGGAATGAGTTGAAAAAGGGAAGGCCCTGGTTGAGGGTAGATTTTAAATGTCAATAGACTGCAGATAAAGCACTGAGGTCAACCTAGGCTCCCAGTGTAGGCTTCTGGGGCCTCTCCATTCTCTCTACTTAAGAACTTCCTGGAAACTTGGAATAAATTGACCTGGAAGAGGAAGATGCCTAATGTTCAAATCCATCTCCCCTTGCCCATTCAGCTCTGAAATAATCCAAGCCTCCTCCTGTTCCCCTCCCTAGGATTCTTTAAGTTAGCCTCTCTTAACTGTAGCCTCTGCAGCTCCCTTCCAGGACCATGTAATGTTAGTGGAATTTAAAATCTTCTCTGCCCATCAATAGGCCTTAGGTGGAGCCCATTAAGTGAGGCTTGCTCAGGGGAGGCTTGCTCACAGGGAAGGCTTTCACGCCTTTTGCTAATTTCTAATTAGGCACTGAGTCACAAGGGTTGTGCTGCCTTCTGGCTCTGAGAAGTGCCTATATACTTGGAGTTGGTATTTTGCTTTGGGGGCTTGCTTATGAGAAAGACCTTGTGATTGTCTGGTCAACATTCTGAGTGGCCATGTATTCAGAGCTCCCTGCCTGCTCAGATATAAAGGCTCTTTTGATCTAGGGATGTATGCAAAGTGCATAGTTGATTCAGGCAAAGCCCTGTCTGTTGGTCTTTTTTTCTCTGCTTATATTTTCTCTGAAGTTCAGGTTACTGACTTTTGCCTTGAACTAATGAATGTAATTAAAAAATATTGTTGACCTCTTAAACAGCTATCTGCCCTAGTAAAGCAGATCTAAGAACTTGTGCTAGCTGTCATCCTGGGGAGGCCAGTAAGGTTGCCACTACCACTCATCTCTGGTGAATATGGCTGTGCTGATCTGCAGTGATGGCCATGAACAGCTTTGATAAATGCTCAGTTCCCTCTGCTTCCATTCACTCTTCTTTGCAAAATTTCCACATGTAAAAACTGGGCTGGAGAATAGCAAGGAAAGTCTAGAAGTTGGGGCAGCAAGGTGGCACAGTGGATAGAGTACTGGATCTGGAGTCAGGAAGAACTGAGTTCCAATCTAGCCTCGGGCAGTTACTCATTGTTTGATCCTAGAGAAGTTTTGTTAGTTTTTTCCTGCTTCAGTTACACCTTTTGGAATGTGTGGGTTATAAGAGCCCTTCCTTTTCAGAGTTGTTGGATCAGATGAGACAGCATTTGAAAGTGCTTTGCAAACTCCAAAGTGCTATAAAAATGCCAGCTGATCCTATTTTAACTTGGGTGCACCAGAAAGCTAGAAGTTGAGTTTAATTGGTCTCTCTTAGGTTCATATTAACCCATTGTTGGAAGGATGTCCAGGGTCCACCCAGTGACTGACCCAGGGCCGCCTCCTCCACAAGGTCCCGCCTTTGCTCAAAGGCCCCTGGGGATGGAGAGTTCCCTTCTTCCCAAGGTAGCCCATTAGCCTTCAGGAAGTTCTTTTCCCCACTAAACACTGGACTCTGACTCCCAGGAGCTTCTCTTCATTCCTCCTAGTTCTATTTTCTTGGGCCAAGCAGAACATGCCTCCCCCAACCCCCATGCAAGCCCTTAAAACAACAGAAGCCAGGGATTGCATTCCTCTAACCTCTCACTAGGCTAGACTTCTCCAGGGCTGTCAGGCAGCCCTGTCACGGCACTGCCTCTAGTTCTTCTCTCCCAGGATCCTCTCCACCTTAAACACTGACCTTCCTAAACCCTGGTGCCTTGAAAGGAACACAAGCCTCCAGCATAATTAGACCAGGGCCAAGGACAAATGGACTACTGTTACCACTCCACCCCACAGACACTCTCCTACTTTGGTGGTCCTCCTGTCTGACTCTTTGTTTCATTTTATTTTCTGGCTCTAACTCCTGCCCACTAAATATGAACATTGCCCAAGGCTCTGCCCTGTGCCATTTCTTATCCTATTCTTTCTCTATGCTCTCTCCCTATATACTCATTGCCACAGGTCAAATTTCCATTTTCAATTTTCTTCCTGTCTGTCTATCTATCTATCTATCTATCTATCTATCTATCTATCTATCTATCCACCCACCCACCCATTTATTGGTCTCTCTAGCTCCTAAATCCATATATCTAGTCATACTCTTTTTCTTAAGCTTTGATCCATCTACTTCTTGAGTGTCTCTACCACTATAAGCCCTAAATGCCTCAAACCAGACATATCCAAAAAAGAAGCTCATTGTATTTTCCACCAAACCCTGCCCTCCTCCAAATGTCCTATTTCTGTTGGAAAAAAGCCAGCTATTTTTCTATTCATCCAGGTGCATTCCAGTTGTCTAGGGTTCCATGGTTCAAAACCTTGGAGTCCTTCTCAGTCCTCCTCTTCCTCAACCCCTATGGCCAATAAATTGCTAAATCTTGTCAATTTTTGTGTCCCTTGTATCCCTTCCCTTCTCTCTCCTGTATCACAGACTCTATCTGAGTCCAAGCCTTATCACTTAAGGCAATAACAAGAGTCTAGGTCTCATGCTGGGTGTTCATCAAAGATCAAATGTGATAGATGGGATGAAACTTGACTCCTTCTGAGGAGGAGAGAGTGAAGTGAAGAATGGCTGGATCACATACTTAGATGTAGTGGGCAACTGAGGCCCCACCATGGCTCTAACATTGACTTTTCAGGCACAAGTGTTCAACCCTCTGGGGTTATGTTATGAGAACAGAAGTGATCAGGAAAAGTCATCTTCTGACAGCATCTTTTCAGAGAAGACACTCCCCAGGGCTCCACTACAGTGATTCTGACTCTCCCAGCTAAAGGTAGGGATCTTTGAAAAGGTACTTTGGTCCAAAGTCCCACTTGGAGATATGTTGGGCCATTGAGTCAAGCTACCTTTCTTGGAGTTATCATTGAATGTGACATGAAGCTGTGGTGGGAGAATGAGCAATGATGGGTGGTGTTAGATTAATGGGGCTCCATGTTCACTTCTGGCTGCCCCTTGTCTCCCAAAGCTCCATATTTTCTCCCACTTGCCTTCAGACACTGCCTCCTCCCTCTCTCAATGCATCTCCTTATTCCTGAAGGCATGTCTTGCATCATGTTCCTGGAGTCCTTGTTCTATCCTTTGTCACTGGAATGCCTCAGTTAAAGACCTGGGAAAGACAGAGAGAGTGACCTTCACCTGCAGGAGCTACACCTTTCTGGGACTGGGAGGATGAATGAGAGGAGCAGAATGAGATGTACATTTCAGATCCAGCCAAAGGGTTGATTTGCTTTGTTTGCCTCTATTATTTGTTACAAAGGAGGGCACTTTTGGTGGGTGGCGGATAGTGATGAGTGGGTGGTGGGTAAAGATGAAAAAAAAGAAAGAGACAGGGGCATCAATAAAGCATTTAAAACACGCAGAAGGAAACACAGTTTCAGAAGAGGACACAAACAGGGCCAAGTTGTCTCTCTTATGCTGAATTTAATGCCCTTAAAATCTGCTTATGATGAAGTTTCAGTGATTCCTAGCTCTTCTTCTTCGTGTATTGAAATGTTTATGGTTCCTAGTGATGGACATAATTAAAAGAGAGAGTTTTACAGAGGGCTTATAAGTATACCATCCTTCTCCGTGGAGATCAAAGACATAAATTCATCCTAATTGAAATGTGCTATGTATTCATTTTGTAGGTATTCTGTACATGGAGTGTGGACCTTGTTTAGCCACGTTGGTCCACAGGGATAAGAGGAGGGGCTCTGGGTCAGGGAAGGCCTGAATTAGAGATTTGGTCTCACTCTTGTTCATGCTCAATCCTTTCTGTTCTGATCTCCAGCCTCCTCCCCAGGGAAGGGTCTTCAGGGACACATTCCTTTTGAAGATCACAGATGACAAGGTATTGGAGCTATCATTTTCAATCAGCTTATCCTAATCCCTGTTTTTCATTTTCCTAGTCTTGTTTTTGATAGATGCTGACAAGTTAAGTTCCACACCAAAGACTCAACATTCAGAGGAGCTCAGGGAATTTCTAGTTTCCGAGGATGTAGCTCTACATCCTAGTGACTCATGAAGTTGGGGACATTGAGCCTGGAATCATATTACTCCTCTTTCCTGCCTGCTTCCAAAGAAGATATAGGAAGAGCATTTTTAGATGTCACCACAAAGATATGGCAAAACCAACTGTTCACACATGACAGAGATGAGGAGAATCTTGATATTCTTGTCATCAAGGATAGATAAATAGATTAGAGACACGACAAAAAAAGACAGACAGGTAAGACAGAGATAGGCAGACAGACCATAAGTTCAAGAGAAAGGTGTGTAAGAGTTTGCATCTCTGGGTGGGAAGCCTGTGATGCTCTCATGCCCTGTTCCCACTTTGGTGATGGTGGCTGAGCATGCCTGAAGGTGGGCAGCTCTGCCTCTATGACCTCCTGAGCACTCAGGATTAAATAATGATGCATTTGTGCCTAACTGAGCCCCCATATTCAGCTGCTGGATGATTCCTGTCATACTAACTCAGAGGCTCTGGAGACCCTTCAGAAGAAGTCCCACTAGTTGTTAACAGTGGCTAGTGACTGCCACTGCAATTCTTCCCTCCTGGCTGGGTCTTCCACTTGGGGCATGGGCCCTGGCACAAGGAGCTGTGGAGCTTTGGGCTTTTGCTTCTTTATCATCAGTCACTCCCCTGTGCACACCCTGGCCCATGTGTGGATGTCTTCTTCTGTCCCAGTCGGCAGGGAGGCAGTCAAGGCCCATGGGGCCAAACCAGATCAGTAGTCTATACCCGCGTTGGCTTTGTGAGACTGTGGAAGAAGAAATTGCAATATCTTTGAATTATGCATCTCTAATATTGGTTTTCCTGTTTCCCAGGGAACATTATTGCAACAACAGTCTTTTTTTAATAAAAGGAAGCCATTCATTATAGGAAAAAAACCCAAAAAAACAACCAACAAAAACAAACAAACAAAAAACCCCAAAGAACAGAACATAAAACGACCCAAACATTGCTTAAAACCAAATAATATTTTTAAGCATGAAAAAGTGAGTCTCCTTGAATTGGTGACAGCAGCTATGAGAGGCAGAGGCTGAGCCATGACTCATGCCTAATGGGGAGCCAGGAGAGTTAGGGGAGAGCTGGCAAATGTGGCCTCGTTACAAGAGGGGACCAGGCTCAGGCATCTTGCATCAGAGAGAAGCCAGTTTTTAGAGGAATGTCGTTCATAATGTTGATTTTCCCAAAGTCCTGACTTTCAAATTTAGATGATTCCACTTCATTCACACTCAGAGGCTGCCTCAGGAATTGGGCAGCACAGTCCAGAGGGTGCAGCCCCAGTGATGACCACTCCACCCATTTCATCAAACACTGGACAGGAAATCCTTTCCTCAGACTTACCTGACTTCTTTGCCAAGGATCTTGACACTGAGGAGTCTCTTGGCCCATCGGGACAGAAGCTTTAGAATGTGGAGCATAAGAGAGCAGTGTGTCTGGCTTGTCATGTCCTCCATCGTACCTGGAGGCTCTACTTCGTGGGTACATTTATGAAGACAGTAATTGACCATGAGTGGGTAAAATGGGGAATGTGACCAGGGACTACGGATTCATTTATTCATCTAGGATATATTAAATACCAATTAGTGCAAAGCACAAAACATGAATGAAGATCTACTTTGAGTCTCCCAGAGCTAATAGGCTGGGGGTGAGATATCTCTACAAGTCACTCCAACACAAGTCCAGCTGAGCCAGATCCCAGGAAGTTGGCCATTGAGGGATGAATTGTTCATCCATGACAGAAAGGTGGGGTGATAGCGCTTATGTGGGATGCAATAGCACACTCAGTGTGCTATTAGACAAACAGCAAATGAAAACAGAAGGCTCCAAAGAGGTCTTCAGTTCCCCAATGGATTCTCTTCCTTTGGTGACAAAGACAGAATGGGGGTGGGAAGGGAGGGGATGGAGGGCATGCAGTTCTTAGGTTATCTATCCACATGATTTAGTCTGTTTCTAGTTCAAATGTAGTATCCTTGTCCTATGGCCATATGCTTGGAGGGACTAAGCCATAGAAAGTCTGGCCATTCCTGGCCATTTCACAATAATGACAATGACGATGATGAGAATAGCAGCTAGTGCCTACTCTGTGCCAGGCTCCGTGTGAAGCACTTCACAAATATTGTCTCGTTCACCCCTCACAACAATCCTAAGAGTTAGGTGTTGAGAAAAATGAGGTAAAATGAGGTTCAGTGACTTGTCCAGGATCACACAGTTGACAGGTACTTGGGAGGATTTGAACTCAGGTCTTCCTGACTGGAGGCCCAGCACTCTACCACCTGCTCCACCTAGCTGCCTTGTGGCTCATGGCAAGTGTATAGAGACACCTGCTGTGACCACAGGCACAACTCATGACAAGTAAGTTAGATTGTTGAGGAGAAGGGACTAGGGGAGGAATGTGACAAGGAGATAAACTCCAAATCAATGAATTCTTTAATACTCAGTGATTCCAATGGTGGTGGTGGGGGGGCATGATGGATGAGAAGGAAGCAGGGTGGGAATTAGAAGTGGATTAAGAAGAGAAAGAAGTCCAAGGCTTACAGCCTGCCCCCAAACTCCACATCTGACATCAGAAAGACCTCTCAGAAGAGAGTCAGAGGGCACCAGGCATAACCAGCTCCTGGCAATGCAACCAAGAGATAATTCAATGGGTGATGTAATGGAGGAGATCAGGAACCTTCCCTTGCCCCCTCTCCATGTACTGGACTGGGCCACTTCCCATGGAGCTGGGTATGCTCTCTGGCTCCTTTGCTGGAGGACACAATTTTCATGGAGGTGATGTAGCAACTCCCAATTAGGTATCAGTCTTAGGGACTGAACTTATACAGAGAATCGGCCCCAGAGTCAGGGGAGCCACCCACTCAGTGTGCTATTAGACAAACAGCCTCTCCTTTGGGTTTCCAGTGAAAGGGAGAAGGGATGGCCCTCCTCTCCAATGCTTCGCACCAAGAAATGGAAATGAAAAACCCATGGCAACAGGAGACATTTACTTGCCTAGGAGGGCTTGAGTCCCTGGCAACCTTCTGCTTTCAGCTACTTAGGGGCCACAGTGGCTAGAGCATTGGATTTGTGGCCAGGAAGACCTGAATTCCAATCCTGCCACAGGAACTTTTAGCTTGGGTGACTCCAGGCAAATCATTTCTCTAATCTGGGCCCCAGTAGCCTCATTCGTGAGACTGAGGGTAGGTAGACTCAATGACCTCAAAAGTCCATCCCAGCTTCAGATCAAAAATACAAAATTCATCTTCAACTAATCAGACTCATTAAGTCACTCCAAGGGCAGTGATGAGATTGTCAGCCATTATCTCCTAGTTCTAGAAAAGTGATCAACCACATGCTTGTTGAGAGCCAGCTTCTCTGTAAGAGAAAGTCTCTGCCCTGGAGAGCTTCCCACCCACTCATTCAATGGGGAGGATGGGTAGGGTAGGTTGGTCAGGCTGTGGGTCAGATGAGACATCAGGGGCAAGCTAAATCCCTGGCTTTAATTTCATGGCCTTGTCCTCTTTTCTTCAATGGGGGATGTCGGTGGGAAAGGGATCTTTTGTGAAGCTGAGTCAGGGAAGGCTTCACAGGAGTGAAGTGCAAAGCCCCACTTGGAAACCATCTTGGCTAGCTTAAAAAGTGGTAAGGGTCTGAAGGAGGGTGTGACAATGTTAGCAGGCCTCACAATGGAACAGCTGATTCTGCCTGACGATGGAGTCAAGGGCAAGGGGAGAGTTCAGACCCCAAGGTTTTGTTATCCAAAGAAATGGACCCATCCAGAGAGAGGCTCAGCTAGGGTGGGGGCTTAGTGGGAATGGGGTGAAAGAAGGCGATATGCAGGCAGACACCCTTTTAAGCAGAGAAGAAGAAAAATGGCTTACACTGAGCACATGACAAAATAACACCATTTCAACTAAGTTGGATAATCCTTCTGTAGCCACTTGTGGCTTAGACAGGAATCCTGCACGGCTGTTAATTTATAACTAGGGAACCTTTTAAGAATCTGTGCAGAAAGACTGCTCATTCCTTTCACAAGCACCACCAGAGTCAAGAAGTTTCATTTACTGGACAAGACAATCCCCTTAGGACTCTTTCCCCCTTCTCTTATTGGATTATTGGAATGACCAACATGAGGTGACTATAGGCATCACTGCTAGGGCCTGGGGTCAAACAGAGGAGAAGAAAGGGGACAGACAGGCTAAATAACAGTGCAGGGGTGTGAGAAAAGGAAGACATTGCCTTTGGGATCCCTCAGGGATGAGGGTTATCCAAAAGCTGCCAGTATGGACTGAATTAAAAGGCTCAGAGGAAGGTGTCCAATACAGTGGGTAACTGCTCCACGGAAGATTAGCAGGAAGGCATGGACAACCCCCATCCCAGAGGGTGAGAAGGCTTAGATGAATGGTGAGATGCATTGAGGAAGTGCATGGTAGAATGGAGTGAGCAATGCCTCTGAAACCATAGTGGGATGATCCCGAATGGGTTAAAAGAGAAATAAGAATCATGAAAACAGGATTTATGCTTCCTTTCTACCCTTCTCTCCTCTTCTTTCCCCTCATCTTCCCTTCCCTCCCCTCCCCTCCCCTTTCCCTCCTCTTCCTCCTCCTCCTCCTCCTCCCCCTTCTTCTCCTCCTCCCCCTTCTTCTCCTCCTCCCCCTTCTTCTCCTCCTCCCCCTTCTTCTCCTCCTCCTCCTCTCCCCCCCTCTTCTTCTTACATTCTGACTCCTTATTCTTTGTTTGCTCATTCCTCAGGGGCTGGACTCAGAATCTGTATGAGCCTTTTCCTAGGCTGAGTGATACACATTTCACTGTCTGTCTCTGCCCAAGGTGACTTCTGGGGAACAAAACTGGACCCAGTTGAATTCTAGCACCCCTTTCCCCAGGCATAGGGGAGCTGTTATTGTTTGTCCTTATTTCTCAAAGAGGACCATCAGGGACATAACTGGTGATGCCATCACCTGCAAGTAAATTGGATGTAAATGACGGAGGGCTGTGCAAAGTTATTAGTCTCACCGTCTCCTCCAGAGCCATCTGAGTCCAATGGTCAGAATATAGTTCAGGATGACTGGAGATGGCCCTGGATTCAGTGGCAGACCTTGGGCTTTTTAAGCTAAGGTCTTTAACAGGTCTTGGCTTGGCTCAGGCAACACCAATTCAGTGATTAAGGCTAAGTAAGAAATGAGGGAAAGAGTGGTCTCTTTTACCTAGTCAAAAAAATCAGTCTGGTAGGGGAAGACCCTCAGGGTTTCTGGCCAAAACAGAAACAACTGCTGTTTACATTCCCTCTGAGTTCCTTCTAGAACCCCAAAATATTGAGGATGGGTCCAGGTCAGCCAGCTTGCTTTCCTATACTAGTTCTTCTGATGCTTAGTCTAGACTTTGCCACCCTGTCTCAGGTGATTTTTTGCCCTGGAAGTTCCCTTCTCCTCAGGGGAAGAATACACCACTGGGAGCAGGGGGCCACAAGGGTAAAGGAATGTTTTAGGTTCTAGTGGAGCACCATTCACATTACATACCCTGGCAAACTACCCCAGTTTTGTGGTCCTCAGCACTCTAGGAGAGCACTGCTGTAAGCCCAGAGTGCTGTTGTGTAGCAGTCCCAGGTTGTGAGAGCTTCTGCCTTTGGGTTTTCCTATTGCATGGGGGTGGGAGGTGGGGTGCAGGGGGGAAAGGGGAGAGTCTGGTTATTTTGCAAGCTCATGCAGCCCCACCAGAGCATGGTGGCTAGTGGGGGGGGGGAGGTTAGGGGAGGTACAGGGCTGGTAAGGATTGGAGATTAGCCTTCCCTGGTGTTTACACATAAACTCATTAGGGTTATTGTTTCTTAGAGTGAAGTAGTAGCTTTATCTCTCATACATACTTCCTATTTTAGAGTGAGCTTGTGAAGATCAGAGAAGATATCCAGTCCTCAATCCTGTTGGTCACCTAGGGAGCTGGGTTGTTCAGCGGAGAGAGCCAAGAGGTTAAAATCTAACCTCAGATACTTGCCAGTTGTGTGACTGTGGGCAAGTCACTTCACCTTTATTTGCCTGTTTTTTCAACTATAAGATGGGGATAGTAATAGCACCAACCAGCAATGGATGTTGTCACAATCAAATGAGACTTGTATGAGTATCTGTAAAGTATTTAGCACAGTTCTTGGCACATTGTAGTGTTATGTAAATATTAACTTCTTGTTTTTTCTTCATGTGACTCAGAAGTCCCAACATTATTTCTAAAGAGAGGAAGGAATTGGTTTTTTTTTATCTGGTCTCATTTGGCCATATCTTGAAAGTAGGCCATATGAACTTCTGAAGTAAGCAAGGAGGGGAGAGAGGAAGACGGAGAGGGGGAGAGAGAGAACAGAGAAGTAGGGGGAAGGAGAGAGACAGACTTACAGACAGAGATAGAGAGAAAGAGAGACAGAGAGACAGAGACAGAGAGAGACAGAGACACACACAAAGACAGACGAAGACATAAACAGATGGAGACAGAGATAGGGAATGAGACAGAGACAGGGATATAGACAGACAGAGACAGAGGCAGGCAGAGAAAGAGACATAGAGGTAAATAGAGAGATACATACAGATAGGGCCAGAAAGAGACAAAAACAAAGAGAGATACTCCTGGTAGTTCATCCATCTACTCAGTGAGGAGGGAATAGCCTTCTCTCTTCTGTTCCATTTCTTCTACCAGAGAGAGAATGAGAGGAGGAGAGAATGAGAAGAGAAGAGAATGAAGACATCTCCATTGACAGGCCTGTGTGACCAGCACAGATGTAGAGGCTGCCAGTGGATCCTGCAGAGACTTGGTCTCAGAGGCCATTGGGAACCAGTCATCTCCCAAGCAGCAGACTCACATGGGCTGGTCAGTTCTTCAGGATTACTGTGTCAGCGGCCAAGGGGAAGATGAACTGGGGAAGGGAGAGCCTGGGCAGGGGAGAGCTATTGGAAGCCATGGTAATGGTGCAGATGAGAGCTGATGAGGATGGGGTGAGGACGTTGGCTCCATGGGTGGAGAGAAGAGAAGAGAAGGGCTATGAGAGATGTTCTGGAGGTCAAATCAATAAGACTTGCAAGCCAGCTGAAAATGGGAGTAGAGGAGTGGGAAGCACTGGGGTGACCAGAATGGTGAGCTGGGGCGCCCAGAGAGTAGTGGCCTTGACAGAACAGGAGAGCTGGCCATGAGGAGGCACTATGCCTCCTCCCTGGGGCACAGGGCAGAGGCCTGAGGCTGTCCAGCATGGGGACTGACTGCTTTCCATTGCTGGTGGTTCATGTGGGGACAAATGATCTCATTAGAAAGAACACAGAGAGCTTCACTATGCATCATGCCTGCCCTCACTAGAAACTCTGTGGTGCAGATGGTGTTTTCATCACTGATGCCAAGTGCAGGAAATGGCTTCCAAAGAGAAAGTCACGCTTAGGCATCCGACTCCACTCCTCAAACATTTATTAAGCACCTACTAGGCAGTCACAGGGTAATATAACACCATGGGCACTGGCTTCAGACCAAGTGTTCCTGGGTTCAAATCCTGCTTTGATTAAGACATGATATCTTGGGCAAGTCCCATGTCCTCCCTGAGCCCCTTTCCCTTGTCTGTGTAATGATGGGTTTTGATTCCAAGGTCCCTGTGGTCCCCATCAGCTCTGGATCTTGGATCCCAGGCTTGTCTTCTAGCTTTGGAGCTCAGACACTGATGGAACAAGGCATGGAGAGCCTGTTCTTTACCACGGGCTCTTCCTGCAGCAGGTTCATAGCATGCAGGTGGAAAAAGCTCCCTTCCTAGAAGGGAAGTATAAGGGATGGGAGGAAAGTCTTTCTCTTTCACAAGGTACTAGGGAAGAGGATCCCCTGGATGGATGAGGAAAGCAGTGCAAGCTGGAAACAAGGAGAGGAGCCAGAGAAGCAGGTGGGGGCTAGAGTGCGGAAGCAGGTGACACAGAGGGGGAGAGGCAGCAGAAAAGCAGAAAGACCCCAAGATCCTCCCTTGGGTGGTTGAGTACAGGGAGTGCTAGGCTTGGCAGAGGAAGACCCACATATCAATCCTCCCTCAGATGAGTATTAGCTATGTGACTTGGGATAAAGCACGTCATCACTGTCTGACTCATTGGTAAATGAAAGAGCTGGGCATAACGGCCTCTACATCCAACTCGAAATCAAAGATACTCTGATCCTCTGGGAGAATGTTTCTATGGAATGGGGGCAGGGAGGAGTTTATCCCAGGGAAGGTGAAGTATTCTAGTGGGAGAAGCAGGAGCCAGGTCATTCAGTAGTGGGCAGAGCAGAGAGAGGCCAGGAATTGGGGTGGCTCTTGTGATGGACCTGCTGAGGGGCTCTGGAACAGGCACTGGTCACTGACACTTATGATGGTGAGGTCTGTTGTCTTTCTGGAGTATATTCTAGGGGCATGAGCTAGAGCTTATGGAGACTTAGCAAGCCTGAAGGGCTGCTCCCCTCATTCAGGAATTCATTTGGGCATAAAAGGCACTGCCAGAAGGAACCTAGAAAGCCTTACTGAGGATTATGGACTCCCAGGAAAGAAACTGAAGATCTCTGGGAGCAGATGGTGTTTTTGTCACTGCTGCCGATGGACGGCAGGGCTTTGAGAAGGGAGAGGCAGATTTGGGAACTGAATAGCTGGCTAAGAGGATGGTGTCTGAAAGCAGAATTTGGAATATCAGGAGAACAAGCTCTTCTCTGGGAAGCAAGTGGACCTAAGAAAGCTTAGTAAATACATATCTGCACAGCATGTATATTTACTCTATTTACACATATAACTAACTTTCCATATCTGTATCTGTAGCTACACACATATCTAGACTGATACACACACACACACACACACACACACACACCTCCCCACACATATATCTACATGTGTATAGGTGTGATGCACCTATGCCCATATCTATAGATCCCCACATCCACTCACGCTGCAGGAGCTATGCCCTTCAAGGCCCAGGTGACAAATCCCAGAGCAATGACAATGGCCTCAGCTGGCTCTGTGCAGATTCCTGAGCACTGCCAATAAACCAGTGGGGCAAGAGCAAGCATTGCTAGCTCACGTATCTCTGAGACGAGGGTGATAGGACTCAGAAATGGGATTTAGCTCAGGAAGGAAATGCCTGCTTCCAAAAAGAGCTACTGCGGGCTCAAATAACCTTGCACATCAAACAGATATGCTTCGGTGAGAGAGTCTAAGAAGCTGAGACTTGGGGCATGGCGAGAAGAGTCTTTGAGTGAAGATAAGTAGAGGCAGAAGGCAATCAACAATGTTGTTATGTGTTCTATGTACTGTGACCTAGACAGCAAGAGCACATAGATGAAGAGTTCAGGAAACAGTCTGCAAGTGTGGTCCAGGGGCAGGACAGAAGCATGATGGAGGAGCCTTATTCTCTGAAAGAGCCAGGAGCTGTGACTAAAGTAAGTTCCTGTCAATTTGCAAAAGAAAGGAAATCACCAAAGAAAAGTTACTCTGGGCTTGAATGAGACCAAGAGGAAGGAGGTGGTAAACATGCGAGGATGTTATGGGAAGGAAAGGCACCAAAGCCCTGTCATTGCTTTGGCCACACATGTCCATTGCATGCATGCCTCACTACTGTTGTATGCTTAGTGGGTACCCATTCTTCCAATAGACACTGCATACTCTTGAGGGATAATATATTTTGGGGTCATAGGGAGAATATCTTTACAGCACTTTCTTTTTTATTATTAATTAATTTATTTTTAGTTTTTAACAGTTGGTTCCATAAGCTCTGGAGTTTTGAATTTTTCTCCCCTTCCCTCCTCTCTTCCCCCCCATAAATCTGATACAGGTTCTTAAACACATTTTCACATTAGTCATGATGTAAAGATGCATTTGGACCAATGGAAGGAACCATGAGAATGTAGAAACAAAAGAAAAGGAAAGCAAATAGTCTGCTTCCTTCTACATTCAGACTCCACAATTCTTTCTCTGGACGTGGATGGCATTTTCCATCTTGGATCTTTTGGAGTGTCTTAGACCCTGGCATTACTGAGAAGGGTTGTCTATCAAAGTCAATCATCACACAATGTGACTGTTACTGTGTACAGTGTCCTCCTGGTTCTGCTCTCCTCACTCAGCATCAGTTCATATAAGTTTTCCCAGGTTTTTCTGAAGTCCACCTGTTCATCATTTCTTATAGCACAATAGTATGCCATTACATTCAGCTGGGTGGGGAGAATATTTATGGCTACTTTTCTAGGTCATCTTAGTAAATGCCTTTGTTTTGAGCTACTGGTGTCTAGTGACTGATTTTTAACAGGAAGCATTCCTGTAGGGACACATGAACCGTGCTAGTAGGAGTGTGCTACTGCTGTGAGCAAAATATGTGAATGGCAAACATCTTTTGGACAACAATTCATGACCACAGACATGGGTTGGCTCACAAGGCAGTGTGATTCTTTCCCAGAAAGAATAGCTGTTGGGTGACAGGCTCAAGGTCTAAGAGAATCTCAATCCAGAAGAACACTGGGCTGACTATTATGTTGGTGACATTTAATGAGTAAAAACCTAGCAATATGAGGATTTGGATTTCCTGACTGGACTCACAGAATAGATATTAATAAAGCCATGTCAGTTTGCAAAGGGATGCTGAGTGCAGTGCTTTGGAGATTGTATGCTATGTTTTTGTGTGCTATGCCATTTGGCCACTTGGGCTGGACAACATAGCAAGTAGCCAAGAGAGGGTATACACAATTTGAGAAGGTATATTGAGGGGATGATTTGGGAGCATTAAGTAAAAGAAGGAGAGCTTACCAGAAGTCAGCAAGACTTCATCAAACAAATAAACAAACGAGCAGGTCAAACCAGACAAATTATTTTCTTTCTTTATTTTTTTGTGTGTGAGGGGTATTTACTAAACTGAAAGTGGAATGCTCTAGAATTACTTTGTAAAAATTTCAGTGAAGCATTTGATACAATTGATCAAGCTATTCGTGTGGAGAAGGTCGAGGCTGAGGATAAGGACACAATATCAGGAAAATTGGTGGGATTGGAAACAAGTTTGATTTTTGTATCCAAAAAATAGTCTCTCAGTAGTAGGATCATGTTACTGTTAAAAACCATGTTTAGTAGAATATCCCTGGGGTGTGTTCTTGATAATTCTATGCCTTTTGCATTTTTGATTGACTTATGTGAAAATCCACATGACATGTTTATCCAATTTGGACTTGGTGTGATCCTGGAAAGAAGACCTAAGTTATTAGATAAGAAGATTTAGAAGAATCTCGCTAGGTTAGAGCATTGTGCCAAGTGGAAAATGATGAGAATCTATGCTGGTGACAAATACAAACACACAAGCAGAGCACAGGTTGGGGAGACCGATCTACACAGTGCTTCCAGTGTACTGCAAGTTCAAAATAACAGTCAAAAATCATAAGCAATCTCAGACTACACTAGGAGAGATGGCAGGTACTCTCTTTTGCTTGAATACGATCCCATCATATCTGGAGTATTGTGTTTAGCTCTTTAGAAAAGGGAAAGTATGGGCTCATTCACAGAAGGATGTTCTATATGAGGGGATGGGTCATGCAATGATCAGTTGGAGGAACTGGGGTGGGAAGAGAGGATGTGATAAGCTGCATTGAAATATAGGAAAGGCCGTCACATAGAAAAAAGCACTAGTTTTGTTCCTTCTGGTACACAGGGCAGACTCAAGAGAAAGAGGAGGAAGTTGCAAAGAGGAAAATGTAATCTTGTTTGTTGAGAAAAACTTCCTGATGATTGTCTATCCCAAAGTGCAATGGTGTCCCTGGGAAGAGAGGGAGTTTCTTTTTTCTAACAGTTTTTATTTTGAGACTAGAAGTTGCACAAAGGATAGAAGAAGATTGTTTCATCTTTTTTGTATTTATTCCCACTTTTTTCTGAATATAGTGATTTCTTCCACCATCCACGAACCATTGAACCTTCTCTTGTGACAAAGAAAATCAGTTAGGTATAACCAGTGGACACAGCATATATGCAATTTTGTATCCACAGTTGCTTACAGCTCCAAGGAAAGGGGGCAGATGAATTTTCCTAATACCTTCACCAAAATTAATCTTAATAATTATAGCATTTGTTTTTGTCTTAGTGTTCACTTACATTACTGTAATCACAGTTATACATTATTTCCCTGATTCTTCTTACTCTATTCATTCTTATAACTCTTCCAATGTTCCTCTCAATTTGTCTTTTATACCTTTTTTGATGTAGAGCACAGCAACATCCCACTACATTTATATACTACCATTTGATCATTGATTTCCCACTGAATGGACACTCATTTTGTTTCCAGTTCTTTGCTATAGCAAGAAGTGTGCCTACAACATTTTCATGTATGTGGGAACTTTCTGCCTACTTTTTTCATATTATTTGGCTACATATTCATTGGGGATTGACTCAATATTACATAATGGTACCAGTTCTTTGCATAGCTTGGATATTAGAGCTTTATCAGAAATTTTTGAAACAATATTTTTCCTATTGTCTATTTTTAACTTTGTTCTATTGATTCATTTATGTTATAACTTTTAAATTTTGTGTAGATGAGATTTTCTAGGATCTCCTCTATCCTTTATTTAGTTAACAATTCTACCTGAGCACTAGTTGTGACATATCCTTCAATTCTCCTGGATTTTTAAAAGAATATAATGTTGCCTTTTATATTTAGATATCTTATTCATCAGGAACTTGTGGTTTCTCCTGAGAGGTGCTCGTCTGACCTTATTTTCTAACAAACTGATGAACAGTAGTTCTTGTCCAACATGGAGTTCTTCCCTAGAGAGTTCATTTATTAGTTTATTCATTCATTCATTCATTCATTCATTCATTCACTCATCCATTTATCTATCTATCCACCTATCTATCCATCCATTCACTTATCTATCTATCTATCTATCTATCTATCTATCTATCTATCTATCTATTGTTTCTCTAACACTGGAGTCCTGTTTGTTTCTTTCTGATTCTTACTTATCTACTCTGTTCCATTGCTTCACTTTTCTGTTTTCATCAGTACCTGAAAATTTTGGTTGTTACTACTTTCAATTGTTTGAAATCTGGCAATGAATGATTTTTGAATCTGTATATTTTACTTCTATTTCCCATATTAATTTTTATTTTATTATGTTATGTTCTTAAAATAGGTTTAATACTTCTCTTTTTAAAAAGAATTTATATATTTTTTTATATTTTAGGCATATTTTTTCAAAAGTACCCTGTGATGCTGTGAAGTGTGTATATTCTTTAATGTTATAATTCAGAAGATGCTATTTGCAGTCTAACTTTTGCCAACTACCTGTTAAGTTTTATATTTTTCTTTTTCTGTTCTGTTTGTTAGGTATATTGAACTCTGAGAAAGGAACATTATGGTCTCCTACAATTATGTTTTTCTATCTATACCTTTTTGTGATTTAGTTAACTTTTCTTTTATGTATTTAGATGCTTAAGTGAATTGTTGCTTGTTTTATAATGGTATTACTCAATTGCTTACTGCCTTAGGGAGGGAGGAGATGGGGAGGGAGAAAATTTGGCACTCAAAATTTGACAAAATTAATGTTAAAATTTGTCTTTACATATCATGGCAAAAAAGCAAAATATTATTTAAAATGGTATTGCTTCATTGTCTACGGTATCCTTAAGCATGATGTAATTTCATTTTAAAATCTCTCTTGATGTTATGAATTTTTATTTTTGACTCGTATGATAGGGCAGTTGAAACTCTGAATTTATTTGGAATTGGAAATTCATAATTTTGTTTCAATTTTGCATTTTCATTTCCTATGATTATTTTTTAGATGAATGACATTTGTATAGCAAATTGTTGGAATCTTCTTTCTTATCTCTTCTGCCACTGTTTTTTGTTTTATTGCATTGCTTAGTCACTTCCCATTAAGGTTACAGTTTTTAGATAAATGTTTTCCTCTTTTTTTTTCCTTAAGGACTGATTTCATTCTTTTCCACTTTTAGAACAAAACTATGTCCTTATGAATGGTTTTGTTTACACTAAAATGGTTCAGGTCTAGCTCTACAAACTCTTCCTACTTCTTTCCAATTCCATTTTCTACCTTATCACAACTTCCTTGAATTTATTCATATTTCCTTCTCTTCCTTCCCTTCCCTTTCCTTCCCTTCCCTTCCCTTCCCTTCCCTTCCCTTCTTTCCCCTTCTTCTCTTCCTTCCTTCCTTCCATATGCTCATGTACATAAGATTGCTACTCAAATCCCCTTCACCCCACCATCCAACATCTTAACCCATGTAACTTTTTTGTAGCGCCTTTTCCCAAGACTTGTTCATTTACTTGGCCTTTTCCCGTATTTTCATTGTCTTCAACAACATTTTGTTTAATTAACATAAATAACATTTCATAGGAAGACATAGGAGACACCTAGGAAATCTCATTAATTAATTAAATTAATCTAATTAATATGGAAACTAGTCCCCAGTAGCTAATGAAAGCTTTTATTCCACATGAAATTGTCATGGTTCGAATTCATGCTAATTAAATAAAATGTTGAAAATTTCATTGATTTCATTTCTTGAAAATATGCAGGGTTAATGAGATTTCGTATGTGTCACCCTGTAATGTTTCACTTTCTCCATCTTTCTTCAATGAAGTGGCCCATATTCTATCCTCCATATCAGACTTGGTCTTCCAGCTCCCACTCCAGGGTCTGCACTCTCCTGAGTGGTTCCATATCTCTCCAGCCCCAGACTTACCACACTGCACTAGAGCTATTCCTTGGTATCCCTGCCCCCTACTCCCCACACTTATATGAAGAGTCATTACATCAATACTACCATTCCTGTAAAAGGCATAACAAGTGATTGCCCTATGACTCTACTCACCATTCCAGTGATTTTCCAGATAAAAATATCTTTGTTTGGCTGCAACTCTCCAATATGAGTTTCCCTTATTATAGTGTAAGTTCCTTGAAGACAGTGGCATTTTGCCTTTTGGTATTTGTATCCCTAGAGTTTAACACACACTTGGCATATAGTAAACACTTCATTCATGCTTTTTCATTCATCCATTCATCCATTCATTTATGGGCTCTATGCTTACATATTCCATATTTACTCCTATGTGTCTCATTAATGACAGATTTTCCAGAATGTAAAAGCTGAACTCTCTTCATTATCCAGTTTCTGTGCTAACACATTTGTGGCTCTGCCTCCATTTTCTTTTCCCTATATTGTCCTTATTTATTTCTTATAGGTTTTCTTTCCTTTCCTTTCCTTCTCTCCATTTCTTAATAGAGCTGATCATTGCTTTGGTGTGTCTCACTTCTAGAATGATCAGTTCATTTTAATGGTTTATTTTTAAGTAGCATCTTTTAAAATTAATCCCTCTCTCCCATTTCCACCCATTAAAAATTCCCCCAAACAATCCCCTCAAAATATTTCTCTCTGTGATTACCTCCATTTTTCCCTGTCTACATCTTGTTGGTACATCCTTGTTTACATATTGTATGGCCCCTTTAGACTCTCAGCTTCTTGAGAGCAGGGATGCTTAACTAAGTGTGTATTGACTTACTGGCATGTTTTCATAGTCTGGAAAAACAAATTCTCAAATTTGCCATGTCCACAAATATGTAATGTCTGTATTTTAAGTTCATCACCTCTCTGTGAAGAAGTGAAGGACTTGGTTCATCTTCATTCTTTTGGACTCACGGTTTATCAGGACATTAATTGGAGTTGTAAAGTCTGTTCAAGTTGCTTGTCTCTGTAGTGTTGTAATTGTATAAATCATTCACCTACTTCAGCTAACTTCACTCCCTATCAGTCCACAAAAGTCTCCCCAGTTTTCTCTACAACCATCCCTTGCATACTTGTTTATAGTACAGTAACGTTTCATTACATGCGTATAACATAGTTTGCTTAGCCATTCCCCAAGGGGAGGAAGCTCCTTCTTTAGCTTCTTATTCTTGGCTACCATAGAAAGATCTGTCAGCAATACTTCTGTACTCTTTTTTTACCTTTGGAATCATCATCAGTGCCTGAAGGAGACAGTGTACTTGTACTGAGAGTACAGCCTTGGCTCCCAGTCCCTAGATTACAGCAGCATGAAAAAGGCTCCCATGTTACTCAGTGGTTTGCACAAAGAAGACAAGCCCACACTTACATTTCCAACTGGCCTTCAGCTCTCGCCCACCATTCTTACTCAATTCTATCACAGCCCTCTGTGCTTGTGGGGAAGCTGAAGAAATCATTGCTCATTCTCAGTTCACATCCGGGTCAGTTGGGAGCATGGATTTACTTTCCTCTTTTTCTTCGTGCCTACTTTCTCCCCACTTGAGCAATTATTTTGCTCTCAAGCCTCCCCTCAGTGATTGACCTATAAAGGAATATATTTTTTTCTTGATGAAACAGTAATCTAATTGATCCCTCTTCCTTTCTTATGACTCTTTAGGCTAAATCTTCACTGCCCTCCATTCTTGGCTCTCTTGATGGGCTGTCTTTGATCTTTTAAACCTTCAGTCAGATTTTTCAAAATAATGGCCTTGCTTCCTCTTAGAAATATGGGATAATTAATTGAGGTGCTTTGGATTTTCTGAATGATATATTTATTTGGTATTTTAGTGGTTTGTTTTTCTTGTTTTGAGCATTTATAGGTTGAATGCTATGTTCATGTGTCATTTCTTTTATAGAAAGGACACTTCAGATTTCTTTTTTTTTTTTATGATTTTATTACTAGGTTCAAGTTTGCAAAAACCCCCCCAACATTCATTGTCAACAACAAGTGTTAATTAAGCACTCAATATCTACCAAGGACTGTGTTAAATTTGAGAGCTAAAAAGGGATAAAATAATTCTTTATCTAAAGGAGCTTATAGTCCAATGAGGATACAATAACTCAGTGGTTCTCAACCTTCCTAATGCTGCGACCCTTTAATACTTGTATGTGGGCATATCTGCATGTGGGTGGACCCACCTGGAGATGGATAGAGGAGCAGTGTCTCGGTTCCTAAGACCATTGGAAATATGTGTTTTCCAATGGTCTTAGGCGACCCTTGTAACCCCTGTGAAAGGGTCGTTTGACCCCCAAAGGGGTCACAACCCACAGGTTGGGAACCACTGCAATAACTGAACAATTGTATATAAATGATGAGTAACTTGGAGCTAATCTTCAGGGGAAAGCATGAACATTAAGGAGGATTGGAAAAGGCTCCTTGAGGAGGATATAATTTTAGGAAGAGCTGAAAGTAACCAGAGCCAGCAGAAAATGGATGATAAGGGAGAGAATTGCAGACCTGGGAAACAGCTGGTGAAAATGCTGAGTCAGGAATGGGAAATTTTATCTAGAGCAGATCTGCACAATTTGTAAACGTTTTCTGGCCACAGAGAGTTAGACTAGAGACGACCTGATGATGGGTGTTTGCCACAGGTCATGAGACAAACAAGGAGAGGCACAGTGGCAACCCTCCATTTTTCACAGTCTGCCCTAAGTCCTTTGGTGGGCTGCAAGATATACGGTTTGGTATTAAAATTCTGAAACTCAAACTCTTACATGCTTTAGATTTTCAAGAGTGTGGTTTCTCTTCTGTTAGTGATCTATTGATTCTATTAGTCAATATTTTGTTGGTAGTTTTAAAAACTTTCCCACAGCCCTATATTGCATCCTGGGTTAGGGTATTTAGACTTCTAAAATTTATTATTATTTTCTGTCTGCAAGACGTATCATCATTATATTTTTTTTTGTGCAACTTGTGTTTTTTTTAAAATAATCTTTTATTTATTTATTTTTAGTTTTCAACATTCATTTCCACAAGATTGTAAGTTACAAAATTTCTCGCCATCTTTCCCCTACCCCCACTCCAAGATAGTGAGCCTACTGAATACCCCTTCCCCTAATCTGTTCTCTCTTGTATCCTCCCCCATCACCCTCTAGCTTACTAGTAGGGCAAGATGGATTTCTATACCCCATTGCCTGTGTATCTTATTTCTCAGTTGCATGTAAAAAACAATTTTTAAAAATAGCATTTGTTTTTGAAACATTGATTTCCAGATTCTTTCCCTTCTTCCCTCCTCACCCACCCCCACTGGGAAGACAAGCAATTCAATATAGGTTGTACATGTGTAGTTACACAAAACATTTCCATATTAGTTATATTATGAAAGACTAACTATATTTCCCTCCATGCTATCCCACCACCCACTTATTCTATTTTCTGCTTTGACCCTGTCCCTTTTCAAAAGTGTTTCCTTCTAACTCCCCC
>CM053583.1:424093388-424149801 GCA_028627135.1 Pseudochirops cupreus | reverse complement strand
AATTTACCCTGTTCTATCTCTCCCTTTCTCCTTCTCCCAATATATTCTTCTCTCACCACTTAATTGTATTTTTAGATATCATCCCTTCCTATTCAACTTATCCTGTGCCCTCTGTCTATGTATACATGTACACACATATGCACACACTCAAATATATATGTATATATTTATACACATATATACCCTCCTATACTTATACATATATATTCCCTTCAACTGTCCTCATACTGAGAAAAGTCTCATAAGTTACAATTATTGTTTTTCCATGTAGGAATGTAAGTTCCTTATGGTTTCTTTATTCTGTTTACCTTCTCACACTTCTCTTGCTTCTTGTATTTGAAAGTCAAATTTTCTGTTCAGCTTTGGTTTTTTCATCAAGAATACTTGGAAGTGCTCCATGTCATTGAATGATCATATTTTCCCCTGAAGCCTTATACTCAGTTTTGCTGGGTAGGTGATTCTTGGTTTTAATCCTAGCTCCTTTGACCTCTGGAATATCCTATTCCAAGCCCTTCTATCCCTTAATGTAGAAGCTGCTAGATCTTGTGTTATCCTGATTGTGTTTCCACAATACTCAAATTGTTTCTTTCTGATAGCTTGTAATATTTTCTCTTTTACCTGGGAACTCTGAGATTTGGCTATAATATTCCTAGGAGTTTTCTTTTGGGGATCTTTTTCAAGAGGCAATTGTTGAATTCTTTTGAGTTCTATTTTGCCCTCTGGTTCTAGAATATCAGGGCAATTTTGCTTGACAATTTCTTGAAAGATGGTGTCTAGGCTCTTTTTTGATCTTGGCTTTCAGGTAGTTCAATAATTTTTAAATGATCTCTCCCGGATCTATTTTCCAGGTCAGTGGTTTTTCCAATGAGATATTTCTCATTGCCTTCTATTTTTTCATTTGTTTGGATCTGTTTTATAGTATCTTGATTTCTCATAAAGTCATTAGCTTCCAATTGCTCCAGTCTAATTTTGAAGGCATTATTCTCTTTACTGAGTTTTTGAAATTCTTTTTCCGTTTGGCAAATTTGGCTTTTTAAGGCATTCTTCTCCTAACTGGCTTTTTGGGCCTCTTTTGCCATTTGATTTAGTCTATTTTTTAAGGTATTATTTTGTTCAGTATTTTTTTGGGTCTCCTTTAGCAGGCCACTGACTCACTTTTCATGGTTTTCTTGCATCATTCTCATTTCTCTTCCCAATTTTTCCTTCACTTCTCTTACTTGAGTTTCAAAATTCTTCTGGATCTCCTCCATGGCCTGTGACCAATTCCTATTTTTCTTGGATGCAGGAGTTCTGACTTCATTGTCCTCCTCCAGTTCCAAGCTTTGATTCTTTTAGTCCCCCAGAAAAGGATTGTATGGTCTGATTGTGCTTCCTGTGCTTGCTCATCTTGCCAGCCAATTACTTGACTTTTGAGCTCTTTGCCACAGTAGAACTCTGCTTCCAGAATGGAAAGAGCTGTGTCCCAAATTTCTGGGGTTTTCACAGTTGTTGTCAGAGCTCTTGTCAGAGGTCTGAGGAGGGCACCCTCTCTACAGCCACCACAAGCTCTGGCACACTGGCGTTTCTTACCCCAGGACCATAGCCAAAGACTGCAGCCAAGATCCAAGCATGTCAATGCAAGAGCAATCACCCTCTGAATGGTCACTTGGTCCCCCAAAGATCTGCAGGCCAGAAGCTCTGTGGGTAGCCATGTGGCAGCAACTGCAGCCATCAGTGTGCCACTACCTCTCACCCTGGAGGAGACTGGCCAGATGGAGCTCTTCCATCATCCAGTTCCAACAGAGTTCCCTACTGACCTTTTGCTTTCTCTTTGGCATTTATGGGTTGGGAAGTTTGGAAACTGACGCAGATGCCAGTGATTCAGTCTCCTGAGGTCTGATCTGGGAAGTCTGTGCCACTGGTTGGGGCTGCCCTGGGTCTGGGCCCTGGTGGCTCATGCAGGACTGCTCATCCCCCAGGTGGGTGTCATAGACTGTTCCTGTTGGCCTGCCAGGCTCTCTTCAGCGGGAGATTTGTTTCTCTCTGTCACTTTGTGGGTTCTGTAGCTCTAAAATTTGTTTAGAGTCATGTTTTATAGGTATTAGGGGTAGTTGGTGTAAGAGCTTAAGCAAGTTCCTGTTTTTACTCCACCATCTTGGCTCCACCCCCGTTTTGTGTTTATCAGTATATTTTCCTTATACAAAAGTCCCATTTTCCTTCTCTTGCTGCTCTTCAGCCACATTTTCCTTTATTTCTGGATTTTTAAGTTGTAGATTTGTAATTTTCTTTTTCAGAACTTCTTTTGCTTGAGAAGAGCCTTTTGTGTGTTTGAAATTGTCTGCTTTGTTGCTTGTCTTATTTATTTCTTCTTCGGGAGTTCTGCTTTTCCAACTTTCCCGCCATCTTAATGTCTTATTTTGAATCTTTTATTTTTAAAAATCATTCTGGGAGTTGTTGTCATCTTTCCATATGATATCTAGGTTCTTTGCTTAATTTATTGATGTTTTTGCTGGAGGATTGGAACTCATTTTCTTTTACGGCATAAGGCCGAGTCATTGTGTGGAGGTATTTTTGGAGTTCTTGTTTATTCTTTCCCTATTGGATTATCGAACTGGGGTATGGGCTTATACTCAGACTTTTTCTTTTTATCTTTTTGTTGTTCAACCTTTCAGATCCTTCATCCCTCATTTAAGGTCATTTGTTTCAGACTTTGCTGTCTGACCTCCCTTCCAAGCATTGCCCTGGTTTCTAGTTTTTCTCCTGAACTGACTCCTGAGTCTGAGAAGTCTTAGTTTTCTAGAATTAGGGTATCCGGGCACAGCTGGGAATTGATACCCTGTCTTATTACCATCCTCTAAGTCTTTGCCACCCTAAGATCATCAACTGAAGTGTGGATGACAGGCTGTCTTCTCTTGGGTATCATTGGATCCCTATTTTCTACATGGCCACAACTTCCTTTCCTCTTGCCACTCACTGCCTCCTCATGCTGTGAGTGGACCTTGTGGGAGCTATGGGCAGCTCAGGCTGGATACCTGCTCTGAGGGACCAAGGAGTCAGCTGTGGCAGCCAGCTACTCCCCACAGGGCCTGGCAGGTTGGTGGCACCAGGTGTACCTGGGGAGGGATGAATTGGCAGCTCAGGTGGTTTAGAGAAGTTTTCTACTTTTATTTCAGAAGATTCTACCTTGAATCTTTGTAGAGTTCTGTCTTCTCCTCTGATAGATTCACATTTAATTACTCTTGATCTGACTCGTTTGGGGTGAGTTATGCTGAAAACAAGTAGCTTCACATTCTTCAATCACTTGGATCCAGAGGGGATGATGTAGGTGCTTCCTGCTCAGCTGTGAGCTGGAATGGATGGCTCCAGTCCCTTTCAGCTTGAAGCATCTTGGAGTCTGGGCCACACTTTACAGAACACATTCTTCCTTTTCTATAAATAGTATGTTGTTGCTGCTCCAAGCTCCGTGCACAACATTTTCTACCATGCTCATTTTAAGAATCATTCCTGAACCTTGTTTCTCATCCTGTCTCCCTGCAATTCAGGTCACATTTTATCCTCTCTGTAGTTTGCTAAATGTCCCTCCTAGCAACTCATTCTTGTAGGTGGGCTTAAGCCATTAGCAGCGATTTTTCAATAAAGCTTGTCAAGGGAGCTTCATTGATTCTTTGCTAGGGTGGAGAAAATATGCACTTTTTATCCCCATCATATTATAGCTCAGATGACTGATAAAACTGTCACAGGAAAGGAAAGGTCAGGTGCTATTGAGTGGATGTTGGCTGGGTTTATCTCTCCCCACAATCTTCCTACAAACACATCAAGGTAGAGATGTCATGGGGATATTTACAGTGAGTGTGGAGGGAAAAGGGTTGGGAGCTGAAGAAGCCCCTCCTGGTACCCACAGGGTCTGTGGGAAGACTCTCGTGACACCCCCCCTCCCCAACATCTCTATCCTGAATTTCTCGGTGTTAGTCCCAGTCTGCCAAGAAAATAAAAGAAGATAGTGCCTTAAAGTCAGGAGCTGATTTGTTTTGTCCTTGTATTCTAGAACTGAATGTTATCAGTCAGTCAGTCAACAAGCATTTATTAAGTATTGAGCTAAGTATCTGGGCTCTGAAGAAGGGCCAAAGGCCAGCCCTGGCCCGCAGCGGGCACCAGACCAGTGTTAGTAACATCCAATAGGAATCTACCTGGCTGTCCCAATTCGCATCACCTCCCACATGTGTCTGTGGGTTCCATAATTCTACTTTATCACTCACCTTTCCCCCTCGGTTATTTTTTTCCTGTTCAGATGCTGGATGTCTTAGAAGCCCTATCTGATCAATAGGTTGGCCATTTTAAAGGTGGTTATTGGATAGGCCCTGTGGCACTCTGGGTCTGTGAATCCTTACACTGTCCTTGGAAGGGTTTAGACCATAGGAGAAAGGAAAAAAAAAGTAGTTAATGTTCTCAAGGGAGACCAGGCTTCCTACCATTCAGGAGGACCAAGAGTCACAGACTTAGGGAGTTGGAGGATAGGTGCAGGCATATACTGAATCCTCCCTGCTTTGCTTGGGACTGAGGAAGCTCCTCTATCACAATTTGATGGGTCTTTGGTTTGAACTCACTTCTGTTTCTAGCTCATATTTGCTTATTAGTACAACACCCATTGCCTCTCCCATGGACAGAGCACTTCACTGTCATGGGAGACCTGGGGATGGCAACAGGAAGAGATATTGCATCCCATACCCTTATGACAGTTTGGATCTAGAAGGTATCAGCTTAAGTGACTAAGGAAGCAGAGACTAGAGAGGATGTCTGGGGACCTGGAAAGTATAAAGAGACTTCTGTGCCATTCACAGTATTTGGAGTGAGGGGTTGGTGGCTGTGGTGCTGGTGGGGATGAGCCTTAGAGAAACTGAGATGAGAGATTTCACCCACTTCTTACACCTACTCTGGAAGACTTTTTACAATTCCCTGTGAACAACTCTGGGCTAGATTGTCAGAGGTCGATGAGATGTTAAAGACATGTTCTCTGCCCCAGGAAGCTTGAAGTTTCAGAAGGGTGATATGAGATGTAAACACAAAGAAACTGGAGAATACATTAGGGAAAGCTTGGTAAGAGAGGCACAAAGGGCAAAGTCATTCCATAAGGCTTCCTGGAGGAGATGATGCACATGTTCCTGATGGGCTTCTGCAGTACCAATGCAATATTTACAGTGCCCACAATCACGATAAAGACTGTGACTATAAGTATTGCATGATGTTTGATAGCAAAATATACCAGATTCTTCAGATAGAGGATAGAACTGAAGGATTTATTTAGACACCAGAAAAGCAAATCCCCAAACTAGCAAGCTGATTCTATCATAATACCAAAGATATTTAGAAGCCATAATAACACTGAGAGCCATAGCATCTTTCAGCCTTCCCAAAAATCAATACAAGATCAATATTTACTCACAAACTTCTCTATCTCCTTGCCTGAACATCCTCTCTCCCCCACCTTCTCGCTAGCTCTGATCACCTTCCTGTAGGCTCTGCTTCCCTTCAGCAAACTCATCCCACCACAGGCTCCATGTGACCACATTCAGCCTATCAGGGGGCAGAGTTTACTTTCAAAGCAAGGGAGGTCTTCAAACTACCCCTTAGGTCTATTAAGGGGCAGGGAAGATCTTCAAATTCCCATTCCCATTACAGCTCCCCAGGCAGGTTGGGTCCTTTCCCTGTCCTCCCAACCTTGCTGCAACCTTTCCTGTTACTATCTAGATCTCTGGAGATGGGATCTAGAAAACAGGGGTCAGGCTAAGGATTGCTTTGAAATTGGTGACATAGTAAATTGCTAGAAGGAATATTCACCTCAAGTAGGCACAGGGTAAAATGAGAGGGAACCCAGAGGACATGCTTAGGTTTGATTGTTGTGACTTTGGCCAAGTCACTATCACTCCTGGGCCTTGGTTTCCTTATCTATAAAATGGGGTGAGTGAGTGGACTCCATGGTACCTATAGCCCCTACTAAGTTTTAGGTCTTATGACATTGTCAGATATCTTGGAAAACCATGGGAGGGAAGGTAATTTCTGTACCTGTGGTGTCTCAGGTTGGACACTGGAGATACTCAATCATCATTAATTGAATTGACTTGAAACCATGGAATGATGCCTGCTCAGTTTCCAAAGACTGTTGGGGGTGAGGGAGAGCTCCTCTCAGGTCTGAAACTGGCCCTTGCTTCATGACACTGGCAAGACCTGAAAGTGGTAGGAGGGATGGGGGAATATCCCCCAATATCACTTTTGCTTTTTTGTCTTTTCTTTTTTTTGGAGGGAGGAAGGCAGGGCAATTGAGGTTAAGTGACTTGCCTAAGATCATATGGCTAGTAAGTGTTAAGTGTTTGAGACTGGATTTGAATTCAGGACTTCCTGATTCCAGGGCAGGTGCTCTATTCACTGCTCCACCTAGCTGCCTCCCCCCCATCTCATTTTCAATCGAATAGGATCTTAGGTGTATTAGTGGCAAAGCCCTCCGAAGAATCCCGCCCAACCCACTCAGGCCAGACAAGTGAGCTGAGAGGCCTCCCAGTCCCATGGATAGTAAGTGGAAGTTTGGGGACTGAGACCCAAAATGGCGACTTCAAACTGAGAACTCTTTCTGTGACATGTGCTGCATAGGGTGATGGGGAAGAAGTCTGCAAACACCCTGCCCTGTCTTGGTCATTCATTACCCTACCAGATTCAATGCTTTTTGATTCTCTGTGTGGTCCCAGGAAAGATGCCTGGTCTCTCTGAGCCTTCAGACTCTCTGAGTCTGCTCCTCTGACAGATGTGTGTCATAAGATTTGTACTTTCTGCCTCCCTGAGCTACTGAGCTCCCCACACTTTCAAGGGTCCTGGGCATGAGAGCCGCTTGAATTGCAGGTGGCTTAGAGCCTAGGGCCTCCTCAGGCCTAGATCCTGCTCTGCAAGCTAGGGGCTCCTACTTGGACAGCCTGTGAAAGTGCCAGCCTGGCAGAGGGGGAGGGATGTCGTGATTAAAAGGCTTTAGAGGAGAGGAGCAGGCCAGCTAAAAATAGCTGACAGGCCTGAGTTCTCTGCCGAACTAACTGAAAGCTGGTTATTAGAGGCTGCCCTGGCAGCTCACACCCCCCAGGCACTGCCTCCAGCACAAATGGGCTCAGAAACCCCCTTATTAACTTCTGTGACAACCACGAGGAGGAGGCTGGGGCTGTGCACGTGAACCAGGAAAGGAAGGTCTCACCCCATCATTAAGAAGCTGGAAAAGTCTCCAGAGGCAAGTCAACCCTCAGCTCATGGGAGAAGAAGATGGGGAGAGATTTTTCTTGGAATCCCAAAGCAGCAGGACCCTCCAAGAGCACAGAGATCAGCCGTTTGTCCCACAGGTGAAGTCCAGAGGGGCAAGAGCCCAGTCCAAGGTCACAAAGCTCATTAGCTCCAGTACCCTGTGAAGTGGCACTTGAATCCTGATCTCTTGGCTTTCCCTGGAGTACTTCTCTAGCACACAGTAGAAAAAGGGCCCATTGGATGTGGAGGTGAGAGACCAGGCTTTGGTGACTGGCCTGGGGGTGGCCAGGGTGCCATGAACTTGGCACTGTAGCTCTCTTAGTCTCAGTAGCGTATCTGTAACATGGTGGCCATCACACTTGAACTTGCTACCTTCCAGGGTGGTTGGAGGAAAGCAGTCCATGAATGAGGAAGTAAGTATTGGGGGAAAAGGGAAGGACTCTGTCACTGTGCTGTAGACTATGGCAGCATCAATGGCATGAGGAGAGGTCACTTGAATTGCCCTCTACTCTTGACAAAATCCCTTCCTTACCCCAACCCTGGGAGGGAGGGAGGGAGGATAAACATCATTCATCCATTTGATGAGGAAACAGGCCCTGAGAGTGAATGGGATTGGCCTAAGCCATGACTCCAGCTCCAGTTCCCAATTCATGTACAGGCCCTTCCTCTGCCACCAAAATACCCCTCAAGAGCAGAGAGCACAGCATTGGGTCACTCTCACTTTTGAGAGACTGGCATCACATGGCCAACTGGTAAACTTTTTCTGGTACCTTATAGAGCAAAGAGCTTTAAAGAGAAAATTAACAAGTAATAACAATAATGGCAATTGGGGGGAGCCCTGGGTTCTTGTCCTGCCTTTGAGTCCTCTTTCTGGTCACCCCTGGTAAGTCACTAGCCTTTCGTTGGTCCATGTCACGCTAGAATTTGGGTGCTAACGTAGCTTGCATTGCTGGATGGATCCTCTGTCTTAGTAGTGGGCTGTGCCAATGGTATCCCAGGCATAGATCAAACATGAACAAAATCCATATAAATGAAGGAGAAAGAAGTAGGGGGGGAAGGACAAGAAGTAAGGAGGAGGAGGAATATGAAAAGGAAAAAAAAAACAGGGGAAAGAGGAAGCAGGAGGAAAAGATGGAGAATGATGCAGTGATGTTCCTGCTGCTGGAAGAAAACCTAAGGTGCTCCCACTTCTGGCAGTCCCTGCAAGGGAGTCAGGATTCAAGAAGAATATTGCTAGCTGACCTGGGAACAGTGGGCAATGTTTCATTTTCTGAAGGGACTTTGAAGCAGACATGTCTATCCCTTAGCATAGGAAGCACAGACTCTCTTCCCTTGCGTAGGCTTCATGTCTATTACAGGATCCAGTCTGTGTGCTTTCATCTCATTGGCTGCTCATGAGCTGGTGCTTGGCTTTATGATAACATTGTCCACTCATTCCAGCTGTCTGACATGGGATCTGGGAAGAAGAAACCCCCTGCAGCTCCCGCAAATGCAACTGGTTTTGTCCTCTTGGTTCCAGCTTGATATCTCTCATGCTTAGTAAGCACCATTGGGGCCATCTAACAATTGCCCAATATAGAGTCTGGAAATTAAACCTCACTCATTAAAGACTTGCTTTTGGCTAAAGGTGAAGCACCTTTTGAACATTATCACACCTTTGCACTACAGGGAAAATTCTGGATCAATAGCAAACAATGAGTCCAATATAAATCGAGAGTGATCCAGGGCCTGGGCTATCAAGGCAAATTCCTAGTTCAGGAGAAATATACAAACCTTTCCAAAAATACTTCCTTCTAATGAAAAGAGAATTCAAAATATATGATAAATAATTACTCTTGGAAAGGGATTATCAATGAATCACCACTGGATCCCTCACCTAAACCTGGAGGGGCTGGGAATGCCTAAGAAAGAGGCAAAGTCCAGGGGGGCTCCTGGGGAAAATAGGGCAGAAAGCTAGACAGAGCTCTGTCCCACCATCCCTATTGAAATAGGAAAGGAGGCCAGGAGAAGCATGACCAAGCAGCATCTTGTTTGGCCACAAAGGCAAAAAGCAAAGGAAGGAAAACCAAGAAAGTACTTCTCTTGTTGTTGGCAGGGAGGAAAAGAGCAAACTCAAGACTGTGTGCCGGGACTCCCAGACCTGCTGGCACATGCTAGGAGCTGCTATCCTTTCTTATTTGGCTCTCAGGCTGCTTTTTCCCTTGAGGGTCAAACATTGTTCTAACTCTAGCTTTTTCAATTCTTATTGCTCTAATGGTCAATGAAGGTATCATTCTTTTTCCTAAGGAAGAAAACAGTATTGAAAGGAAGAGTTCTACTAATGCCCTGTTGGTGGAGTGGTGAGCTTATCCAACCATTCTGGAGAGCAATTTGGAACTATGTCCAAAGGGCTATAAAAATGGGCATACCCTTTTGTCCCATCCATACCACTGCTAGGTCTGTATCCTAAAGATACAAAAAAGGGAGAAAGGACCCATTTGTACAAAAAAAATGTATAGCAGCTCTTTTTGTGGTGGCTAAGAATTGGAAATCAAAGGGATGCCCAATTGGGGAATGGCTCAACAAGCAGTGGTATATGATTGTGATGGAATACTATTGTGCTATAAGTCATGACAAGTAGGATGCTTTCAGAAAAACCTGGAAAGACTTACTTGAACTGATGCAAAGTGAAGTGAGCAGAACCAGGAGAACATTATGCACAGCAGCACCAATATTGTATGACATTGTATGATAATCAGCTGTGAATGATTTAGCTATTCTTAGCAATATGATGATCCAAGATAATCCTAAAGTGCTAATGATGAACCAGACTATCCTACTCCAGAAAAAGAACTGAAATTGTTTGAATAGAGAGTGAAGTGGGTAGTTTTCACTTCCTTCCTTTCATTGTTTTTCTTTTATTCAAGTCTTCTTGTACAGAATGACTAAGATGGAAATATTTTACATGATTGGACATGTATAAGCTATATCTCTTTGCTCACTATCTCAGAAAGGGGTGAGGTAAGGGATGGAGGAAGGGATAGAATTTGGAACTCAAAAAAACCCCACATGTTAAAATTGTTTTAACACATAATTGGGGGAAAATTATATGTATATATATGTATATATATATGTATATATATTTGCTTTTTGGAGGGCAATTGGAGTTAAGTGACTTGCCAAGGTCAGATGGCTAGTTTTGTGTTAAATGTCTGAGGTTGGATTTGAACTCAGGTCTTCCTGACTCCAGGGCTGGTGCTCTATTCACTGTACCACCTAGCTGCCCCAATAAAATATATTTTTAAAAAATGAAGGATCCTGTCCCATTAAAAATAGAAAATTTCCTCCTTCTTCCACTCTACAAGACTCATTGGATATCTCAGTTTTGATTCAAGGGATGCCCAGCCTACTTATAATAGAAAGACACCCCTTCCTTTAATCTGGGATACATTAAAGGCCACTTTTTTTTTCTTGAGACCTATTGTGACAGATGGAATCAAATGAAGGAGAGATGAGATATTCTACCTACTTTCCCCCTTAACCCCAATCTCAAACATTTTAGAAGTAATCGGGTTTTAATTGTTAATCTTGTTATTACCAAAGATGTCTGAGCAAACAAGATAGTACAATGAAGGGTGATGGAAACATAATTTATTTTAACAATTGATGACATTGTCAGGATCTACAATGATTATTAGAGGGTCAGAGACAGGCGGTCTGGAGACTCCTCCCCCTCCATCCCCAATACACACACAAACACACACACATACATACACACATGCACACCATGTTGGGGGCAAGAGGAAATTCCAGAACATTAAAAATCATCCATGTGTACTCTAGGTATGGCAGGGAGAATATTCCTGAGTTCATTAGAGCTCATGAACATGGTGGTTTCCATGGCACTCTCGGCCCCCTTTTCTCTAGTCAAGATGAGCTGTCTCACTCACCCTTATCTGGCCTCATGCAGGTGTGTGTGTGTGTGTGTGTGTGTGTGTGTGTGTGTGTGTGTGTGTGTGTTACAGTTGAGTATTTCTCTCCACAGAGGGCTTGGACACATCCATAATCACACTGCTACTACTCAAACTGCCAAGGACCTATGGATACCATTGTTGTCACGGAGGGTGAGTACACTCACCTTGTCCCATGTAGCTTCTGAGGCCATTGTGATTGTTATTTACAGAAAATTAGTCACCATGACACCATTTACTATTGAAAATATATTTTATTAGTGTCTTTTATTTTATAAAGATACCACATTTCCCTAATATCTTTCCACTTCTCTTTCCACCTCCAAGAAAGACACAATATAGAAAAAATAATATTTTTAAAGCCAAAGGAAAAGAAGAAAAACATCAGAATAATTGATCAATACACTGAAAAAGCCTGAAAATATACCCAATGTACAACACTTGTGGACCTCCTGCCTTTGCAAAGGGGTGTGGCAGGTTCATATTCTCATACCTCTTCTTTCGAGTCATGTTTGTTCTATATAATTTTGCAACATTCAATTTGCTTTTTTTGGCATGTGATTATTTCCATTTACACTCTTGTAATCATCGTGTATTTGTTTTCTAGGCTCTGTATCAATTCATGTTACTCTTTCCATGCTTTTTTGTATTTATTGTGTTTGCCATTTCTTATGGCATAGTAATATCACATTAAATTCATATAAAACAATTTGTTTAGCCATTTCCTAATCAGGAAACATCTGTTTTCCCCAATTCCTTGCTATCACAAAAGAACTGTTATAAATATTTTGGTATACACAGGGACTTTCTCTTCATTAATGGCCTCTTTGGGTTATAATTCTAGCAATGGAATCACTGGCTATGGGCATTTCAGTCACTTTATTCACATAATTCCAAATTGCTTTCCAAAATGATTGCACTAATTCCCAGTTCCACCAAAAAAAGCACTAGTATACTTATCTTCCCAGAACCCATCCAACATTCCATCTTTTGTCATGGACAATTTTCAGAGTGTGAGACAAAATGTCAGGCTTGCTTTGATTTGTATTTCTCTTCTTATTAGTAATTTGGAGCTTTTAAAAAGTTTATTGATACTTTGCAGTTTTTTTGAGAGCTATTTGTCCATACCCTTTGACCCCTTGTGTATTGGGAAATGACTTTTCTACGCACATATATGTTGATGTTGTTCATCCTTTAATTTCAAAGAGGACCAATGACATCCAAGGTAATGTCCTCACTTGCTCATGAATTGGATTTCAGTGAGGCAGTGTTGCACAGTCACCAGCCTCACTTTCTCTTCCAGCATCATTGAAGTCCGGAGGCAAGACAAAAGTCAAGATGATCAGTGATGGCCCAGGATGTGGTGGATGACTTGGCATCTTCCATATCTGACCAGTTGCTAAGCATTCCACAATGTCTGCTTCAACTGCCTTCATGGTTACTTGAACAAACTGTTCTCATCTATCTATTCGACTGAGGAAAATCTTCACGTACGTATGTATATATGTATGTATGTATGTATGCATACATACATACATACATACATACATGCTTATTAATAGCTCATATATTTTGGATGCCAAGCCTTCATTAGAGAAATTTGATGCAAGTGTTTTTTCCATTTGACTGCACACCAAATTGTGGGGGTTTTCCAATGTGATCTGTCATTCATTCATCTTATTGGATTGTTTAATCCATTCACATTTAAAGCCACGAAGCTTAGATTTATATTTTCCTCTATTTGTCTCTAATTTTAGATTTTTGTCCAAATAAGTAATTTTTCACCTCTTTCATTTTAAGCACAATACTGTGCCTTTTCAATTAATTCAGCTTAATCTATTTTAAGGCAGCTCTATTTTTACTAACTCTCTTCCATTTTCTTTCAAGCTCATTCTTTTTCATTTGCTACCCCTTTTCTTCATCATGCTAAACTTATTAGTTCCCCTTTTCTTCATTTTATCTAATTATTTAATTCCCCTTTCAATTAAGTAGTCAAGTACTTGTCTTCAACTTGTTTGTTAGTTTGCAAATTTCATTTTCTGTGCCTTTTTTTTTCTATAAAAGAATTTCCCCCCATTCTCCTTATTATTTCTCTTCTCTTTTCATACACTCTACACTTTTATCCTTTGATGTATGGCCTTTCTGCTTAAGCTCTTCTTTAGCTTCTCTATTCCTTATAGAATTAAAGCTTCTAAACAATTCTGAATTCCCTCTAAACAGGTTTGACATTATTGTCTAGTAGATATTGCCCCACTTTTCTGTTGTGCCTCACTGTTAGAAATACAAATTCGTGCAAATGATAGAGTCTATTTCCCCATGATAGGACTCTTCCTTTGTCCTAGATTATTCAATGTATCATTAACTCTTACCCTTCTCATTGTCATCCCCTTTTTGCCTTGACATATCCTTTCTACATTTATGCCCTTCCACTTTCCTTGGTGTCAGTTGCCTTTTAGAACTCTGACTGACCTTCTTTTAAGACTGAATGAGTGATATCTCCAAACAATGAGTCCCTGATGATTATAGCAATTGTATTGATAGAATCTCTTTCTTCTTCTGTGAAATCATTGGCCAGTGGTGCCCCTTCTCACAGCTGAAACCTCATTTTCCCTTTCTTTCCCCCCCTTTCCCCATCACATCCCTTGCCTCCTTAGCCATCATTCTGTAGGTTCTCTTCTTTAGACACCCTAGGAGTTTTCCTCATTTTATTTTGAGCCTGTGACGAGATTTTGATTTTGATGAGAATCTGTTACAAATCCCCCTCTCTCCTTGCTCTCATCTCCCCTCTTATCTGCCCTCCCATTTCTGTAATTTAGTCTCCCCTCAAATGCTCTGTCTTTGGGCAGAGTATTGTGAAGTTCTGTGATGTTTCAGGTCTGTTTCTCTGTTGTCACTTTCATTTGGCTTCTGCTTTCACTCTGGTCTCCTTATGTGCATTTAGGAAGAAGTCTTTAAATATTTTCCTGTTATTATTTTCTTCTTGTTGTTGTCCTTGGTTGCTATATTTGCTTTTGCTGTATGTTTGTTGTTGGGGGTATTTGAAAAGCAAATCATTTCTTCATGTCTTATTCCCTTCCTGGGAATGTTGTGAATGCCTCTTCTTCTTGAATGTCCATATTTTTTTTTTTCATTAATGCTTAGGCTCTGGTTCTCAGGGTAGGTTACCTTGGTTCATATCTTGGGTTCCTCTGCTCTTCAGAACACATTATTCCACTCCCTCTGGTTGCTGGTGGGTGCAGAAATGGTTATGTTATTTGACTTTTCTTTTTTATAGTTGAAGGTAATTGTCTTGGATGTTTGCAGGAGTTGTTTGTCAGTGGAATCATTACATTTAACCATCATGTGTCTTGGAATTTTGAGTACAGAACTTTTTTTGGAGGCAATTGTCACTTTGTTTTTTGTTTTTGGAGCTTATCAGCAGTTTTCTTGTATTATTTCTTACATTATGATATTCAGGTTTTTTAAAACTTATGTTCTTAGGAGAGACCTGTGAAATTGCTTCTCTTTATCCTGTTTTGGAGATCAATGTTTTGCCTACATGAAAGTCACACTTTAACTTTAATGTTGTTTTTTAGCTTCTCTTCTTTAGTTTTACCTTCATGTCTGAGTGTTTGCATTCCCCTTCAGTTATACTCTTTTTTGTGTCTTTGGTGAGACTTGCCACTGTGGATTCCAGTTTGTATATTCTCTCAATTATTTCTGTCATACATAAATTCTGTTTTCCCAATCTTATTTCTATTTGAAACCATTCAGAAATATCCTGTGGTGGTTCCATTCTGTCTTGGGAATCCACAGGATCCTCTACCTCATCAAACAGAACTTAATTTCCTTTCACTTACAAAATTTATTTATAGATGTCTGGACTCTTTTATCTGATCTAGAGGAAATATTCCTTTTTTTTTTATTAGTATCTTCTCTGGTTTATTAGATTGTACTCAAGGCCTTTAACTGAATTTTCTTCCTTCTAAATCTTTGGGAAGGCCATAGGTTTTTTTTTTAATAGTTTACTATTGCTCACTCTTGGACATTTTCCACAATTTTGGACAGGACTTGCCCCCAATGCCTTCTGCTCCTCAGTTCTCTAGCTGAGAATTGTTGTGGTGCAGAGTGCTACCAAGCAGAGGAAGCTTCTGGGAAGAAGAGGGGAAGAGATAATAGGGATTTGAGTTCTATTGCCAGATTATAGATTGGCTTGTGCAACCTTGCTGCCAGGGAGTGGTGGACAGGGTATGAGGTGATGTTGAGTGAGCAAGTTAGAGGATAGCTGTTAATCTTCACTGCTATTAACTCACTGAATTGTTACTTTATTTGGATTCTTGGTGTCCTAAAATATGGAGATAACTGTAACTGTTTTCAATCTTTTGTGCATAATCTCTAATTAGTCACATGATATGACACAATGAACACTTTAATATAAAATATCTACCAAAGGATAAGGTAAAAAACCATGGATAATCATAACATTTATTCAGTAGAAGGCAAAATCAGGAAGGATAATGGCATTTAATAAACAGAAAGCCCAATTCATAATGATCATAACATTTGATCAAAATATAGCAAGATCAAGAATAATTAAAAAGCTAAAAGTCCCTGCATAAACCTAGGTCACAGTCTTCTATCAATGCACACAGTGTGATTGGGGGAGAAACTCTTCTGTTTTTCCCAGTTGTCCAGTTTGACAAAGCCACTTATTTGTTACTCATGGACTGGTGAAATAGTAAAAACAAAACACAGCAAAATTTTCTCACATAGCTACTCTTGTCTGGGTGTTGAGAAAATATTACACTCTTTCAGTGACAACCAATGCCTTTAAGTCAGAGAACTGCCAAGTTCCTCAAATCTGCTTTCATGTTCTAGAGCAGCAATGGGGAACCTGTGGCCTCAAAGCCAGATGTGGCCCTCTAGGTCCTCAAGTCTGGCCCTTTGACTGAATCCAAACTTCACAGAACAAATCCCCTTAATAAAAGGATTTGTTCCACAAAACTTGGACTCAGTCAAAAAACTGCACCCAAGGATCAAGAAGGCCACATGTGGCCTGGGGGCCACAGGTTCCCCACTTATGTTCTAGAGATTTTCTTACTTTAAAAATGTAGTTAGTGATGGGGCCATTCAGTCTTTACCAAGCCAACTCTTGAAAAGGAGGGGATCCTGTTTTATCCAATCAGCTCTCAGCAAAGCCAACCCTCTTTTCACAAACACAAAGCTTGAGTTTTCCTTCTATTTCTCCCTATTGAGCCATATAAGCCAGTGAATGGCAGCATAGACAACCACCCTGAGAAATTTCCCCTTTCTCAGTCTTTATACAGTACTGAGAAGAATTCTTGCCTTCTTCCAGCTAATCAGCTCTCAGCAAGGCAATATTTCTCTTCAGATCAGCACAGTTCCCAGAACACAGCTGCATATCCTTCCTCTCACCTTTGGTTAGTTCCTGTCAGCTGCTGTATGCACTGACTGTTTCTCTCCTGCTTCTCTTTTTGTTTCACCCTAGCCTTCCTCTTCTATCACTTCAAATACCTCAAATCAAGGTCTCCTAATGAACATCACTTCTTTGTGATGTGAAATTCATAAATTTTACCTTTATTTCTGGTATGACCCCCAAACCCTTCATTCCATATTCCCTAAGCACTCTGTTTTTGCTTCATAATTTCTCAGTTATAACCTTCAAAACTTTAAAAAATCATCATGCGCAAATGAGCTGATGCATCCTAATGCACGGCACCCACCTTTTGCTACAGCCCAAGCTTTGCCTTCAAACAAGTACCCTCAGGACATTCATCTTTTGGGAGGGTCAATTCTTTTTCATGTTCTCAGAACAATCTGTGTTTCTTTCAATCCTTTTTAATAAAACAGCTTATATTTCTTCTGTAGGTTATTTTAGCAGTATGGCTCAAATGTTTGTCCCTTTTAGCAACTAAAGTATTCACCCACAGTAGGGATAGTAACACACACATGCCTGTGAACTGCCTTGCTCAGATGCCTGCAAGGCATAATTTATAAAGAACTCTCAACTCTATAGAAAAGCCTGGGAGTAAACGATTCCTCCTCCTCCCCCAGGCAGGTAGGTAGCAGAAGTAGCTCTAGATTTCAGTTGGACTTTCCCAAGGTCAGGATTTCCAGGTTGGTGCTTTACTATAGCGAGTGTGGTGAGAGTAAGAAAGTCAGAAAAGTTGGCTTTCAGCACTCTTTTCTCCTTCTCATGCCTTTCTCACTGGTTTATCATCTTCTTCTGAGCACAATGTTCACCACCCTTCTCTTGGATGCCTCCCTTTTCACAGGGCCCTCTGAACCAATCAATTGACATCATAATTAGCTCATGCCAAGGCACTAAGGGCTGCTCACACCTGACCTTCCAAATGTGTTTTTGTATAAACAGAGAGACCCAGTGACTTAATTCAGAGATATCAATCTCCATTGGTGAAGCTTTTAGCCTTGTGACCCAGCTTCCACCCATGCCCTGAAAATTATTTTCTGTTTAAGGCTCATCCCTAGTTGGAGCTTCTCAAAGGACTCATTTTTTTTCCTCAGGTCTCATACAAGTACAAGGTTCTTAGGAACCTGGCTTGAGGTCCTTTTCAAAGCCAGTGCCAATGTGATTCTTTCCTAAAAGTTTGAGCTCCTCTGACCCCCTTTCTCCTGAAAACCTGTGTCCTTTGCTTTCCTTTTTCAGGTTATAACCCCACTGAGGGCTTACCTTAAACATCAATAGTCCATTGGCACTTATGTGGCCCCCCACTAAGGCATATGGAGTGCTGAATAGACAGATATGTGGACAAACATCTGCATAGACAGATGGGCAGACAAAGACATGGATGAATTAGCCAGATAGACATGGGAGTGGATTTATTTGTGTGCTTCCTCCTGCCCCCTTTTGTCTCCTTTTCCCTTTTATTACCTTAGTCAAGAACACTATTTTCAGAGGCAGCTAGATGACATACTGGATATAGCAGTGGGCCTGGAGTCAGGAAAATCTGAGTTCAAATCTAGCCTCCAACACTTACAAGCTCTGTGACTGGGCAAGTCATTTTTATTTCATCTGTAAAATGAAGACAATAACAACATCTCCCTTGCAGTGTTGCTGTGAGGATCAAATGAGAAAGTGCTCAGCACAATGCCTGGCACCATAAAAATGCTTATTCTCCTCCTCTTCCCTCACTCCCTCTTGTCACCAGAGTCCACACTGACTTTCATCATTTGCCATGAGGACACATCTACTCCTTGTCCCTCCCACCCCTTGTACAGAAAGAGGGAGAGCTGAGGACAGAAAACTTGAATTCTCTGAGAGCCTCAGGCACCTCCAAGCAAATGGCCTTCCCAATCCCTCTAGTAGATCAGGCTGCATCAGCACTAGGGGGAGCATGGGACTTGCCTAAAGCCTCATATTCCACGTTGGATGACACTAGGATTGTGTCTGCTAATCGTTTTGGGGGGAAGATATTTCATATTGTAGCTTTCCTGTAAAGGGCCAAAAATCATCTTAATTTCTTTCTCTCTAGGTGTTCTCAGTCTTGACCAGAGGGAAAGTAGGCTGAGCAAGAGGGAGGTGGGAAGAAAGAGGAAGGAGAAAGCAGGCTTGTGAAAACAGAGACAAATGGCTAAACCATTATGGGAAGGAAACAGGCAGGTGATAGTAAGGAAGATACTATATATAAAAGTATACTAGGAAAGGAGAATAGAGGTGAAGAGGGTAAGAAGGAAGAAAGAAGACAAAAAAGAAAGAAGGACAGTGAAATGGGAATGACAGAAAGAAAAAGAAAAGGAGGAAGGAAAGATGGGGAAAAGGGAAGGGGAGAAGAAGGAGGGAAATTAAGAGAAAGGAAGGAACAAGGGAGGGAGAGAAAGTGGCAAGTAAGGGAGGGAGGAAACCAGGAATGGAGGCAGACACCTTTTGTGAAGTCAATTAAAAACTCAGAGAACATGGAGAGGACAACAATCAGAATATTGAAGTACTTCGAGTTAATGTCATATGAATGGTTAAAGAGCTGAAAATATTTAGACTAGAGAAAAGAAGATTTGGAGGGGATGTGATAGTTGGTTTTTAGTATTTGAAAGATTTATTTGTTAAAGAACAATTGTCTGGTTTGGTTTGTCTCCAAAGGGCAGAGTGAAGAGCAATGGGAGAAGTTATTGAGGAATAGGCATTGCCTCAATGTCAGGAAGCAAATAAACCCTGCTTCCAGTGAGAGCTGCCCTGCAAGAGAGTGGTTTCCCTCTCTCTAAAGGTCTTCATGCAGAGGATAGATGTCACTTGTTGGGGATTGGTGAGATTGCTGAGGTTCTGTGATTCTCTGAGGGTTGGAAACCAACAGGAAGGAGACACAAGGAAGGGAAAGATGCAAAACGAGGGGATATGTGGGTGAAGTGAAGACAGAAAAGAGGATGGTAAACAGTGAGAAAAAAGTTTTTATTCCATGCTCTAGCCCTGTGGTCTTCTTCAGCTACAGCAATTATATTGCTGGAAGCAGCAGGCCAACTTTGGCAGCAGCTCTCTTTGGTGCCAGTGTGATCCCCATGGTTTACTGTAGGCCAATGACTGGGGTTGGCTCTCCAGGAACTGCTTGGAGGGGTTTAGGATCATTGGCGATCTAGAAGGCTCACCCTACCCACCAGTCCTGCCCCTTCTATCCTCTTGCCTCAGCGACCCTGAAAACCTAAGTATCTCTTCTTAGCTGTAATCCAAGGATCAGTCTTGTAGTTAGCCCTGCTGGGCAGTTAGGCCCACCTGGCATCAGCCAAACTCAGCAATGGTGTGTGTATACATAAGATACACTTGAACGAAGTGTCTTTCCCCAAGTACACATACAACCACATGAGAGCTTGGTGCTGGAGAGACTGGACAGCAGCAGCAGAAATGATAGATTGCTGTCTTACTTCAGAACCTTGTTTATCTCAGCAAACATGTTGACGTAATTTCTTGTAGATTCAATGCAACTGCCTCCAAAAGCACTTCATATTTGAGACTTGCATTCTGATATCTTGCAGAAGCTGTAGCCCTGACAATGTGTGCTCTTGTCTGGGAATAAGCCTTTGTCACTTCCTATCTTGGTGCTTCATTTTTGATTCATTCTCAGGAGAAAGAAGAGGGCATTCCATCCTCTCGGGGTCCCACAATTAGCCTGTGTTCATCCAGACCAATAAGATTTGAGACTGCTTCAGTTAATGCAATTGCAATGAGCCCTCTTCTACCATGTGCTGAAAAGAGATTTTAAAAAGTTCCAGTGATGTGATACTGTCTTCTTCAAAACATCCTTCCCGGTGTGTAACAATCGTCTCTTTTGTTAAACTTCCTTGAAATAAAAGGAAGACTGGATTATAGCCCAAACTGGAGTGTTGCCTTGAAGGAATGTTTTTTTTCCCATCCCTCCTCTCCCTCCTCTTCTTCCTTGCTTCCTTCCTGCCTTTTTTATATATTATAGTTGGAAACTTTCAGATAAATCACCACTTGTCTATGACCCTATGAGGACTAGTATTCCCAGAGCTGGATGCATGCGCACTCCTTTCTCCTTCATTCTTGTCTCAGAGGGAGACTCTTTTCTTTCTTTTTCCAATTATTAAAATATTTTTATTTAAAGTTTTGAGTTCCAAACTCTATCCCTCTCTCCCCTCACCTCCAAGATGGCAAACAATCAGATATAGGTTATATACGTTCAATTGTGCAAAACATTTCCATATGCAAAACATGTTTTGTGTACAAAATGACATGAAGACTTAAAAGAAAAAATGACATGAAGACTTAAAAGAAAAAATGAAAGAAAGTGAAAACTAGCCCGCTTCAGTCTGTGTTCAATCAGTATCAGTACTTTCTCTGGAGGCAGAGAGTATGCTTCATCATGAGTCCTTTGGGATTGCCTTGAATGATTGTATCATTGAGAACAGCCAAGTCATTCACAGTTCTTCACTGAACAATATTGCTGTGATTGTGTAGTGTTCTCCTGGTTCTGTTCGCTTTATTGTGCATCAGGTCGTGCAAGTCTTTCTAAGTTTTTTTGAAATCATCCTGTTCCTCATTTCTTATAGCATAATAATATTCCATTAAATTCATATACCACAATGTGCTTAGCCATTCCTCAATTGATGGGCATCACTTTGATTTCCAATTCTTAGCCACCATAAAAAAGAGCTGTTGTAAATATTTGTGTACAAATTGGTCCTTTTCCCTTTTGGGGATGTCTCTGGGATGTAGACCTAGCAGTGGTATTGCTGTATCAAAGAATATGCACAGTTTTATAGGCCTTTGGGCATAGTTTCAAATTGTTCTCCAGAATAGTCGAATCATTTCACAACTCCACAAACAGTGCATTAGTGTCCCAGTTTTCCCTCATCTACTCCAACACCCAGCATTTTCCTTTTCTGTCATATTAGCCACTCTGATAGGTGTGAGTTGGTACCTCAGAGTTGTTTTAATTTTCACTTCTCTGATCAATAGCGATTTAGAATATTTTTTCAAGACTATAGATAACTTTGATTTCTTTCTCTGGTAACTACTTATTCATATCCTTTGACCATTTGTCAACTGGACAACAATGTGTATTTTTATAAATTTAACTTAGTTCTCTATATATTTGAGAAATGAAGCCTTTATCAGAGATACTTGTTTGCAAAATTTCCCCCAGTTTTCTGCTTTCCTTATAGTTTTGGTCACATTGATTTTGTTTGGAAAACCTTTTAAATTTTATATAATCAAAACGATCTGTTTTACATTTTTGGTCCCAAATTATTCCCTTATCATAAATCTGACAGATAAACTACTCCATGCTCTTTTAATTTGCTTATGGTGTTACTTTTAGGCATAAATCATATACCCAGTTTGACCTTCTCTTGGTATATGGTATGAGATGTTGGGCTATGCTTAGGTTCTGCCAGACTACTTTCCAATTTTCCCAGCAGTTTTTGTCAAATAGTGAATTTTTGTTCCAAAATTTGGATCTTTGGGTTTATTACATATTAGATTACTATGATCATTTACTACAATGTACTATGTACCTAATCTATCCCATTGATCCACCACGCTATTTCTTAGTCAGTTCCAGATTGTTTTGATAATTTCTGTTTTTTGAGCTTTGGTATGGATAGATCACCTTCTTTTGCTTTTTTTTTCATTGATTCCCTTGATATCTTTGAGCTTTTGTTCTTCCAGATAAATTTTGTTATTGTTTTTTTCTAGCTCTCTGAAATGGTTTCTGATAGTTTGATTGGCATGGAACTGAATAAATGGATTAATTTAGGTAGACTTGTCATTTTTCTTATATTGGTTCAACCTAGTCATGAGCATTAATATTTTTCTAATTGTTTAGATCTGACTTTTGTGAAAAGTATTTTATGATAATGTTCACATAGATCCTGGGTTTGTCCTGGCAGGTAGATGTCCAAGTGTTTTATATTGTCTACAGCTATTTTAAAAGGAATTTCTCTTTCTATCTCTTGCTGCTATGGTTTGCTGGTAATATATAGAAATACTGATGATTTTGTGGGTATATTTTGTATCCCGCAACTTTGCTAAAGTTGTTACTTATTTCAAGTAGTTCTTTTAGTTGATTCCCTAGAATTTTCTAAGTATAGCATCATATCATCTGCAGACTGATAGTTTTGTTTCCTCATTGCCTATTCTAATTTCCTTAGTTTTTTTCTTCTCTTATTGTTAGCTAACATTTCCAGTACAACATTAAATAAGAGAGGTGCTAACAGACATGCTTGCTTCACCCCTGATCTTACTGGGCACCAGGGGGCTGCTGACTTGCAGGAGGGTGTGGCCTCATTGGCGGATTGCTGCAGGGTTGGAGCCTGGCTGCAGGGTTGGAGCCTGGCTGCAGGCTCCCTGCTGTTAGGCCAGCTGCCACTACTGCTCCTATACCCTGTTCCTCATTCACCTCACTGAGACAGACCTTTCCTTCTTTTTTGCTGTGTTGGTAAGCAGTTTCCCTGCTCCTAGGTCAATTCTGAGGAGATTTTCTACCTGTTTGGATGAGCATTTGGGAAGACTTCAGACCCTTCCTCACTCACCCTTCCTCATTTCAGCATATGGCACTGGAAGTCAGAGTGACCCTTTTCTTTAAATTTTTGATCTTGCTGCTCAGTCATTCAGTTGGGGCTGACTCTTCATGACTCCATGGGGTTTTCTTGGCAAAGATACTGGAGTGGTTTGCCTTTTCCTTCTCCAGTAGATTAAGGCAATCAGAGATTATATGACTTGTCCAGGGTCACACAGCTAGGGAGTGTCTAAGGCTGGATATGAACCCAGTGTTCTATCCACTAGGCCACTTTCTATTTAAATAGCAGCACTCTGCTTATGGCCTCTGTCCCATGTGCTTCATTTTCTCCACTGTTGTAAATTGGTCTATAATAATTACTCCCTCCTTAATTTACCATCTCTCAGTACCCTCTGGCTCTTTCCTTGTTGCCTACAAACTCGTGTGCCCCATCCTTAGGTAAACTTCATCTTACTGTACATTCAAATTATCATCCTATATATTTTTTCTTTACTTCCACAACAAAAGCCCTGTTGGGGTACATGTGGGTGAGGAGGGGTGATGGGTTTTGATTTCTCATCTCAAATTCACCTCTTGACTCACTCCTGACCCCCAACTCTTTCAAGGTTGCCAATATTCTCTTAATGGCCTTAACCACTGGCCCTATTTTCATCCTCATCCTTATTGACCTCTCTACAGAAATTAACACAGTTAGTCATCCCTCCCTTCTTCCTAGACACTCTATCCTACTAGACAATGTTCTTCCCTGCTTCTCCTCTTACCTATGTGGCCACTCCATCCCATCCTTTGCTATTTCATGGTCCTTATACCCCTCCCTTCCCCTTACATGAATGCGTCTTTGTTTCTCTGGCTCCAAGGACTTGGTCATGGGTCCTCTTCTCTTCCCTCATTGCTCATTCTCTCTTGGTAGTCTCATTAGCCCCTGTGGATTCAACTCTCACTTCAATCCAGATGACTCTTAGATTGCTAGTCCAGCCTTCATCTCTTACCTCCCCCAAGTGCCAGTTCCATATTACCAATTATTGGACAATTCTACCTGGATATCCAATAAGTGTATCAAACCCAGCACAGCCAAGAATATACTAAACAGGCTCTGTCCTCTCTCCAAATCCACTGCTCTTCCTGATTTCCCTATTTCTGCCCTGGAAAATACCTGCTTAAGATGTCACTCAGTCAGTCAACCGGAATGGAATGGAATAAGCATTAATTAAACACCTCCTCTATCACAGGGTTTCACTGTGCATCACTCAGTGCAGTGCTGAGCATTTTACTAGTATTATCTCATTTGATCAGCTGTGTGCTACTGTGTGCTAGGCACCATAGATACAAAGAAAGGCAAAAGACAGTCCCTTCTCTCAAGCAGCTCATAGTCAAATGGGGGAGAAAACGTGTAAAATCAGAATAAAGCCTGAATCTCCCACATAGATTCTAGAAAGCATCTGAAAAAGACCCCCAGGATTAGGAAAACCAAACAGAAACTGAATTTAGGTCACTCTTTCCGGCCCAAACTGCCCCAAAATGCTGGCAGAAGCAAGGAAAATCATGCCAAGGAAGCCAGAATGGGCTCAGATAAATTTGGAAGCCAATAGAGGGGAGTGGTAAAGAAGAGCTAGAACCGGGGGACTAGGAAAGCTCCCCCAAATCCACCTGGACTTAGCAGGGATTCCCAAGCCAAGGGGAGAGTCAGTGACTGGGCTCCAAAAGCCAGATCTCTGCTCTGGTCTGTTAGCAAATAATAAAGGGATGGAACAAGCTGTGATTAAGCTCTGTTCCTGTGCAATGGGCAGGGGACTGGCCAGTGGGCATTCAGAATTTCTCTGTCTGCTGCCCATCCAACAAGTGAAACTTTGGAAACTGGTTCTGTCCATATATTTTGTTGCAGTGAAAAGCCTTAAACTGGCTTTGGAAACAGAGGGATTCAGAGTTAGCATGAATGAAGCCAAAACTGAGTTCACCTATAAAAGGATCAATATACATCTTCCTAAGTTCTTTTGTACTTTTCTTTCCTGCCAGAGAGTGAAGAAAGAATTGTTGTTAGCCACCAGCTGGGGAGTGGCATCAACTGTCTCATTTCTCACACAGATACTATATGTCCATGGTGCCTCAATTTCCCTTGTGTTTCTTCTTCTTTGACCTTAAGGAAATGAGGGTAGCAGCCAAGTGACCAGTGAGACTGAGAAACCCATCACAGCCCCTGAAGAAGTCTCATGGACAACTAGAGCTGGTAGTGGTGGCAGTTGAGTCTAATGAGGAGCCAGCCTGACTGAATAAGGGAGTGAGTGATCCATTACCAAAGCTGCACTCCTATGTGAACTGATGGGGACTCTGCAAAGGGAGAAAAAGGATCCCAGAGCGAGATTCATGAGGCATCCCCTGGCTCCACATGTTCCTATTATGGGTGTCTGATTACCTTTGTGATTTAAATTTGAGCTCTTTATCTTCAGGGACTGAATAGGTTAAGCAGGAAGAATGCACACTCAGTTTGAAAGATGTATAACTTCTGTCCTTGCTGTGCCTCCTCAGTAAATAGCATTTTGCAAAAGTCAATTAAAATCAAATAGTTGACTGATATCAGAGAGCAGATTGACTGGGGACTTGGGAGTGACAGTATTAAAAATTGTGACCTCTCAAGTTTCTAAAAGGGAGAAGGAGTTTCTTTCTCTCGGGACCTGCCCAGTCAGTGTCAATGGTGGTGGGGAGAGAGGAGGACGTTTGATGCACCTGGAAAACCTCTCCCCATAATGGGCAAGGCCCCTCTCAGAGGTGCTTTGAGAATTTATCTTTCCCCAAATATCTTCCCCCAAAGTGCTAAGAGAATTTGTATGCAGTCAAGAAATCCATGTCCACGTGTCCCTGCTTCTCCATGCTCCCCCTGATTCTTAGCATAGTTGGTAATCTTTGCCTCAAAGCGTAGGAGTGAGTAGATGTAACAGTCTCTGGCTTCTCATCCATGTGCCACTCTGATTTCTGTTCTACTCTTTGCCCATTCATGTGGGTGTCTGCCTCTGTGGCTGCACTGTTGAATGTAAGCCTCTGGGGGCCAGACAGCATCTGGAGCCATTTGATGTTTGTGCTCTGGGTCACTCAAACTAAAGCAAGTTAGACAATGTAGCTACTGTTACTGCTTGACATCAAAACCGATTCTTCCTTCCTTTCTCCTTCTCTCCCTCTCTCCCTCTCTCCCTTCTTTCCTTCCTTCCTTCCTTCCTTCCTTCCTTCCTTCCTTCCTTCCTTCCTTCCTTCCTTCTTTCCTTCCTTCCTTCCTTCCCTTCCTTTCCCTCTCTCTCTTTTTCTCTCCCCTTCCCCCCCCCCCCAAAGAAACCACACACATGGTCATATTTTGACCTGTTAGTCTTTCCCTGGGACCCTCCATGATCCAAACCTCCTGCCTCTGTCTCTGCCAGGGGAGACTCAAGTCATTGCACGACATTTATAGAGGTCCTTCAAGAATGACATGGATACTCCTGATCCCCTCATATAGGGACAGTAAACGTGGTACATACTGATTGTTGTTTGTCCTGTGTTCCCCAGCTGGTCCAGGGCCAAAGCACCGTCCATGGTGCTGACCGAGCCATCCGTGAGGAAAGGAGGAGAAGGGGAATGGAGAGAGAAACTCTGGACAGGGTGTGGAGGGGGGGAGAAGGGAAAGAACAGGGAACAGCAGTGGTTGGAGGACCAAAAGGGGGTTGAGGGAAAAGCCAAATCAGGGGCTCAGGCAACTGCTCTTTGGTACCAGTGTCGACTGAGACAAAGTAGTGTCTCAATTTGCCACATTTAGACAGTGTGTGGGCATGTGTATGTGCCTGGTGCCTGGCTGTGTGAAGCCAGCCTGACCTGCCTGATGAGTTCCTTTGGAAACAGCTGGGGAGCCTCTGTTGTTGCCACTGCCTGAACTATTCACCATGGCAACAGCCTGGCCCATGAATCTATAGGGCCAGACAGGAGCTGAGTCTACAGAAAGACCAGATGATCATGAGGTATGTGAGGGAGAGAGCGAGTATCTGTGTGTGTGTGTGTGTGTGTGTGTGTGTGTGTGTGTGTATGTGAGGAAGCATGTGTGTGTATGTGTGTTAGTATGTATGTGAGGAGGCATGGATGTGTGTGAGTGTGTGTGTGTGTGTGTGTGTGTGTGTGTGTGTGTGCATATGTGAGGGCATGTGAGTGGGAGTGGGAGTGTGTGTGAGGGGATGTGTATACATGTGAGGGAGGGATGATATTACACTTTAGTTTTCACTTGTTAAGCTCAGCTTCAAGAAAAGAAACTTGGCATTTTGTGATTCAGAAACTGCAAGAAAAACAAAGGCTTTGATGTCACTGCTCTCTGCCCAGTCACACTTTTCCTATATTTAGAATTGAAAGTGTAAAATTCTATCATGGGGAGCTGGGACAGCCTTAGGCCAAATTGCAAAGTTGAACCAGCTGCTACCCCTATCCTTGCCTAGTCCCCAGGGCCCTCACTTAGTCTCTGCCTTCACTTTCAGCAAACCTTGATCTCAAGACAGGCTTTAACATTAGCCACACTCTTCAATATAAGTATGAGCTACAGGGTGAGCTATGACAGACATGACTTGGCTTGGCTTGAACTGGGCTTCCTCCTCTATTTTCAAGCCTTGGGCTTGACCTAGGTGGAAGGAAAAAAGAGGCTCACAGAACCCTGGGAATCGTAACTATTCCCTGATCTCCAAGATAGTCAGGACGATCTCTTGGTGTTTGCTGGTGGCTGAATGCTTGGCAAGGCAGCTGGAGATCTATCTCCTGGGTGTTTGGGAAGGAGTGTGTTGGAGAATAGAATGGCAACAGCAAAAGGGAGAGAAGATAACAGTCAGTCAATTAATTAATAATCACTTACATGCTTAACATGTGCTAAGAACTGTACTGAGTCCTGGGGAGACAAGCTAAATGTGGAGGTTTAACTTGGAGCCATGCCATCTCTACCTTCAGGAGGAACAGGTGGACCCTGAGCTTGGTGGGGAAGAATTGCAGGGGAGCCCCACTCCAGAAGTATTCCCTTCCTTCTTCCTCTACTCCCTAAGGTTCAACCAGCCTTCTCCCTTGCTCAGGTTGTCAGAGACCGCAGTTTCTAACAGGGCTTTATGTGTCCAGTAAAAAGTCATCCTACCCCTAAATTATCTACTTGCACTTTTCCCCTCCCCTTAAGAAAAGTCAGAAATTTGCTAGGTACCACACAAAAGGAAGGTACTAGACTAAAGGAGGTATAAACACTATATCCCTCAATCCCCACATCCAGTCTCTATTACCCAGTCCCCCATTGGCCACAATAGGGGATAGATTGGATAGACTGAGGCACAGAACACAATTCTGTGGACATCATGAGAGTGACTACATCTCCTGCCCTGTACCACAGCTCAGCTAAGGCTTTCTCCTCTCGCATAAACCAAGTCTCCAATATGGGCAAAAATGATGGAGTCTGGGACCTCAGACCTTTCTCATCTGTAGCAATGAGGGAACAACACTAAATGATGCTCAAACAATGCCTTTATTTTTGATGTTTGGTGACCCCTGAGAATTCATGGCACTTGGAAAGAGGCCAGAGGCTATTGACCATCCTCCCTCTACCCAGTGGGCAGGAATAAACAGTTGTGTTCCCAACCTATGAGGGTAGGATGAAGAAAGAGAGAGCTCCATTTGGAGTTAGGGGATCTGGGAACGTGTCCTTGGTTCTCCTCCTTCCTACCTATGTAGCCTTGGGCTCTCTGAGTGTCAGTTTCCTCATTTGTAAAATGAAGGACTTGAACTAGATGAGTTCCAAGGTTCCTTCCAGCCCTAAGTCAATTCCCCTGAGCAGAAAACTTCCTCAGCTGTGGGGTTAAGAACCAGCCTGTGCCCTGAGCTGTCACTAGCTTTTGACTGAATATCTTGCATTCCAATAGCCAGATCAATCTGCCTACCTCTCCCCTCCAACAACCACAACCAAAATATCCATGACACACTATTGGCACTCAGACACTTCTTCAGTGATCCAACCCTGTTCAGAGCTAAAACTAAAAAGGAAGGGCGTGAGGAAGCATTGAACTGCAGAAGCAACAATCCAATTATGGAGCTCAGAGGGTGAAGCATGCTTGGAGCTTCCCTTCTCCTTAATCGAAATTATCAGTGACTCTTTAATACCCGATGAGAAATGGAGCTGGACACTGTGCCTTATCTCTAGGATGACACTGCAATTTCCCCATAGACTTCCAACATGGAAGCATTCACCATTTTTCCAAGCAGTAGTTCATATCATTGAGTTCTTGAAGATTTGCATAGCACATAACATGTTACCTCCCAACAACCTTTTTTATCAGCCCCATTTTCCATAAGTACTGGAGCCTGAGTGAGGTGAGCTGCCTTGCCTGGGGTACATAGCTAATAAATGGCTGTCAGGATTCAAATTCAGGTTTTCCTGACTCCAAGTCCAGCAATCTTGTCACTGCACTCCTTTTTAGCCTTTAAAAAATAAGTGACATACTCACAGGGTTATCCAGTGTCAAAGGCTAGATTTGAACCTAGGTCTTGTAGATTCCAGGTCCAGTGTTCTGGACTTCTGTTCACTGCCTCATTCTGCCTCTTATGAGCTCAGACCTCTCTACCTTTAAGAAAATTGACTCCCAATCCTTAACAGTCTCTGGTATTAATAACTAACATTTAGACAATATTTTAAGGTTTGTAAAGCCCTTTACAAATGTTACCTCATCTAAAACTCACAGCAAACCTGTAAGGTAGGTACTATTATTATCCCCATTTTATCAATGAGGGAACTAAATCTCCCAGGGCCAGATCAATCCTCCCAGAGGCACACTTTGGGTCTTAGTAGGGATCTGGGTGGTAACTGGTACTGTTTACTGGAGGGGATGAGGAGCCCCAAAGGCACAAATCTGTGTAACTCCTCTGAGCAGAAGCTGTACATACTAGGTCTATATCATAGAGAAATCAGAGAAAGAATAAAAGGACTCCTAGGTACAAAGATATTTACAGCAGCTCTTTTTATAGTGGCAAAGAATTGGAAACTAAGGGGTTTCCTATCAAGTGGATGATGACTGAACAATTTATGGTACATGAATGTAATGGGATGTTATTTTATCACAAGAAATGACAAAAGAGATAGACTTGGGAAGACTTGTCTGAACATATGCAAAATGAGGTGAACAGAACCAGGAGAACCATTTATATGGTAAAAAAAAAATTGTACAGAAAAACAACTTGGATGCCCACCAATTGGGGCATGGCTGACCAAATTGTGGTATATGGCTGTAATGGAATGTTAATGTACTATAAGAAATGACAAGTAGGATGATTTCAGAACAACCTGGAAAGACTTACATGAATTGATGCAGAGTAAAGTGAGCAAAACCAGGAGAACATTGCACACAGTAACAGCAATATTGTACAATGAACAACTATGAATGACTTAGCTCTTCTCAGCAATACAATGATCCAAGACAATCCCAAAAGACTCATGGTGAAAAATGGTGTCTGCCTCTACAGAAGGAACTGGTGGTATCTGAATACAGATTGAAGTGTTCTATTTTTCATTTTTTTTCTTTCTTTCTTCTTTCTTTCTTTCTTTCTTTCTTTCTTTCTTTCTTTCTTTCTTTCTTTCTTTCTTCCTCCTTCCTTCTTTCCTTCCTTCCTTTTCCTTCTTTCCCTCCTTCCTTCCTTCCTTCCTTCCTTCCTTCCTTTCTTTCTTTCTTTCTCACTCTTTCTTTTTTGAGTGTTCTTTCACAAAATGACTAATATGGAAATACTTTACATGATTGTATATGCATAACCTATATCAGATTGCTTACTGTCTGGGGGCGGGGAGGGAAGGGAGGAAGGAATAAAGTTTGGAATTCAAAACTTAAAAAAAGTGTTAAAATTGTTTTCACATGTAATTAGAGCAAAATAAAACATTAAAAAAAGAAAAACAACTCAGAAAGGCTTAAGAATTCTGATCCATGTAATAACTAAGCTAATTATGGGGTGCTGATAATAAAGCCTGCTCTCCACCTTGTGCCAGTGGGATGATGGACTAAGGTACAGAAGGAGCCATGCATGTTTGCAAATGGCAAATGTGGGGATTTGGTTTGCTTGAGTGTGCATGTGGGCTACAATGATTTATTTTGTTTTTCTTTTATTTCAACAGAAGAGGGGAGTTCTGGGCTTGAGACAAGGCTCCACCATTTAGTGAAAATCTAACAAGGAAGCGCAGATAAACTAAGTAGCTTTGAATTTACTATATACTTAAAATGAAAAGCCATCTTGACATAATACAGACTTGTGCTTTCGTGTACAATCCTCCCATTCTATTCTGCAATGTATGTGGCAATGCACATTTTATTTGGTGTTTGTTAAACTTAAATCATCACTAAAATGATGATAAATCCTACCCAGCTGGTGCCTTTTGACATGCATGATACCTTTCTCACAATAGCCCTGAAAGGGGAGTGGTTAGAAAGATGTTACTAGGCACATTTCAGAAATGAAAACTCTGAGGATCTGAGAGAGAAAGATAATTATTCAGGGTCACACAGGCCTAAGTGGAAAGGGGATAGGATTCATATCCACATCTCCTGGCTCCTTCTGCTGTCCCTCACTCCCTGGATACCTCACACCCTTTGGTGCCCCCAATGGGCATTTGTGGAACCTGTTCAGCTAGAGACACCCCAACATATCAACTTTTGTGAGATGAGAGAGAAGAGGTTCCCCTGGGGTGGGGCAGGCCTGACTCCACAAGCTGCCTGCTCCAGAGAAATGACTCCTACAACCAGAGTGCCCTGAGAGATGGGGCCAGAGACCCTGGCAGGGACCAGAAATCAGAATCCTCTGGCTTGGTTGCTGCTGTGCTGGCATTTTGGCATCACTATTTCCCTTTCTAAATACCCACCACCCCTCCTTTCCACATTAAATCCCTTTCTGGAGGCATGGTGGTCTTCATGGGCGGGGAATGCCTTCTATTCTGACAAGGGCACCCTGCTAGCAGAGGTCTCTGCTTTTAGACCCTCAGAGAGCACAGTGTCCCATGAAAGCTCCTTATTTTGGAAGGAAAAACCTATTTCTAGAATGTAATGAGGGAGGGAATTTCACCCCCACTATGCTAATAAGGTGTTATAGCTCTGCTTTTCATTGAGACATATCACCCAAGCTGTCTTCATGACCACAGACAATTACCTCCAAGTTCATTAGCAAGGCTAGAGTGGTGGGGGTTTTCTTTTCCTGCTTCTACTGGTCCCTTCCTTTCCTGTCCAGTGTCCTCTCTGGATGGCCTTGATGGTGGGATTTGTTTGTTTTTTTTTTTTTTTTAGAAAACTAAATGGAGCAGGTTTTATCTTTCCTCAGGCTAGCACTTTTTTTAGTCATCAGAGTAAAGTCTATTTTTCACATATCCTGGAGAAATTAATGTTTCCTGTTGCAGAAAAAGAGTGTATATGTGTGTGGGGTGGTAATGGGGAGGCAGAGGCTTTTCTGAGAGTGACAGAAAGAAGGGCTGGGCATAGAGAGGCTCTGCTGGGCATGGGGAAGTCAGGGAGTTTGAATGAAGGGAAGGGCAGCACAGGAGCATGCCCAGGCACATGAGGAATGGAGACTGGACATAGAGGAGAGGGGCAGCACATGAGTGTGCCTGGGCACATGAGGAAGGAGGGCTGTCATGAGGAACACTTGGTTTTGATAGCACCTTCACACCTTTGGGCTTTGTCCAAGACCACACTAATAAAATGGTGCATTGGAAGTCCTTATATAGCTGGGATGCATGGGGGGGGGGGCAGGGAGACACAGGAAAAAGGAAGGAGGGTGTCAGACAGGGCATCCATATGGTCCATGTGGGCACACACCAGAGGAGGCTGCTCCAGATAGAGCCAAAATTCTGGCATTTCACAGGAGTTACCAAGAATGACTGTCACATCTTTCTGTGCAAGACGGTCAGGAAGGACCTAACTTCTCCCTGCACTGTATGAGGTGGCATTCCTGATTACTGAACATCTAACATCCAGTCAACTCTACCTTTCTTCTTCTCTTCCTGCTTCTTAAGTTAAGGCCAGAAATCTTGCATGTAGGAAGATGATGCAACTGAGAAAAAGCCCAAAGCAGAGAGAATCATTGAGGGCAGTCAGGCCACCCAGGAGACTTCTCTGCCAAGAGACAGAGAGACTGAGTGACTTGGCCAACCCTGCTGAGAGGGGAAGCTCCCTTGGGAGAGCTTGAGGGCCTCAGCTTTCCTAGGAGCCCCCTTTTAAGTGGTACCCTTTCTCTGGTCTTCTGGTTGCCAGGCTGCCTTGTCCTTCAGGGAGCTGTGGCCAGCATTCAGAGGCACCTGAATCCCTCCTCCTCACTGGGCAGACCAGGACCAAACAGTATTATTCATAGACTCACTTAACACCCAAAGCCTGTTCAGAAAATTCAGAATATGACTAGTGCAGCAGAGTAGCTGTGCTTGCACCTGCCGCTATCAGGGCAGGCTGAAGGGCTCTGCTGAAAATTCCTTCTATCAGGACTGTCTGTGCTGGTCCCCAGGACACTGAGAAACAATGGTGCCAATGACCCTGGCTAATGATGATGGATGCCAATAATAAAAGGAAAATTGAAGCAAGGAAAGAAGAAATTCCCCAGCTCTGGTCCTTGGCAGCCAACAAATCACTCTCATTTGAAGTTCTCTTTTTGAAATCTTATTTTTGATAGAGCTTTGGTGGTTAGGGAAGGGGGGAAATGAGCTAACACATTCTCTCTGCCCATCAGCTGCCTCCTGCGCTTTGGCCACCACCTGTGTGTCTGCCAGCTCCTCCCACCACACTCAGTCGCACAAAGCAGGTAGCTTTAAAGAGAGACTCTCCTTCTCCACTCTGATCCTAGGAGATGCCACTTGCCTTCAGATAGGAAAAGAGCAGTGTGGCTGTGGGCTGGTGATGCTCTCTGGTGCTCCTCCATCTCATCTTGTGGGGCTTGAGAGCAAAGCCTAGCTCCTGGTTACCAAGGATCTTTCATTCAACTCAACATGAGCAGCTTCAATGCTCTCCCAAAGGGCTCTCCTCCTTTCTTAGAGATGCCTCTCCTCCTCTCTTCAGAACCTGATTTGGGCTCTTTCCACTCTCTGGCTTTAGCAGGTGCCTTTTCTGTCACTGGAAGACAATGAGGTACAGAGGAAAAAGCACTGGAATAGGAGTCAGAGGGCCAGTCACCTCCCATCTCTGGGCCTCAGTTCCCCCCCAATGATCCAAAATTTTGCTATTTGTGTAATGAGAGCTTCTCACATGCATTCCATGATCCACATAGGCACACAGTCCATAGACATCAAGCACAAGTCACACATGTGAGTCACACATCTCCAACTCCTCAGCTCATCTGGGCTCCTAAGATACTACAAGGTAAATGAAGCCTGTTCAGGAAGTGTGAAGAACAGAAGTGACTGAGTAACCTGGGCATCTCCAATTCAGTGACCTGAAGGCACAAAGGGATCCCTGCTGAGTCTGGAGGAGAATTAGCCTCTGATTCCAATTTTCCAGAGTTACCCCTGTGGATGCTCCTGTCTGACACCAAGGAACACAGTGACCAAATCCCTTGGAGAGTTTTCTGCCACCTGAACCCTCACCAAGAGCAAGCATCATTCTCTACTGCCCACCTCTTCAGAAAGGTTGGAGTGGGGTGGGAAGAGGGGCAGGCCAGACATTGTCCTTTAAGCCACATTCATCAATAAGTGACATTAGTCACTACTTCCTAAGTCCCTGCCACTCAGTCACCTTCAGACAAGGTACAATCCAGAGTTGAGTGTCATGGGGTCTCTGCTTTCCATGAGCCTCTAGTCTAGTTGGACAATCAAGACTTAAGCATGTGAACAAGTGGACCAATGAGAGGGGAGTTACAAAAGAATACCTGGTGTTATTTGTAAGGCTCTTCTGAGTTAGCTGAGAGCAATGGGCATGGTCTCAAGTAAAACTTTCCACAGACCAGTGTGAGAGTGATATGCCCCACTGGATAAGGGAGAGAAGTGAAGCTTGAGGTCAGACAATGAATAAAGGTCAAAGTTGGGCTTTGGACAAAGGGCTTCCCCACTCCTAAGTCCAGGATGTGGTCTCCATGCCCCCAACCTCTCCAGGATTCAAGATAATCAGAGCAAGTGATGCATCGGAGGAGTGGCACCAGTGGGGTCAGCAGGGAGTAGAGGAGGTTGTAAGAAAAGGTTTCATCCTGGAGCTGAATGAAGGGAGCCATGCTAAAGCCAATTCTGGAAGGGCAGGCAGACTGGGGCCAGGAGTTGGGGGAAAGGGGAGACTCCTTATTAGGGGTAGGGTGAGTGGACATGTGAGTGAATTTGGTAGGGAAAGGGAAGGCAGTGCTACCACATCCAGCACTTCCCAAGTCTCCACTTTCAGAGGGGGAGGGTGCACTGACTCTTGTCCCGCCCCATTCCAAGCCTCGGGAAGGCTCTAGTTTCCTGGGTTAAATAGAGGGGCTCCCCAGAGGTGCAAAGGGGTCTGGGGCTCAGAAGGAATTTTCTAGCCCTTGGTGTTTCACTGCTTCTCCCCTACCCCCCACCCTAAGCTTTGCACAACTGCTGCATTCAAACACCAATGCTTTTGACCTTTCAGGAGCTGGTTATGTGGCTGGCTTCGGGCAATGGAGAGTTTGAGATTTAAAGCCTAACTCCCCCCATGGAGAATTTTTTGTATTCAGCCCACTTCTGTTCCCTTTGTGTTGCCCTGAATACACTCATCTGCCCTGATGGGGGCCTTCCTACACTACAGGAGCTTCCAGTCATCTGGTTCAGCCCCTTCCTTAGAGACTCTTTCTGAACATGGGGCTATTCAGCAGATGCAAAAACAAAAAAGTTCTCTGAGCACAGTAAAGACAAAACATTCTCATTTCAAACTTTTGAAGTTCATGCACATGGAAGAGACCACTGATAGGCAGAGGTGAGTGACTGGCAAGGCTGCAGTCTTGAGCTATGGGGAGCATCTTGGATCTGCCTGCCTCTCCATGTCCTCCCATGTCTTGGGTGGAACCCTGACTTTACCACTTACTGCTGTGGGATCTCGGGCAGGTCCCTTCACTTGTCTGGGCCTCACCTGGAACCCCTCAACTGGAAAAGGAAGTTCTTGCCCTACATGACCTCCAAGGTCCTTTCCCAATTATCAATCAATGCGGCCTCTGTATTGGCCTGGCTGGATCATGGGCAGGTTGGATTATGGCTAGAGTAATGGACATCCTGAGTCATGACAGTCTTTGACGAGATTTCAATGCATGATGCCGAGGAAAAGGGCACAGGGCACTGGCCAGAAGCCTTTCCCAGCAGTGAAGCAAAGGTCTGGGAGATCAGGGCCATAGCTATCCAGTTGGAAGTGGCTCAAACATGGAGGTTTGAATCCCCCTTTGATGGGAAGAAACTGAGGTTCTGATGGTAAGGTGACTTACGAAAGAAGGCAAAAAAGAAGCAACTGGTGGCATGGTAGGACATCTAGGTGGCTCATGGGATGGAGCCCCAGGATTGGAGTCAGGAAGACCCAAGTTCAAATCTGACCTCAGATACTTAGTGGCTGTATGACCAAAGAATACGTTACTTAGACTCTCCCATCCTCAGCACCCTTAGCTGTACAATGTGGAGAATAGTGTCTGCCATATGACTGAGGATCAGATGAGACACTTGTGAAGGCCTTAGCACATCGCATGGCAGACAATCAGCACTGAAATGCTTGTTTCATGCTTCTCAGCATCACAAGCAGCACAGTCCAGCCCTCTTTGGAGCCAGGCTGCCTCAGTGAGCCAGAGGAGGCAGATTCAAGCCCAGAGAGCAGCAGCAGCCACTGGCTTTCTGCTCTTTCAGTCTTCTCTTCGCACAGCCTTGGCCCATTCACAGATGGCCCCTGATGTCCTCTCTTTCATGGCTTTTCTGGCTTCCAGCTCCCATGAACTCCACCACCAGGCTATGTAGAGTCAGGAGAAGTTACTGAGCTTTGCAAACAGCTTGGCTTTCATGGGAGGAAGGATCCTCCTTCATCCTCCCCAAGAAGGATCTGGGCCTCTGAGGAACCATCTGGCATTCCTTAGACTAGGAGACCCTAGGGAGACACATCCCAACCCATGCTCCTCCAGGCTGCATTGAGGCAGCCCCCTCAGCATAGCTCTGGTCTTTGAGACCAAGGTCTACTCTGTCTCTACTTCCTCTCCTTCCTGCCCGTATCTCTCCCATCCTTTTTTTTTTCTTTCTTTTGTATTGCTCCCCCTTCCAGTGAGAACCTGACCTCTTTAATCAAACCAGTTAAAGGCACAGAATTCATATCCATCCTTGATTTTCAACACTGTGAAAATCCTGTCATCAGGACTGGCCCTGGGCAGGCCTAAGTAGAGAGAGGATGCAGCTAGTATGTACTGTGATGGGAAAGACACTGATATACCTCCTCCTCAAGTTTCCTTGGACCCTGCCCCCCATCTGACCTCTGGTTTGCAGCCTCATCTACAAGAGACATAAAATGCCTAGGTGTGACCTGGAGGGGAGCAGGCCAGTCCCTTGACATGCTAGAAGGTTGGCTTGGCATCCCCATAAGGAACAGAGCTGTGGGGCCAGCTGGAAGCTTCTCCATGGGGTGTGCAGTAGACCCAATTACTCCTGGCACCATTCCTGGGCCTCCCTTGACCAAACCTCACTCCCCTCTGTGTGGCATCTCCTATTATAGTGTAAACTTTAGAGGGTAGTAGCTGTCTCCTTTCTGTATTTTTGGTCCCAGGGCTTGGCACAGTGTCTGGCATATAGAGTTAACTCAGTGCATGTTTTTTATATTAATTAACAATTAATTAGGTAAGTTTTGAGGTCTATGTTTACCTTGCTAATTCTTATCTAATCCTTGACCAGGCAACATTAACTTTTAGATTATAAACCCCTCGAGGGCAGGGATCTTTTTTCCCTCTGTGCTTAGTACAGAGCTCAGAACTAAGTAAGTATTTCATACATACTTCTCAAAAAGACTTGGGCAGGAGCTGATGTAAAGCAAAGGGGAGCTGTCAAGAGGGAAGTGCATTGCCACGGCCATCATTGCCACGGCCATCGTGACGCTCTGGGCCACTTGCCCTGAGCATCCCAGGGCTCTACACACCAGCCTTGGCTGCTGTTAATGTTCAGCTTGTTGCTCGTGACTTCGGGTTAGGATTTGATCAGTTGGCCACCCCTGAGCTTCTCATGTCTGCTGCCAGGTGGGACCCTCAGCTTGGGTCCATCTCTATAGACGGGTCGACTTTTTCTGTGCACCATCAATACACTGTACAGGAAAGCAAAGTCCTGGGACCAGCACTTCATTTCCTGACCTCTATTATCTGGACACCTAACCCATAGGGAGCATAACTGGGCACCAAAAAGAAGCTTCCAAGGCCTCAGAGCAGCCAGAATAAAAGTCACTGAGGCCATTAGTCATTGGAGAGCATTAGACTCTGTCACTCAGAGTCTATTCACTCTTATTTTATATACAATTCTAATAAGCCCATAACAAAATTAGAATAGGGGAATTAATAGGACACTTGGTTATGGAGAACAGCTCATTTACTGCCTTGCTTGGGTAGGCGAGATTTTATTATCCCAACCTTGTCAGATGTTTCTTGACTAACTTGGTGAAAGTCTATATGGAAGTTCACTTTTTATGATTGTGATGGTCGAAGCCTTGCTGGGTGATGACCTTTGGAGGTCATCCAATCCCAGATCCAGAGAAAACTCTGACAGAACTTTTCGGTAAGCCTGCCATGTTAGGAGCATGGATTTCACAATGAATAAAGGGAAGCAGGGAGAGGAGCAGGGTGGGAATGGGAGGTGTATGTGGCAGCAACACTGCGAATCAGGGAGGGAGAAATTGTCAAGTACAATAATTCTGTCTGGGCCGTCGACAAAGAGCAAATGCTTCTTGGCTCCTCGTGGGAAAAACAAGTTTGAAAAAAACAGTCAAAAGGAACTCAGGATAATTATTTAGCCCTCTTAAATATTTATGAGTTCTAGTGTGCTGCTCCATCCATTTGAAAAGAGGGTTGACAACAGCAGTATCTATCACCACATTCCCAATGTAGACTAAAAATAGTGTCTCCTCTCACGTGCTTTCTATCTCCCCCCTCTCTCTACACTGTGCTCTCTCTCTCTCTCTCTCTCTCTCTCTCTCTCTCTCTCTCTCTCTCTTTCTCTCTCTCCTCTCTCTTCTCTTCTTTCTCTTCTCTCTTCTCCCTCTCTCTCTCTCTCTTTCCCTCCCTCCCCCCTCCCTCTCTCTCTCTCTCCTCTCTCTTCTCTTCTTTCTTCTCTCTCTCTCTCTCTCCCTCCCCTTCTCTGTCTTTCTGTCTGTCTGTCTGTCTGTCTGTCTCTCTCTCTCTCTCTCTCTCTCTCTCACACACACACACACACACACACACACACACACATGTTTTAATGTAAAAACAGAAGTTTTAAATTTGTCTCCATGGAAGAAATGACTGGAAAATAGAATCAGAGTTTACAAGTTTAACAGCAAAAGTTACCACAAAAGGAGTGCTGGAGCCCATGCCAGCAGAACTGTGCAGCAAGCCAGCCTTTTTCCCCTGTATTCCATCTGAAAAAAGAGGAAGGGGTTGGGTAGGCTGAGGTGTACATTTTTTCCATCTCTCAGTGACAAGGAATATTGAGGTACTAGAAGGTTAAAGTGGGTTACATACTCTCCCAATCACACCCCATGCATAGAACTTACTGTACTCAAGAGTGCCTCTTAAGCTTTAGCTTAATCTGAATTCCATGGGCCTATACCCAGAGATAGGCCAGAGACTGCACCCCACCTGGTATCCAGGGAGAACAATTGTGCAGGACCAGTCCGATGCCTCAGAGGAGGCAGTGGAGAGACGTGCATGGGACAAATCCTAGGTAGGCAGGTCGTGGGGAGCTCCGAGAAGGAGGCAGTGCTGTATGGCCAGGGGCTATCTGGAGTATGTGTGCACACATATACATGTTTATATAAACACACGGTTATGTATGTGTTTGTATTTATGTACATATATACACACATGTTGATTCATGATCTGTGGATTGTTTATGTGTGTGTGTGTGTGTGTATACACACAGATATATGGTCATTTGTGGACTGTTTTTTAGAGAATGCACTGATTAATCCAGCACCTGAGACAAGTACTATGCCTAGCACAGAGTAGGTGCTTAATTAACGTTTGTTAATTGGATGAGGGTTCATTTCAATCCTATATATCCCCAGCTCTACTTGTCTTTTCCTCTGATGAGTTTTTCCCATTTTTTAGAAGAATGCCAGTCTACATGGCTCCTACTTCACAAGATAGCTTGGGAGCTGCTACTGAAGACCCACATTCCTTTTTCCACTTAATTGTATTTTATTTTTTCTAATTATATGTAAAGATAGTTTCCAACATTCGTTTTTGTAAGATTGGAGGTCTGCATTTCTCTCCCTTCCCCTCTCCATCCCCAAGACAACAAACACTCCAATACAGGTTATACATGTACAATCATGTTAAACTATTCTTACATTAGTCATGTTGTGAAAGAAGAAACAGAACAAAAGAGAAAAAAAAACTGCAAGAAAGAAAAAAACCCAAAACAACAAAAAAGTGAAAGCAGTCTGCTGCATTTGCACTCAGACCCCTCTGGAGGCAGACGGCATTTTCCACCCTGCGTCTTTTGGGATTGTCTTGGACCATTGTATTGCTGAGAAGAGCTGGGTCTATCATAGTGGATCATCACACGATGCTCTCCTGGTTCTGCTCGCTTCACTCAGCATCAGCTCATGTAAAGGTGCCACTTATCCTAACTCTTTCCCTCTACAATTTCCCTTGAGATTCTTAACTTAGTGATTCCCCCAATGAATTTCGACGTTGTCTTGTTTACCTCCATAACATATCTGCTAGACAGTTTGATTACCATAGAATAAAGCTTTTTGTTTATTGTTTATCATACAAAATATGTTTCCATATTAGCCATTTAAAAAATTCCCTGAAAAATAAAGCAAGAAAATTATGCTTCAATTTGCACTCAGGGTCCATCAGAATAAATGCCTTTTATATTTACATGAAATAAGTATGAAGGGCTAGGGGACTCTCCCGATCCCCATCTTCTTTTATTTCTGTAAAGACGATTTTGTATTTAGACAAATCTCAGATCTGCTTGGTGGGTTAATTTTCACATATTTGATGTGCTTGGTAGTTATTGCAAATGGAATTTTCTTTCCATCATTTTCTCCTGCCCTTTATTAGTCCTGTGTTGGAAACCTCATGATTTTTGTGAATTTCTTTTGTATCTTTGCTTCGTTGTTGAAATCATTCATCATCTCAATTAGGTTCTGTGCTGACTTTAAGGCAATTTATAGTTGAGCCATCATATCATCTGGAAATAGGGATAATGTCTCTTCTTTGCCCTTATTTATACTTTTAATTTCTTTCTCCTGTCTGATTGGTGGCCTCACTTATTACTGCATGAGGCAGAGGATGAGCCTGGAGGTGAGAAGATCGAATCCACACCCTGCCTCAGACACTGACTTGCGATCCTGGGAAAGGTACTTAAGCTTCTCTCTGCTTTAATTTCCTCATCTGGAAAATGTAGATAAAAATAGCACTGTGTTGTTCTGAGGAGTAGGTGAAATAGCATGTAAGCAGTTTGTAGACCTTAAGCAGCTATGCCCATGCCGTGTAGCATCATCATTGTCACCACCACCTCCATCCTCATCATCCTCATCCTCATTATCATCGCCATCACCATCATCATCACCATCCTCCTCCTCCTCCTTCTCCATCATCATCACCATCCTCATCACCATCACCACCACCACCACCACCACCACCACCACCATCATCACCATCATTGTGGGCTGTGGTTGTGATAGTTGGGGAAAGATAAGGGCTCAGTGGAGAGAACTTTTCCATTCGAATCCCCGACATTTGTCACAGTGCTTTCAGACAGGCAACTCTGGATCGAGTGTCCTACTTGAAGTTGGGATGACCTCCTTCAGACACCTACCAACTGTGCATCCCTGGGCAAGTTATTTGTCCTCTCTCAGCCTCAGTTTCCCTGTCTAGAAAATGGGGATAATACAGGGTTTTCAGGAAAATCTAATTAAATAACACATGTAAAATGCTTTGTAACCCTTAAGATGCTGCATGATTGTTAGCTCCAATAAGTTTTAAATGAACATTTTCCCCCTTCCCTCCTCCTTCCTTCATTTAATATGACATTGTTATTTTACACCAGTACTTAGTGAATTTCTCCAGCTGGTTTTGAGGCCTGGGTTTTTGATAATTCAAACATATACACATAGATGGAAAATTGTTTATTTATTTTACCATTTAAATTCAGATTCTCTCTCGCCCACCGAGAAGGCAAACAAGATGATATAAATTGCTACTCTTCATCCTTTTTCTTTTTGAAGCAGATAAATAACATTGTTGAGTAATATTTTGACTTGCTCATGGATTGGATTTAAGTGAGGTAGAATTGCACGAAGTCATCAGCTTCATTCTCTCTTCCAGAGTCATTAAAGTCCAGTGGCAAGACAAAAGTCAAGATGACTGCTGATGGCTCAGGATGCAGTGGATGACCTTGGCATCTTTAGTGTCTGACCAAGCTCTAACTACTCCATAGCATTTGCTTTAGCTACCTTTGTGTTTTCATCCACCCATGTGACTGGGGGAAGTTTTCACACGCCTGGAACAGACATCCCCTTGACTCACTGATGGATCTGAGGTTTCTTGATTAACCCCAACTTAGTTGAGCTCATCTGCCTTGATGGTTTTTGCCACAGTATGGCTGCTATGTATGCTATAATTTCTTGGAGCTCCAGGTGAGAGTTGGGTGAAAGGTGGACACCAAAGGTAGATGAGAATCTGTGAAAAGGGCTTTGCAAGCCCTCACAGTAGCAGTGCTCATCCTCCCTGAATAGCCCATGATATCAATTATATGTACGTAATCATACAAAATATGTTTCCATATTAAGCCATTTAAAAAATTCCCTGAAAAATAAAGCAAGAAAATTATGCTTCAATTTGCACTCAGAGTCCATCAGCTTTCTCTCAGGAGGCGGAGAGCAGTTTTTCATCAGGAATTTTTTGGAATTTTCTGGGGTCATTGTATTGACCAGAGTAGCCTAGGCTTTCACAGATCATCATGACAACATTGCTGTTGCTGTGCTAGAGGGTCTCCTGGTTCTTTTCACTTTGCTTGGCATCAACTTGTTTAAGTCTGCCATTTTTTACAGAATCCACTTCCCTCCTCATTTCCTATAGCACAGTAGTGTTCCATCACTATCAGATACCACAGCTTGTTCAACCATTCCCCAACTGATGGACATCTCCCCAATTTTTAATTCTGTACTGCCACAAAAAGAGCTGTTAGAAATATTTTTGTACACATAAGTCTTTTTCCTTTGATCTCTTTGGGGTACAGCCCTAGCAGTAGCATTGCTGGATGCAAAGGTATGCACAGTTTTATCACCTTTTGGGCTTAGTTCCAGATTGTTTTCCAGAATGGTTGGACTAATTCAGTGCTCCACCAATAGCTTGTGAATGTACCTGTTTTCCTTCATCCCCTTAGGGTTTGTCATTTCTTACAGGTGTGAGGTGGTACCTCAGAGTTGTTTTACTTTGCCTTTCTGTGATCATTAGTGATTTAGAGCATTTTTTCATATGACTATGGTTTTGGTTTCTTCTTAAAACTTCCTTCTTAAAACTGGTCACTTGTCATTTAGGGAATGGCTTTTATTTTTTATAAATTTGACTGAGTTCCCTGTGTGTTTGAGAAATGAGACCTTTATCATGGAAACTTGCTGTAAGATTTTCTGATATTACTTCATTGTCTACTGTAGCAATTTTAGTAAAATGTAGCTTCCCTGATTATCTCTTTTAATTAGGTTTATTTTTGCTTTCTCTGAGATTGTGATTTATACCCTTATCTTATTTACTTCAGCTGAAACATAGTAGATTCTGCTCCAGCCCTTTATTTTAACTCTGTATCTTTCTCTTTCAAGTGTATCTCTTGTAAATAACATATTGTTGGATTCTGGTTTCTAATCTATCCTGTTATCTGCTTTTATTTTATGGGTGAACTCATCCCCTTCACATTCAGAGACATGATTAGTAACTATGCGTTTCCTCACATCCTATTGTCTTCTGTTTATCCTCTCTTGCTTTTTATCCTGTTCCTCCTTTAAAGTCTGTTTTGCTTATGACCAGTGCCCACCTTAATCCATCATTCCCCTTCTCATCCTTCTCCATCATATCTCTTATTCCCTTCCTCTTCTATCTCCCTACTGAGTTAGATAAATATCTACCCAACAGAATGTGTGTGTATGTGTGTTCTTCCGTTTTTGAATCAGTTCTGATGAGAGTGAAGTTCCAGTATTGCCTGCCTCACCCATTTTCTCTTCTGCTGTAAAAAGGTCTTCCTTGTATACCTCCTTATGTGAGAAAATTTTCCCTTGTCTGCTTCTCTCTTCATTTCCTCCCAGTGTTTCCCTCCTTATAAACCCTAAAAATAATGTTCTTTACAAAGGCTCATTCATGGCCATGTTTCTTAGGGTTTGATCAGAAATATTTGCTGGGTTTCCTTGAGAGCTTGTTTTCAGGGTCCAAGATTATCATTTAACTTTGGCTGCTTTTGTTGTTTATCTGATTGATATTTCCTAAATTTTTACTACTGTCGAAGTACTCTTGTGACATGCCTGCTGTAGAGCTATATAGAGTTATATTGTATATTATATTGTGTATTATAGAGTTATAATGTATGTGTATGTGTATGTGTGTGTGTATATGTGTGTTTGTGTGTGCATGTATATGCATGCGTGTACATACATGCATGTGTGTATGTGTATGTATGTGTGTATTTGTATACATGTGTGCATGTGTGTATGTATGTGCATGAGTGAGCATGTAGGTGTGTATGTATGTGTATACGTGTATATGCATGTGCATATGTGTGCATGTGTGCATGTGCACACACGTGCATGCAGGTATGTACATATGTGTTTGTGTATGTGTATGTGCATGCATGTGTGTATGTGTGTGTCTGCATGTGTGTATACGTCTGTACATGTCTGTGTATATTTTTATGTCTGTGTCTATTTCTTCTAAAGATATGTAGAGTTCCTTTTTTGCTTTTCTAGCAAACACTGAGAAAAGCCAGTGTGTCCTCTCTATGTGCTCTTCTCCAGGTTAAGCTTCTCAGCCTCTTCAGCTGATAGTCCCATGGCAGGCAAAGTTGCAGGTTCCCCCCTGATCCTGACTGCCCTCCTCAAATCCTCTCTGCCCTAACCAATAGCTTTCCTACAATGTGGCCCTCAAGAATACTGAGCGATGGCCCAAAGTATTGTCAAAACCAGGAATTTCTGACAGCCTTTTGGTGTTTCACTAGACCGGCCTCCCTATCTGGCCAGAGGCTGCTGCCTTTCTGGAGCAGCTGCTGCCCGTGTGCTGCTTGAAGGCAGCAGCATTTTCTGAACCCCTGAAGGCTTATACAGCATGCTTCTCATTGGTTTTAGAATCAAAGCATTTGAGATTTAGAGAGAATCTTGTGGGATCATCTAGTCCAATCCCCTTACTTTACGGAAGGGAAACCTGAGGTCCAGACAAATGAATTGATTTGGCCAAGATGAATGTGGATTAGAATCCTGATCACCAACAGCCAGTCCATGTTCTGGGCCATTCAGCTGTGGAAGGACAGCATCCTGACTAATGATTCTTGTGTTACTCAGGGCTTTGCTTGATTCAATAATGAACCATAGAAATCCCTTTGTAAAATGTTGTTCTGAGGGCTCTTGGTTCAGAGTAGTTCACAGAAGCCTCCCACCGGCTCCTGGGATGCAAACCTCCTCTTTAACCTAGCATCACCTTTCCTGATGCCTGCCAGGCCTCCAAATTGGGACCCTTCCCTCAAGGAGGGAGCTGGGCTGGGGCCCAGCTGGAAGCCAGTGGGCAGCTTCCACAATCTTGTGGCAGGGAAAGCAGATTATTGGAGGCACCTCAGCTGTTTCAGAGCACAGAGTGCTGATGAAAATGTGTCAGAAGCTGTCATTCTCTCCTGCCACAAATTGTTCCTGGAGGCAAAAAAGTTTTCAAAACCAAAAGGTAATAATGGCTCCGCTTGGTCTTACTTGGAGAGCTGACCTTGCTGACTGACTGCTCAGTGCTGTTGAGAACACGGAAGGGCTACCTCTCATTTCTATGTGGATCAGCAGCACTGCCCTGGGGGGAGAGATGGGCAATGGGAGCGATATTAAAAACGACAACGTCAGAGGAAGAGCCAAAGCCCCAGACACCTCTAAAAAGAAGCTTCCTTGAGAGCCCATGTTCTTCTGCAGACAAGTGTTCAAGAGGTAGCTGGTCACCACTGCTTCAGTGTCTGATAAAGGCATCCTGGCCAGTAGATGGGAGAGATCCCCTGAGGTTATTTCTCCTACTTTTATTTTCATTACATTTCGGATGCTTTCCCACACCCCTCCCCACTCTTAGGCAGGGGGAAAACAACCTCCCTCTTAGTGATGAAGTAAAAATGGTCCCTGCATCCACAGCCTCTGAGTGGACACGCACTATTCCAGCCCTGGCATATCAACTCTTAAACCAGGGCAGCAGGGGGTGGGAAACATTTCCTAAGTTCTTTTCTAGAGTCAAACTGGGCCTTTAAATTGTACAGCATTCTCTTTATTTCATCACTCTTTTCATTGCATTCTTGTCATCATTTCATGGTTTTTGCCCAATTCTACTTCTCTGTCTCAGTTCACATGTGTGTCCCCACATTTCTTTCAGTTTTTCATACATCTATCTTCTTCCATCTTTGTTATATTTCATCATATTCATAGATTACAATTTGCTTGGCCATTCCTTACTTAATGAGAATGTACCTGATTTCTGCTTCTTTGTCCCAAATAAAGTTCCTTTATGACTATTCTGGCAGACGTGGGACACTTCCTGTCTTTGACCTCCTTAGGTACATGCTTAGCAGTGAGATCCTGAGCCAAAGGGCTGTAATATTTGGGTCAAGTCTTTTTATCATAATGCCAAATTACCTTCTGGAATCTTTGGGTCAATTCAGAACACCATTAATACTGTGTGTGTCTTTCTTTCCTTTATGGTTAGAAAGAATTTTCATATCACTTTCTCTCCATTTCCTTCCAAAGCTATTACGCAATGCAGATTAATCACTATGAGCTATACTTGTGTATAGATATGCATGTACACATGTATGCTGGCATGTACATATATAGGTGCTGGATAGAGACCCTTAGGCAATGGAAAGAAAGCTGAATTGGAATCAAAGGACTTGAGTTCACCTTGGCTGATTCAGGTCACCTCTCTGGGACTCAGTTTCCTCCTCTGTGGAATGAGGGGCTTGAACTAAATGACCATTAAGGTCCGCTATCTGCAAACAGAAGATCCTGCACCAACACTCCCTCCACTTTGGTCTTGGCTTGGAGCCTTTTCCAAAGGAAGAATTTAGCATCAGTGTGGTAGCTGACCTTGATTCTGTGTTCATCCTCATCAACTTTGTGGCTCTAGCACCCAGCACAATACCTAGAACATAGTGGGAAGTTACTAAACTGATTGAGGACTGACTCACTCTCATCAAAACTTCCCTTCTTGTTCTAGCTACAGTGAGATTTTTTAGGAAAAAACCATTTCAATTTCTTGTCATCAAAAATAGCCATTTTCTCTCATCTCTCATTTTCTTAAGTATTCTCCCCCTCAAGGATTTGCTTGGAACTTATTGTGGCATTCAGTGGGTGGCAGCATCAGGCACTGACATCTTAGCTGTGTGATAAAAATGGAGAATTCCCATTAGGACAATGTCCTCGGTCACAGTTCTTCACCTCCCTGGCCTTCCTTGGAGCAAAGCCCTGACCAGGGCCCCTGCAGCATAAGCAGTTTGTAATAACTGATCTGTACTCCCCTAGACAGACCCAGGAGCCTAATCAATGGAGGAAGGTTATGGTGACCTGACTGATGTCTTTTTGTTACCTTTGTCAGAGAGTCAGACATACCCTCATTGACACAGAAGAGACTTCTCATTGTCCAAGGCTGCGGGCCAACACTGGCCATGAGGACTTTTGGTTAGGAACTCTAGAACCTTACAGGGAACCAGAACTTTTGTTGCATCTTCACCAGGACCATATTCTGCCTCTCTTTCATGATTATCATAAACTATAAGGTTGCTATAAGATTGAGCCTGCTGGTCCTGGGACCACCTTGACAGTTTCCCCTTAAGGAAAGCTTGTAGTTCATAGAATCTCTGCCCAGAAACCACTGCTATGATTAGGCCTGATGGCTTTGAGCCACCCACGATGGTTTCTCCTAAAAGGAGGCTGCAAGTTTATAGAATGAACTCATGGGAAAATACTGAGCTCAACTTTTTTGGGAGGTAGTGCTTCTGTGTCACCCAGATAACATTTTGCTGCCTACCAGCTTGTTTTGTACTCCATGAAAACAAAATCCCCCAAATAATATTTTGTCCTGACCCCTGACATGCAATTTGTCCAGCTTCAGGGAGGACATCCAAAAATCAGAGTCCAAGAACCCCATTCTCTGAGGAATCCTTTGGAATACACCCTCCCCTACAGCAGGAGACACCTCCCCTCCAACAGGAGCACCCTTCCCCTCCATGAGGAGCACAGCTCTATGCTCACACTCCCTTTCTGCTGAATGGACCCATGTGTCTGTGCTCTCCAACACAGTGCTGCTCTTATGTGAGTTATGCTGTATGTTAGTATGTATACCTGAGTTGTATGTTGGGGCCCTTTTTCTGCTTTCCATTTTCTCCTTGCCTGCAATAAAGCTTTGCCTTGTGCTGACTCCTATAGTTCTGTATGTTATTTTCAACACCTGAACTCCTTACGGGATTATTTTCCCTAATGTCTCTGATTGGTCCACAGGTCCTTCCTTAGACACAAAGTGGACCCCCAGAAGGACCTAAACTATTGACCGGTGCACTACTCTGGGAGAACATGGAACTGTGAAGCCAGTTGTAGAAAGTGAGGGTGTACAGGAGAGCCCTCTATCCTCTCAGGAGGGACACCCTTATGCCAAAGGATTGTCTCAAAACAGAGGGAGAAAACTTCTTGGTAGGAAGAGATTTTTTTTATCAGGAATAATTCTGTCAGTCACAAGTTTCTCTTCAAGTATTAATAAAATGTGTCTCTGACAGATCTAGTAGAAGTAAATGATTTTTCTCCCACAGATATAAGAAACTAGCCTCAAGATACCTTATCAGTCTATCATCTATCTATGTATCTATGTATCTATCTATCTACCTCTTCATTTACTTATTTATTCATTTGTTGACATTCATTCATCATCTGTCTAGGCCCTATTTCTTCCCTGTTTTCCCCCAGTTCCTTCCCAAGGAATCCACATTCTCCAGCTGGCCAAATGCTGGGCTGTTGAATTTGCTTGTTCCTGAGTCTTCCATATTTGCTCTGTGCCAAAGCTCTGCTGACTTCTCCACCTTTCTTCGTGAGTGCCAAACAACATTGACAAGCGCTTTGTAATAGAGTTTGGATTCTGGAATGAGAATTACCTCCCTCTGTTTCCTACACTTTTCCATTATTGTGCTTGATATGCTGGACCTTTTGTTGCTCCAAACGATTTTTGTTATTTTGTGTAGTTTCCCAGGGGACGGCCTTGATGGTTTGGTTGGTAGAGCACCCAAACTGTGAGCGAATTTAGAGAGACATCGTAATCATGGGTACTCCATTGACACAGCCCAGGCATAAGTAATGGGTACCCCTTTAATTATGCAAGTTATTCTTTAAGTTTTTAGAGAATCATTTGGTGATTTTGTTTACTTGAAATTTTGGTACGTTTGGTTGAACATATTTTATGCGTATGGTAGTTATTTTGACTAAGATTTTCCTTTCTATTATTTTCTCTTCAGGCAAGTGAGAAAACTGGGAGAGAAGACGCTCTAGGAAGTGGATGGAGAAGACCCAGAAGGAAGGGCCAGGAGGGCAGGGGGTGTAGGAGAGGGGTGGGAAGACAGACACAGCCCTATCAAGGAAGCTCTAAAGGGATTTTGTTGAGTCTCGGATCCTCTCTACTTTCTACCTTCACAAGAGAGATCATTTGAAATGACAGTCAGACATGCAGTGTTTGTTTTAATTGATTAGACCTCTTTAGGAAAAGACAATGAAAAGATCCCCATTAACTTAGGTCAGTTTTCCCAAGGAATACAAATCTATCAGGTCCTCACTGGCGTCTGAGGGCTAGGGCTTCCTTGAAGTCTCCTCTTTGAAGACAATCATGCTTGCAATCTAGATCTTCCCTTTTCTTGCTTACCTATACTTCAGAACACAGGGCAAAGGATCCTTGGCCAAGGATTTGGAACTCAGTTGTACTTGGTAGCATTCTGCCTGGAGAAAACCTAAAATGCTGAAAGAGTGAGGGCGTCACCAAGCAAGGTCTTTTGTATGAACAAGAACAGCAAGGAAGCTGCCCCGAAACTCCCTGTCAGCTTTATAAAGAGTAAGGCCCTGTGAAGGAGAATTCAATAGGGTGCAAGGGCAGCACTTTCAGGCTGGGCACCAGGAAAATGAAGGAAGGGAATGCCTCTTCTTCCTTCACAGATGTTGGCAAACTCAGCTAGCCCTCCTTTGTCTCTGAATTGCCCCAGTGTGTTTCTGCAGTGATTTCTACTGATGATGTCACAACAATTGTCCTCAAGGTTTACACATGCCAATTCCACTTTCTTCTTATTAAGAAGAGAGTGAATGCCTTCCCCAAGGTAAGAACAAGCATTGTTCACAAAAAAGATTGCAAACCATCAAATACCATGAGAGAAACTGCCCCAAATCAAGCATCACAAGAGAAATGCAAATACAGACCACTCTAAGGATTTATGGCAATGAGGAAAAGAGAAACAACTGTTATTGGAGGAGCACACTACCAGATTATTGGTAAAGCTGATGACAATGGGGGATTATCTCATCAAAACTTTGTTCCTTCAGTCCACTCTTAGGCACACCCCAGGGAAGACACAGACAGAAAGGGAGTTCCCAAATATACAAACCCACTCGTAGCAGCATTTTTTATACTTGCAAAGAAATGGAGACTGAAAAAGAGGGCCCATCATTTGGGAGGTGGATAAACAAGATGTGATAAATGAATGTAAGGAATGATACACACATGGAGTTTAGAGAAGTATGGGATGATTTGTACAAAGTGATGTAGGGTGAAATCAGCACAGCTTGTAGAAAAGGATATCCAAAAACTCCACCAATATAAATGCAAAAATCACTCAAAGGCAACGGAATTCTGAATAATTGTATGAGTCAGTTTTGTTCCAGGAGAAGAAGACTCCTCTGCTCTCCATGGGGCAATGGGGGACTGCAGGGACAAGTATCACACAGAACATCAGACTAGAGAACAGCACAAGTCGGTTTTGCTTAACTTTTCTCTTTGTTACAAGGGATGGTTCACTGTTGGGGAGTGATGTTGGAAATGACAGAAATCAAACCCAAGAGACATCTGCAAGGTTTTTTTTTTTAAGATAAGGAGTCAAAGGAATGAAAAAAGCCGCAGAAACAAAAGAAAACAAGACAGAGATCTCATGCACTGAGCTGGCATCTTACGTCACTGAGCCCAGTCTTCCTGATACATTTGGGAGAGCAGGCTATTGGGTCATCAGTGCCTCTGGGATTTTACTCCCTATGCTACCATGGGCCTGTTCTTGTCCGCAGGTGAGGATGCCTGCTTGGTGAGGTTCCTTCTGAGAGGTGAGGCTTATGAATACTCCCCCATCTAAATGAGGTCAGGCCAGTAAGTTTCAGAGGGCTGGGTTAGGTAGGTGAGCTCTGGGCCTGGGGAAAACATTTCAAGCCACCCCTAGATGTGGGAAGATCTTATTGGGCTGATGTTCCAGTTTGTTTTAGTTTCATCGTGTTATCAAATACGTGTTACCATAGCAGGGCAAGGATCACTCAGGAAACCCTGGCTGACTTCTATATGAATTTGAACCTCACTCAGCTGCCTTAAAGACATGCTAAGCATTTGGGAAAGGACTAAAATACCAAAGCTAAGACTTTTGTCAGCTTTAGCCACCTTGGAGTAAAGCAACATTTGGGGACCCTGAGAGTGAGTTAATGTGTCCCAATGGCTTCTTGAAGCTCAGGCCTGAAGAGCTGTCTGAGGGTGAACTTTCCCATGCCATTTCCTGCCCTTCTCATCATAGCTGCTGAATCTCCTGAAGGGCTTGTCCTGGTGGAGTCACATAAGGAACCCCACTGATAGGGTGCACAACTCTTGGGCTTTGGGCATAGCACTTTCCCTCTTGTGCTCAGAGTGGTTCACAGCTCCCTTGGTACCAATCCATCTCAGTGTGAGGTTGGGGAATTTCAGAGGGCAGAGCCAAGATGGCAGAATGGAAGCAGGAACTTTTCTGAGCTCCTCCATGAATTCTATCACTAACTTCTAAAAAGTGAACCTGAACAGATTTTAGAGTGATAGAATCCATTGTCAGACAGAGTGTGGCAGATTCCCAGCCCAGGAAAGCACCCATGTAGGTCTAGGCAGGGGGAGCATGGAGCACGTGGGGATTGCACCAGGGCAGACCTGAGAACAGAGCACAGCAGACTGATAGCAAGCCCTAGCCAGTGGATCCACCAAACCTAAGGGTGGTTCACAGATGTCTCACCACAGGATGGAGGATCCTTCAGAGCTGGGTAAGAGAAAGAGCAGGGCATGTGGCAGCAGCTTCTCCTGGGGCTATCAGCCGGCAGCCTGGATATCTAAAAATTTCCTATCTGAACTTCAGGGAGCCAAGATAGCAGAGTAAACCCTAGCTGCTCTAATCCCCCTCCTTGACTCTGAAAACCCAGAGATTAACATCCCACCCAGTGTAAAATCCTGAAACATTGGAAACAGCCTCAGCCTTGGGAGTCCTAGAAGAAGGGTGTGACTGAAGCTGTGCCAAGCCTAAATTGAAGGGCAGGAGGCATCCCAACAAACCCCACCTCAGCTGACCAGGGGGAGATCCCAAAGCCTGGGGGGGGGGGGTGTGTGGAACCAGCAAGCACTAACAACAGAAGCCCAGGTATGCCTTAGCACCACCAGAGGAATCTGCAGACACCAGCCCTGCTGGCCACCAGCTGCTGAGCCTGCCTGAGCTGTAGCCCAGGGACACAGAGCTGGAAACATGAAGTGAACAGACCACCCGTCCCACACACATTACTCTGTGAGCCTCAGGGTAACCCCAGGGAAATACTGAGAGTCCTGGCATTGGCCCCAGTCTAGACACCCAGAGGCTACAGTGCACAAAGTCAACAACCAGATCCCTAGCTCCCAGCCTGAGAAGCACAGTACACGTGTAACCCAGGAGCAGAAATACACTCTAAAAGTCAGAACATAGGCAATCATAATAGGCAAGAAGGAAATGGTGAAATCAAGAACAATACAATCCTATTATAGTGAGCAAGAACAACCAAATTCAGAGGACAACATGGACTCTATACTCACACCTGAGGCTACAAAAGGAAATATGAATTGGTCTCAAGCTCAAAAAAGCATTCTTAGAGGAGCTCAAGAAAGATTTAAAAACCCAAATTAGAAAGGTAGAAGATAAATTTAAATCTACATTGACTAAATTGGAAAAAAAATCTCACTGAAGAAAACAAATCCTTAAAAAGTAAAATTTGTGAACTGGGATGGGATGTTCAAAATCTAACTGGATAAAATACCTCCCTAAAAAAGGAGCTTCAAAATCTAACCAGGGAAAAGAATTCACTAAAAATTAGAATCAGTCAAATCGAAGCTAAGGACCGTATCAAGAGTCAGTCAAGCAAAACATAAAGATTGAAAAATTAGAAGAAAGTCTAAAATATCTCACTAGAAAAAGAACTGACCTGGAGATTCAGGAGAGATAACATAAGAATTATTGGTCTACCAGAAAGTCATGATGAAAAAAACAGCCTGAACAACATCCTCCAAGAGACTGTCAAAGAAAACTGTCCTGAGGTCCTAGAATCAGAGGGTAAAATATTTATCAAAAGAATTCACTAGACTCCTCCTGAAAGAGATCCCAAATTGAGAACTCCAAGAAATATAGTAGCCAAATTCCAGAATTTCAAGGTCAAGGAGAAAGTACTACAAGCAGCCAGAAGGAAAGAATTCAAATATCATGGAACTACAGTCAGGATTACACAGGACCTACCAGCTTCCACATTAAAACATCAGAGAAATTGGAATTTGATATTTCATAAGGCAAAAGAGCTTGGACTGCAACCAAAGATCAACTACCTGGAAAAACTGAGCATAATTTTTCAGGCAAGGAGATGGTCATTTAATGAAATAAAGGAATTCCAGACTTTCCTGATGAAAAAGCCAGAGCCCAATGGAAAATTTGATTTCCAAATATAAGACTCAAGAGAGACGTAAAAAGGTAAACAAGGAAAACACCCTCCACCCCCCACCCTCCCACGCACACATGCACACATGTACACACACATAATTTGTGATTCAATAAGAGCAATATGAGAAGCTGATATCTGTCAATAATAAAATTTATATAATTATTATGACATTTAAAAGGGATATACATAGATAGGTAGGGGTATAAATGAACAAATCTGATGATTAAAAAAACCTTATTAAGGGGTACAAAGGGACTGTAATGGGAGAAAAAAAAGATCAGGCAGAAAAGGGTAAATTACGCCACATGCAGTGAAATAAAAATATATCATAGCAGAGGGAAAGAAGGGAGGGAGATGAACATCATGTGAACTTTATTCTCATTGATTCTGGTTCAAGGAGGGATCAACATAATCAGTTAAGTTTAGCATTCTAATGTGAAAAGACCCAAAAACTCATAATAGGCAGAAAGGAGAAAGGGAGAGAGAATTGTATGAAATTTACTCTCATCAGTTTGGGTTTAAGGAGGGAATAACATACTCCATTGAGTATAAAAATCTATTGTGCCCTACGGGCAGTAGGAAGGGTAAGGGGGGAAAAAGGGGGCGTCATTAGAAGGGAGAGAAATAGTAGTAAGGGAAAGGGTAGATAAAGAGAGGGGTGCACAGGGAGGGAATACTGAGGGAGGTGGTGGTCAAAAGGAAAACTGTTAAGGAGGGGAGGGGAGAAAGAAGAAACAAAAACATAAACAGCAGAGGGAATAGGATGGAGGTAAAGACGCAGATAGTAATCATAACTGTGAACGTGAATGGGATGAACTGCCCCATAAAACAGAGGCAGATAGCAGAATGGATTAAAAACCACAATCCTACAATATGCTGTCTACAAGAAACACATTTGAAACAAGGGGATATGCACAAGGTAAAGGTAAAAGGCTGGAGTAGAATATATTGTGCTTCAGCGTAAGTTAAAAAAAAAAGTGGGAGTAGCAATCCTTATCTCAGCAAAAACAAAAGCAAAAATAGATCTAAAAGGCACTATCGAGAATGAAGCAATATTATTACTTAACATATATGCACCAAGTGTTATAGCATCCAAATTCCTAGAGGAAACATTAAGGGAATTAGAGGAAGAAATAGATAGCAAAACTATACTAGTGGGGGACCTCAGTCTCCCTCTCTCTGAACCTGATGAATCTAACCTCGAAATAAACAAGAAAGAAGATAAGGAGGCAAATAGAATTTTAGAGAGGTTAGATATGACAGATCTCTGGAGAAAAATTGAATGGGGGTAAAAAGGAATATACCTTGTTCTCAGAGGTGCATGGCACATACACAAAAACTGACCATGTACTAGGAAATAAAAACTTCACAATTCAGTGCAGAAAGGCAGAAATATTAAATACATCCCTCTCAGATCATGATACAATAAAAATCGTATGCAATAAAGGGCCATGGAAAGATAGACTAAAAATTAATTGGAAACTAAATAATTTAATCCTAAAGAATGAGTGAGTCAAACAAGAAATTATAGAAACAATCAGTAACTTCATTCAAGAGAATGACAATAATGGGACAACATACCAAACTTGTGAGATGCAGCAAAAGCAGTTCTTAGGGGAAGTTTTATATCCCTGAATGCATACATGAATGAAATAGAGAAAATGGAGGTCAATAAATTGGGCATGCAACTGAAAAAGCTAGAAAAAAACAAATTGAACATCCCTAATTAAATATTAAATTAGAAATACTGAAAACCAAAGGAAAGAATAATAAAATTGAAATTAAGAAAACTATTGAATTAACAAATAAAACTAAGAGCTGGTTTTATGAAAAAAAACCAATAGAATTGATAGACCATTAGTCAATATGATAAAAAGAAAGAAGAAAACCAAATAATGAGTATCAACATCTACCTCCAATGAAG
>CM053583.1:424069174-424092888 GCA_028627135.1 Pseudochirops cupreus | reverse complement strand
CTCTTTTCATGATTTTCTTGCATTATTGTCATTTGGTACTTATGATTATTGATTATTAGTAGCAGCAATAGTATTCTTAAAACTGTTACGATTACTAAGATAGTTTGAAAGAAAAGTTGGAGCTGAGTTGTGCACGATAAGGTGATTCTAAAAAACAAAATTGGATAGGAAAAGAAAAATTAGCTCATGAAAATGGGGCATGAAAGGAAGACCTAATACAGAAGACACAAGTGGGGGGTGTGGGGCTGGTAATATTGGAGCCTTACTCTTCTCTGGGTTGAAGGGGAAACAATGTGTATATCTGAAGAGGTTTCAAAGTCTTTTGAACTTCTAGAGAGGTGAGGAAACTGGAGGACAGGGTGATGGAGGGACTGTAGAAGGATGGGGTGGGTTAAATAAGATATAAGAGGGCATGTTTTATGTAACTGAAATTATTCATTTTGCTAGTAACTTTACTCTCTGTCTCTTGTTTATTCATAAATCTGTAGTCTGATAAGTAATATTTTATATGTTCTAATTTTCTTGTAAAATGTTCTTTATATCTAGGTCATATATCCATTTTTACTTCATCTTGGTAAATGGGGAAGGATATTGTTCTATGCCCAGTTGTTTTTTACTATTTTCCTTCTCAGTCTCTCTTTTCACCCTATTCCTCTTTTTGTGGTAGCAAAGAATTGGAAACAGAGAGGATGGCCCAATAATTGAGGAATGACTGAAGAAGCTGTGCTGTGATTGGGATAGATTACTATTGTGCTATAAGAAATTATGAAAGAGATGGTTTCAGAAAAAATATGGGAAGACCTATATGAGCTGATGCAAAGTAAAGTGAGAAAAGCCAGATTGTTGTACACAGTAACAGAAATGCTGTAATGATGATCAACTGTGTCTACTCTGTTCAGTACAATGATCCAAGATGATTCCAAAGGTCTTATGAGGAAAAAATGTTATCCACCTCCAACTGCTCAATTCTGAGTACAAAATTGAAATATAATTTTCTCACTTTATTTTTTTTAACTTTTTTGGAAATGCAGCTAATAAGGAAATATAGTTTTCATTATTTCACATACATAATTGGCATCATTTTACTTGACTTCTCAATGAAAGCCAGAGAGGGTGGGAGGGAGGGAGAGAATTTGAAATTCAAAATTGAAAAAGAAAAGAATAGTTGAAATAGATAAATAATAAATTGAAATTTAAAAGAAAATCATTCCTTTAGGTTAACTGAGGCATGGAGAGGAACGGAGTAAGAGGAGGTTATGATCAGGTAAAGAAATTTCAAATCTTTTGATCATGGATTCAGAAAACTCCTAGATGATGAGAAAAACAAGGGTTTCACTATCGTTGTGTGTGATGGAGATGGAGCAGAGAAATGGGTCCTAAGGAGTTTAAGGGCTACTGGAACCAAAGGGATTAGTGGGATCACCCAAGGATAGGTTGGAACGCCCCTAGTGATCATATTGCTTATGAGGCAAAAGAGATTTCAGAGAATCAGAATTGCAGACTCAAAGAGAAGGAAGAAAACCAACAGGCTTTGTAGTGCAATTCATAACCATCCAAGATGCCCATGACAACATCCCAGGCCAATGCCCATCCAGCCAGGAAAATTGTGCATGCAGCCTTCCAAACAGCCTATTCTTGTTGTGGATACTTTCTGACTGTTAGGTGATTATTGTTTCTTTGCTTGTTTTGCCAGATGTCAGGTCTGCTTTGGGCAATTTGCATTCTCACCGAATCATTGCTCTTAATTCTGCTTCCTGAGGACAAGTTCATTAAATCATCCCCCTATTCCATGGCAGCTCTTCAAACAAGTGCTTCTCTTTTCTTTGCCAAGGAAGAAGACAATTGTGCAGGTGACGACAGGACAAACATAACCAGCAGAGCGTTTGGGCCCAAGAGAAGGTAAGAGAGTATTGGGTCAGTCTTACGAATCTGAGATGGATAACCCCTCACATTCTGAAAGAGCAGGCTGATGGGACTGCTGGACCCCTCCAGTGACTCTTTTCCCATTGACCATCAAGCTATCCCCAGAAATGAAAATCCACTTCCTTCTTTGATCTTCTTTTACTCCCAAAACAGACAAAACCCTAGTAAAGCCTTTGGGATGTTCTCAGCTTTTCTTACTAACCTCAGATCATCCTGAGCTTTAGCGTCCCACTCACTAGTTTTACAGAATTATGCCATGCTCTTGCATTCATCCTCAATGATATGGCCTTGAGTCAATCTTGCACATACTTTTTAAAATTTCAGTGTCATGGTGAATTCACACTAGTCTCTTAAGACTGGGGACATTTTTTCCTCATCACTGGGATTTTGCATCAGAATGTCATTTTTTGCATCTCTCACATATTGTGGGCTAACCTCCCCTGTAGCATTTTATTCCATGAAATGCTTCTATTTGCTCTCAGTTCTTTGAAATCTGCTTTCCCCAAACTTAGGGTAGATAACAAACTGTTTTCACATTTCATTTCCTCTATTGTTTCGTCTATTCATTTCTCCCTTCTTTGAGAAGTTGGTCCTATACCTTCAGGATTCCCAGAATGTCCATTCCAGCACCCAGTCCCTCCTGGTCAGGGAAAATCAGATCTAGACTCGAATTTCCCCATTCTTGGTTCCTCCATGGTCATTGTAAAGGTGCCAAGCAGAGTCACAGTGCCAGCAAACTCCAAAGAAAAGGAAAGCACACAGTATGTATCTATACACAATATGTATAAGCACACACATATATCTGCATATGAGCATCCTGTATCTATCTATATACAGATATCTGTATCTATTTATCTCCATATCTATTCTGGCTGCTTTTATAAGGGTTTAAGGCCTGATTAGATAGGGAAAATCTCTTGGAGATATTGACAATGCAGTAACACCTTCCAAATGTCCATAGGCATTCAAGGGTTGGAGAAGCCTCCTCAAAGTATTGAAACTTCCTCGAGCTCCAGAACACTAGCTAGTTTCTCCTGCTATAAGGAAGTGGGCCTTTCCTATTCCTCAAACCTTCTATTACTGTCCAGTACCACACACTGCCTCTGAATACCTACAACAATGCTGCAACCTCACTGAGCCTGAGAAAATCTGGCAATTTTTCATACCCTCCAATCACTACTGCTCTTGGAACTGACTATGGGTCCTCCACCCTTTTTCTTGTAATGTGAGTTAAGAAAAGTCTTGGTCTGGCAAACTATACATGAAGAGGCAGGTATGTGGGTTGGTGTAGGGGTGTGGGGGTGTGGAATACATGTTGATTAGCATACATATGTTCTGTGATACAAGCAGAGCCTTGGGAAATCCCTAACAAATGGGTGTCCCATAGCCCACCACTTGTGGGCAGTAACTACACAGGGCTTTTTGCCCAGAGGAGACATAATGGCTAATGATGGGGAAGAATAAGTCCTTAAAAGGAACATCGTTTACTTCTCAATGCATGCTTCAATAAAACCCTTCTCCATTTTGTAATTGATACTCACTTATCTCCTTCTGGTCATTATTCTATCCAAATTAAGACTTGCTGAGAAGTTTGATGATGAGAAAAGAAAATGTGTCAAGTGTAAAGCATGTGGTCTCACCCATTGTGACAGCTTCTTTTTAAATAAATGCACTAGAAAGTTACAATTTACACCTTCTTGTTGGTTTTCAGTTTGGCAGATTGTGAAAAGAAGAAAAACAAGGGCTGATCAGAAAGAAATGTATGTATACATGTATTTATGTATGTATATGATCCATACATATACGCATACACACACACAAGAATTGCCTAACTCAGCAGTATTTGATTCTAGCAGATGTAATTAGGTCATAAAATATGGGACTCATTGCAAAGCCACAGCCTCATCCCTGAAATAAAATAGGACACTTTCATCAGAGGGAATTTAATCAAGACCTCTCTTTAGTGCCTGGCTTGATGGGAGAAATTAACTCCTCATAAAAAGTTTTTAATAAACAGACAGATGCTGCAGTATTCATGTTTCCATATCCCCCTCCCCTCCACCAAGTGCATTACCATAAACCCTCTCCTCAAAATAATAGAACGGGTTATATTGCAATATTTCACCAAGTTTATGGAGCCACGCCATGACTGCAATGTTTCTTAATTAGGGGGCAAGGAGAAGCATGAGCTCTACTGAGCAAAGCAGCTGTTTCAGCAAAGCCCTCTACAAATAGACATGGCTCTGCTCCTGGGTTTCTCCCTGGGATGCCTGAAGTCCAGAATAATCAGATTCCATCATGGATGGGCAACATCAGCCTGTGGTTTATTCTACTTGTAGTTTTTATGGAAACATTTACCATAGTGAACAATAAGCCTAAGCAAAAAAAAAAAAGCCTGGGCCTTGGGCGATTTGATGACTATTCCAGCTGCAGTATGAGGCAAGCTCTACAACTCTTATTCTTCAAGCCCGAAGTTCATTGATCCAACCTCATTTATCTGGCTGAGTTATCCAGACTCATCAAACTTACCTGTAATTGCCACATCTCAGCTTTGCTTTGAAATCTGTGCACTGGATGATTTCTTTTCAGAAATAATATTCACATTTCCTTTCAATTGCAAGTGGAGTATACCATGTGCTCTGGGCACAACAGAGCCTTACCTTAAGGTTCAACCATAAGCTGCTAAGAAAGCTTCAGGGACCATGTTGCAATAGATCGTTAAAAATAGAAGCAATGCAGAGAGTTGTACAGAATTCAAGCTCTTCTGATGAGACTTGAGAAACTCTGTCACTGAAGCCCTTCCAGAAGTGAATACCAATTTACCTACTCAGGTTTTTTCTCCCATCACTGATCCCTAAGGGGCCTTCGAGGTATGACATTGTATGATGTTCTAGGCATCTAGGCAGCAAAGTAAATAAAGTCCAGATCTGGAGTCAGGAAGACCTGAATACAAATCTGGCCTCAGACATGTACTAGCTGTGTGACCTGGGCAAGTCACTTAACCTCTGTCTGACTCAATCTTCTCATCTGAAAATGGAGGTAATAATAGCACCCACCTCCCAGGGTTGTTGTGAGGAATGATTTGAAAAAGTAAAATACTTAGCACTGTGCCTGAAACATGGCAAATGCCACATAAATGTGAGCTGTTGTTGGAATTACTCTCTCTCAAAGTCCCTTTCCTTTCAGCCACGTGGCCATGTTTTACATTCCCCTAATGCTCATCCTTTCTCCAAGAATTTTCTCACACCTGAAAGTCCCTTCTCTGCTGTTCCCTTGTCAACGTATCTGAGTTAATCCTGGTGCCACCTCAGAATTCTCTGAGAGCACAACAGATCCCTGAGCTCACATGGATTTCCTGCTCAGTACAAGGAGACATTTCCATGCATACTATCATGGAATAATGGATTTATCTATCTCTAGTGTAGCAGTGGAGTCCTTCTCAAAAAATAAGACAAACTTCTTGGCTGGAATGTCACTCAGAGGAAAAGGAGAGATTGTAGAAGGAGGATGAGGAGGGTCCTGCAGTCGGTCAAGGTTAGCTACATGACCAAGGGGAAGTACTTTCCTTCTCTGTGAATCAGTTTCCATATGTTCCAAATGAGGAATACGATACCTTTTAGCATAATTCACAGGTTTTGTTTTAAGAATCACAAGATGATATATGCAAAGTCAGTAAGGTATTATGTAAATCAGAGTTATTGTTATCTCATTTTATGGGTTTCACGTAGAAACAGTCCTGGGACAATTTATTACTCTATTATTTTAGATTCAATGTTCTACAGACTACATACAAGTGGTTAAAATTACTATATTTTATAGTTAACTAAAGGTGTCATAATATAAAGCAGTCTTCCATAACCTCACTTGAAAACATCATCTGTACAACTCTAATGACAGATAGAATCATCGGAATGATTTTGAATCTGGAATACTACTGTGATATAAGATGCTCTCAAAAAACCCTGAAAATATTTACATGAACTGATGCAAAGTGAAATAAGCAGAACCAGGAGAATGTTCTATATGGTAATAGCAATATTGTATGATGCTCAACTGTAAATGACAGATATTCTCAATAACACAATGATCTAAGGACAATCCTGGAGGACTCATGATGAAAAATGCTATCCATTTCAACAGAAAAAACTGATGGAGTCTGAATGCAAATCAAAGCACACTTTCCCCTTATTTTCCTTATTTTTCTTGGTGTTTCTGTTTGTTTTCTCTCACATTATGACTAACATGGAAATATATTTTCTATAACTATACGCATCTAATCTATATCAAATTGCTTGCCTTCTCAATGAGAGGGATGAGGAGAGGAAGGAGGGAGAAAATTAATAACTCATCAATTTTTAAAAACGAAAGGTAAAATTATTTTACATGTAATTGGGGGAATAAAAATATTAAATTAAAAAATAAAGAAGAAATGAGCCATCAATCAAAAATTTATCAACTAGTATTTGTTAACTGATGACCATGTGCCAAACATTTTCCTTAGTTGTAAGGATAGAAAGAAGGGCAAAAGATAGTGCCACCCTCAGGAAGCTCACAGTCTAATGAGGGAGATTGACAAATAAATAACTATGTACAAACAATATATAGATATAGACAGATAGATGATAGATCGATAAATGATAGATAGATAGATGATAGATAGATAGATAGTTATATAGAGAGATATAGAAATATAGATATATGATATATTGAAATTAGTCTAAGAACCAAGGCATTAGCATTACAAGGAATCAGGAAAGTCTTCCTGTTGCATGTAGGACTTTAGCTGAGATTAGATGGAAGCCAGAGAATCCAGGAGGTGGAGATGAAGAGGGAGAGCATTCCAGGTATGGGAGATAGGCAATGAAAACGCTAAGAGCTGGGAGACAGAGTGTCCTATTTGAAGAATAGTGAAGCAGTCAATGTCACTGGATATCAGAGTACATGGAGGGGAATAAGGTGGAGAAAGACTGGAAATGTAGAAAAGGATCAGATTATCAGGGGTTTTAAACACAAAATATAGGAGAGGTAATAAGTAGCCACTGAAGTTTATTGAGTGGAGGAAGAGTGATGCAATCAGACTTGTACTTTAGGAATATAGATTTGACAGTTGAGAGACTGGAGATGGACAGACACACCCCAGGGAGATCCCTAGAAATTGACATTGAAATAGTCCAGGAATGAGATGATAAGGGTCAGCACCAGGGTGACAGTTATATGAGAAGAAAGAAGCATTGTATATGAGAGATGTGAGAAAGCTATAAATGACAAGACTTAACAATGGATTGGATATGGGTAGGGGGAAGAAAGTGAAGAACTGAGGATGACACTGGGGTTGGGAACTTGGATGATGGGAAAGATGTTAGTATATTCAATAGTAAGAGGAAAATTGGGAAGAAAATAAGGTTTGAAGGAACACATAATGATTTCAATATGGGGCACATTGAGGCTAAGATGTCTCTATATTTTGAAAGTTTTTCATTCCAAATAGCCTGAAGATTGTGTGTATGATGATATCTATTCAAATGTTGTTCTTGTTATTATTACAATTATATTTCATATGTAGCTAATAAACTTTGGGATCTTTATTCCAACTTCCACTTACCATGACAAATCAAGTCCTCAGACTATGACTGATATGCCAGCTCCTTAGGGTTCTAAGATTACCCCTCTGTGGGTGGGAGGGTTTATGTTACATGGTCTGCTTGATTATCCATCTATTCCATTGTGTTCTCACCAATATCAGTCACCAATTGTACTTACTATCTCCCTTATATTGATTGAACCAATATTATCATTCTCAATGTCATTTAACCAATTAATATCAATTAGCTTTTGTAAAGGGGTCTTTACTGAGAAGCCATAACAAAAACAGACGTACAGACATATTTTCCCAACACCCAAGACATGTCCTCCCTTTGCCAACTCAGTCCTTGAGGAAGATGGGCTTAAGTAATTTTTACAATTTGCTACACCAAATTCACCTCTGAATACAACACAGTCAGTACATGAATTATTGTCATTCCTTCTTGGTTGCCTTCCATCCACTGCTATGCTAGGTCAAGTAGGTCAATTTGGATTTCCTCTAGTCTAAACTATCTGAAATATATAATGCTAACTAACTCCAATGCCTCAGTCTTTAGGTGACTCACTCTTCTGATCTTTTTAATCTCACAAGCTTACAACCTAGCCTCACCCTCCTTTACCTAAAAAGAAGAAAGAACAAATGCAAAGAGGCAAAGAACAAGGCCATAGTGATGAGCCATATGTCAAACCAGATAGAGAGTGCCTGAGGCCCCTTTCTATCTAGAGACTTACAATGTGTTTCCCTCACTCAAACTGGCCAGACATGAAAGATAAAGAATGAGGCTCTCTTCACCTGGTTCATGCATTTCTAATGTACACTCCCTTCCTCATCATTAGCCAATAGGGTCCATTTCTTCAACATATGAAGACCAGAAACAGTTATAGAACAAGAGTGAACATGTTACAAGAAACACACTTGAAGCAGAGGGACACACACAGAGTAAAGGAAAGGGGCTAGAACAAAACCTATTTTTTTACTTCAGCTGAAGTAAAAAAAAAAAGCATGGATAGCAATCCTGATCTCAGGCAAAGTAAAATCAAAAATAGACTTAATTAAAAGACATAAGGAAGGAAATTTTGTCTTCTAAAAGGTACCACAGATGATGAAACAATATCAATACTTGCACAAACTGGTATAGCATCCAGATTCTTACAGAAGTTAAGTGAGTTACAGGAAGAAATGGATAACAAAACAAATAGTAGGGGACCTCAATAGGCCCCTCTCAGAACTCAATAACTCCAACCAAAGAACTAAACAAGAAATAATCTAAAGAGGTAGAATATTTTAAAAGTTAGATACGATAGACCTTTAGCATGATTTAATCATAAAGGATGAAAGCATAAGCAAATTAGAAGAGCAAGGAATAACCACCTGTCAGATCTATGGAGAGGGGAAGAATTTATGACCAAACAAGAGACAGCATTACAAAATGTAAAAGAGATAATTTTGATTATAGTGGATTAACAAACTTCTGTACAAACAAAACCAATGCAAGTAAGATTAGAAGGAAAGCAGAAGTCGTACATGAGTTACACCAGCCAAGACGCACAACCCAGTCTGGCCAGAGCAGACTTCAGGAGAGTGAATCACTGGCAACTGTGGTGGTTTCCAGACTTCTCAACCTATAAACACCAAAGAGAAAGTAAAAGGTCAGTGGGGAACTCTGTTGATCCTTGGGGTGATGGAGGTAAAAGTGGTTGGAACTTCTCCTGCTGTGACTGCTTCTGGCTCCAGGCCTACAGATCATAGGCAGACCAAGTGACTGTCCAGAGGGCAACTGCAGGAATCACTTTACTGGTGCTGAGGCAAGATTCTCTTGCTTTGCCTTTCTTGGATCTGGGTCACAGTCTTGGATGGTGGTGCTGGGGTGAGGAGCGCTGTCATGGCAGTTTGTTGAGGCTGTGGAGAGAAAGTCCTCTTCACAGTTCTGGGGCAGGTGCCTGGAAGAAGCTCTCAGAACAACCATAGAAAACCCCAGAAATGTGGGACACAGCACTCTCCACTCTGGAAGTAGAGTTATACCATGGCAAAGAGCTCAAAGTCAAGTAATTGACTGGCAAGATGAGCACACAGAGGAAGTGCAATTAGACTATAGAATCTTTTTGGGTGGACAAAGAGGATCAAAACATAGAATCAGAAGAAGACAATAAAGTCAAAACTCGGCATCAAAAGCCTCCAAGAAAAATATGAACTGGTCACAGGCCATGGAGGAGCTCAAGAAAGATTTTGAAAATCAAGTAAGAGAAGTAGAGGAAAAATTGAGAAGAGAAATGAGAATAATGCGAGAAAATCATGAAAAGTGAGTCAACAGCCTGACTGGAAAAAAAAAACACCTTAAAAAAGAGACTAACTCAAATGATAAAAGAGGTCCAAAAAGCCAATGAGAAGAATATCTTTAAAAGCAGAATTGGCCAGAAGGAAAAGGAATTTAAAAAGCTCACTGAAGAAAATAATTCCTTCAAAATTAGATTGGAGCAAATGGAAGCTAATGATTTTATGAAAAATCATGATACTATAAAACAAATCCAAACAAATGAAAAATTAGAAGGCAATGTGAAATATCTCATTGAAAAAACCACTGACCTGGAAAATAGATGCAACAGAGACAATTTAAAAAATATTGGACTACCTGAAAGCCATGATCAAAAGAAGAGCTTAGACATCATCTTTCAAGAAATTATCAAGGAAATTTACTCTGGTATTCTAGAACCAGAGGACAAAATAAAAACTGAGTGAATTTGCTGATAGCCTCTTGAAAAAGATGCCAAAAAGAAAACTCCTAGGAATATCATAGCCATATTCCAGAACTCCCAGGTCAAAGAGAAAATATTACAAGCAGTCAGGAAGAAACAATTTGAGTATTGTGGAAACACAATCGGGATAACACAAGATCTAGCAGCTTCAATGTTAAGGGATCAAAGGGCTTGGAATATGATATTCTGGAGCTCAAAGGAGCTAGGATTAAAACTGAGAATCACCTACCCAGCAAAACTGAGTATAATGCTTCAAGGGAGAATATGATCATTCAATTAAATAGAGGACTTTTAAGCATTCTTGATGAAAAAACAGAGCTGAACAGAAAATTTGACTTTCAAATGCAAGAAGCAAGAGATGCATGAAAAGGTAAACAAGAAAGAGAAATTGTAAGAAACTTATTAAAGTTGAAATATTTAGATTCCTACATGGAAATGTAATATTTGAAACTCATGAGACTTTTCTCAGTATGAGGATAGTTGAAGGGATTATATATGTATACATATGTATGTATGTATGTACAAGTGGGTTGGTGTGTATGTTTATATGTGTGTATATGTGTACATAAACAGAGGGCACAGGGTGAGTTGAATGTGAAGGGATTATATCAAAAAAATAAAATTAAGAGGTGAGAGAGGAATATATTGGGAGGAGAATGGGACAGATAGAATGGGGTGGATTATCTCAAATAAATGAGGCAGGAGAAGGCTGTTACAATGGAGGGGAAGAGCAGGAAGGTGAAAGGGAATGAGTCACCCTTACTCACACTGGATTTGGCTTAAGGAGGGAATAACATAGACACTCAATTGGGTATCTACAGAAAAGTAAGGGGGAAAGGGATAGGATGGGGGATGATAGAAAGGAGGACAAATTGAGGGAGTGGGTAGTTAGAACCAAACACTTTTGAAAAGGGACAGGGTCAAAGGAGAAAATAGAATAAATGGGGGGCAGAATATAATGGAGGGAAATATAGTTAGTCTTTCACAATGTGACTACTATGGAAATGTTTTGCATTATTACACAACCTATATTGAATTGCTTGTCTTCTCAGTGGGGTTAGGTGAGGAGGGGAGAAGGGAGAGAATCTGGAACTCAAAGTTTTAAAGACAAAAGTTAAAAAAAAATTGTTTTTTACCTGCAACAGGGAAATAAGATATACAGGCAATGGAGTATAAAAATCCATCTTTCCCTATAAGAAAGTAAAGGAGGGGATTGGGGGGGGGGGGAGGTGGATATAAAAAAGGGCAGATTGGGGGAAGGGGTTTTCAGTATGCTTGCTATCTTGGAGTGAGGGGTAGAAGAGAGATGGGAAGAAAATATGCAACTCAAAATCTTTGGGAAATGAATGTTGAAAGTGAAAAATAAATGTATATACAATTTTTTTAAAAGAAGGAAAGAAGAATGATGGAGGGAGAACTTTATAGCAAGTGTCTCCAATAAAGGCCTTATTCCTCAAATATATAGAGGACTAAGTAAAAGCTACAAGGATACAAACCATTCACTAATTGATAAATAGTCAAAGAAGATGAAAAGGCAGTTTTCAGATGAAAACATCAAGGATATCTATAGGTATATGAATATGTTCTCTAAGTCACTTTAGATTAGAGAAATTCAAATTAAAACAACTCTGAGTTACCACCTCACACCTGTAAGATCAGCTAATATAACAGAAAAAGGAAATTATAAATGCTAGAGAATATTTGGGAAAATTGAGGCACTAATGCACTGTTGGTGAAGATGTGAACTGATTCAAACATTCTGTACAGCAATTTGGAACTACATCCAAAGGGTCAACCAAACTGCATACCCTTTGATTCAGCAATAGCACTAGTAGGTCTGTATCCCAAAGAGATCACAAAAAAGGGAAAGGGACCTACATGTGCAAAAATATTTATTGCAGCCCTTTTTATGGTGGCTAAATATTGGAAATTGCAGGAATGCCCATCAGTTGGGGAAAAGCTGAACAAGCTATAGTATATTAATGTAATGGAATACTATTGCACAATAAGAAATGATAAACAGGTATATTTCAGAAAAAAACTGCAAAGATTATGAACTGATGCATAGTGAAATGAGCAGAACCAAGAAAACATTGTACACAGTATCAGCAACATTGTATGATGATTAACTATGAATGAGATCTTCTCAGCAATACAATGATCCAAGATAAGTACAAAAGACTCACCAAGGAAAATGCCATTGATATACAGAAGAAGAAATGATGGACTCTGAATGCAGTTAGAAGCATTTTTTTTTACTTACTTAATCCTTTCTCATATTTTTTTCCTTTTTACCTGTTTCTTCTTTCACAACTATGACTAATATGGAAATATTTTTACATGATAGCAAATGTATAAATGCATTAAGCTGCCTACTATTTTGAGAAGAGGGAAAGGAAGGTAGGGAGAAAAATTTGGAACTCAAAATCTTGTAAAACTGAATGCTAAAAATTTTCTTGACATGTAACTGAGGAAAAAAATAAAATACGATTAAAAATAAAGTAATAGATGTACAGCACAGAGGAGGGGAGATGAGTCGATATGATCTGAAACTTACACGGGGATCACATAAATCAAGCATACTATGCATGCTCAGAAGGGGTAGGCTTGCCTAAGCCCCCATTACAGTTGTTAGCTCATTCTTTTTTTTTCATTCCCAATGGATTTCAGATAGAATGACCCTGGAAGAAATTGCCATGCTCCTTCATATTCAAAGTTTTAGAAATTATTTAACTTGTAAACAAATTTATTCTATAGCTGAATAAAAATATTAGGATATGAACTCATCATCTGTGAGATGATGCATGAGAGCATCCATGAAACATCTCCTATGGAAAAAAACAAAACAACAGTGAGGATTATATGTGTGTATACATATGCATGTATATACATGTACATATATTTGTATATCTCCATACATACACATGAATACATATGTGCAACTTATACATGTGTGTATGCACACATATTTCCATACACACACACATATAGTGGAGAGAATGAAAAGGTCATTGGTAACTTTGGAAAGAGTCACTTTTGTTGAACAATAAGGGCCATAGTGTAGAGAGAGTCGGTGTAGAGGGAGTAGAGGCACCTATTATAGACAACCTTCTCAAGGAGTTTAGCCACGAAAAAGGAAGTTAAATAAGAGATCAGAGTAGAAATGGATAAATCCAGTGGAAGTTTCTTGAGGATGGAGGGGACAGGGACATGTCTGTAGGCAGTAAGGAAGCTGCCAGTACAGAGGGAGTAAGAGGTTGGTGATAAGGAAGAAGGTGGGAATAAAAGAAGACTGAGTGGAGTGAGGTCATTTTTTCAGTTAGCAGAGTTTGCCTCAGCAAGGTAAGAGGCCACCTTGATGGGTGAGATGAAAGTGAAGGAGGAAAGATTGGCAGAAGACATTTGGGAGATATGAGTTGAGAAGGAAGTGAAGGAAAGCTTAGTCTTTTCTGTGACACAAGGGAAGTTTCTCAGCTGTGACTGTTAAGAGTTAGGGGAAACTACTCAAGGTTTAAGGAGGGTGAAAAGGTTTAGAAAAACTGCTATGGGGAGTGGGGTATGGAGTCAATTGGTAAGAAATTGCTTCATGGAAGGGCCAGGCAAGATTACATAACATGAATTTGTACTGGATCCAGTCAGCATGATTTTTCTCCAGTTATGTTCAGCTGCCCATGAGCAGGAGGAAAGGCAGCATGTGGTGGCAGTGAAGCAAAGCTGATGCCTGGGAGGACAATACTGGCAATGTGATAAGGAGTCAAGGGGCTCATGAGAAGAGGATGGCATAGAGTTGACTTGGCTCAATAAAATAGTCATGGTAGAGAAGGAAGGAGAATCTGGTCTGAGAGTAGAGCATTTTTGTCACATCTCTCTCCTTTTTTCTCATCTTTTTATGAGATTCAGAGAGAAACGGTCCAAGGACTAGTCATTAGCATTCTATTATTATTTTCTGCCTAACATTCTGCAGATGGTTGTGCAGGTGTACAGAGTGACTGCCTTTTAGAACTGAACAGCAGTATTCAAATGGAAGGGTCTCTCCTGTGGGATTCCTGGAAATCTCTTTAGGATAACTCAAGTATCAGGCTTATCCCCTCCCCCCCCCCACTCCATTTTTTCTGGTCAGAATCTCTTTTTTGAAAACTTTTCATTCCAAGAAGTTTGGAAATTGTGAGGGTTAGTTTGGCAACATCAATCAAAATCTCCACTCAAGCCTTAACGGGGCGGTGGTATGTCCGGGCACTTGTGGGCGACTGGTCTGTGCTACACTCTAGAAGCTGGATTCTCCAGCACATTCTGGGCTTTGTGTTTGCACTGTGGGGCTTGAGGCTGTTTGCTCAGCAGGTGTAACTTGCTCCTCATTTGTATTTAATGGTTTATGAACTAAAATACAGGTAAAATAGCCTACATCTCAGGGATGTTGTCAAGATCAAATGAACATCTACATACATGTGTACACATGTTATCCATGCACCTATGTATATGTGACACATGTATGAGGGAACAGAGTAGAGTAGAATACAATGTAGTGCCAAGTAATGCAATGAGATGTGACCATGTTTCATGTATGTACTTCTGTATACGTACATGTGAGCCTGGGTAAGTCAGAATAAGTCTTAGAAGACCATGGATGGCAACAATTCTAGCTGAGATCCTATCAGCTTGACAGAAGCTTGACCAAAGCCAAAGAGACAACCTCACTGAGGCAGATGGCCCAGCTGGCTCACTAAAAGGTAAGAAATGGCATTAAAGAACAACACTTTCCGAGCTCTGGAGGTCCTTACCAGTGGGCATGGTGCAATGGGAAGGCTCACCCAAACCACAAATGAGAGGAACATCCAATGAACATCTGGGACTGAAGGTGGGTTTTGACTATGCCATGTGCTGGAGGGCAGGCTTTCTCATGGCAGCAGGCTCCTGTGCCCTCCCTTCCCTGCCCTCACCTCTGCTGCAACCGGGCAGCTGGCAGTTCAGACAGACGGAGTTGGCACTTGGGCTGGGGATGAGACTTGTTACATCTTAGAGTCTGTATCTTTCCCCCAGCTCCAAGAGCCATTCTGGAGCCATTACAGAGCCAGTGCTCAGTAACTAGTCCATGCTGGTAACCATGACCCTCCCCCATCTCCACACCCTCCTTTCTCCTTCATTCTTCATACTTAGACTCTAACTACTATGGCCAAGCAAACTTCATCATACATACAAACCCTGTCCCTGTTCAAATGTTGTTATTCAGTCACTCAGATGGGTCTGACTCTTCATAATCCCATGGAACATGGTATACCAATATTGTCCATGGGGTTTTCTTGGCAAAGACACTGGAGTAGTTTGTCATTTCCTTCTCTCATGGATAAAGACTAACAGAGGTTAAGTGACTTGGCCAGGGTCCCATAGCTAGTAAGTGTCTTAAATCAGATTTGAACTCAGATCTTCCAGAGTCTGGGCCTAGGGCTCTACCTACTGAGCAAACTGGTGGTCTCCTCCATGGGGCATAGGCAAACAAAAACTGAGGATAAAGCAACTATGGGAAGGATGGCTAACCCACTGTAAGACAGAATCAAAATACCAAAGGATCTTGGCAGGTGAGAACATTGAGAGAAATCTGAAAAGGTAAACTGTAGAAGAAAGAAATGGAAAAAGTTTACACTTGATTTACTAAACACTCGATCAACCAACATCTATTTATTAAATATTTCCTATGTTACAGGCATTGTGGTAAGCACTATGGGGGGGTCAGGGAATGAAAGCCCAAAACAAAAATAATTCCTCCCCTCAAGTAGCTTACATGCCAATAAGGGAAGAACCATGTGAATCAATAGGTTTGCAACATTACAGATGTGAAGAATTAGGGCTCAAACTGCCTGGCATCTGGAAGGAGGAAAGGGTCTTGTCTGCTGTAATTAGACCACACTTGGAGGGTTTTGTTTGGGTTGGGCTGTTGAATTTTAGGAAGGACATTAATAACGAGGAGAGTATCCACAGAAAGTCAACAAAGTTACTGATACATGATGGTGAGCAGTAGAAGGAACTGGAGAAGAGAAGCTTCAGAAGGTCCATGAGAGCTATCTTGAAGTGCCTGCAAGAGTGTCCTGTGGAATAAGACTGTGGCTTGTCCTTGTTGGTGCAAAAGAGCAGAACCAGGAGCATCCACTGGGAGGCAGTGAAAAGAGGCACACTTGAGTTTCTGCTGGAGAAGGAAATGGCAAACCACCAGGGTCTTTGTCAAAAACAACTGCAAATGGGGTCACAGAGGACTGGACAAGACTGAAATACTTGAACAACAACAAACTGACAACTTTCTGACTGTCCCAGCTGCCAACAAGAGGAGGGTACAGCCTTGGGCAATAGGAGGTCCTTGTAGGTTAGAGAAGATTCTTAGACAGAAAGTGGGACTGGATGCCTACTTGAAGGAGGTCCATTCTACCTTGGAATTTCTGGAATTCCATCAGTAGTCAGATTGTGGATGGAGAAGCAATATAAAGGGAAGGCATGTGTCATGGTACAAACCAGGAACATGGAAAACTGTGTCTCCATGCAAGCTAAAGCCAAAATTCCAAGGGGTATATAAAGGAGAGAGCTCAATGGTGCTTAGTCACTACCCAACTTCTCCCAAAGACTTAGTTACCTACATCTCCATGAAAGTAATGAATAGAGACTCTGGCTGGCTCTGGCCCCTAATTTGGAGGTAAGGGTGAGGCCTGAGCTCTTATAGTAGAGTCATCCTGAAAGATGGAAGATTGAATAGCAATGTTTCACATGTTAGGAGCCCAATAGATCAAGCACGTGATAAAGAACTCAAATTCCTAGACCCGTCCTTTGGCAGGTTGCAGGAAGATGTGGGTGGTTGAGGAAATGTTGACAAGTTAACTATCTGACCAAAAGCCAGACTAATTCCATCATAAAATAATGTTTAACTAATGAAATGGTAACATGAGATCTTTTGGACAGGGAAATCAACATTATATCGTAGGCCTCTAACCCTATACAAATGGATGATTTGGCTATTTGGCTAGACTGAGGAGAAAACCCTGATTTACAACTGGGATTCAAGTCAATCATTTCTTTAATACTAAGCAAAAAAATCTAACATCTTAGTTTTCTAATTAATTTTATGCTTTGTAACAAATGGACCAATACTAAGCAGAATTATTAATATTTTTCTTAAGGAATCCTGAAACTAGACTACATGGGACCTAAATGGTTTCTGCATGAACTCTCTTAGGATATGGATCCGCATGTCAGCACTTTTGTGAACCAGACAGGTCCATGGCAGACTCAGCCAGCATCACTTTGGGTCATTTCCCCAGCTGAAGGAGTTCAGATTTGGAAAGACAAACCGAGTCAGCCAGCATTTATAAAGCACTTATTCTATACTAAAGCACCAGGACACACAGGAAGGCAAAAACATGGCCCTGTCCTCAGGGGGTTCTCGTTCTGTAGGGGGAGATGCTCAATAAACAACGAAGCACAGGCAAGACACCCTCAGAGCAAATGAAAGGCCCCCTGAGAGGGGAAGGCTTCGCGGAGGGACTCAAATAATGCACTGGGCACAGAGTGACGAGAGACAAAGCCCGCCACCCGAGCCACTGCCTTTCACATCCACACACTGAATTTCAGATTTTCAACCTGTGGACAACAATATGAGTCAGAGAAATGGGCACTATCCCTCCAGGGCCTCTGGGACAGTCAGTCCCTAGCCTGGATCCTGGACATACTGCCCAAGTGACTCATGCTTAACAGACACATGGAACCAGAGTGATTCTCTCAGTACAATCCGTGAACATTTCCCATTGCTCAGGGACCCTGCTCTTTGAAAGGCATGTCAGGGTTCTTGATGGATGAAAGAGCCAGCAGGAATATGACAATCTGGCCCACCCCTCTCCCCTGCAGAGCTATTGGCACAGCTGCTAGACAGGCAGCATGCAGGGCTCTAAGCTGCTCCCCTGCCATGCAGGTGTTTCTCATCTGAGCAATGGGGGAGTGCAGTGATGCCCAGCCTCCATGGGTGTGTGGGCAGTTTGTCTGCTTATTTTACACACCCTTCCCAGCTTTCAAGATGGAAACAAAGAACTCCTTTCCCCCCATTGGTGCATTTAGTACCAATGACAACCCTAATTATCCCTAGCAAGGTAATTTCCAAACTCTCATCATCCATGCACATGGGCTTATGCTGTCAAATTAAAGCCCACTGGTACCCAGTATATCTTCACCCCATGCACCTTAGAGTCTCTCACTGTCAAGGGTTCAGAACAACTAGAGGTCTTGAGCACCTCAAAACCAGAAACTGAAGCAGCTGAACTGACTAGTTCTCAGAACAACCAGAAATCCCATAGCTCTGGGATCCAGAGACATCAAATATTCTGGACCACCCTCTTGGTATTGGGTACAGTGTGGGCTGAGCATGGACTCAGTCTAGCCTTGAGAAACTAACAATCATGGATTTTCTGACCCAAATCACCCAACTAGAAATCTCATCACTTCAACCACTAGCTTCCTAGTGTTTGCTATGACCCAGGAGACACTGATGCTACCCTTCTCTTCTCCTAAACTCACTGGAGGATGGGGGTTTCAATCGACTGGTCCTTTCTTCATGTATTGGGTAGGAAACTCCCACCTCCTCATCCCCTTACTCTGGTGATTGAGCCATGATCTACTGAGGGAAGCATACTTTCCCTCTTTTCCTCTCACCCATCTCTATCTAGGTTAGCTCTTACCTTACCTGGTCTGTGTTTCACTGTCCCCTCTGGAACTCCACTTCTACAAACAAACTCCCTTTCATCTTCATTTCACAATATGTCCATTTTCTGAAGCCATATGAAGCTCATAGACTTCTGGCTTACTCCCCAACAGACCTCTTACCTGAAGACCCTACTACAATGTCCACCACATAGTAAGTAATGAATAAATGCTTGTGGACTGACCAAAAACACAATATCTAGGAAGTAGAGTGGGGGTCCTCCTTTTACCTCACTGTGACTGGAAGACAATCCTTGCACTGCCATCACCTATCCACCTCTCTCCTTTTGAGGTGGACTTTACACACTTGCCTCATCACCTTCCTGGGTGAGCCTGTCCCTCCTCCAAGCTTCCCCGTTTCTGTCAAAGGATACAACATCCTTCTAGTGAGCAGTTTTGGTAACACTGAGATCTTCCTTGACTCCCCCTCTCCTATAATTGCCACCACACACATCCAATAGCCAGTTGGATGCTGTATCATGTCCTGCATACATCCCCTTCTCTCCATTCCAATGGCTGCCATCATAGTCAGTTTCATCATCTCTCACATGACTTATTGTAAGTGATTTTAGTTAATGTTTCTGTCCTTGGTCTTCTCTTCACCAATTGAGCCCCAACAGAGCTGCCAAATCAAGTTTTCTGAGCCAAGGTCTGTCCACAGCCCAGCCCTACATAAGAACTTTCAATGGCTCCATATAAGCTCTAAGATCAAATGTTAAGCTCTTCAGTCCAGCCTTTAAAGTCCTCTGAATTAGGTCCCAAACTGCAGCAAGGAGGAAAAGTTACAAAGTGAGGAATTCATGTTTAATATCAGGAAACAACCACCCAACCCACAGACTCCCTAAGAATGAGAGCTATCTGAAGGGGGCTGGGCAGCCTCAGCAGGTGGCAGCTCTAGTCCTTGGAGGTCTTCAAGGAGAGGATGAATGACTGCTTCTCAAGGACTTTGGGAGTCCCTTCCAGGTACAGTTTGTCCTCAATGACCACTAAACTCCATTCTGATTCTTCAGAGATTGGCTGCTGCATTCCTGTCTGTTCCTGGGAGGCATTAGCAGACCTCCAGGTTCCTAGCAGCTTCAGCAGCCTCTGGGATATATGCTCCATCAATCCTCCATCCAACCCAAATTGCCTCTCTGGAATATCCCTGGTTTAATAAGCCAGGGCTGGGTTGTATTTCTTGGGGGAATGGAAACTCTTTGAGGGCAGAATCTGGCCTTATATGTCTTTTGGTTCACAGATCTGAAACAAGTGTGTGACAGGCACTTCCTCAACACTTGCTCAAATGAAATAGATGAATTAGGGAGTTTGGATTCTATGTCAGAATGAAGAAACTGAGCATTAAAAAACTGAAACTCATTTAGTAAAGGATAAGACACACACACACACATACAAATGCCCAACTACATTTATCTTTCCCAGTAAGTCCCAGGGGCCCACTGCCTCCTGTATCCATGAAAACACTTGGGCTAACAGTACTAATGAGAGCACTAATGAGAGCCCCCAACTTGTATATGCCTCAGAACCCACTCTAACCCCTTGCCAAGGGAGGGACACAAGAACTGCAGTCCCAGAAAGTCATGAAAGCCCCACAGAATGACATTAGATCCAATGGTACCAATGGGGTGACAAGCACCTTCTCTAGCTTCTCCTACAGGACTGGCAGAGAAGATTTTCTCTTCACTGAAAACACAACAGATAAGACAGGAGTGCTCAAGTGGATGATGTTCTCCAAGTCAAAATATTTATTTTGCAACAGCTGGTGTATCACCTCTCTCCTCAAACTTCCCCAGGAGGAGAGCTGTGCATTCCTTGCCTTGGTTTCTCATTTCTTTCCTGCTTTCCTGTGAGAAAAGAGGAAGAACAATTTTCAGCTGACCTGACAGATGACAAAGGATGAGAAGGTCTTCTTTCTGAAAGCCAAATGACTTTCCTCAGATCCCATATCATGGTACATGACATTTATAATAAACCTCTAGTAGGACTTCTTGTCCATAAGTATCAGTTTTTCTATTTCCAGGGTCACTTCAAGAAAAATTGGGGCTTGTTTTGGTGTGGATGTTGCTACGATGTTTTAGCTAGGGTGTTCATGCATGTGACCTCTCTCAGACTCACTTGTCATATTGCCCAGGTGTCCTGTCAAAGAGGACAATGCAGGCTGAGTGGATTTAATTTTAGATGACAGATTCCATCAGCCACTGACCAAGGGGCTCAAGGGGTGAGCCATAAGGCCATCTCTTAATGCATTAATTCTCACTCTCCTAGAAAGAACAGCATCTCTCACAGGGTATTCAGTGTTCATTAGTGATGAGAGTTGCAGTCAGTAATGAGGCTGCAGCACCGATTGGAGGGCCAAATGATTCATTTTTAAAGCGCAGTCTCAAAGCAGACTTTGAAAGAAGCTTCATGAAGTTGTTAAGCCCTAGAAAGTGGCACTTACAAGTCAACACTCTTGACAAGGTTTCCTTCTTTTTAAAAAAAATTATTTTTAGCATTCTTTTACTTTTGAGTTTGAGATTCTTTCCCTCTCTCCAGCCCCTACCCTACCCTTGAGAAGGCAAGCAATAGATAGCAATTATATGTCTGAAGTCATGCAAAATATACTTCCAAATTTGTCATGTTAGACACAAAAAGCAAGAAAAATAGAGTGGGAAAAATTTGCTTCAATCTGCATTCAGAACTCACTAGTTCTCTCTCTGGAGGTAGACAATATTTTTCTTCATGAGTACTTGGGAATTGTTTTGTATCATTGTCTTGATCAAAGTAGTAAAGTTTTTCATAACTGATCATCATCGCAATATTGCTGTTGCTGTGCACAATGGCCTCCTGATTCTACTAAATTAACTTTGCATCAATTCATATAGGTCTTCCCATGTTTTTTCTAAAACCAGTCTCCTCATCATTTCTTCTAACACAACAGTACTATGTTCCATCTCAATCATATGCCACAACTTAGTCACTCATTCCCCAATGATTAGGTATCTCCTCAATTTTCAATCCTTTGTCACCACAAAAAAAAAAAGCTGCTATAAATAATTTTGTACATGGGTCCTTTCCCTTTCTCTCTGATCTCTCTGAGATACAGACCTACCCATGGTATTGCCAGGTCAAAGGGTATACATAGTTTGATGACCCTTTAGGCATAATTCCAAATTGTTCATCAAAATGGTTGGATCCCTCCAAAAATAAGCAAAAAAAAATGGTTGGATCAGTTTCCAACTTCAACAGTTCATTAGTGTCTCTATTTTTCCACATTTCTTCCAGTGTTTGTCATTTTCTGTCATGTTAGCCAATCTGATAAGTGTGAGGGGGTATCTCAGAATTGCATTTTTTATAGCACAGTAATATTCCATCACGATCATATACCACAACTTGTTCAGTCATCCCCCGAGGAATGGGCATCCTTTAAATTTCCAGTTCTTTGCCACCACAATGAGAGCTCCTATAAATATTTTAGAACATGGGAGTTCTTTTCCTTTTTTCCTACTCATCTTGGGAAATAGACCTAGTAGTGGTTGTGCTGGTTTTAAGGGTATATATATGCGTATACATACGTGTGGAGATATATACATATATATACATGTGTACATATATACGTGTGTGTGTATAAATTCTTTGGGCATAATTCAGGATTGCTCTCCAAAATGGTTGCATCAGTTCACAGTTGCACCAACAGTGAATTAGTGTGCCAATTTTCCCACATCTCCACCAACATTTGTCACTTTCCCCTTGAATCATTTTAGCCAATTTGATAGGTGTAAAATGATATCTCAAGGTTGTTTTAATTTGTACTTCTCTAATCAATAATGATTTAGAGTATTTTTATATGACTAGAAATTGTTTTGATTTCTTCATTGTTAAACTGTATGTTGATTGTTTTGAAAGTAACTTTAAGTGACTAAGTCATTTTGACTGTTATACACACCCAAGTTAGCTACAAAGGACATATGAAGGAAGAGAGTATGTGCATTCAGAGAAAGAATTGATAAATAGAAGTGTGTATAGAATGATTTTACATACACATACACACACAATATTTATGACTAATGGCAGCCATCTCAAGGTGGTGGGAAGAAGGGAAGAAAAAGGGAGAAAAGTTACATGGTGACTTTATTATATATTTAAAAGGAATATCAAGTTTTACCTAATAGATTTGCAGTTCCATGCACAATCTTTTTTTCTATTCTACTACATTATAGAAATGCTTGTTTTGTTTCTTAAGTTTACAATAAAATAATTTGAGTTTTTAAAAATTGCATGTCTTTAGTCAACACTGATTTAGAGTATATTTTCCTGTGATTAAAAATAGCTTTGATTTCTTATACTGAAAACTATCTATTCATATCCGTTGACTATTGATCAATTTGGGAACAGATCTTCTTTTTATAAATTTGGCTCAGTCCCCTAAGTATTTTAGAAATAAGTCTTTTATTAGAGAAATCTACCATAAAAATTCTTTCAGTTTCCTGCTTTCTTTCTCATGTTGGCTGCATTGGTTTTATTTGTACAGAACTGTTTTTAATGTCATGCAACCTGTAATGCCATGCACCAGCAGATTCCCAAAGGAATGCTACTGTGAACAGCTTTTAGAGTTCAGATTACAAAATAGAGTGAACACTCTGTTTATTCCATTACAAATCAAGACAAACATTCAAAACATTATAATATTCACAACATTACATCTCATCACAGAAAATGGCCACACAGTTTTCACTACAGTGGCCACAATA
>CM053583.1:424031487-424068674 GCA_028627135.1 Pseudochirops cupreus | reverse complement strand
AAAAAAAAAACAGCTGAACAGAAAATTTGGCTTTCAAATGCAAGAAGCAAGAGAAGTATGAGAAAGTAAAGAGGAAAAAGAAATCACGAGAAACTTATTAAAGTTGAACTATTTACATTCCTACATGGAAAAACAATAATTGTAACTCATAAAACTTTTCTCAGTATGAGGATAGTTGAAGGGAATATGTGTGTGTGTGTGTGTGTGTATGTGTGTGTGTATGTGTGTGTATACATACATACATATGTAAAAGAGGGTATATGTGTGTATAAATATATATATATATATATATATACACATATATATATGAGTGTCTGCGTATGTGTATACATGTATATAGAGGGCACAGGATGAGTTAAATAGGAAGGGATGATATCTAAAAAATAAAATTAAGAGGTGAGAGAGGAATATATTGGGAGAAGGAGAAAGGGAGAGATAAAGTAGGGCAAATTATCTCATATAAGAGAGGCAAGAGAAAATTGTTACAAAGGAGGGTAATAGCAGGAAGGTAAAAGGGAATGGGTCAGCCTTACTCCCATTGGATTTGGCTTAATGGGGCCATAACATACACACTCAATTAGGTATTTTACCCTACAGGGGAAGGGGAAAAGAGGAGGGATGATAGAAAGGAAGGCTGATCGGGAGAGAGGGTAGTTAGAAGCAAACACTTTTGAAAAGGGACAGGGTCAAAGGAGAAAATAGAATAAGTGGATGGCAGGATAGGGTGGAGGGAAATATAGTTCGACTTTCACAATATAACTACTATCGAAATGTTTTGCATAACTACATGTCTACATCATATATAGAACTGCTCGTCTTCCTAGTGGGGGTGGGTGAGGAGGGAAAAAGGGAAAGAACCTGCAAATAAAAGTTTTAAAAATAAATGTTAAAAAGATTGTTTTTTACATGCAACTGGGAAATAAGTGATGTAGGTAATGGGGTATAAAAATCCATCTTGCCCTACAAGAAAGTAAGGGGCATGGGGTAGGATATAAGAGAGAACAGCTTGGGGGAAGGGATATTTAATATGATTACTATCTTGGGGTGGGAGGTAGGGGAGAGAAAGGGAGAAAATTTGTAACTCAAAATCTTGTGGAAGTGAATGTTGAAAACTAAAAAGTAAATAAATAATTTTATTTTTTAAAAACAGAAGTAATTGGCCTAAGACTGCTAAAGGAGTATGACAAGGCTGTATATCGTCACCTTATTCATTTAGCTTATATGCAGAATGAAATATGAAATTCCAGGCTTAATGAATCAAAAACTGGAATCAAGGTTGCCAGGAGAAATATCACCAATTTCAGGTTTGCAGATGATACCACTCTGATGGTGGAAAGTGAAGAAGAGTTAAGAAGCCTCTTGATGAGGGTGAAAGAGGACAGTGTAAAAGCTGGCCTGAAGCTTAACATTAAAAAAAAAAAAGCCTGAGACATTGGCAACTAATCCTCTCATTTCTTGGCAAACTGTTGGGGAAGAAATGGAAGCAGTGTCAGATTTTACATTCTTGGGCTCAAAGATCACTGAAGGAGGTGATTGCAGCCATGAGAGCTAAAGATGCTGCTCCTTAGAAGGAAAGTTATGGTAAAACTGGACAGCAGACTAAAAAGCAGAGACATCACATTGCTGACTAAGGTCTGTATAGTCAAAGCTGTGAGGTATTTTTTCCAGTAGTAATGTATGACTGTGAGAGCTAAACTGTAGGGAAAGCTGAGTGCCTCAAGTTTTCATCTTGCGGGGCTGGAGGAGATTTTTAACAGTCCTTTGGACAGCAAGGATGTTAGATCAACCAATACTTAGAGAAATTAATTCAAACTATTCACTGGAAGGTCAAATACCAAAACTGAAGCTTAAAAATACTTTAATCACATAATGAGAAGACAGGATTCATTGCAAAAGCACCTGATGCTGGTTAAGACTGAAGGCAAAAAGAAAAAAGGGATGGCAAAGGATGGATAGATAGTATTGTGGAAACAACAAACAAGTTGGACAGACTTCAAGAGAGAGGGGAGGATTGAGGGGCCTCATGTGTGATGGTCCATGGGGGCATGAATAGTTTGGCACAAATGAGTGACTGAACAACAGCACACTTTGGGGAACTCTCCATAATCTAGCTCACTTCCCTAGGCCACGTGTGACTTTGGACCTTTATGAACTAGCCTACCTCCCGTATGACCATGATGTCCCTTTATAAACTCTCAGGTTCAAAAAGTTACATTTATTTAGACAGAGAGGACTCACACCCAGACCCACAGAGATCCCCCTTTTGGGGGTACCCCTATATTACAGTAACTGCTACAAATTCCATGTCCATTACTTCACATTTAGATTTTGGTTGGGTCTCTAGTTTTTGTGGAACTTCATCCTCTGTCTTCTTTCAGGGATTCATAGCTCAAATGGGTTTACACAGGTTCAAAGACTCTCCTTTTGAGTTTCTTTACAAATCCACCTAGACTGTGTATATGAAAAGAGATAATACTAGGTCTAGCATCTGACCTAACCCTTTGAAGTCCCTACTACTTGTCTAATTCTAAGCATCCCAATTCCTCACAGTCAATGAGCCAAGGAGTCGGAGAAGAGGAAGGGATGAGAAGGAGGAGTTGTAACTATAACTAAAGCAATGCACATGGCTGACTTGCAGGATCCCCACTAGCAGCACATAGGAGGGCTGCTAGCAGAAGCCCTTGGTCTGCTTTTATAAAGGAAAGACAGCTTCAAAGGGGTTGATAATCTTACTTTAACTAAACAATGCAGAAGGGTATATAAGTAGAAGGGAAAGGGAAAGAAGTGAGTATCCAAGAAAGAATAACATCATCCACTAGTTCAGGGGAGAGGTCATCACCCTGAAAATGGAGAAAATTAATTAGTGATCCAACAGACAGGGCTCTAAGTGTCTTAACAGAGTTGTAGAGCTATTTACATCCATCATCAGACCAAGACGGCACCAACATCTGGGTTCACAAAGCCAGGAGGCCCCTAACAACGGCTACCCAGAGTCTTCTCGGGGAAATCTAAGTGACCTCAGGCCAAGCATTCTTCCCATGAGTGGCCCCAAGGCAAAATACTGATCCCCCAGAATATATACTGATAGGCTCAAAGCCTTCTGACTCAGCCCCCTATTGGCTCAGAGCCAACAGAGGCAGTAGCTGATGTGACTCAGCACAGGATGTGCTTCAGCTGTGGACTGGGCCAGAGCTCAAAGGAGCAAGACACCCGCCACTAATAAAGCAAAACTCCTGGGAATGAGATTGGTGTGGCCGTGGATCCTGGGAAACCAAACTCCAAGAAGTACTAAGGAAAAGTTACCCCATGTGCCAGCCAGCCTCTCTTTATTGACACACTGTATTCAGGCAAACACAGTGCCGTATTCCATGGGTTTGAGTTTTTAGTGATGTGAGAATTCCCTCCACAAGTGCAAATCACAACCTTTCTATAGCAGAGTAGACCAGAGGGATCCAAAAAGCATCCTCTAGGCCACACGTGAGTGCACCTGAACCTCGTTAAAGTACAACTGAAAATAGCTCGCAACATTCAAAAAATAAAGCCTAGATAAGGTTACATTTTTTAACTCTGGATGTGAACTGCAGGGATCCTTATGAGCAGATTCTGGTCCCCTTTCCATGTGAGTTTGAGACCACAGGGGGACCACTCGGTGCCCTTGTCTCGACTGGCCCTCAGATCAGTCTTTCACATGGGCCAGAAGCAGTCTATTTATTCATATCTACCATCTATTCAGGGAGATATCTCCATCAAACTTCTAGATCATGATCAATGTATGCATATGTGTGGCATATTCTAGATACCTACCCAATTCTAGATAGTTCTGCCCACCTAGAAGACAGATAGCTAGGTAGATCTACACACACACACACACACACACACACACACACACACACACACACACAAGACTCACAATTCACAAAAGACTTGGCTGCAGATTTGGGGGTGTGAGTTCCTAGGACATGATTCATCACTGCTAAACTAACATTCAGAAAGAGCCACACTGATTCCATCGTGTTTACTGGTGATCCCTAAACTCTGCTTTCAGATTCTGCCCAATGCCAGCATCCTCAAGGATGGCAAAGGGACCATCTCCTGGAGATAGCCTCTTCCAGGGCCAGAACAAGGAGAGCCACAAGCACAAGCCCAGGCCAGAGGGGGTGATGAGCTATCCCTACCCCCCTTACACTGAGTCTCACTCTCAGCATCACAATATTTCTTTAATTGTTACCCCTATCCGGGAGGTAACATCCATACATCCGTTGGGAGAATCCTTCCCCACAGGGGTGACCAGGAGCCATCTCTACCAGGGTGCAGAGGGTTTTCCATGGGATCCCAAGGATGTGACCTCTTCTTGGATATCACACCATCCTTTTCCTCCCCCCACCCCACCCCATTCCATTGACCTGCTAAGGGCCAGCTCCCTGCCTGTTCTCCCCCAGTGTGAGGTGATGATGAATTGGGAACAGTGACAAGAGCCGTGCACAAGAGCATCAGATCATTAGTGGCAGATTGCTTTGTCTTCTCCTTAAGTCCAGGTTGATCCCACTCTGGCATGAGCATGGCAGGGAGGAAGTGTCACAGTCTATCAACTCAGATACTGTCAAACAGGATAGGAAGCTTTTTTTTCCACAAAATGATTATCATCATTATGCTTTCTAGGCAGCTGTATACTGTCAACTCAAGTGTCAGACACACTCTGTCAATGGGATGAATTTTAAAAAATAATTATCTATTCTCTTTTTATACAGTTATAAAAATAACCAAGACAATTAAATCGACTTTAACTAGGGAAAGTGTGGAATGACTTTTTTTAATTGCAGCTGAAATAACACTCAGGAGAAATTGTTAGCTTTGGACTTGTACAGAAATTCATATTCATTCTATGTGGGTATGAAGGTGTTCCTTAAGCCAGAGTGGCTGGGGATGGGACTGAGTCTGGACAAAGAGACCCTACCACCACCACCAATGATTTTTCCCCTTCCAAATCAGAGATTCCTTATTGGAAGAGGACAGAGATCTAGAGTACCAGGGAGAAGAAGCCTGAAATTACACTGAGGTTTGAGGGTGGCTGGCTAGACTGTCCCTCAGGCAGGTAGCCTTATTTATTAAGCATCTGGAGATATAGCAGTAGCAAGAGACCTTGAACAATCAGGCCAGAGGTACAAATCCCCCTATTGCAACAAGACCTTCTTCATGTATTTCCCAGATACTCACGATAACCTCCCTCTTAGCCACTCCCAGAGCTGCTTTCTCCAGTCTGGTTTAAGGATGATGCTCTTCCTCTCTTGGCTTGTTCTTCCATGCTAGGGATTCCTAAGGTACCAGCTTCTAGGCTCTGAACAGAGACTGGAATTTTACTCCTGAAGATGTGTGAGGTGTCTGTTTGAGGGTCAGTAATACCAATATGTGGCCACACCTAAGCTGTGAAGGTCCCCAGACCTCCATGTAGTAGTATCCTCCTCTGTGTCTGGGGACCTCATGTAGCTGAAGCCGCCCTAAAATGCGCACAATGAGTGCCTTTATTCACTCAGTTAACCACACAGCATCTCAAGTCTCTCTCCTTCTGCTCTACCTAGTATAATACAATTTATGAAACATTTACTATGGGGAAACTGAAGCAAAGTGAATCAGGCTCTGCCCTTTAGGAGCCTCTCCATGAGGGAAGGGGGCTGGAAGGAGGGGAATCACAGCTTATTTGCAGAGAAACGCAATTCTGATCCTTTGAGGAGGCAAAGGTGCCTGAAAGTAAGTGGTAGCAACAGCATTTGCTTGACTTTTCCATCTCCCATCACTCATAGTTGGGTCCACAGCAGATGCCTCCTGAACTTGCATAGGGCCACACTCTCCCGAGATGGATATCAGTTTGCCTAGTGATAAAGTGGGTCAAGAGAGAGACAGACACTGAAGGAGCCAAGTATTACAAACATCTGGTTAACCGAGATGCTGAATTTTCCAGGAAAAAGCAAGGTAAATTCCATGAATGCATGCCATTTCCCCAAAAAGGATGAAGACCGGCTTCAGTGGACAGAGTGAACGGGAGCATGCACCCTTAGAGGCAGGTTGCCCATACACTAGGAAACTGTGTGACACCAGGAAAGCCACTTGGGCCTCAGTTCCCTGTTCCATAAAACAAAGAAGGTAAAGAAGTTGATCATGGAAGATCCTCCCGTCTCTGACAGTCTGTGCATCCTTTGATGGAGGCTTTTTGATTGAGGAGCACAAAGGAAAGTTCTGCTCCAGAAAGAAAGTGGAAGAAACAACCCAACACAACCCAACAAAGCCACCAAAGGACCTAATTGTCAGAGAGGTCCATGTGCCTCCCCCATACCATTGTCCTGGACCACTGTGCACTCTGTGTCTGGAAAGTCAAAGGAGCCTGGAGAGTCTATGGAAAGCAAGGTAACTTGGTAGCCCAGCACTGATTAACAGGGATCTTGGGGGGGAGTGAGAAGGTGGAAAGGGTGCAGCCTGGGTGGTGTTTATGCCTTGCCCCCAACCTGAGACATAATCTGGTGCATTGGGACAGACCTAGGCTTGTGCAGGAAGATGGGCAGTGGCCACCTGGAGCCAAACGAGGCCTGGCTTGTGACAGCTCCAGTCTTCACCGTGGGCTCTGGCCAAGAGCAGGTGTGAGTTTGTATCTCTGCTCTTGTGATCTGGTCTGCTCTGCTGATGCGCTGGCCAGAAGGCAGCCTTCTCTCTACAGCAGAGCTGCTTAACCTGCCCAACATGCACTTGGTTCCATCACAGTCCAGCAGCAGTACTCCAGTATACTCAGGATCCTCCCTAAACCTGTGTTTTATGCATTTAAAAGTATGATTCTAAGAAGGAAGAAGGCTGTAGGCTGTACCAGACTGCTGCCCATGGGGGCTATGGCACACAAATACAAGTACACACACATGCATGCACACACATGCACACACAGATGTGTGTGCACACATGCATACAAATGCACACACATGCATGTACACTTGCACATACACACACATACACACCCACACACATTTAAACTATAACCCTGCCCTTCAGGGAGAGAGGGTATTCATGCATGAGCAGCAAGTTTGTCTCAATGAGGCTTCACTCTGATGTCCTAAGATCAATCCAAAAGCCATTTGTGAAGTGTCTCTGATGTGACTGTGCTTGTCTCTGACAACACAAAGACAAAAGCAGGTCTCTGCCTTTGAGAATCTTCCCTTTGGCTGTAGGAGTTCACTGGGCACCCAGACAATTATGCCCAAAGGAAGAACAAAGCAAATTCATGTGAGAGGCAACACTACCAACTGGAGAAATCCAGGCTGCCATCATGTGGGAGGTGGCACCAGAGGTGTGCTTCAAAGGAAGCTAAGGATTCTGAGAGGAGAATGTGGAAGACCCTTTGGGCAAAAGCATGGAGGTGAGAGATGGACTACTGTGTGAGCAGAGCAGTTTCCAGGCTCGTTTCACTGTAATGGAGCACAGCCAAAGGGTGGATTATGAAATAAGTCTGGCAGCCTCTGTGGGAGCTACACTGCTGAGGGTTTTAAATGTCAGGCTAGGAATTTTATATTTTATACTGAAGACAATTGGAACCACTGGTGATTTTGATACAGGCAGATAATGTGGTCAGATTCTCTATTTTAGTGCTATAACAGTGGCAGCTGTATGGAAGATGGATTGGAGTGATAAAAGCCTGGAAACTGGAAGAGTCATTAGGAAGCTATTGCTATAGTCTCAGTGACAGGGGACAGAGGACTGAACTAGGCTGTGAGAGAGCAAATCAAGGGATAGGGTGAGAAAGAGAACAGAGCAGATGCAGTAACTGACTGGCTGTGGGAAAAGATGAATAAGGAAGAGTTGAGGATAGCTCGGAGCCAGCAAGCTAGAGTTCTGGAAGGATGGTGGTGCCTTCAGTAGGAAAAGGGAAATCCATGGGACAGGATGTAACTGTGAGATTTAGACTCTGGTGGGACCTGAGTGCTGCAGTCGGGTACTGGAATGGCTGCAGGGTAGGAGAAGCCCTTGGCTTATCATGTTTGACCCCACAGAGCATAACTAGGAGCAAGGGGAAGAGGAGTAACAGAGAGGGAAATTTAGGTTGGCTGCTACCATGAGAGCAGAGCCAAGTGGAGTTGGGATCAGTGGTAGATTCCCCTTTATTAAAGGTCCTCAAGCAAATCAATGTTTGATGCAAACTTCATGGGTATACTAGAGAGGTGAAGCCTTCCGAAAATATTCAAACTAAGCAAGGTATCTAAAGACTCTTCCAGCTTTAAACATGGTAATTCTGTGGTTACTCTGGGTCTAGTCATACAAGCAACTCTGTGCTTCACCTGCCACCATGGGGACAACTCTCCGCATTCTTTATACTTCTTAGAGTCAGTCTTGGGTTCTGACCCCATGGCTCTTCATCAAAAGTACATATCACCCATAAGACTGCCCCCCAACATAAAAGGAAGGTTCACAGGAATTAAAACAAGAAGAAACCTGAAAGCAGATCTAGATGAAGCCTCTGGTTTTATGCATGAGGAAGGTTCTGGAAGGGGCTTGTCCCATAACACAGAAGGAGATCTTTCTTCCAACTAGAGAGAGTCCAGAAGCAAGTCCTGGCTCTGTCCTTGGAGGGATAGTGGTCATACTCTGAATCTTATGAGTTGGAATACTTTGGCTCCTAGAATTCTGAGACTGCTCTATTGTGATGAAAGCTAAAATAAAAGTAAAATTTTGAACATTTCTCAAATCTAAAGATAAATATTTTCCCTTTCACGATCTTAAAAAATAGAGAAGGGAATGGCTCACTAAAGAATTTTATTTCCTATATAGCACAATCATGCCAAAAGGATTTCTTTTTTCTGGGGAAAATAACAAGCAAATGCTTCAACGTTGTTCTAAGTCTTTAACAATCTCTAAAGTGTTGGTTGCAGCATTTAGGTAAAATGCACTTACTTTCCTTCCCTTGCCATCCAGCCCCTTCTGGGCCTTCCAAGACCAGGACTGTTAGATTGTGACCTCCAGACAAAGCCAAGGCAAATGGAAAGCATAAAAACACATGCATCAGGGCAGAGCCAAGATGGCAGAGTAGAAAAAGGACTTCCCCACACCTCCAGCTTCCACCTCCTCCAATACATGTAAAAAATGACTCTAAACAAATTTTAGAGCTACAGAACCCACAAAGTGATGGAGAAAAAAATTTCCTGCTGAAGGCAGACTGGCAGGCCAGCAGGAAGAGGTTATCACCCCAAGCTGAGATCTGAGCCCAGCCTCACATGAGCCACACTTCTGGCCCCAGGGTAGCTCCAACCATCAGTGACCAGAGCAGACTTCAGGAGAGTGAAGCACCAGCAGCTGTGGCAATTTCCAGACTTCTCAACCCATACACACCAAAGAGAAAGTAAAAGGTCAGTGAGGAACTCTGTTGGAACAGGGGTGGGTGTAATAACAAGGTCCAGCCCCTGCCCCCAGGGTGAGAAGTGGTAGAGGTGCGGTGGCTGTGTGGTGTGGCTGCCTCAGGAGCTCCTGGCCTGCAGATTGCAGGGGGTCCAAGTGACCATTCAGAGAGTAATTGCTCTTGCTTTAACCTGCTTGGACCTGGATCACAGTCTTGGGTGGAGGTCCTGGGGTGTGTGGCCAGGTGTCAGAGCCTGTGGAGGCTACAGAGAGGGTGCCCTCCTAACTGCTCCAGCAGCTGCAAAAACCCCAGCAATTTGGGACAAATCTCTCTCCATTCTGAAAGCAGAGTTCTTCCATGGCAAAAAGTTCAAAAGTCAAGTAACTGACTGGCAATGTGAGCAAGCATAGGAAATGCAATCCTACCATAGATTCCTTTTTTGGGGACAAAAAGGATCAAAGCATGGAATGGGAGAAAGATAATGAAGTCAGAACTCCTGCATCAAAAGTTTCCAAGAAAAATATGAACTGGTTACAGGCCATTGAGGAGCAAAAGAAGGATTTTGAAAACCAAGTAAGAGAAGTGGAGGAAAAATTGGGAAGAGAAATGAGAATGATGCAAGAAAATCATGAAAAGCAAGTCAACAGCCTGATTGAAAAAAATAACACCTTAAAAATTAGACTAACTCAAATGGCAAAAGAGGCCCTAAAAGCCAATGAGGAGAAGAATGTCTTAAAAATCCAAATTTGACAGATGAAAAAGGAATTTCAAACATTCACTGAAGAGAATAATTCCTTCAAAATTAGATTGGAGCAAATGGAAGCTAATGACTTTATGAGAAATCAAGGTACTATAAAACAGATCCAAACACATGAAAAAATAGAAGGCAATGTGAAATATCTCATTGGAAAAAACACTAACCTGGAAAAAAGACCCAGGAAAGATCATTTTAAAATTATTGGACTACCTGTGAGTCTTGATCTAAAAAAGAGCCTAGATATCATCTTTCAAGAAATTCTCAAGAAAAATTGCCCCAATATTCTAGAACCAGATGGCAAAATAGAAATTGGAAGAATTCACCAATTGCCTCTTCAAAAAGATCCCCAAAAGAAAACTCCTAGGAATATTATAGCCAAATTTCAGAGTTCCCAGGTCAAGGGGAAAATACTGCAAGCACTCAGGATAACACAAGATCTAGCAGCTTCTACATTATGGGATCAAAGGGCTTGGAATATGATATTCCAGAGGTCAAAGGACCTAGGACTAAAACCAAGAATCACCTACCCAGCAAAACTGAGTATAATGCTTCAGGAGAAAATATGGTCATTCAATGAAATAGAGGATTTTCTAGCATTCTTGATGAAAAACCCAGAGCTGAACAGAAAATTTGACTTTCAAATACAGGAAGCAAGAGAAGCATGAGAAGGCAAACAGGACAAAGAAATCATAAGGAACTTATTAAAGTTGAAATATTTACATTCCTACATGGGCAAAGTGATAACTGTAACTCATAAGACTCTTCTCACCATGAGGACAGTTGAAGGGAACATGTGTATATGTATGAATATATATATATATATGTGTGTGTGTGTGTGTGTGTGTGTGTGTGTGTGTGTGCATACATATATACATATACCTATGTATAGGAGGATGTAGGTGTGTATAAATATATATGTGAGGGTGTGCACATGTCTGTACATGTATACATAGACAGAGAGCACAGGACAAGTTGAATATGAAGGGACGATATCTAAAAAATAAAATTAAGAGGTGAGAGAGGAATATATTGGGAGAAAGAGAAAGGGAGAGATAGATTTGGGTAAATTATCTCATATAAAAGAGGCAAGACAAAACTGTTACAATGGAGGGGAAGAGCAGGAAGGTAAAAGGGAATGGAACAACCTTACTCTCACTGAATTTGGCTTAAGGAGGGAATAATATATACATTCAATTGGGTGTCATACTCTGCAGGAAAATAGGGAGGGAAGGGGATAAGAAGGGGGAGGATAGAAGGGAGGGCAGATTGGGGGATAGGGCAGTTAGAAGCAAACACTTTTGAAAAGGGACAGGGTCAAAGGAGAAAATAGAATAAGTGAGGGGCAGGATAGGATGGAGGGAAATATAGACTTTCACAATATATCCACTATGGAAATGTTTTGCATAGCTACACACGTACAACCTATATTGAATTGGTTATCTTCCCCACAGGGGTATGTGAGGAGGGAAGAAGGGAAAAAAATCTGGAACTCAAAGTTTTAAAAACAAATGTGTATAATTTGTTTTTTGACATGCAACTGGGAAATAAGATATACAGGCACCAGGGTATAGAAATTCATCTTGCCTTACTAGAAATTTAGGGGGAGAATGGGAGAGGATGTAAGAGAGAACAGATTGTGGAAAGGGGTATTCAGTAGGCTAGCTATTTTGGAGTGGAGGTAGGGGAAAGATGGGGAGAAAAATTTGTAACTCAAAATCTTGTGGAAATGAATGCTGAAAATTAAAAATAAATAAATAAATTGGAAAAAATTAAAAATAGAAACAAAGAATTCCATAACTCACACAAAAAAAACTACATGCATCCTTCGCAGCCCAGTCCTACCAAGCTCAGGTTGTAACTTGGTCCCAGCCTCTTCCACCTCCAAGCCCAAGGAACGAACGGGCACTTGTCAACCCAGAAGTTAGGGCCTTGCAGCAGAGCTTCCAGCTCCACATGCTGAAGGAACAAGAGGAAGGCAAGTGACCTTTCTGAAAGCTTTATGATGTCACCCATCAGAGAGCAGGCACAATGGAGACTGGAGGTGATTGTCATGGTGACAGAGCTCTGGATAAGCAGGGTGCCAACAGCAGCACCCTGGACAGTTGCATCTATGCTCTGCAAATCTGCTAGGCATGGTTTATTCCTTGGCATCTCCTATTCAGGGGAAAACGTCTCAGCTTCAAGGTTCTGAGAGCCAAGGAAGGTTCGGGGGGGGTGGCCCTCCATTACCATCTTCACTTTAAAATTCTTGCACAGATTCACACAATTCCATCCAAATATGTTTTAACCAACCCTTATCCTCACCCATGACTAAGAGCTGTAAGTTCTGAATTTTGAAAGTAGCCTTCTATTTTACCCCTTATTCTTCATCCACACCATGACCTCTAACCCCAGACCCCTCAGTTCTCTCCCAGGTCATCTGCCCTACACTAGCCACTCTCCTCTTTTCCCCATCTTGTGGAGAATTGAACTGGCGAACCAGTTTGACTCTACACAGTCCTCTTGAGTCTCTAACTTCCTTATTATATGGCTAATTTCACCCTGCCAAGCCTCAGCCATGGACTGCTCCCACCATCAGTATGCCGCCTTCACTCCTACACACATGCTGCTGAAAGAAGGTGGAGAAATTTACAGAAGCATTGTGCAGGAAGGAAGAAGGCCTACTGAGTATCCAGAGCTCATTTGACTCAGTGCCCAAGCATGGAGCTAAGTGCTGAGGATGCAAAAAGGGGCAAAGGACATGCCCTGCCCTCAAGGAACTTCCAGTCTAATGGGTGAGACAGCAAGTAAACAAATAGGTGCAAACAAGCTCTACGCAGTATAAATGAGAAATAATTAGCAGAATGAAGGTGCTAGAACTGAGGGGTTGAGGAAGGCTTCCAGTAAAGATCCAGAATTTTAGCTGGAACTTATAGGAAGCCAGGGAGGACAGTAGGCAGAGATGAGGAGGGAGAGCATTCCAGGTGTGGAGGACAGGCAGAGAAAATGTCCAGAGCAAAGAGGTGGACTGTCTTGTTCATGGACCAGCCAAGAGGTCAGGGTCATTGGATTGAAGGCCTTCTTCCTCCCTCCCTCCCTCCCTCCTTCCCTTTTTCTTCCCTTCCTTCCTTCCCTCCTCTTCCTCCCTCCTTCTCTCCTTCCTCCCTTTCTTCCTTCCCTCCTTCCTTCCTCCCTCTCTCCCTTCCTTCCTTCCTTCCTTCCTCCCTCTCTTACTTCCTTCCTTCCTTCCTTCCTTCCTGGCACATTCTTCCTGGATCCTAAATGAAGCAAAAACTCTCTTGGCTCCACAATCTTTTTTCATTAAATGAGCACTTCAGTCTCCCTGAAAACATAAAATCAGGAATCATTCCTTCAGCTCTCCATTTTCTTTTGGTTTTTAGGTCAGAGACAAACATTTCCTTTGCTCATGTTGCTTGGAATCAGTGGAACTGCAAACACAACCCACTTGGGGCAGGTCACTGACTCAGTTTTTAAGTGAGATCCTTAGCTCTTTGACTGCAGTTGGGGATTGTCTTGTATAACTCTCCCTTGGGGTTAACTGCTCTGGCAAGCTGAAATCCAATGACAGATTGATCTAATTACTCACCTTGGTTCTTTCTCCTTGCCACAGAGCTACAGATATGTTCAGATTATTTCTCTGCCTACCTGACTTTTACCTAGCTCAAGGTTTGGATATATTACTAGATTGAAATAAGGTCACAATCCCCCTGATCTTAGGAAGAATAAATTGAAATTGAATCTCTTCTGCCTGGTCAGTGCACAGTACAGATATAGTTCAGAGGGTGCACTGCCTGGTGGCTAGCTGTCTGCTGCCTTCTAAAGATGCTAGCTGAACCATGGAGCATGCAGGAAGAGGGCTATCATTTGTCATCACTGGGTTTGGGTCCCCAGGGGCTGTTCTCTCTGGAGTTCAACTGTGCTGGCCTCCTCTTGCCTTTAGATCACTGTTTCATGATGTCTCTCCACCTGCCAAGATTTGAATACCAGTGACACTATTAATCATCCTCTTTCTCTTGATAATCTCTTGGGGGAATTCTTTTGGACTGCATTCTAGGTACCCAACCCAATGACAACTTGTACTCAGTCCCTGCTCTCCAGGGCCATTCTGTTCCTCTACATCTGTTCATTGTGCCTGTATCCCAGCAGGCTCCAGCTCCCTTCTGACATAAAAGAGAGGAATTTGGTATTCTGCACAAGAAAGGCAATGATCTCACTGTCACCTGTGATCATCAGACCAGACTTAGGGCTTCAAATTAGTTTGAAGCAAGAAATGGACTACCTGGAGCACACAGATCATGAAACTTGGAGCCACATTTTCCATCCGAGTATCAGATAACTGTCACTGGGGCCCCTCCATCAAGCTAGAACCTACCAGAGCTTGGGACCTCCCAGCATAGTCTTTGGAATCCAAGGTCATCTACACACATGATCCAAATGGGACTCAGGGGAGGGACAGATCAGAGGTTCATTCTTTGGAGAGGAGAAAAAGGGAGCTACTGCTTTTTAATGCACCAAGAGAAGAAAAACTTTAAAAGAAATGAAACTATTATCTCATACCTAAAGGACTCATGATAATATTTACAAAAACATCAGCATGAAAATAATGGCAGCTTATGTATCCTTGTCTGCCACAGAGGGTGAAGAGATTGAGAAATTCTCCAAAGAACTTAACAAGGCCCTAGGACAGATGGGCTGGAAGTTCTTTCAGTGGTTTCCATGATACTATTTTGTCTGCTCCCCCACCATCATTGTTATTTTGTTAATGTTGTTGCTAATAAGAAAGAGGGAATGGGATTTGGTGCAATGGTCCTTGTGAGTGGCATCTATTTAGAGCCCATGACACAAAAGCCAAAGGAAGATGGGTCTGTTTTCATTATTCCTAAGATTAGTTTCAAGGGTGTCAATGAAACATCACTACTCATTTCTTCTTCTCCCACTCACTGGTCAAACTTCTAAAGGTAAGTCTGGGCCTAATGAAGAAAACTTTGCAAAAGCAACTTGAGAGCTGACTTGTGAACTGCCAATCTCATTTTAGAACAGAACTGGAACCTTGGGAAATTGAAGCTTCCCTTGCCTCTGGTGATGCATCCACCTGAGCCAGACGGCTGCTGGGGTGTGCTTCGTTTTACTTGTTCATTTATTTGAGTGCCCTGGCATTCTTTGGAATAGAAATAGAATGACTTTAAAACATGAATCTTTCTGACTTTACCATCACAACCTTCCCCTTGGTAAGAAAAATATCTATTTTAATTAAACCTCTATTAAAAACCATTAAGAACATATCTGGACTTTCCAAATTAGGGGCTCACCTCAATGGGACCTGATGGGTCAGTAGCAGAAAGTCCCTCAGATTTGGATGAAACAGTGACAAATGTGCCCTATTGAAATGTCCTACCTCTGTAAACAGCAGGACTACCAAAGCACAAGGCAAGGGGAAGAACACTGGCTCTGGAGTCAGAGAATCTGAGTTCAAATCCCACCACTGACTCTTAGGAAGAAGCAGATTCTCAGAGATGAACAAAGACTATCTGAGATCTCACATCTGTTATATAAACTCAGATCTAGCTTATTTCCCACCTTCTCACCAAAAAGACAAATGCAATGACACTTCTCTTGATAAGAGCCCAGTGAAGGGGTAGTTGGCTTTCCCTAAACACATTCAGTGAATTCTTAATGCAGACCAAGCACAAAAATTCCCAGACAATGTTACTACATGAAGGTACCAACAGGCAGCCAAGAGATTGTCCAGGAGATTCCCAGAGCTTCCCAGAAAGCCTCAGGTCAGGCTGGAGGATTTTCCTTTTAGGGAAAGCCCACTTGTTTATCTAGCTGGTGCCGACTATCTCTTTCCTTCTGCAAGAAAAAAGAATTAGACAAAGTCATAACTGGAAAAAAGCTTTCCTAAATCATCAAATTTGTGCCCTCTGATTGGAGAGAGTAGAGGGGGAACATTGATGAGCTCATCCCAGATCCTCCATTTAAAGAGGTTGTCCAGGCCAGTCACTGCATCATCTCCCACCAGACTGCAAGACTTCATTCACACTGGGCACCTTCCCCACCCCCACCCCCACCCCACCTTTCCTGACTTTTTTCTATGTGTTGTCTTGGTCATTAGACTGTCAGCACTGAGAGGGCAGGGATTGCCATTTGCCTCTCTTTGTATCGTCAGTGTTTAGCACAGTACATGGCCCTTCTTATACACTTAATAAATGGTTATTGACTATGACTATTTACTCTTTCTACAGAGGAGGAGGAGGCATGAGACCCATAATGATGATATGACTTTCCCAGTTCCCCAAGTAGTTAGAGGAAGAGTTGGGTCTGGCCCTATACACTCTGACTCCAAGTCTTGGGTTCTTCATAATACCTGGACTTCCCCTCTCTACGTCAGAATATGGCCTTGGTGACCATTTTCATGATGCTCTCTTGGGGGATGGGTCATCAAAGAGGTGTCACTTGACAGAAATATGTCATGAGGATGGCACTATTCAACATTAAATACTTCAAATAGCCCTTCACTTAGTCATCTGAGGCCCCTACAGTCCTTTTACAGGAAATATCTTTGGGACTGGAAAACTCAAGAAAGAATGTCCAGATCATCATGCCATTTAAGAGCACTCTTCCCAATATAACTAATACTGAAATTTCACTGGTAAAGATGACAAAAGGTGGGAAAAGTTCAGGCAGAGGGCTAGAGGAGGATGGGTCCCTTCACATACTGTGGATGAAATAGGTCCAACCATTTGGGGATTATATGAGAAAGAAAAATGACTATCTATATTATAACATTTAAAAGGGATATATGTACTGAAAGGGTGTGGGTATAAATTAACTGATATGATAAAAAAAAAAACCTAGTTAAGGGGAGCAAAGGGATTGTAATGGGAGAAGAGGAAAGAAGGAGGTAGAAAAACGTAAATTATATCATCCTTCTGCCGTGAAATAGTGGTCAGAGTTCTGTGGATGATTGCATCGATCCAAATTTATCACTTTCAGGACTGTCAGTTGTTACAGTGGCAGTAGTAGTAATAATAGCAATAACTACTAACATTCATATAGTGAGTGCTTGTCATGTGCCATGAACCATGCTATGCATTTTACAATCATTCTCTCATTTGATCCTCACAATCCTGGCAGATAGGCATCTTTATTATCCCCACTTTAGAAATGAGAAAACCAGGGTCACATAGCTAGCAAGGCTAGCTGAGGCTAGATTCGATAGCAATAGTATAAATTATGCTCATCGTTCTGCTCACTTCACATTGAATCAATTCATAAAATCTTCTGAGGTTTCTCTCCAACCATTTTTTTTCACTTCTTATAGGACAATTATATTCTGTTACACATTGGAATGCCATGATTGTCCAGTCATTCCCCAATTGGTGAGCACAACCTTAACTTTCTATTCTTTTTCCCCACAAAGTTCCTACGTATAACTGTGTACATAGATGACATTTTCCTCTTTCTTTGATCTCTTTGGAGTATAGACCTAGTAGAGGTATCTCTGCGTGAAATAGTCTGCATGGTCCAGTAACTTTCCAAGAAGAGTTCCAAATTCCTTTCCAGAATGAGTGGACCAGATTTTCACCATTCTGCCCACAGTGCAACAGCATCCTCATTTCCTACATCACTTCCAAATCCCTTCCATTTGTCATTTTCCATTGTTGTCAGCCTTTGCAATCTGATGACTATGAAATAGAATCTGCAAGTTGTTTTATTTCATATTTTTCAAATTTTTAGTAATTTGGAATATTTTTATATGGTTACCGATAGCCTGGAATTCTTCCTTGAGAATCATTTGTTCGTATCTTTTAACCATTTACCACTGAGAGAAAATTGTTTTTCTTTAACTTTTTTTCCTTTGATTTCAGGAAATACTTGACAGGGTGAGAATGGCAGACAAAAGAATACTCAGAAATTATTCTGACATTCTTTGAAAAGAAAAATAAGAAAGGTGTTTTTTTTCATTTTTATAAAGATTGAGGAAATGATTCTTCTAGAATCTGACTTTCCCTTCCCCATAGTCACGTTTTAAGTTGGAATTAACAGAATTATTTCTTTTAACCATTTTTGTACATATTTTCTCACTACGGAACAAAGCAGAAGGAGAAATAGAAGAAATATAACTGGGAAGGTGACTGGGTAAATTCATTCTCTATTCAAGAAATATTTATTAAGCACTAACTCCATGTCAGGTTCTAGGTGGGGTGCTGAAGATGCAAAGGAAAAAAGGAAAAAGCCCCTGGCCTCTGAACTTTCATTCTTAGCCTAAGTTCCAAATTCAACCATCCCAGATCAGCCAGTGATACAACAGCTATGAAGTAATCAAAAATAAGGGAAGAAGAGAAGATGGCTGGGGACATTTCAACCAATGTAAATATATCTGAAATAATAGGCTCAATGAGGAACTTACTCTCTTGCACCTGCTCCACTCCATCCCACACCCTGCTCAACCAACAGCATATGTCTATTTTGTGCTCTGGCTGTAGAGGAATCTATTCATTTCCCCTTAGCATCAACCCAGTCTGACACCCTCCTTGATGAGGTGGAGAGACTGCTACCTACTGAGCAACTCCTCCCACCAGGCAGATTGCACAACGCTAGGCAAAGTATGTGTATGTCAGGGGAGGAGACCAATACTTCAGACCTGTCCCCCAGAAGCACTACAATGCATGAAGTAAAGAGAGTGGGTTAAAATAATATAGCCTATGAATGGCAGAGTGAATTTCAGAACAGACTAGAAGTTAAATAAAATAAGATTGGAGAAGTAAGATATAATTTCTTAGAAAACAAGGCCATCAATGAATGCTGCTTCAGTTAAGAAGATGGGTGGGCAGGGGAGATTCCAAGCTATCCTTGAGGCATGGAGAGGTATGAGTAAAAAGAGGCAAAGAAAAATTAAAAGGAAGATAGAATGATAATTTAATTAAACTTTTAAAATAACTTTGGAGTAGGGCTGAGAAATGCTATCATAGAATCAAGCAATCCAGAGTTAGAAAAGACCTCAGAGGCCTTGAGTTCAACCCAAATATGAAAAAAATCTGCTGTAGATCATGAGCAATGAGGGGTCATTTAGCATTGCTTGAAGACTTCCAAACAAAGAGGAGGAATGCACAAGATTATTTTTTGTAAATATACGATGTGATTCTGAAAAATGTTTATTTGTTTATATTCCCTTTCAAAAAACACCATATGGCTCCCATACAAGTCAAAAAGCCTTTATTAATTTCCTGCCATGTTCCAGGCACTGTGCTGAATGCTGGGTATACATAGGAAGGTAAAAGATAGGCCCCACCTCCAAAGAATTCATAGTCTTATGAGGAAGACAATATGAAAATAACCATGTACAAATAAGACCCACATATATACACAGACATTTAATATCTATATAGTTTATCATATATACATATGTATTTAATTTACCATGCATACACATGTGATAAATTAAAGATAATAAATAAAGGTAACTCTTTAAGATGAAGACAATCTGAGAAATGCTTCCTGTAGAGGGTGAGAACTGGAACTGGAAGGAAGTCAATGAAGATAAGAGATAGAAGTGAGAAAGGAAAGCATTCCAGGCTTGGGGAACAGACAATGGAGAAATTCACAAACAAGAAGAGAATGTCTTGTTTGAAGATGTTATGGGATCTCAGAGCATATGGAGAGGATAGATTAGAAAGGAGACGGTGCTCAATAGTGCAGTAAATAGAGCATCAGCCCTGGAGTCAGGAGAACCTGAGTTCAAATTTGGCCTCAGAAGCTTACTAATTGTGTGACATTGGGTGAATTATTTCATCCTGTTTGCCTCAATTTTCTCATCTGTAAAATGATCTAGAAAAGGAGATGACAAACTATTCCAGTATCTTTGACAAGAAAACTCCAAATGGGGTCACAGAGAGTTAGACATGCTTGAAAAATTACTAACAGCAACAGAATAGGAAGGTAAAAGGAGACTAAGTTGGAAAGGGGTTTGAATGACTAGCAAAGGATTTCATATTTGATCCTGGAGACGCTGGAGAACTACTTCAGTTTGATAAATAAGGAGGCGACATGCTCACACTTTACCAGATGATTGGAGGATAGAATGGAGTGTGAAGAGATAGGCAGACCCACCAGCAGCTATTGCAAGTGGTCCAGGTGTGAAACAATGAGGGCTTGAACCAGAGCAGCACCAAAGGAGAAAAGGAGGAGATGCATTTTGAGGGTAGAAGCAACAGAACTTGGCAACAAGGATAGAGAGAGTGAGGAGTTGAGGATGGTGTTGGGCTGCGAGCCTGGGCATTGGCTGCATGGTGGTTTCCTCAATAATAGTAGGAAAGGTAGGAAGGGGAGAGAGAGCTTGGGGTGGGGACTTGGGAAAATAATGAGTTCAGTTTTGGACACGTTGAGTTTAATAGTTCAAGGAATATACAAGCCAGTTGAAGATGTGATACTGGAGATTAGGGAAGAGGTCTAGGCTGGGTAAGCAGGTCTGAGAATCAGCAGCAGGAAGAGGAGAATTGAATCCATGAGAGCTGATAAATCAATCACACTTTATTTTTCCAACAGTAGGTTTTTCAGCTCTACGATTACTTGCTTGTTTTGTACAGAAGCTTCAAGCCTAGATTACCATGAGTATTCTCTACAGGGATAGTGGTAGGAGGCATTGTGCATAGCAAGCATCAAATAATATTACCAAAAAATGACATTACCTCAGTTGGCTAAAATGTATTATTAAGTTCAATTAGTGCATGTTGGATTGAATTGCAAGCAAAAGCAAATCAAAAATCAATGGAGAGTTGCCCTGAGGTCATAAGGAGGTATGTTCTCAATGATGTCTTTCTCCTAATAATTGTATAAATACATCTTCAAGGACAACTGACAAAGAAGGGGTGCCACCCCAAACCACTGTAGAGTGTGAGAGACACCTCAGCATATAAACAATACGTGCATAGCTCAGGTACTGCATTGGGATCTACAAGATCATAAATAAAAGAAATACAAATAAAGGGAGCCTCTGGAAGACTGGATGAATTCTCAGAGGATTTCTAGGAGGACGTGGATGGGAATCATGCGGAAAGGCTACTGGGGTAAAGCCAAGTGGTAACATGGAGAGAGAGCTACACTTGGAGCCAGGACAACCCAAGTTTGAGCCTCACTGCAGACATTTAGTTGTGTGATCATTTCTGGGAAAGTCAAAGAGAAATGCTTCTGGGAAGTCAGTGGGAAAATGTCAATAGGAAAGTGCCTTAGTTTTTTGACCTGTAAAATGGGAGTAATAATGGTGTCTTCTTCCCAGGAGTGTTGAAGATCAAGTTTATACACACATACACACACACATACACACACTCATTTACACATACAGTCACAGACACACACACTCATTCACACACACACACTCACAGACACACACACACACACACACATGGACTTGGAAATCTGACATTGTTATTTTTAACTGTCCTCCACAATGCCCTTACTAACAACCTCACCTCCAAGCATGTATACTTCTCTACTGTCCTCCTTGCCCTCAAGTTCTAGACTCGTGACCCCTGGTCAGGTCAAGTCTGCCACTGTTCCATAAGTGGATATGTCACTCTATACTCCACCGTGGTCCTGCTCATCATCACTATGATGCTCTAGAACAAAACCCCCTCCATGGCCACCACTCTCTGTTATATGTTGTCTCTACTTACTAGAGTAACTAGGGATGACTCTTGGGCAGCTGGGTAGAGTGGTGAATAGAGTACTGGGTCTACAGTCAGGAAGACTCCTGATTTCAAATCTGCTTCAGACACGTACTAGCTGTGTGACCCTGGGCAAGTCACTTCACCTTGTTTGCCTCAGTTTCCTCATTTGTAAAGTGAGCTGGAGAAGGAAATGGCAAACCACTCAGTATCTTTGCAAAATAAGGGGTGGGGCATGGGGAGGGACTCATGAAGAGCCAGACATGACTGAAAATTGACTGAACACTGACTGCCTATTAGAACGTGTGTTCCTGGAGGGCAGAGGCTGACTGCTTTCTCATTTGTATCCACCTTACTTAGCACAGTGTTTGGCACATAGTAAGCCCTTTAAAAAAATATTTTTTCATTCATTCATTCATTCATTCATTCATTCATTCATTCTTACTAAGAGTTACAGTCTGTCCAGTAGAGGGAGCACCCATAGCAGGGACAGCACATAGCAAGGTCATCATCAGAGCAAGAAGGTCAAAGAATGTGTGGGTCCAGAGAAGAAAAATACATATCAAAGAACAATGTGAGTATGAATGTGTGCATGTATGTACACACATGTTTCTGTGTGCTCACATGTGCACATGTGTGGCCACATCTGTCCATGTCTATATTAAGTTCTTTCTTGCTAATTTGCTATTTCCTCTCACATATTTCCAGCAAGATCATCTCTACATGATTTTCATGAACCTTACAGCTCCTCTGGGGAAGCTGGAACAGGTGAGAGCAGCACTCTCCAGGGCAGCCTCTGTCCTGTGCTAGGAGCTGAAAATGACACAGGCTCTTCAAGCCAGGGCTAACCCATGCTGCTCCTGGCTCCATCTGTTTGGTGAAGGGAGGGCAGAGAGGGGGCAGAGCTAACAGGATGCCTTCACTTGGAGGGCTCCAGGAAAGGGAGGAGGACCTTTCCCTTCCTGAGATGCTGAGGGGCAGGGGGGTAGATTTGGCTGGTCAGTTTGCCCCTCTGTAAGGCTGTAGACCTGAAGTTGTACTTTCAGAAGAGAGTCCCTATGGTTATTTGGGATCAGTTTGAGTGGGAGGCCAGTGACTTTGGCACAGTTCTCATCCCATTCACTGCAGACCTCGCCAACTCAGCACATCTTAAAGGGAATGCTTGTCTTTTCTCTTCCCCTGGCCCGCTGCCCAATTCTTCTCATTCTCGTGAGAACCTGACCATCTTCCAGTCATGTAAACATCACCCCCCAGACTTCTGTGACTCTCTCTCCATCCCCTTCCTCTGCAGTCAGCTGCCCCCCACCCCAGGAGTGGTGGAGAATGGGCCACTCCATCTTAGAGCCTTGGCTGTTCTTCAGACTACCATGGCCATCACCCTCCAACAGACCCCTCCTCCCCTCTCAGGTAAGGACCTCATCATCATTTCACCTGCTTTCCTTTCAGTCTCTTCACCAAGCCATCCTCTGCACAACTGTCAAAACAATCATGTAAGATCCAGGTCTGATGACGCCACTACCCAGGCAGATTTGAACCTCGGCAGATAGGAGGCATCACAGTCAGCATAGAGCCCTGGGCCTGGAGTCAGGAAGACTGAGTTCAAATCCAGCCTCAGGCACTTAACAACTGTGTGACCCCAGATGAGCCACTTTGCTTCAGTATCCTCATCTGTAAATTGGGGGTGATAATAGCACCTCCCTCTTTAAAGCCATGCATGAGCAGCTTTACAGAGGACTGTTGCTGTGAACAGCTTTTCAAGGCTCTGATTACACAGTATAGTGAACTCTCTATTTATTCAATAACAAATCAAAGCATAACATTCACAGAAAATCAAGGTACAGCATTCACAATGTTACAACTTATCATGGAAAATCAAAATACGGCATTCAGCATGTCACAAATCAACAACTTCTCACTAAGATGGCCACATAGTTTTCACCAAAGTGGCCCCATAGTTTTAAACAAAATGCATTCATTTAGTCAATCACAAAATCCTTAAGTCAATCACAAAGTACGAAAGTCAAAGTTCTCCTCCCCTAGTTCACAGACAATCATAATCTTCTCAGTCAGTACACAGTATCCGAGTAAAGTCTTTTTTCAGCTTGACTCGAGGCCAGTTCTCAGCTTCCATGGTTCCCCTTCCATGTCTCCAACTGTTACCTGGATTCAAAGGCAGACAGCTCCCCATTCTCTGTCCAGCTCCTGGTCCAGTTCTTTGTCTAGTTCCCATTCCATATTGAAGTTCAGTGTCCAGTCTACCTTAAGCCTTTACAATTCCTATTTCTGTGAAGACAAAGCTTGACAGAGCCACAATAATATTCATGCACATTACCAGCACAATCATCAATTCACTTTCTGCCTGTGAAATCAACTCAGACTTACCAACAAGGTCTGAGAACTCAACACAATTCATCAACATAGAAATCAACACAGATCCCCAAACAAGGTCCAAGAGGTCACCACAAATCATCAATAAAGTCCCAGGACCTCCAAAACCCTCCTCCAGGATTTCTATAAACAGACAACCAGAAAATCCTCTTTCGGGGCTTCCAATAAGATCCCAGGGCTTCTGTACAAAGCATCACAAACAAACATCCACAGACAGAGCAGACAAACAGAGTGCCGGGATACTATAAGTTTTCTTTCTTGATTCTGCCACCACAAGAGTCCTCTTCTCAGTTCTGCTGCCTCTAGCCTGGAAATTCTCTTTATATATGGCCATTACCTCCTCCCCTTCCTGTTGCAGGAGTTCATGAGTTCTAGGATTCACAAGTTGTGGGGATCACATGTTGTGTTTCTTAACAGATGATACAAGGCTCAAAAGGAACTTGAACTGAACCAAGGTGTTAAATTAATAGCTGAAACAAGGGGTGAACTACTTCTGTGCTTGCCATTACACCCTCCCAGGGTTGTTGTGAGAATCCAATGAAATAATATTTCTAAAGCACTTAGCACAGGGGTTGGCACATAGTAGGCACTTAATTGCTTATTCCTTCCCCCCATTCAAATAACTTCAGGGGCTCCCTATAAGTTACAAGATAGAGGAAGGAAGTCTGCTCTGGCTCCCCAGTACCTTCCCAACCTTATCCCACATGATTTACCTTCACACTAAGTGGTCCTGCCAAACTGGCCTCTCTCTGGTTCTTCCCTGCATGTGATAGTCCAGTCACACCTGTGTCATTGGTATAATCCACCTCCCATCCCTGGAGGAACCACTCCCCCTTTGCTCTCTGAATCCTTGTCATCCTTCAAGCCTCAGCTGTGGAGTCACCTGCTCCATGAAGTCCTCCCTTATCTGACACCACCACCCCACCCCCATCAAGGTGTTAGTGTTTTTCTCTACTTCAATTTTCATTGAATTTATCCTTGGACAAGTTCAGTCCCTTCACACACACACACACACACACACACACACACACACACACACACACACACACACACACCTCTGGAAGAATGTGAGCTCCATTAGCACATGGACTGTTCCATTCTTCTTTACTTATCCCCAGTGCTAAGCACAGCACCCTTCCGATAGACACCTGGTCTTGCTGTTTGTCTGTGGGGTCACAATGTGCACTCCTTACAGCTCCTCTAGACCTTTTGTCACCACGTGCCCTTTGATGAGGTTGGGGGTGGTGCATCTTGCCCCTCCAAGTTCGTTCCTCTCATTCCAGACATCTCAGCATTGCTCCTCTTCCTTAGATGGCCTCAGGCAAGGAATGCTCTGCCTGGCTCCCGTTTTCTTTTTATCCCATTGGGGACAAGGGTTAGGCCAATTCTGGGAGCAAAAAGTGAATTTTGACTCCCTCTCTTCTGGCGCCTTCTACAGCAGCAAAGTGTAGCTATGCCTGTTGTGTCCAGTCATGGTTAATACAGACATTTAGGGGGCTCATTCAAGCAAAGACTGGGATGAGCAGCTGGAGTTGACCCAGTGGAAGGAAGTTCCTGGAAGGCAGGGCCAGTGGCAATATTGTTCCCAACACATGGTCTTGCAAAAGGGATAGAGGAAGGGCAAGGAATTGGGCAATGCTCATGAAGCCTATCCTTGCCACCATTGATTACTAGAGAAAGGCCAAGTATCTCACCATCCTGTGCATACAGGAAGCAGCTGCAGCAATAATCAAAGCAGCAGGGAATGTGAAAGTCATTGGGATTCATCTCAGACTTGGAGGGAAGGCCCTTCAGCACTTCCCCCAGCTGCTGCCAGGTGCACCATTCATCACCTTCAATGGATGCTCCTCAACTCTAATGCCAGCTGCCCAGTGTAAGTAGGAAGGTATGGAGGTGGGGTAGGGAGGAGGAAAATGGGCCAGTTCTGTCCCAGTGACCAAAGGATGCAATTCACTTAGGCACCATCCCACTAGAAAGTCGGGACAGAAGAATATGGGGCTTCCTCCTAGGGGCCAGGGTCTGAGTGTGGTAAGGAGGAGGCTTGGTTTCATCCAGTGGGATGTAATAGAAGTAGCAATGACAGGCCACCCCAGCTCTGTCATTGTGGCCCAGGTGAGATATTGGTGTATAGGTTCTCCACCATGGAAGAAATGCAGTGATTATCTGACCCAGCCCATCCCTGATGGGACAGGAGCTCGTCTCTGTGGGAAGATCTTCCTCCAGGCTCCCATACGGAAAAGAGATCTGATGTGTTGGCCACAGAGGGCAGTTACAGGGGAAGACTTCAAAATGATTTAGGGGAAAAGTGACCCCAAATCATAGCTACTTAAAAATGGAATGAGCTTCCTCAAGAGGAGGTGGGCTCCCAGGCACTGGAGTCTTCAAGGAAAAGCCAGCCAGCCATTGGCTGCCAGGTGTTTGTCATCATCTGGTTGTCAAGAGGATTCTGCTTCAGCTCTGCATTGGATGAGATGGACTCAGAAGTCCCTTCCAGCTCAGGGTGCTGCGATTTGGTCCCTCAAAGTTCAGCCTCTACATTGAAATGTTCAGTCTCTGGGGTCTTATCCAGTTTCCTCAGCCTCCCATGTTGGGAGAGCCTCCTCTGTTCATCTTCCAGGAATGACATTGCCAAATCATCTCCAACCAGAAGATGATGGTGAGCCTCACCAAGGGTGCCCTGCACCTGTTTCCTCTTATCACATGGCGCTGGCCCAGACCTGTCCAGGGTCTCCTCATTTCCATTCAGTTACTTTGCAAAATGGTGCACCTGATATAAGAGACTGCCAGGCTTGTGTGCAAAGTTAGAAAGGGGGCACAGGGACAGCAAAGAGCATTATCTCCAGGAGAGTCTGGTTTGGTGGGGCCAGGGAGGTAGCTCAGGTCTGTTTGAAAGAGAGGCCTCAAAGACATAATAACTTTGGCTTCAAGAGACTTACAGATTTTCAATGGTACCAAAGCATCCCTCCAACTCCTGCTGTCTTCCCTGGCATATCAGCTACAAGGCTTTCTTTCTTCATTTCTCTCCAGCCACACCACAGAGCTTCCACCTCAGTGGGGACTCCTGCACATTCACTGCATACATTGATCAATTTTGTTTTTAAAATAACAATATGACACCATTTAAAAGGACTAGAGGTGGGGCAGCTTAGTGGCACAGTGCAAAGAAATCAGGAGGACCTGAATTCAAATCCAGACTCAGACACTTACTAGCTATATCAACCTGGGCAAGTCACTTGACCCCAATTGCCTCCAAAACAAAAAGAAAAATTCGAAAATTACAAAGGAGTTGAGACGTGGTGTTTTTGAAGGGACACCAACCCCAAGGTCAGGGTGCTCATCTTCTCTCGCTATTGTCTAGATCTTTGACTTGGAGTGAGCCACTGGACTCAGTTTGACCTCATTTGTTGAATGACCAGGTTGGACTCATTTATACCCAGGTCTCTTCTAGTTCAAATAATCAAGGAATTCTATGTAACAAGATATTTTAAAATAACTCTGAGTTGGAAGAGACCTCAGAGGCCGTCTGGCCCCACCCGTCCTTAAACAACAATTCCCTCTCCTACCTCCAGAACCACTGGTCATCCAGCCTCAATTTAAAACCAGAATGGAGAACTCACTCCCAGCAACAAGGACTTCTCAGCATCAGGAAGCAAACGGCCTCCCCTCTGGAGGCAGCCTTTTCCACTTTCAGGCAATTTTCATTCTTAGGACTTTTTCTCCATCTATTAAGCCAAGGTCTGCCTCTCCCAACTTCTGTCCATTGTTCCCAGTTCTATCCCCTGAGACCAAACATGACAAGCCACAGGATCAGAACTCCAGTGGTGTGAAACTGGAAGGGACCTCAGAGGACAATTAGTTCAAGCCTTCATTGGGCGGAGAAGGAAACTGAGACCCAGAGAAGCAAAGTGACTCATCCAAGATCGCTTAGGCTGTAAGCCTCAGAGGTAAGAGTTGAAGCCAGATCTTCAGACCCCATAGCCAATGCTGGTTTTCCATTATCTCATCCCTCTATTATATGACAGCTCCCTTCAAACAGCAGGTGGCTCTCAGGCACCAACAAGGTCCTGATACTTTACTTTCACAGTCTTCTGGAAAACATAAAAGCATCGTGGATCCCAGAATGTTTCCAATAACTTTACAGATTTGTGAAAGAAGGTTCAAGGAGATCCAATCCCTTCTGACTCTGAACTCTGTACTTGTGTAGTTGGATAGCACCTCAACATGGCAGTCCTAGAGGGGCAGACACTAGATGAGATCCCCATCCCTTCTTCAACCCACTGTCAGGGCTCTAGCCTGAAACAAGGCTGTGATCTGAGCCTGAAGCCTGAAAAGCATAGGTGCTGAGGGCCAAGGGCCAAGTATCTAGAAACAATAGGCCATGGTAAAGGAGCTGATTGCCAAAGGGTGCCTTCGAAAGATCGAGGGCTATGAATCCCAACCCTTACTTTCTGAAGGCTCATTGTGAGGATTAGCCCCCAGTGGATAGGAAGCTCGCAGCCACGTAGGTAATGGAAGAGCCAGACTGAGGGAAGGCTCCTGCTACAGCACGCATACCTGGAAACCAAGAAGCTGGCTTGGCCTTCATGCTCACAGAGCAGTGAGTCTCCCAAGAAGCAATTAGCTGAGGCATCAGCTTTTACAGAAGAATGAATGGGTCGGATCTGAAGTACCATTGGTGTCAGGAAGCTAGAGAACATTCTACAATGTCTAGGTAAAGGACACATCCCTACATTTTGTTTCAGAGGGAAGAGAAAAGGAAGCCTAGGGCAGCAGCAATGCATTTCAACCACCAGCTGGTGAGGAGAGGGACCATGGGAAGGCGGGCCTCCACATTTATGTCCATTTCATGCTTCCTATAAAAAACCATCCAGAAAAAAAAGCTCCACCTGGGTGTGGACAGCTGTGTAGACTGCAAGAGAAACCCATGATGGCCAAGTCTCTGAACCACGGGCCATAGTTTATCTCCAGGCCAGTCAGCAAGCCCTTACTAAGCTCTTAGCATGTGCCAAGTACTGGACTAAGCTTTTGGGTTACAAAGAAAGACCATAACCAAAGCCCATCCCTGCTCTCAGGCCTTCACAGTCTCACATGAGAGACAGCAGGCAAACAACCATGTACAAGCCAGATGTGCCCAGAATCTATCGGGAAGCTCTGGGAGCTTAGTGGGAGGCCACTAAGAGGGAGAAGGACTGGGGAAGCTTCTCCAGAAGACGGGATTCCTACTGGAACTTTAAGGAAGCCAGAAGGTGGAAATGAGTAGGCATGAGGGAAAAACCCAGGAAATGCCTGGGATGGGGAGATGGAACCTCACAATGAGAAACAGCCAGGAGGCTGGTGTCACCAGAATGCACATGAGCAGAAGGAGCTGGAAAAAGACTAGGAAGCATCACTCAGGAAGAGCATTGAAAGCCAAAGTTAAGATGCTCTATTCAGCCTGGGCGTAACAAGGAGTCATGGTGGAGCAGGCTCACATCAGGAGCCAGGCTGTTGTAGCAGAAACTTGTTGCTTATGCTTGCCCCAGCCTCTGTTCAAGGCAGATGATTCTGTGCAGAGACATCCCTACCTTCCCAGCCCTTGTGCCTCCCACATGAGGCCATGGATGCACTGACCACTGGGCTTCTTTTATGGATACTTCTTGGACTTGACCAGGTGAAATAGGAAACGGTCCCAAAGCAATCCCCAAATCTCATCTGGCATGCCCCTGTCCTACACGGCACATGCACGTGCATGCACACACACGTACACATGCACACACACACACACACACACACACACACACACACACACACACACACACCACACACACACCCAGAGTCCCCTCCTTTAGTCTATTGCTTTCAGACCCTATGTTCTCCAAACACAAGGAGAAGAGGGAAAGCTTCCTCTTGGTCCTAGGACAGGGCACAGAGCTGATTCTGGCTTATTCAAGAGAGGTTGATGCTACTGGTAGATCTACAAGTTGCTCCCTGCTCCCTTTCTCTTTTACCCCACTCTGTTTGGCCATTTGTTGCATTTTTTTGGAAGTCCCAGCCCTGCCTAATGGATAAAAAAGAGAGAAGGAGGGATGAAGGGAAGGAGAGAGGGAATCTAAATCAGCCTCATGTCTGCTAGCTTGCAGCTTTAACTATGGTTCACTGGGAAAGGAATTAGCAAAATTTGGGTTGGGACAATCCACACCACTCCTCTGGCCCCATCATCCAGTCCCCGACTTGAAGATATGCACTAAGAAGCCAACAGCATCCCCCCATCATTTCAGATCACTAGGCTTTAAGCTCACTGTATATATTGGAGAGCTTATTTCAAAGAGAACCTTGGGCTGTGGTTCTTTGGAGACCTTGGCCAGGGAGGGGAGAGGGGCTTCCCTCTTTCTGGCCCTGGTACTCCTCCTTTCATCTCTTGCACCTCTCAGATGGAAAGCCAAGCCTGCTCCATAAAAATGCCCTGAATAGCCAGGGCTTTGGGAGAGATGGGGTTTGATGATTTCACATGAAGCTAGTGAATAGATACCATGAGCAACTAGGAATGAAGGAACTGCAGTTCCTTTGGATTTTGCAAGAGATTTGGGTGGCAACAGCAGGTCCTAGAAAAGCCATAGACCCTGGGGAAGACAGAGGGCTGGGAAGCCCATGATTCAGCTGTTGGATCTGGAGCAGGAATGGCCTAGAATAGAAGGGAAATGTCGCTGTCAGTGGCATTGGTGCTGAAGAGGCCTCCAGGCTCACTGCATCTGATCTCTCTAATTCAGTCCCATAAGCCTTCAGCAAGGACCTATGAATGAAGGAATCTTACTGTTCTGTGACTGGAGAGGCTGGTACCAGCAAGATACAAAATATGAAAGGGCCAATCCTCACAGAGATCATTGAATGACAAGGTCATTCTCCTGAGGACAAACAACCCACCCACAGATCAGTACACGGGAAGTAATACCCAGCATCCTTTCTACCCCACACTGCTGTCTCCCTGTGGTATCTGATCTTGGATTGAATAGCTGAGGTTGTAAAATACTCAGGCCTCATTCAAAGGGGCAAAGTTGGGAAGATGTCATTCCAAAAAGCCAACTTTTGTACAACCCTGAAGCATGCCAGCCTTGGAACTAGCATTGGAACCAGTCTCCAGCCCTACCAAGCACAACAGGATGGTGTCTTGAAGGAGTGAGCTGTCTCCAGTTCCTGCTAGGGACAGCATCTCATAGGAAACCAGAAACAAGCTGCTGTTGATAGCCCTGGGCAGGGGGCAGGGGCATTAGAACCACCTAATGCCACCAACATCACTGGACACCATGTGGGGATCCCAGGCCTGTTTTCCTCCCCATCAGTCATTCCTCCCATTGATAAAGCACAAGTGTGACAAGATCATGACACCATATGTGATTCCAGGCTGCCCCTCTAGGGCTGCACTTCCTAGGGATGGAAATTTGAACAAGCATGACAAGACTGTGGTTCTTTCTTCCTGGGCCCAAGACTTGAACATGGCAGAATCTAAGTCAGTGTCTGAATGGGCACAATATTTCCAAGTTTGTCTTTCAGAGAGGGTACCAGGAAGTTGACAATCTCAGGAACCATCTCCAGAAACTTGAATTTCTCATCTTCAAGTGGCAGGTCTAGCAGTATGACAAGGATCCACTCTTTGTCTCTGACCCTCCTCCGCACACTCCTAGCTTTTCCCCTGACCTTAGCTTTATGCCACAAGCTGCCCACATAGGCTTTACTCCAGGACTGCCTTACCAATAATTGATGCACAATTTACAGATGTGATTTGAAGTTAGATCAACATTTTGTACAAAGCAGGCCATTGATCCAAATGTCCATGGGCATTTACCTCCTGTGGGTATTACACTGTAAATGGTCTTTGTCCCTCAAAGCCATTTTAGTTGCATTTAAGGGTTTGGTATGGTGAATGTTTGGGGGAACTAGTTGGGACAAGAAGTTGGGTACTGGTGTCCCTAAACCCATTCACGATGAAGTAACTGGGAATTACTTTGTTCTCTCCCATTTCAGCTCTATTTGGAATCTTATACAGCCTTCCAGACCCAGATCAAATGCAGTTTCTCCCATGAAGCCACCCACCCATCCATGACACTCTCTGGTGGCCAGGGCCTATAATGATGCAACCAATGGAAAGTAACAAGGTCTGTGGAATGCTGCCATGGAAAGAAGCTGGGAAAGGATTCTGATGGGCAGGTGAGGTCTGTATAACTCTGCTCCTGGCAGGTTGTGTTACCCCAGGAACAGAGCCAGAGAGGAGCACTGGCCTCACCAAAGTACAGTTTCCTAATCTGTTAAAATGTGAATGGTAGGGGGGCGGAGCCAAGATGGCGGCATAGCAGCAGCAACATATTGCAGCTCTCACATAGCCACCCCAAAATACCCATAAAATAGGACTCTAAACCAATCCTGGAACTCCAAAACGCACACAAAGATACTTCCCACTAAAGTCAGCTTGGCTACAAGGAACCATATCAGCACTGTAAACCGAAACCAGCCTGGCCTGAAGCTGCGGCTGTGCCCCAGGGGCGGCTGGACGGGAGGAGCTGAGGAGCCTCTCAGGTGAGCGGATTAGCAGCAGCTTCGAGTGGGATTTGTGAAAGGGAGAGATAAGCAGTCTGGCCGGAAGGCCTCCAGAGCAGAAAAGCGCAAGGCAGAGGTTTTGCACCTGCCTTGGCGTTGCAGCTTCTCGCCCGTGGCCTGCAGGCAGCAGGGGGACTGAACGATTGTTCTCAGGCCAGGGCTCTTGCGTTGAGTGGCCTGGATCCAGATCGCCGTCTTGGGCCTCGGTCTTGGAGTCCTCCCTCGCTATCCAGTCAGCTGGAAGTAAATAGGAGGAGTTCCCAGCCTCTCCCTAAGAGCTACAGCAGCCGGGAGGTTCTTCGTAATTTCACATGTTCAGCCTGTATTTGATTGCTTGTCCTTCCAGTGGGGACGGGTGGTGAGGGAGGAGGAGAAAGAATCTGGAATCTGGAGTTCCATAATCAAATGTTATGAATGTGTATCTATCTATCTTTATATACATATATATATATATATATGCAATTATTATTATTATTATTGACTACATCCAACTGGAACTTGAGATACACAGGCACTGCAGTTGGGAGATCCATTCTGCCCTACCAAAAAGTGACATAGGAGAGAATAGACTGGGGGAGGGGGGAAACACTTGGATGGCTGTTTTGGGGTGGCAGGCGGGGGAAAGACAGGGAGAAAATATGTAACTCAAAAAAAATTTAATAAAATAAATTTTAAAAAAAAATGTGAATGGTAAGAACAATTCTCCCTAACTTAGAGGGAGAGGCAAGGATGAGAATGAGATCATGCTGGACAAGAGCTGGGTGGCAGGTCTGCTTTTACTGCACTACCGGGAGGGTGCTGCCCAGGGCCTTGGGATCCCCAGACGGAGCTAGTTTGTACTCACACACTCTCTCTCTCCCTCTCCCCCTCCCCTTCCCCCTTCCCTCCCCCTTCTCTCTTTCTTCACCCCCCTCCCTCTCCCCTTTCTTTCCTGTCTCTCCCTCCCTCTTTTCTTCTCAGTCTCTCTCCCTATCTCTCTCTCTCTCTCTCTCTCTCTCTCTCTCTCTCTCTCTCTCTCTCTCTCTCAAACACACACACACACACACACACACACACACACACACACACACACACACACCATTGTGAACACTGACCTGGCCCAGGTCTTCATCAGATCTTCCCTATGCTAACCAGCAGCCAGGTGGATGGCTCTGCACCCTAATGTCTCTCTCCCTCCCCTCCCCCAGGGTGGTCAATGACAGTGTTGGGGCCCCAAGGTGAGCCGCCTGAGGAAGGAGGAGGAAAGTCCAGGGTAACTTGTACCCTGGATTATGTCCTCCCTAAGGAGTCTCAGAGTTCCTTCTCCTAGGACTCCTCCTCTGCACCCATTAGATTCATCTCCCTCCAGCTGCAGTGGTGCTGAAAGCAAAGACCAGAGAGTGCACAGCTGGGCTGTGGCCACTGGAGTTCGGCAATAAAGAGAGACAGGAGCTGAAGAAGAGAGCGGAAGAAAGGGGAAGGCACCAAGCACCCAGTGCTGTCTCCCAGTGATAAATCCTCTCATAAGAAAGGAGAGTGCTGCAGAGGTGAAGCTCAGTCCTATCAACCAGTCCCAGTGGGCCAAAGCCATGGGAAAGGCATTCAGATGGACTACAGCAAATGGGAGCATACACCTACATACAAACACACACATGCATACATACTTGCGTATCCACAATATACCTGTGCTGGTACATACACACACACACGCGCGCGCGGACACATGCACATGCCCACAACGTACACCCTCAGGCTCACACCTTGTCACTCTGAAGAAGCCAGGACAGAACCCAGAGAGCCAGACCCTGGTCAGCTCCCTGCTTCAGAGGTCCCTATGTGCCAGGCAGGCCTGTCTGCCCTGTGCTGATGACAGGCAGAATGCAGAGCACCTTCATGCAGCCTCCATCCCAGCCTATTGCCATAGATTTGCTGTCAGGCCCCCAACCTCTCTCAGGCTCCCAACCGACCCAAGGCCTGGAGGAGCCTCAAAGGCCACTGGAGGGGCCAAAGCTCCCTGTCAGCATCCACATGACAAGGGTGCTCATTTACGCTGAAGGACAGCAGTAGCAGCAGCAACAGCTGGAGAGCAAAGTCCCCAGAGAAATCTGGTGTTTGTGGCCTGGAGTACTGACTCCCCCAGCTGAACTGAGCTGTTTCCTGTACCTGCCCTCATTCTCCAAGTTAATTCCAAACACAGGGTACAGAGAGCCCTACTTAATAGCGCTGTAGGAAGACCTAAGTATACAGACGTCCCCCAAACATCACAGCAGAGCACAGGCCTGGGTGACCAAAGGTGACCAATTTTTGTGAGGATTGTCAAGTCCAACAATTTGAGGGGATGCAGCAGCTGTGTGCCTCTGAGGTGAGGGGCCAAAGGCCCCACCTCCCTGGCACCATTTTAAATGAAAGACAGTTGCCTTACTAGAAACTGAGCTTAAGAAAGAACCTCAGGAGTCATCAAATTCATCCTCAGACAAGAGTTTCCCACCAAATATCCAACAAGTCCCTCCGTTTGATGCCCATCTGCCCCCTAAAGCAGCCCTTCATGCCCTCTAGTGATGGGCTCATTCCACTTTGGGATATCTCCAATTGCCTGGAAATCTCATCCTATGCCACCACTACACACATCAAGCCTCAGCTGACTCTAACTCAAGGCTGAGTAGAACAGGCATATTCTCCTCCCATGGCACAGCTCTTCAAATGGCTAAAGGCAGCTGTCATGACTGGCCCGAGACTTCTCCAGACTAAATCACTCCAGCTTCCTCAGCTAGTCTTCATATGGCCTTCAGCTTCTTCATCATCCTGCTTGCCCTCCCCTGCCCACTGTCTGGAGCCAGGCTGCATCTTCTAGCTTGGATTGAGATGCTTGTAGAATGAACAATTCTTCAGGGAAACGATAATTCTTTAAAAGGGGACAATGACAATTGGAGAGAAGAAAAGCTATTATGTCACTTAGGTTCCCCTGTCCAATGCAAGATGTTTCAGGAATCTGTAAGGAGTCCAGTTTCAGGCCAAATGAAGTTCCAAAGAAAGACAAGATCCCAATTCAGTATGGATACAACAATGACAACAGAAGAGAGTGACAAGGCAAAGCTAACCACTCAACTCCTTACTGGCTGCTTTTTTTCTCTGACAAGGAAAAAGTATTTGGATCAGAAAATAACTAACAGGAGGTGAAATTCCCAGGGAGATGGGAAGGTGGTGAGAGAAGAGCAGTCAGGGTGTCCTGATCGAATTCAGGTCACCAGATAAAGGAGATGTAAATGTCAATGAACTGGAGGAGGGAAATCATATGACTAGTGCTGTTCTTGTTCAGTCCTTTTGGTTCATGACTCCATTTAGGGTTTTCTTGGAAGAGATACTGGAGTGGTTTGTCATTTTCTTCTCCAGTTCATTTTATGAGAAACTGAGGCAAACAGGATTAAGTGACTTGGCCAAGATCACACAGCTGGTAAGTGTCTGAGATGAGATTTGAGCTCAGCACTTTATCCACCACACCATAGAGTTCCTTTTAATAATACTTATAATAATATGACTATGAAGCTGTAAATTTTGAAAAGTAATGAAGAATTTAACATGATTTATTTTTAGTTTTCAACATTCACTTCCAGAAGATTTTAAGTTACATTTTTTTCTCCCCGTGTTTCCCCTAAACTCCACCCCAAATTAGTGAGCCTGCTGAATACCTCTTCCTCCAATCTGTTCTCTCTTATATCCTCCCCCATTTTCCCCCTAATTTTCAAGTAAGGCAAGATGAATTTCTATACCCTAATACCTATATATCTTGTTTCCCAGTTGCATGTAAAAAAAACAATTTTTTGAAAATTTGTTTTTGAAACTTTGAGTTCCAGAGTATTTCCCTTCTTCCCTCCTCACTCACTCCCACTGGGAAGACAAGCAATTCAACATAGGTTGCACATGTATAGTTACGCAAAATGTTTCCATAGCAGTTAAATTGTGAAAGACTAACTATGTTTCCCTCCATCCTATCCCACCCCCCACTTATTCTATTTTCTACTTTGACCCTGTCCCTTTTCAAGAGTGTTAGCTTCTAACTACCCTCCCCCCTAATCTTCCCTCCCTTCTATCATACCCCCTCTTATCCCCTACCCCCCTACTTTCCTGTAGGATAAGATACTCAATTGAATGTATATGTTATTCCCTCCTTAAGCCAAATTCACTGAGAGTAAGGGTGACCCATTCCCTTTCACCTTCCTGCTCTTCCCTTCCATTGTAACAGTTTTCTCATGCCTCTCTTATATGAGATAATTTACCTTGATCTATCTCTCCCTTTATCCTTCTCTAAATATATTCCTCTCTCACCTCTTAATATTATTTTTAGATATCATCCCTTCACATTCAACTCATCCTGTGCCCTCTGTCTATATATACATGTACGTGCATATGCACACACTCACATATATATATTTATACACACATAAACCCTCCTATACATATATATGTA
>CM053583.1:423992430-424030987 GCA_028627135.1 Pseudochirops cupreus | reverse complement strand
ATTAACAGGCTCAGTAAAGAGGTTTTGGCCAAAATAGTGCTGGGAACCCTTTGGAGGCGACATTTCACACAAGGGCCAGTAGAGGACAGGGGAAAGAAGGAAACAAGGAAGAATTGGTCTCTAGGGAAAAGTATACCTGAAGTAAAAAAAAAAAAAATAATGAACTTGGAGTCAACAAATTTGGGTTGGAATTCTGTTTTAAGAACTTGTTAGGTGGCTAGATGGCACAGTGAATAGAGCACCGGCCCTGGAGTCAGGAGGACCTGAGTACAAATCTGGCCTCAGACACTTAACACAAAACCTAGCCCTGTGATCTTGGGCAAGTCACTTAATCCCAGTTGCCCTGCCACCCCCTGCAAAAAAAAAAAAGACCTTGTTAGCTAGGTGATGATGAGAAATGCACTGATCACGATTATCTCTAGTTGTTTTTTACATTTCCAGAATGGAACGATAATAGGTACACTCTTACTACCCAGGGGTGTTGTGAGGAAAGCTGTTTAGAGACATACTGCAGTGAAAGGGCGACACAGAGAACAAAGCCAAGAGAGATAGACAGAGACAAAGCCAGAGACGCCATAGGGGAGAGACAGTTTGAAAAGCCAGGCACAGAGAGAGGGGAAGGATGGGGATGAGGATGAGGCTATTGGAGGGAGGGTGATCTGGAGTCAGAGGACCTGGATCTGAATTCCATTGTCATTCCTGTCCTACTCGGTATTGAGCCAAGTCCCCACTGGGATTTCAGGCTTTCTTCTCTTAATGATGGGACTGGATAAGATGACCTCTGGTGGCACTTGCACTTCTAAGCTTATGACTGAATGGATAAAACCTTTCTGAGAAGATGGGGGTGGGAGGAGTTGTACAGGAACTGTCCTTATGATCCTTTGAGTACCTTTATTCATCCCTTCAAAAACAGGAACAGAAACCTACCAGAAATTGTGAAAAGAAAATTTCAAAATCATTCCCCAAAATGAGCAAATCCAAAAAGACAGAACGCTGGCACAAGGAAAGAATAGTATATACCAAACTAAAGTGAGGCTCAAATAACCCCCTGAATTGGTAATGAGGTGTTCATATACTCCTTCCACTCTCACCTGAGCACACTCACATTCTAACCCTAATTCTGATTATCCCACACTCACATAAACGTGCACACACACACTCATACTCACACATTCACAACCAAATATAATAAAGTTATGAAAGCAACTGAATAAATTAATTAATTAATGAAAGAAAAACATTTATTAAGAGCTTATTTTGGGTCTAGCATTGTACTAATCACTGGGGACGCAAATAGAAAAACTGAAAATCTCTGCTCCCAAAGTGCTCTTAACTCTGATTGGGAAAAAAAAGCATCAAAAAGAAAGTGTAGCTTCAGGTGCATATGAATTCCCAGAATTCCTCAGGATTTGGCAACAGGGTCAATGGCAAGGCCTGGGAATGCCTAGGTTACACCAGTAGGTCAGATAATGTGAGGTATTTGGAATGAAACTGGCATGATTAACTAAAGGAACTAAGTGGAACAGAGAAGCCTCTGGAACCTGCACCCTCAAGGCCACATGAGGCCCTCTAGGTCCTCAAGTGTACCCTTTAACTGAAGTCAAATTTCATGGAACAATCCTTTCATTAACAGGACTGAGTCTGGACAAAATGATGACAAAACTCTATAATTTAGAAAATTTAGAAAAATCATTGGAAAATGTAGTCATCACCCCAAACAAAAGATTAAATTAAAAGTGGAATAATTTAATACAGAATGGGATAGCAATAGGAAAAATAGAATCAGGAAAGAAACAAGCCCAGAAAAATATTTTGAAATAACTTGGAAACTATGCAGAAAAAAATAAATTTTAGGAAAATCTCCAGCTACAAAATCTCGATACCAAGTAGGACAGGAATGACAATGGAATTCAGATCCAGGTCCTCTGACTCCAGATCACCCTCCCTCCAATAGCCTCATCCTCATCCCCATCCTTCCCCTCTCTCTGTGCCTGGCTTCTCTCACTGTCTCTCCCCTGTGGTGTCTCTGGCTTTGTCTCTGTCTGTCTCGCTTGGCTTTGTTCTCTGCTTCTCCCTTTCACTGCAGTATGTCTCTAAGAAATGTTAAAAAAAATAGAAGAATCTGTCCATTGTATCTCATGAAATTTTCTGAGAAATGTTGAAGCTGAAAAGCAGATTACAAACAACAGACGAAATTCACTATACCAAGGAAAGTAACTCAATATTCAATTCAACCAGATATACTTCGACATTCTTCAAGACTCCAGTGACAAAAGATGATCTTTCACCTGGCCAAGAAAGAAGGCAAGACATGTTCAAACAAGAAACACTCAAATTTAACAAGATTTGTCTACAGACTGAGAAATGATAGAATTTAGAATATATGTCAACATGTGAAATATAGGACTGCCCTCACAAATCAGATCCCAGAAAATCTGAGAATGATTTTGTTTTCAGATTGGAAAATGGCCATGTACTGCTCAAGAGAGATCTGCTTTTGCATTGTGAAGGCTCAGGCACCAGAGGCTGCAGGATGGGGCTTTGAGGTTATTTCCCTCTCACTCTCAGCAGCACTTCTATTCAGTCTTGCTGAAGAAAGTCTGTGTGATGTGTAAGAGAAACGTCAGCATGGTCCAGCAGTCTGCTCTCTTTTCTTTTTTAATTTTAAGTCATGTTTCCAAGGTATATTCCCCATCATAGACTTTGACCAATCTGTTCGATGGAGTAGCATGTATACAGTTCAGAGGATTATTTTTAGTTCTTCACAAAATATCTCTGCTCTTCCTTTGCTATAGGTGCTATTGGCATATATACTGCCCCTATAGGTTGTGGTCACTTGGCCAGGCACTGGGAATACATAGTCAAAAAACGGAAAATGGACTCTACCTTCTGGGATCTTCTACTGTGGGAAAGACTGTCATAGGAGGAAGTAAACACAACCAACATGAATACAAAGCAAATATCAAATAGCTATGTTCTAGATGACAGGTTGTGGAGAGAGTGGGTTATGGAGGACCTCCTGTAGGAAGCAGCACAATTCTCTCTGCTGAGATCTTGTAAATGCTCATCACCAGGACTGCCGTCTTCATGCCCAGTCTTGGTCTCTCTTCCTTTGCTCTAGGATATGAAGAGACGACCCTTCTGTTTGCCAAACTCCTTCTTTGCTCTTGACTTCATTCTTTGCAGGAGTTTGTCCCCTCTTTCTCTTTTCATTGTCTTCTTATCTATTGGTGCCTTCCCCACTCATCAAACACACTCAGGTCTCCCCTAGTCTTTGTTATTTTAAATAATATTTTATTTTCCCCTGATAGTGTATAAAAATAATTTTTAGTATTTTTTTAAAGTTTTCAGTTTCAAATTCTATCCCTCCCTCCTTCTGCCTTCCCTGAGACAGTAAACAATATAATATAGGCTATACATGTGCAATGACATAAAACATTTCCATATTAGCCTTTTTGTGCAAGAAGATGAAAGAGAGAGAGAGAATAAAAATTTTAAAATGGTAAAAATAAAATGGTATGCTTCAGTCTGTGTTCAGACAACATCAATTCTTTCTCTGGAGGCAGACATAATTTTTAATCATGAGTCCTTTCAGATTGTCTTAGATCATTGTATTGCTGAGAAGAGCTAAATCATTCACAGTTCTTCATCAAATAATATTGATATTACTGTGTACAATATTCTCCTGGATCTGCTTACTTCACCTCATCAGCTCATGTAAGTCTTTCCATGTTTTTCTAAAATGATCTTGCTTGTCATTTCCTATAGCACAATAAAATTCTATTACAATCATACACCACAACTTGTTCAGTCATTCCTCAATTGATTGACATCCCCTCAATTTCCAATTCTTAGTTGCCACAAAAAACTGCTATAAATATTATTTTTTGTATAATAGGTTCTTTCACCTTCTTTTTGGATCTCTTTTTGATACAGACCTAGTTGGATTTGATCTTGGATGGACCAAAAGGTATGCATGGTTTTATAGCCATTTGGCTATAGTTCCAAATTGCTCTCCAGAATGGTTGGATTAATTCGCAACTCCACCAACAATACATTAGTGTCCAAGTTTTCCTATATCCCTTCCAACACTCAACATTTTTCTTTTTGTCATATTAACCAATCTGAAAAGTGTGAAGTGGTACATCAGAGTTGTTTTAATTTGCATTTCCATTATCAGTAGTGATTTAAAGCATTTTGTTATATAACTATAGATAGTTTTGATTTCTTTGTCTGAAAACTGCCTGTTCATATCATTTGACCCTTTATCATTGGGGAATGACTTGTATTCCCAAACATTTGACCCAATTTTCTATTTCTTCAAGAAATGAGACCTTTATCAAAGAAATGTACTGCAAACAAATTTCCCCATTTTCCTCTTTCCTTCTAACTTTGGTTGCATTGGTTTTATTTATGCAAAAACTTTTAAATTTTATATAATCAGAATTATCCATTTTACATTTTGTAATGCTTGCTATCTTCCTTAGTCCTAAATTCTTCCCTTATCTTTAGATGTGACAAGTAAACTATTCCATGCTCTCCTAATTTGCTTATGATATCACCCTTTATTTGTAAAACATGTACTCATTTTGACCTTATCTTGGTATATGGCATGAGATGTTTTTCAATACTCTATACCTAGTTTCTGCCATATTGTTTTCCAGTTTTCCCAGTAGTTTTTGTCAAATAATGAGTTTGTCTCAAGAGGTTGGATCTTCAGATTTATCAAACACTAGATTACTATGGTCATTTACTACAATATATTGCGTACCTAATCTGTTCCTCTCATCCACCACTCTGTTTCTCAGCTAGTATCAGATAATTTTGATGACTTCCACTTTACAGTGTAGTTTGAAATCTGGTACAGCTAGATCACCTTCCTTCTCTCTTTTAAAAAAAATGATTCCCTTGATATTCTTGATCTGTTCTTCCAGATGAATTTTATTTTTTCTAGCTCTATAAAATAATTTTTGGTAGTTTACTTGCCATGGCACTGAATAATTAGATTAATTTAGTAGAATTGTCATTTTTATTAACTCAGCCTGCCCATGAGAAATTAATATTTTTCTAGTTGTTTAGATCTGACTTTATTTGTGTGAAAAGTGTTTTGTAATTGTGTTCATATAGTTCCTGGATTTGTCTTGGTAGGTAAACTTTCAAGTATTTTATACTGTCTACAATTATTTTAAATGGAATTCTCTTTCTATCTCTTGTTGCTGGGCTGATGGTAATATATAGAAATGATGATGATTTATGTGAGATTCTTTTGTATTCTGCAACTTTGCTAAAGTTGTTAATTGTTTCAAGTAGTTTTTTTTAGTTGATTCTCTAGAATTCTCTAAGTATGCCATCATATCACCTGGAAACAGTGGTGGCTTTGTTTCCTCATTGCCTACTCTAGTTCCTTCCATTTCTTTTTCTTCTCTTATTACTAATGCTAACATTTCTTGTACAATATTGAAGGATAGTGGTGATAATGGGCATCCTTGTTTCACCTTGAATTTTATTGGGAGTCTTCTAGCTTGTCCCCATTACAGATAATGCTGACTGATGGTTTTAGATAAATTTTAATTAGCATTTTAAAGTGAGCTCCATTTATATCTATGTGTTTTTAATAGGAATGGGTGTTGCATTTTGTCAAAGGCTTTTGCTACATCTATTGAGACAATCATATGATTTCTGTTGGTTTTGTTATTGATATGGTCAATTATGCTGATAGCTTTCCCAATATTGAACCAGCCCTGCATTCCTGGTATAAATCCCACTTCTACTACTCTTTAAAATAAAATTTTCTTTACTCTTCAATTCCTTCAAACTATAATACGTTATATCTCTTTTCTCTCTTACCTTTCCAATCTTCTTACACCTTAGTCACCCACATATACCCTGTGACCCAGTGACATTGGTCTCATTGCTGTTCTTTACACAAGACACTGTCTCCAACCAGGTGACCCAGTGAATACAACACTGGGCCAGGACTCAGGAAGCCCTGAGTTCAACTGAGGTGTCAGACACTATTGTGAGGCCCTGAGAAAGTCATCTAACCTCCATTTGCCCCACTTTTCTCAATTTTAAAATGGAGATAGTAAAAGCACCTGCCTTGTGGGGCTGTAGTGGAGATCAAATAAGACATTTCCAAAGTGCTTAGCACAGAACCTGGCATACAGTAGGTACTTAATAAATGCACGTTCCCTTCTCCTCCACCTCCTTTGTGTTTTCTTGATGGCTTCACTCCTGCCTAGAATGCTTTTCATCATCTCTCCAGGCTGGCTACCATTCCTCTTAATGCTAGTGCTTTCCCTCTATTGATTGTATTCAATGTATCATATATAGATATAGATATAGATATAGATATAGATATAGATATGTCTGTATATGTGTAGTGAGTTCAGATGTAGACAACCAATACATGTAGATGTATGTGTGAATGAATGCATATATTTAGATTAGCTGTATTAGACTGTGACCTCCCAGAGAACAAGGGCTGATTTTCACCTTCCTTTGTCTCCTGAGCATTTGGTACAATTCCTGGGGTGGGGAACCTGTGGCCTCAAAGTCACATGTGGCCCTCTATGTCCTCAAATGTGGCCCCTTGACTGAATCCAAACTTCACAGACCAAATCCCCTTCATAAAATACTTTGCTCTGTGAAACTTGGACTCGATCAAAAGGCTGCCCCGGAGGACCAGAGGGCCACAGGAGACCTCAAGGCTGAGGGCTCCCCATCTCTGGCCCTAGCCGTGGTAGGTACTTTATAAATGCCTTTTGATTTCACTGACTTTTCACTTTCAAACTCCTAGGAAATGTTGTCTGCACTCATTCCCTTTTTGTCGCACCCCCCCCTCTTTTCTCTCTTGCCATCTCTGAATCTATGTAATTGAAACAGTTCTTTCCGAGATTACCAGATACTTGGACTTAGCTGATGGCATGTTCTAAGTTCTAAGTTCAATGGAACTTGACTTTCTAAGGATTTTGGCCTTCCTCTACCTCAGCCTACCAACTTTCAGAGCCAGGAACACTCAGTAATGAGGAGCATGAGAAGTTCCTCTCCATCCCACCCTACTCTTCCTACTCCATCCATGAGTGGCTGGAAGAAAGACCAGCAACACTTTTCTCCTACTAAGAAGAGTCCTTCCCCAACGAACCCTCATCATTCAACAGCCAACTTCCTATTTGGTCCTGGATATCCGCTGCTGATATGATGTTTATCCCTCCAAATTCCTACTTCTGCTTCAGATATCCCAGAACCTCTACTCTGTTCTACGTACTCTAATCTCTACACTCTACTCTAACCTCTGAACCCACTGTCTTCTTCATAGAAGACCAGCCATCTACTTTGCCATTACTCTCCAAAATCCTCTGGGCCTTGCTTGCCACCTGCCTTTCCTCAGGTTTTCTCTACTTGACTTTACCATCTGCCATGACCTGAAGTATGAATCCTCCTAAGTGTATTGTCTCTACCCATTAGGATGTGAGCTCCTTGAAAGAAGAAGAAAATCTTTATTTTCTCTTTGTATTCCCAGGGCTTAGCAGGGTGTTTGAGACACAGTGAGCACTTGGTGAATGTTTTCCCATTCCCTTTCTGCTTCAATCTCAATCATTCGATCCCCTCATCCTCAATACTTCTCTCCCTCCTTGGCTTCTTTGACACTGTGCTTTCTTGACTCTCTTCTTACCTTTCTGACTATGCCTTCTTAAATTTCCTTTGCAGGATCACAATCCATGCTCTTCCTTTGATGCATAGGTATACCCCTGGGCTCTCTCTCAGGCTTTCTTTCTGTCTCTACATTCTCTCCCTTGGTCCTTTCATAAGGTCCCATTTAGTCAAGACCACCACTAGACAAAAGCTTCCAACATCTCTATAAGGAATACAAATCTCTCTCCTTTGCTCTGCTCCCTTCCTTCCCCCAGCTTTACTTCTCTACCAAATGCCCCACAGGAATCTTCACATCAACAGGCACCAAACAGAACTCATTCTCTATCCCTACAGACCCAAGCAACCTCCAAACTCCCCTACCTTGGTCACTGTCACTCCCATCCTCCCAGTCACCCAGGTTCACAACCCTTCCAAGCCATCCCCAGATTTCTCCTTCCTCCTAAGCCCCAGATCCCAGGAGTTGTTCATTCTTTGTGTTAACACCAACCCAGCACCTGCCACACCATCCCCATCTCTGCTTCCATGCTTGTCAAGGTCTTGCCCTCTACCATTGACATGTTTCTCCCAGCTTCTGGCCCTCCCTCCCCTCACCTTCCATGCACCTTCCCCAGAGAAGTCAAAAGTATATTCCCAAATTTCTGGATTGAGCAGGTCAAAGTCTTATTCAGAAATGTGCCCTGGCTTCCAATCTCTCAGTCACCATTTCAGGCTTCCCACATTGTAAGCCCCACCTCACTTTCTAGTAGTATGTCATATTCCTGCCCATTCCATGCCGTCTGTTCCTGTGAAATGGGTCCAATCCCCATCAATGACATGCCATTGTCGGCCTTCGTGATGTTGCACAAGTGGCCCCCTTTTTTCCTTTGCCTTATAGAGTCATCCTTTACTCTCTCTGAAGCACAGCTTCCATCCCCTAACTCCACCTCTACTTATTAGTGTGTTATTCTCAAACTTTTGCATTATTTGGCACCTGCATTATACCTCCTTCTTTGGGTACATGTGCTCTTCCTCAGGGAGAATGGAGGCTCATTAAGGGCCCGCACTCCTTTGATTTTGTCTTTGTGTTGCAGGCCCTGAACCGTGGTGGACACGTAAGAAATGACTAATAATAAATTGAGATGAGGACCTTTGTTTCCCCGACTAGCTCAGCTTTGCTTCCCAGACACTGTGGCATTCTATCCTGCTAAGCAGACTTTTCTCCAGGGTGGTTTTCATCTCCTTTCACTCTGTTGCAGCCTGCCGATTTGCATTCTCCCTGGCACACCTATTTTCTCCTCTCCTCTTCTTTCCTCTTTCTGAACAACCCTACAATTTATTCTCCTGCCCTGGGGCCCCTTTTCCCTCCTGAATCCCAGAAGACATGCAGCATCTCTGCTGGACTGCTAATACTTTCAGATGCCACATGCTTCCTAATCCTTGTGTGCCAGACTAAAACCCAGCAGCTTCCTCAGCAGGAAGATGTGCCAGGGGTGAGGTTCAGGGAAATCCAGGTGCCCCACTGGGGAATTGCAGCTCCTGGAGGGAAGGTTAGGGCAAAAGGAGCTTATTCATCAAGATGGTCTAACCCCCCCCAGATGGGCTAAGCATGTCGTTCACCATTTGGCTAACAAGATCAGAGTGAAGCTCTTCAGGAACATCAGGCAATATTCATGAGCCTTTGGCCCAGTCCCAAGCAGGAGTTTTGCTCTTTTCCCTAAAATTGTGGTTGAAGGTACAGCAAACCACAGGATTGAGGATAAATGGCAGGCCAAAATGCCTCTGTTTTTATCTTGGGTAAATGTTTCCCTACTGAGTTAGGAGAGTCATTAAAGGTGGGGTCCTTTTGTTGAGCAAAGACCACCTAAGCTGGCCCCATGATGCTTCTGAGGCAGCGAGAGCAGTCCAGAAGCATTGCCCACACCCCCAAGGGACTGCAGCGTGTGCCTGCTTGTACACAGATACCCCAAAGGAGCCAAGAGCAACTGAGAAGCTGCCACTCTATGGGAGCTTCATGGGAATCACATAGAAAAACCAAAACACTAAACCTGGACTGACCCAAAAACTCAATTAAAAAACTTAAATTAATAGGTAGGATGTAAACTTCTTGAAGGTAGACTACATTTTGCTTTGTGCCTTTGTGTCCCTGTGGCCCAGCCCACTGCCCAGAGTCTAATCTTGGCTCCACCACCAACTTTTCCTGAATGACCTTGGAAAAGTCAAGGCTCCTCTCAGGCCTCATTTTCTTCATGTGCAAAGTTCAGGCCTCGGACAAAGTGATCACTGCAGCTCTTGGCAGCTCCACCTTCTGTGATTCTGGGGTCTCTCTAAGGTCAGAAAAACGGGTAAGGCATGAGGAGTGGCACTTCAGCCCCTGAACCAGCCCGGGCTGCCCGCAGCCCAGAGATGGCCCCAGGGGTTAGGACCCACACAGGAAACTGAGACAATGGAGAGAGCCCAAGCACAGGAGGGGGTACACCAAGCTCAGGGGCAGGCCGCCACTCCAGGCCTCCCAACCACCTGACCCATTCCAATCTGACACCAAATCAACTTTTCAGGACTGAGAAATCCCACTAAGAGCAGACAGACAGCTTTAATTGGCTTTTGCCACAAAGTTTCAGATTCCCCCAAGGTGACAGCTTTTGGCTGGTCTTTGAAGGGTAGAATCATTGATGCTGGTGCCTTTGCTCTCCCCAGTGCATTTCCCGAGAGGTGTCATGTGCTGGGTATCAGTGGGACTGTTAAAGGCAAAGGCCCACAGAGCAATTCTGCTCACGGTTATTGAATCAGTAATTGACTGATCGATTGATTGAATAACTTCATTGATTCAGTGCAATCAAAACTGTGCCAGGGGCTGTGGGGAAGGCAAAAAACGAAACCACTCAACCTGACCTCAGAGGATCACAGTCTGCTGGGGGGATGAGGAGCTCAAGATCGTTGGAAGAGGGAGAGAGACCACAAGCAAGAGGGAGGGCAGGGGAGTGGCACCTCAGCAGACCCTGGAAGAGAATGAAGGACTGCAAGAGGGGGAGGGGAAGAGGTAGAGTATAACGAGCAGGCCTGATAGACAAGAGAGAGTGCCCAGCTCTCCAACAGCTACTGACCAGTCTGGTGAGAATGTCTAGGAAGGGGAAAGCTATGCACTAATTCTAGAAAGAAAAGTGAAGCCAGATTGTGGAGAACATGGGATGGTGCAAGGGTGGGGGTGGGGGAAGAGAGAGACACAGAGAGAGAGAGAGACACAGAGAGAGAGAGACAAAGAGAGACAGAGACAGAAAGAAAGAGAAAGAGAGAAAGAGAAAGCTTCCTGAGGGCAAAGACTTTTGTCTTCGTATTCTCAATTACGACACACAGTAGGCACTTAATAACTGTTGATTGATTGATTGATTGATTGATCCTACTGACAAGGATAGGAGTCGAGGTGACCTGGGAAGCTTGAGAACTGAAGAGAAGGTTTTATGGTGAGTGAGAGTCAGTCAAGGGAGAACACAGAGATGGCCTTCAAAGGGGCATTTGACCTAGCTTGTGCTCATGAAGAAAGGATTCTGGGGAGGCACCTACTGTGCACTGGTCACTGTGCTAAGCCCCTTAGCTATGAGATCTCACCTGCTCCATGGATGGAGATCACAGGGGACTGGGGGGCCCAGGGATGGGCAAAAGAGGATGTATGTCCAGTGGAGGACACCTGCTCCACGGGGGGTGATCACAGGGTGAGGGATGGCAGAGGAGGATGCATGTCCATTGGAGGACACCCAAGCCTGCCCAACCCCCCTGAACCCTGCTGCCTTTGCTGATATGGGAAGGTAACCATCAATTTTGAGCACATATCATGTGCTGGGCTCTGTGCTTTTCAAAAATCTCATCTGACCCTCAGAACCCTGGGAAGGAGGGGGCCTTATCATCCTCATTTACAGTTGAGGGAACTGAGGCAGTCAGAGGCTAAGTGACTTTCCCAGGGTCACACAGTCAGTGTCTGAAGCTGCATTGGAACTCAGATGCTCTTGACTGGAGGCGAGGTGCTCTTGTAGTGTGGGGCCCCCAGCTACATCCCCTGGGCTCACGCTTCCTGCCCAACTCCCAACCAGCTCTCAGAATCTCTGCCCACAGAAATGTGTGCCCTTTTTCCTTTCTTTAAGAAATTCTTCCAGTGTTTGGGGGAAATGGCTGCAGAAAACATGCAAAATGTCCATCTCCAGGAAATGGGAAATTAGAAAAGACCTGTCTGCTCTGCCCACACAAGTCCCAAAATAAGTTTCCTGGGACCTCAGTTTCCTTGCCTGTAAAATGAGAAGATGACTCAAGAAATGAATTTTGAGGGCCTTTGCAGCCGGCCTTTTGTAATTCTCTGATTCTAAGCACCCTCTGGAAAAAAGGAGCAGGGTCTTGCAGACTGGCACATTAAAGAAAATGTTAACACAAATAAAGTCAGATCTAGATAATTGGAAAAATATCAGTTGCTCATGGTTAGGTTGAGCTAACATAATAAAAATGACAATTTTACCTAAATCAGTTTACCTATTTACTGCTATACCAATTAATCTATCAAAAATTATTTTATAGAGCTATAAAAAATAGTAACAAAATCCATCTGGAGGAACAAAAAGTCCAGAATATCAAGGGAATTGATGAAAAGAAATGCTGGGGAAGGTGGCCTGGCCATACCAGATTTTAATCTGTATCATAAAGCAGCAGGCATCAAAACCACTTGGTACCAACTGAGGAACAGAGTGAGGATCAGTGGAAGAGGTTGGGCTCACAAGACACAGCAGTCAGTGACTATCGTCATCTACGATTTGATAAGCCCAAAGACTCCAGCTTTGGGGATAGGAACTCACAATTTGAAAAAAAAAACTATTGGGAAAACCAGAAAAGGGTGTGGCAGAAACTGGGCATAGACCAATATCTTACACTGCATAACAAAATCAAGTCTAAATGGGTGACAGCTCCAAGGACTCGTGATGGAAAGGGCTGTCCGCATCCAGAGAAAGAATTAGGAGTCTGAGTGCAGACTGAGTCAAACGGCTTACTCTCTCTCCTGTTTGGTTTGCTTTGATTCTTCTTTCTTGTTCTCTCCATTGCTTACAATCTTTCTTTACAATATGACTAGTGTTTAATGTCAAGGTATTTGCAGAGCCTGTATCAGATGGCGTGCTGCCATGGAGTGGGGGCGGAGGGAGAGGAGAGAGAGAGGGAAAAATTGGAACTCAAAAGCTTGTGGAACTGAATGCTGTAAACTAAAAGTAAATTAATTAATTAATTACATTTTAAAAAGAAAAGGAAAGACTAAGTGGAAACTACCATAAAGTATGATACCCACAGCCCTGGTGAGGAAATCTTTGACTATGCTCAGCGCCCTCTGGAAGCTCCCTGTGATGAATCTGAATAGCATCACCCACCCCAAAGGGCTCCACTCACCCCTCCTCACTCTTCTGTATTTCTACACTAATGTCTGTCCAAACCCAGGCCAATGTGGGGCCTGGCCCCTCACCAACCTCTGGGCAATGAGCTCTCTTTCCAAGGGGCTTCTCCAGAGAATGGGCTGATCTTCCATGCATAATGCTGTTGCCATAGCAACTTCTCCCCAGCCTCCTGGTGCTGGCAGGGCTGGAGGGCAGCTGCACCTGGGTGCCATCCTTCTACATGAATGCCGCTACTGCTGTTGCCACTGCCACCGCTGCCTTTATGAGCTATTGGAAAAGTACTGGGCCCTGGAAATAGAACCTCCATTGTCCCCTCATCTGCTCCCAGGGCATTCATCTTACTGGAGCTTGTCTTCATTTTCTTGAGCAGTTAAGGCTGGGAGATAGTAATTAAACCATTGTGAAGAGGTGGGCGAGTTGTCTTTGATGAGCTCAGGAAAAAGAGTCCATGAGCACCAAAGGCCTGGGCTTAATGACAGGCAACAAACACGTCCCTGAAGAATCTCAGAGAAAAACTGGGCAGTGGCTGGCTCCCTGCACTCCTGGCGCCTGGCGGGGTTCTGTCTGTCCTCACCACTGCTGACGTTTATATGGAGTTTTCTGTGCTCTGGGCACTGTGCTAGATGCTTTATCATTATGTCATTTGATCCTCACAACATCTCCACAAGGTCAATATTATCATCATCCTCACTTGACAGATGGGGAAACCAAGGCACATAGATGGGAAGTGACTTGCCCTGGGGGTCTCAGAGCCAGGAAGTGTCTGAGGCAGGTTAGGAACGTGGATCTTCTTGACTTTGGGGCCCGTGCTCTATCCGCTACACTATCGATCACTGCCCTTATTACAACAACAGTAATGCTACCTTCCATGTTCAACCCAGAGCCCCTTTGTTACAACAATTGCATGAGGCAGCTGGAGAAGGCACCATCACTATCACACCAAGAAAGAGCTGAGGAAGGGAAAGACAGGCACATATTGAACTGGTACATATCGGCTCAGGGACCCAGTACCAGGCTTCTGATTCCCTAGGTAGGACCCTTCACAAGACCACCCAGTGAGGAAAGGCCACTGTCATAGGAAAAGGAACAGTATGAAGACAGAATGACCACACCTCAACATCCACCCAGTTGAACCCACAAGAAGCTCCCCAGTCACTGACTTTGCTTAAAGACCTCCAGAGAGGGCACAGTCGCTCCTGCCAGAGGAGAGAGGATGTGGCTCCCCTTGGGATTCACCTTAATCCCTAAGAAGCTCTTCCATTCATTGGTGCCTGGTGCCATCTTGGTCAGTGTCCTGTGTACAGTCTCTAGCTTGTTAGGGTTCTTCACACACTTTGGTATCCAGGAGTAAGTTCCAGCTGAGGTCTGGCCATGGTTGTGTCCTCTCCAGAGTCCAAGAAGCTACGGTTCTCTCCATGGAGCCAATAGCATGCTGACTTTTCAGGTGTCATCCCGCACTATGAACATGGGCTGAGCTTGAAGGCCACTAAAATCTTCAGAGCTTTCCCTTTTTTTCTGTCCCATCTTGCCTCTTCCATCCTGGACTTGAAAAAATGGATTCTTGAACCCAAGTGTAATATTTTCTATTGATCCCTATTAAAACTCATCTGATTCAATTCACCCCAAAATCCTCGAGTGTGGCAATATTTTGTGAATCCATGCCACAAGGAAGCCCACATCAGAACTGTGCCTAACTAAGGCTTTTATTCCTGGCAGAGGGCACAGAATCAGATATCAGAGCTATGTCCACAAATGTTTTTAGACACCCACTAATGATGTACATCTGTACTCATTTAAGCTAACAAGCTCACTACGTTCAAGTCAAATTATTCTATGGAACACGAAAAGAGATACCACGCTGAAATGCTGGTGTAAGTAATATTTTTCTGTATTACTAAGTACATATGTAAAAATACATAATAATAATACATAAGTGAATGTATCATAGATTAATATGGAATATATTTTATTTTACAAAACAAAAAGAATCCCCTTTACAGGACATACATAAAGGCAATTTTCTTCTTCAGTTCTAGTGGCTTCCTATTAACCAGGGTCAGCTGCCAACTCCCTCGTCTGGCATTTAAAGCCTTTCCTTCAGCAGCTTAGGCCCAACCTCCTCTGGGGCCTTAATCCACATTGTTTTCATTTATAAACCCTGTGGTCCAGCCAACTGGGCTTCTTACTGTTCCTCACACTGGACACACTATTCCCTTCTCCCTTCCCTTAACCTAGCTACTCCCATGCCTTGCATGCTCTCTCTTTTCCCCGGTGCCTCTGGGGATCTCCAGATTGTTTCAAAGCCTGTTCTTGTCACCTCCTTCAGGAGGCTTTTCTCCATCTCCCCAATCCATTAGCCTCTCTCCAGTCAATTTGCATTAGTGGATTTAGTATGAATATATTCTGGCCATACTGGTACATGTGGTCTCTGCTGAGAGAATGGAAGCTTCCTGAAGGACTCCTTTGTTTTGTTTGTCTTTTCATCACTGGTGTCTGGCAGAACCCAGCAAGTAGACAATATTTGTTGACTGGTCATTTATTTTTCTTCAGAATGGCCCCGGACTCCCTCTATCCAAGCCTCAGAAGACCAGAATGAATTGGTCCCATTTGGAAGTCCTGGCAAAGATAACTCCTTCCAGTGCTGCGAAGATGTGCTATCAATAACTCAAGGTACTGAAGTCTTGCACATAGAACACACTCATTTTGGGGTTCCACACCTCAACCAACATCATTGGTCCTTGTTGAGAATGAAGGATGGACAGCAATAACAATCACAAACCATGTCATGTGATTATAAACTGAATTCTTTGTCTGTGAGACTATCCCTGGGACTAAATGGGGTTAATGCCTCTTAGGCTCATGTCACATGAGTGTAATTTGTTGTTGAGTCGTTTCAGTAATGTCTGATTTTTCATGACTCCATTCGGCATTTTCTTGGCAAAGATATTGGAGGGGTTTGCCTTTATTTCCTCCAGTTTATTCTACAGATGAGGGAACTGAGGCAAACAGAGTTGAGTGATTTGCCCAGGGTCACACAGGTTGGAATGTCTGAGACCGGATTTGAACTCAGATTCTCCTGGGGCTGGCGCTCTATCCACTATGCCATCTAGCTGCTCTAACATATGTAAAGTACTTCAGAAACATCAAACGTCCCATATAAATGCTCAGCCATTTTCTATCTCAGACTCCGATAACGTTATTCTCCACTGAAGAGTTTACAAAATGTTTAATACATGTGCACTGAGAACCAATTTCTTAAAGTCCAGTTTCCAATAATCAGGGGAATACCTGGAAAAGAAGATGCAGTCTGTCTTTGGACGATGCCATTAGGGTTGGGTGGGACATTGAGGCAGAAGGTGCTGTCAGGAATTAATATCCAGGTTCTTCTGCCATTTCCCAGCTGAGATTTCCAGGTCTCCAGGGTTTCACCTTTACCTGAGAACTTCAGGTGACAGACGGAAGAGCATCATCAAAGAGCAATTGAGGACGGAAGCTGGGATATCTGACATTCAGGAATCATTAAGTTTTCATCTCAGAATTCGACATGAACCAGTAAAACAGAAGGGAAATGATGGAGAAGCAAGGAAAACACTGCTTCTTGCCTATTTTTAATGGAACTCCCTGACAAGACATTTTGATTCAAAAATGCTTTGCATTTGGATGTTCTCGTTAGTCACTGGCGTTATCAAATACCAAATGCTAATTAGATCATAACGTTTAACTAGCTGGACTGAAATGCCAAAATATTCAAGGTTATTTCATCATAAACCCAAATGAATCCCCTCCCCCTCTCCATCTCACAAATGCATGAGGGGTTCCAGTTTTTTCCCCAATGTAGTCCTGATGTGTTTCAGCCAGAAGGACTTCTGGAATTCCCAAGTCACCCGAATGCCAGGCTTTTGTCTCTAAGTGTTTGCCTTGCGTCAATAAAGGATGGTTGAGTTTTATTGAGGAAATGCTGGTGCTTACCCAGAGTTTCTGATGGGTTAATGAGTAAGAGACTTGGTCAAAGAACAACACTTAGCACATAAAGACTGAGCTAAGAAAATCTGATGGATAAATAGGATTCTAGCATGGCACAGTGCAGTTAGGTGGCACAATGAATAGAGCAATGAGCCTAGAATCAGGAAGACCTGAGTTCAAATCCAGCCTCAGACACTTACTAGCTCTGTGGCCCTGCAAAAGTCACTTAATCCTGTTTGCCTCAGTTTCCTCATCTGTAAAATGAGCTGGAGAACAAAATGGTAAACTGTAGTATCTTTGTTGAAATGAAACAATAACAACAACAAAAAAAACAATGGGGTCACAGAGAGCTGGACACGGTTGAAACCACTGAACAACACGCTGTCACTCCCAAGGGCTCAGGGAGTAACTGAGTGTAGCTCTCTTTGAAGACCCAGGTGGTGCCTGGAGAGTCCCTCCCTCATGGGTGAGGTAAGACATGCTTGCCACGGGAAGCACTGAGCAGCAGGCAGCTCTGCTCACCACAGCCTGCCTCGGTGCCTGCTCTGGACAGGGGCTCACCTGGACCAGCCACCCAGCAAGGGCTGCTGAGACCGTCTGGAAGGGCTTTTGGAAATTCAATGGATGTTGTCTTTGAGTGGTGGAGGAATGTGTATGTGTGCCTGTGTGTATGTATGCATGTGTGCACATGGGTTTTGGTGTGCTGCATGCATGTGTGTGCGGCGGGGGGGTGTGTGTGTGCATGGGTGTATGTGTGCACGTAGGTGTGGTTGTGCTACATGAATGTGTACACACATGAGTGTGTGTGCACATGGGTGAGTGTGTGCACATGGGTATGTGTGTACATGGGTGTGAGTGTGTGTGCCTGGGTGTATGGGCACACAGGCCATGCGCACACATTCTCAGAGGGCTCATCTCCAAGTAAAGGTAGATCAGCCTTTCAGTCACCAAGGTCCGGCTTACAAAGAAGGGCTGGCCCACCTGACTGTTCACTAGATGGGCCAGCTGACTCTTCTCCATTGGCTCTAGGGGTCCAGACTCACCATAGTCTGAATGCCCCAGCCTCAGGGTGCCTCACTGAGCCTTGAGAGATACAGAACTTCCTCTACTCTAAGCACTGTCATGCAGTCATTTTCAGTTGCATCCAACTCTCTGTGACCCCATTTGGGGTTTTCTTGGCAAAGACACAGGTTTGCCATTTGCTTCTCCAGCTCATTTCACAGACGAGGAAATGGAGGCAAACAGGGTTAAGTGACTTGCCCAGGGTCACATAGCTAGTAAGGGTATGAGGCCAGAGTTGAACTCAGGGAGATGAGTCTTCCTGATTCCAGGCCCAGCAGCCTCACCAAGTGCCCCTACTCTAATTGTCCCCACCCAACTATGAAGAATCTCCTCTAGAACACAAGGCTACTTCCTCTGCCCCAATTCTTCTAGGGCCAGGCCTCGTCAGCCCTCCCAGAACAGCCCAACCCCTTCCTATAGGCAGGTAGCACATTCCACCCAATCCAATTTCAGGTGACTTCATTGTTAGGAAATCATTTCTTGTCCTAAATCCCAATCTACCTCCTTGCAATCAACATCTACTGGTTTTAGGCCTGTTCTCTGGAATCCTATACATTGCCACAAATCTCCCCTCAGTGTGAAAGCCCTTGCAAGATTTGAAAGGAGCAGTCACGTCCCCATGCTTGTACCGGGCACCACCCCAGGAAGAGAAAGGAAGTCACTCAGACTTCCATATCTAACTGGGGCCTCCTTATCCAAAGGGATGGAAGGGCAGTCACCAGCCTGGATGAACTATGAGGTCCTTTTTCTGATTCATGGGTCTGCAGTGAATGTGCCCTTCAATGCAATCCAATGTATCCAGAACTCTCTGAATTGTCACTGAAACATGCTCTGGGCAAGCCTGGATGTTTAATGTGGCCTTGGGTGGTCTAGACCGAAGGGGAGCTGTGGGCAGGGGACACAGGTCCAGGCCTCAGCCATGTCCTGCTTGCCCTGAGATGGGAAAGCTGAGCCCAGGCTTCTGCCCTTCCACCACTATACCCTGCCCCACCCCCTGCTGTGGTCGCATGCCCCAGAGGATGAGCTATCACAGCTTGCTGACCCTGTTCCCTATGCTGAACACCCTTTGGTCCTTCGCCTGAGCTTCTCCTGCCAGGGAGAAGGCAGCGGAGGGGCATAGGGGCACGTGTATGGGACCAAATATTTTTATAAATATGCTTTCAAAGAGCCCCAGTTTCTGCTCCTTTTTTGTGTTCTTCCCTTTATATTATCTTCTGTCTCTTTCCTGCTCTAACTCCAGTCCCAATCTTATCCCCATGTTCTTTGGAGAATTATGACTGTAATTCCAGAAAAGTAGCCTCATCCAAAGGGTTGGTTTTGTTTTCTGAGGGCTTGTTGTTGGTTTGTTTGATAAATGACAAACTGAACATTTCTCTTAATGGACAAATATGTTTGCATTGATTTATAATCAGTCCTTTCAGCTGGTCTCACCACCTCGCATGCCTTCTAGGGTAAGGGTGCCAGTTACCCTCCTGAATGTGATGTCCAGAACAGAACACAGGACTCCATATAGGGTCTGAATGTTCTATATATATGACGGTAATACCACCAGGTCCTTCAGGACAGTAACAGGTGGGGTCCATGGGAAAGCCCTGGGATGTAAGGAGCGCTGGAGAGCCTACCAGCCTGCAGGCAGCAATCACTACTCCGTCTGAGTGAAAGAGGGCTAAGATGGGCCATTGATGTAGGCCATCTAGGAAGCACAGTGGCAACCCCTTAATTTTACAGATAAGGAAACCAAGGTCACGAAGAAGTTAAGGGACTTTTCTATGATCACAGAGGTAGCGTAATAGAGTCAAGACTTGAACTCAGTCCCTCTGATACGAAATTTCACTCTTTCCCCTTTGTGCTAGGCTATCATTCTGAAGCTGACCGTTTTGTTCAGGGGAAAATGGAGGGAGAGAAGTGGCCTTCGGTAAGAGTGAACGCTGAGCTCAGTGAAGGAGTGAGAGATTAGACTGAAAATCAATGGCCTGTGAGCCATTCATGCATCAGGCTTCTGCTCTGGAGCCTCAGCATATCACAATGAGAGCTTTCATTGGGATTGCAGTCAATTGAGAAAATGCTAAGTGGCCATACAATCCATGAGCAAGAACAAAGGGGCTTCCCATACGAACACCATTCTGGGCTGATTAACTCTACCAGATCAAGTGATTGGTGGAGCCCTACCACTGAGGCCCAGACTGAACATCAAATTCTTCCAGAAGCCAGAGTGGACCCCCCAGTACAGGGGGTGAGATGGGTTCTCTGCAGAGTATATAGCAAAACAAGGGGAAATTAGCTCAAAAAATTCTTAAACAGCTATCATGTTCAAGGTATCAACAGATTCCTACTCTGACACTTCATTGCAGGCTGGAGTCTGAGCTTGAGTTCTCAAAGGTGCCAGAGCATCATCTGGGTACTTCAGACATCTGCAGAGGCATGACAGATAGTTCAGGACACAGACTATGTCAGCTTCCCAAGGACAATAAATCTTGGCTCAAACATCCATTTGCATAAGACTCTCATTGGTGGAGACTGATTATTCAGTTCTGTTGCCTGTGTAAGGCATAGAGTTGGTGAAAGCTGGAGAAAAGAGAGACTATGGTCTTCTGGCTTCCAACTTTGAGACAGAAAACATGGGATTCTAGATTCTACACAGGTCCCTTAGGGGAGAGAAAACTCTGAAAAGAAGCTAATAGGGAGAGTTACTGGCACTTCAAACATGTCTCTATTCCCAGCTTACTCTAGATTTTGGAGAATTTCCCCTTGGGTGAGATCTCAGACTGTCTCTCTTGGTTAGCTGAGATGATCTCATTCCCAATGGGAGAGCTCATTTACTCTGTGTATTATCTGGTATATCATCTCCTATGGATACTTTCTCTGATTTCCATTTCCTGGATGTTTGGATAAACAGGTTTACTTCCTCTTTGCTGTGTGTGTTCATTGTGGAACTGGCATCTGGTGGGAAAGGAGTCAAGCCTTAGATAGATACCTTGAGGCACTCCTTCCCCATTAAGGGACAGAAATCAAGAGCACAGCTTGGACCTAAAACTTATTCCCTCTAGCTAACAAGATTTAAGGGAGCAGAGAGAAATCATTCTTGCCCAGGATTCCCTCTCTTTGAGGACAGCAGAGTGGCCACCCTCTGACCCAACCTCCTACTTCCTTTCCTGAAAGGAATCAAAGTCTCCTTTGGAGAAGGATGGGATGGAGGGAGGAAGACTTCTAGACATATTGATTCTTGCCTGCCTGTGAGCCATACCCAGAGAATACCAGGGAGACAGACATAACCTACAGGAGCAAAACACCACACAGCATCACAAATCCTTACATTTGGTACACAAAGGCTCCCACTGGCAGGCTTGTGAATTCTTTGGCCCCAGCAGCCAAAGGAAGGAAGAAAAATCCAAGATGGCCCTTAGTCTTGGGTGACCCATCTTGCTTCTCCCTGTACAGCAGCAGAGATGCAGAAGAGGGGACACATAGTGTTAGGTATCTGGCAGTCTTAGATGTCTTCCTGGAAATCTTGGCTCCCTGGGATCTAAATGGGAGCTCCTTGTACTCTGAAAAACAAGGGCTCGCACTTCTAGGGGAGCTGATTCACATCAATATGGACCTTCTTGATATCAGTTAGACAAGAAAACAGAAGAACAGCATGATTAAATGAGAGGAAAATGCTCGTATTCTCCTTGAATATGCACAGAAAAGCACTGGGGAGCCAGGGGCATCACATTTGCAAAGAAACATACTTTTCAAAGGCATTAGGTCATAGGGGATGACAAGGCTTATGAGGATTATTTGAAAGACAGCTGCTCTGAAGAGCACTCAGCCTTACCACCCAAGTCTGGTGCTGAAGACACAGAGGAGAGAACCCTCTGAGGCCTCTTCAAATGAAACCTTACTGGGCTTAGACACTGGGTGACAGCAGTCCCAAAGGCTGTCCAGGGCTTCTTTCTGTTGCTGTTTCATGGATTCTTGTGGTCTGAGCTTTGCCATGCACCCCCATTTATGGATGATCGCCCCCTGATTTCTTGGGATCTGGTTCTCAGGAGCTGGCTTTTTTCATCCTGGCTGGGTTTTCCGGCAGACCCAGGATGCTTTGAGTGTTCCTTTGCATCCTCACTTCAGGCCCTGCTTCATATTGGAAAGATCTCTCCTGGGCTCTTCCCCTCTTGTTACAGAGTTTTAATTCATTTTTATTGATGTCTTTTGGGATTTTTATGGTCAAATTTTCCCCCTCCTGGGAGCCACCCTATGTAATATATTATTTTATAGAAAAGGAAGAGAAAATCCACAAAAGTGGTCAAATATATTCCTTAGATTAGGAAATCTGGGCAGTATGCTATCCCTGGTGGACTTCTCATTTTAACAAAGGAGAGGGATTTTCTCCTCACATCCCCTCTTCCTAGCTATGCTTGTACTTTGTAATTTGGAAATAATCATTTTGGATTGTTCCCTGATCATTGTTATGTCTAGTGATGTTGCTGTGATCATTGTGTAAATCCTTACCATGGCTCTCTGCTTACTTCCCTCTGTATCAGTTTGTGTAGCTCTTCCTGTTTCTCAGCTCAGTCCCCATTTCTTACAGCACATTCCCTCTTCCCTGACACTCCTGTACCACAATTCGTTCAGTCTTTTGCCTAGTGCTGAGCATCTACTCTGGTTTGAGTTCTTTGCCATCACAAAAAATGCTTCATGAATACCTTAGTGTGGATAATGACCTTCTTCTTATCAATAATGTCTTTGAGGTATACACCTCGGAGTGTAACCTCAGGCACAAATGCTTTAGACATAGAAATTGCTTTATTTGCATAATGCCAGATTGCTTCCAAAATGTTTACACTGATTGGCAGCTTCACCAGCAATGTACTCACATGTCTGTCTTCCCCCAACCTTGCCATCTTGTTAGATTTAATTTTTTCTTTCATTATTTTTCTTCTGTAGTGGCTTTTTTGCAACCCAGTTCTGTCATTTTCTCTTTCAGAGAATCTATTGATCTGGAAAGGCTGTCTGCCTGGTTCCAGTGTCCCTGCTCAGTTCTTCTTGAGGCATTCCAGCCTCTGTGCCTTCCACTTAACTGTCTCCCCCTATTTCTAGGCTGTCTCTTCTGTACCATTTGAGATGTTCCTGGAATGGTTCCATTTTCCTTTCAGGGACCTTCCTGAATTTGCTGCTCCAATTGTACTTGTCCAAATGATCTGGACTCAGTTTCCTTGGGTACAAAGTACTTATTTAATTGGATGAAGGCTCCGTCCTTCCAATGGTTGCTCCTTCCTCTTCCTCCTTGGTGAACTTTGGTCTGTCTCCAGCCCTGGCTCTGCCAAGAATTCACCCTGTGCCTTTAGCAGAACCACCCCTTGTTCAGCACTGGACAGCAATCTCCATCTCTTCCATTCTCCACATGCTGCTCTCTGGACTACTCCACCAGGCCCATGGCTGTGCACTTTCCCCACCCCCTTTTGCAGCTTCCTTGTGGGATTGTCTTCCACTATGAGAACAGAAGCCCTGTGAGCTCTTTCTGCTTGTATGTGTGTTCTTAGTACAGCACCTGCCACATACTAAGCACCTGGTAAATGTTTATTGACTGATTACGTCCCCTCAGGACCCTAGGTTTGCTGAGTTCTGGTCTCATCACAGAGTGAGGAGCTGGGTGTGGGCACTAGATGTTGAGATATTCCTGAGGTTGCACCTCCACGTTCCTGATCAGGCCTGTCCTGCTCCTTGCTTTGGGTCCCAAGGTCAATCAAGAGGGGCTTCTTGGAGAGTCTTCTACACTACTGTTCAGAAAGGGACTCATCCCCAAAACCTTTGCATTGGGCTTTCTACCCCAGCCTCTTCTTTTTCCTCCTACTGTTGGCTCCTGTTTTCTGTGTGTCATCTTACTTTCTTTTGTTGAGTGCCTTTCTGGTTTCCACCGCCCTTCACTTTTCTGACCCACTCCTACACTAGTTGCCCTCTTTCCTTCTGCACAGGAATCTGGGCTGGCCTGATTATTAAGCCTCAGTCTCTCTCCATCCCTCCTATCCCCAGATCTATTCCTGAGACACTGGACAGCCTAAGCTCTATGAACTTGGCAGCAGTCATGTGAGTATGGAGAGGGCAGGAAAAGCAAGTGGATTGGGAGGCACCTTGGAGGAAGGGGGTTCCCAACACACTGGAGCCACCTGAAGGAACCACTATTGCTCCAGGATTTGCAAAGAACTTGACTTCCCAGGTTGTTGCCCAGAATTTCAGCAGTAGAGAGGCAGTCATGGGGGAGTGACCAGACAGTGATGCCCTAGGAGCTGAGGGCTGCTGTGCTGGCCTCCAATTGAGTGTGAACAAATTACCTTGTGGTAATAATCTTTCAGTTCCCTTCTTCCTGTCCTTGCTGAGTTTGCTGCATTTGGGTACTTGGTTTAGAGGTGACAACCAGAAGACATCTGCCCTCGGGTTACCTTCCCCTCCAGCATCTGCCCAGATTCCAAATGAAGGCCAAGTGGAAATGGGAGGGGGCAGGGGAAGTAGATAACTTGATTAGGAGTCAGAAATTAGAGAGGCCAAAGATTTTCATAATATACAGAAGCCTTGCACCTAAACACCATGATGAGAAGAGTCAGAAGAGCCTGGACATGGAGAGAATGGAAAAACACCCCAAAGACAATAAGTCAGTTATGTCTTACCAGTCAGGAAATGAGTCATTGCTGATGTGGGAGGCACTCCCAAGTCGGCTTGTTGTCTGTGTACAATCCAACAAGCAGTTCATTGCAGCAAAGATCAAAATTATATGAAAGAATAAAAATGAGCAAGTGATCTGGTCTACAACACAAACACCTCCAAGCTAACCTAATTCAAACAGTTACTAATGCCGAGCCAAGGGAAATTGATAGAGTCAAGGAAATCAAGCCCAATCTCAATCTTTTAATGCCCAAGTTTAAACACAGTCAATTATATGTAATGAAGAGACCCAATGAGCCTAGAAGCCACCTTAGCCAACAAACCCTCGATCTTCTTGCCAAGCAGAGACCCAGGGCAGCCAAGAGGAACACCTGTTTGGAATCTAAACTCCCTTGTAAAATCTTAGAGAAGTGTAATGGAGCCTTCCAAGCAACAGCATCCATAAAACAGAACAAAGTAGTGAAAGAAAAACCAAGTTTAAAGAAAGCTTGGCAAGAGACTAAAATGTACAAAGTTATCCCAACGGTATTTGGAGATAAAATTGCAGAGGGGCAACAAATGGGGGGAAACAGTGGAAAAGATCTGGAAAGGTTTTAGTCCTAAACTCTGCCTCCAAGGATGCTGCATGTGGACTCTGCCATCACTATCCCAAATGTGCTGCCAGATGAAGGAAATATGGTTCTGAAGACAAGAATTATAGCAAGAGCATCTGGAATGTACCAAGGGAGCAGAGAGGAGAGATGTGCTAAGAGAACCCCAATTTCAAGCCCATTTAAAGGCCAATTCTCAAGGTATTTGAAAGAGAGGGAGAAAATCAAGATAGGTGATCACCTTTCCAACGAACCTTGTATTGACAACCAAAACAACAACAAAGAAATGAAAATACGAGCAGCTTGTAAGCTACATGCCCACCTCCCTCCCACTGACTACAACATTCTTTGTGAATATTCTACATAAACATTGCCATGTCCTTAGTGAAAGGCATGCAGGGAGAATAGGCCAGCAGCATGATTCTATAGTGGACAACATCTTTGCAGTCCCATAATTCACTAAATGATATGGAGAATCCTATACCCTGCTGGCTTTGAGGGGCTTTTGACATTTAACAACAGCAAATGATTTTGTCAAGAAAAACCCTACCTGTGAGACTGTCCTGGAACAAAGGTTTTCTCAAGCATCTGTCAAAATGATGCAAGAGTCTATGAGTGATGTGGCCACAAAAGGCCACAAAAAACCTGCTTTCTAATGGCCCTCTGAATATCACTACCACCTAAGGGGCATGGGGCTACACAAGGAGGTTCAAGATTACCTGCCCATGGTAGGAACTCTGGGGCAAAAGAGGACAGCAAAGCCAGGCATTTGTTCTTTAATCCCTGAAGCAATCACTAGGGCCTGGCCGAGCTTCTCCCTAAACAGCCTAACTGGATGATTCTTGCATTGAGAATGTGTTGTGTCCTCCTATAGTAATTCATTGACTCTTTTGTTTTCAAGGAAGGGAGGGAGGGAGGAGTAGAGGGTGTAAGAAAGAAAGGATGAGAGGGAAGGAGGGAAAGAGGAAAGGAGGGAGGGCGGAAAGGAATAGAAGGAAGGAAAGAAAGGAGCAAAGGGAGGTAGGGAAGGGTGGAGAAAGAAGGGAAAGGAGAAAGGAAGGAGGAAAATAAGAAAAAAGAAGAGAGGGAGGAAGGAGGGAGAGAAAGAAGGAAGGAAGCAAGAAAAAAGGAAAGAAAGAAAAAAGAAGGAAGAAAAAAAATGCACTAAGCATTTAGTACATAGCAAGGACTTTCTGTGCCCTTAGGGATAAAAACAAGAAACCAAAATAGCCTCTACCCTTGGGACCTTCTTCCTTATGGGGGAAGACAATACATGGGAGGTAGTGGCAGCCAAGGAGGAATATTTTGGTTTGGAAAGTCACAAAGATGGTGAATGGGACTACAGGTTTTAAAGTGACATCTTTTCCAGTAGCAGAGACAGTATTCATTTGATGATGGTTCCAGAACTGGGGAAGTTCCAGCCAAAGAGCAGGAGGTGGGAGAAGATGCTCTGGGTGTCGAGGATAGCATGGCTAGGCACTGACTAAGGAGAAAAGGCCACACGAGGCATTTCTTAGTGAGGACAGCTCAGGTCCTAGAGAGACAGACCAGAACTGAAAGGGTCAAGTCTTTCCAAGTGCGTTCTCTTCTGGGAGTCAGAGAATATCATTTTCTTGGTTCAATTTTTGTCTCTTGGTATCAGTTTGAGTAAATCTTCTCATAACTTCTCAAAGTTCTTCAGATTGTTTCTTTCAAAAAAGGACTATTCCATTATGTTCATATAGCTCGATCAAGGGACATTGATGTTGCTTCCCTTTCCTTGATATCACCATGTGGACAACTCTTTGGGAGAAGGGAAGGGTGGGACATAGGGACAAATATATGGGATTGCCAAAACAAAATATTTTCATAAATATGCTTTTAAAGAGCCCTGGTTTCTTCTCCCTTTTTGTGTTCTTGACTTTAAATTATCTGCTGGCTCTTTCCTGCTCCAACTCAAACCCAAGTCTTTCTATCCCAGTGTTCTTTGAAGAATTATGGCTATAATTCCAGAAAAGTAGCCTCATCCAAAGGGTTGGTTTGGCTTTTTGGGGAGGGGGTTGTTTGTTTGTTTGTTTGACAAATGAAAAATTGAACATTTCTCTTAATGGACAAATATGTTTGCATTGATTTATAATCCATTGCTTCAGCTGGTCTAATGTTCCATTTTCTCCTCAGATTCTTGAATTTTGCTGGGTTTACAAAGAGTGACTGAGCCTTCCCAGGAGATATGGGAGCTTGACTGAAGTCTCCATTGAACTAGGCCCCCAAAGCAAGGCCCTAATGCCTTGTATTTTAAATATGGCCATGAGAATTGTCCCATTTCCTATTAGACCTGAGAAAATTGTGTTGTCACCCTTAGGTGCCCCAGGCAGAGGGACAATCCCATCACTAACAAAGCTGATCCAGACTGCCCACTGCAGGTCACTGACCACTGGCCTGGTCACTTCAGGACCACTGACTGGTAGTTATGGGGGCAGCTCCCTGGGATATGCTGGTTTCAACAATGCCTGTGATCCTTCATTTTTCCCTACTCCCACCTTGGCCCAGAGCCTGGAACAGTGTTTTTTCTAGTTCTGAGATTGCCTTCTAAAGCTCTGCTGGCTGCATGGTGCCCCCCAAAAGGAAGAGTACATTTCTTAAGCACTCAGCCATGGCTAAAGCATGACCAGGGAGGAAAGCTATAGCTTGTGAACTGAGACACTTTGCCAGACTCTGGGGCAGATATTCGTGCACTGGCTGGTCTGGGCTTAATATTCACTGGATGTCTTGGTGGCTATATGATCCTCCTTGTTCCAAAAGGATTTGAGGGATTTGACATGGGGGGCCAACCCCCAGTTTTCTGGGATTGGAGGCTGAGAATCCAGCCTCCAGAAGAGGCTGCAATGTGCTCATTCTTTTTCCACTCTGGCTGCTCCTTCCTACCATTCAACACAATTTCTTCTGCAACTTTGATTCTATGAACGCAAATTGTGACCAATGCACTGACCACTGAACTATTTCAGAGAAACAACCAAGAAAACAGTACACTGGCCATTAGGCTTCTAAGAGCCTCTTTTTCATCAGCATGGGAAGGGCTAGGGAGTTACTTGGGGTGTGATCCCATGTGATTTTCAAAATACCGGGACATTCAACTGAATGTCTCCCTGGCACTTTCCTTCCTGACCTGACTGCCGTCACTCCCTTGGACATGAAGCATGATCTCCAAGTGTTCCAGGAAGCAGGTAGAATTGAGGCATTGGCAGTCATTGCTTCTCTTCCCTGACTCTTTCTTTTGGCTAACAAGCTAGTCTGATTTATAGAACAATTGTAGGACACTGATGCAGCTGTAATACATGCTGCCCTCCAGCTCATTCATACGTCACCAGCATCCACTTCCCTGTTCACGGTGAGACCCAGCTTGGCTCTTAACTGCTTTCTCTATTGGATTATACAATTATAATAAATGTCAATAACCTTTGTAAGACTTGGGAAAATATTACTGGTTGTTTTTCTACAAGTAAAAGGCTTATTTATATTTCATGCCCTGCTAAAACTAAAGGGCTCTACTTTGAAGGCTGGGGAGAGACTGAAGAGCCTGGCAGTGGAGGGAAGGAATCCACTTGTTTTCCCCTCATTCGAAATGTCTCAGCCTGAGCCAGCCTTAGGCAAACTCATTTGCTTGGTCTCATGTCTCACTGAGGTGGAAGGGGTGTAGGAGTATCATGTTAAGAAGTTAAATTGTTTATTGAGATCTTTCCCTGGAAAACTCCAAACAGAAATAAGAAAATCTACCCCGCCCAGGTTTCTACTAGATGAGAAGCTACCAGTTGCCCAAGCTGATTGATTACTTCTTAGGCACAGGGCACAGAGCCTTGGTTCTCACGTACCCGCTTGGCGTGTCAATGCAAGGGAGGCTCCTGGGTAGGTACCCATTTACAGTACAACTCCATGAAACCCTAGCTTCCCTTATTCCCACTATTTGGTTGTCATAAACAAGCTAAAGTCTGCTCTGAATGCATGGCATTCTCCTCCATCCCCAGGGACACAAAGCCTCTGTCCTCATTCCCACCTCTGTTCTATATGGTCCACCTGAAATGCCAGTCATCTAGTCACACAGACTAGAGGAGAAGTCTAAGCAAATGCACTTATGGATGTCACCCACAGATGGGAAGGGCCACTGCCATGGGGACAGAATGATGCTTCTTAGTGGAGCAAACAATAGCCCAGCATCCCTTGAACAGAACTACGGGGACGCACAGCTCCCTCTGGGGGAGTCCTGTTAGTGCAGTGTCTCCCTAAGCTACCCTGGATAGCAGAAACTGTTTCTAACCCAGGCTGCAAATAGCAGGGAATAACAAGGACAAGAACCTCAGATGAAAGGAACGTCTATGCAGCAAGGAGGAGGGACAAGCAACACATGAACTTCATCCTCATATGAACCAGTGAAACAAGGGGAAAACACACATAGATACACAGGTAAACTACATTTTCTAAACAACACTATAGAAAACAAATTAATATCAATACTGAAATCATATGCACCACACGGCAGAGCATCTAAATGCTTAAAGGGAAAATTGAAAGAATTACAAGGAGAAATAAACAGTGAAACCAGGGAACATCAATTTACCCTTTCCAGACCTAGATAAATCCGACCAAAAATAAATTAGATGTGAGTGGTAAAAAGAGAAAATTAATTCTCATTGAGTAAAAAATGAACTAAACTGAGAAAAAAAAAAGTAAGTCTACTCTATCCCCCTTTCCTCTCAAAACCTGCTGAACTTGGGTCTATCAACAAGGCTGCACGGGCTTTCCAATAAGAGACCATTTTCCATAGTGAAAGAGTAAGTGATTCTTTCTCTCATTTGTTCCACAAATATGATCAGAGCTCCATCGCTGGGGGGGAGGGGAGGAATCCATCTTGATTTTGTTTAATTTTTTTTCTCCTTATCCATGGTACCTAGCACAATATTTGGCACATAGTAGGCACTTAATAAATGCTTGTTGATGAATTGATTTTCTCAATATATCCCAACTCTGCTTCCATCAAACCTTTATTAGAATTATGGAAAGGTAACTAACAATGATCAGTGAATTTAATCCTCTGACACCACAGCACTATATTTAATGAGCCTGCATCATTAAAGATGAACATTCAAGGTTTAGTGATATACCACACAAGGAAGAGGAATGGAAGCTACCACATAAAAGAACCACAAAGATTCCCCTAAGGAAGCTGGGAACTTCTTTAGTCATCCCCTGTTGGGCATCCTGGGGAAGACAAGCTCTTTTTCTTAACTCTGATCCACCTGCCTAGGTATCCACCCCCTAGGTGGGGGGTGAGAGGGAGCAGTGTCACTTCCTCTAGTATTTCTCTCTCATTCTTGCCCAGTGTTATGGCCTTCATGTCAGAGAAAACTGCAAGTATCACAGAACATTATTTTTCAATGACCCATCCTCTCTTGGGCTCTCAGTACAAGGGGAGCCGTCTCCTCTCTCTGTCCTGGAGATGGCTCTGTGGGAAAGGCATGGGGGAAGCAGAAGTTCAGGAAATGGTGGGAAGGAGACCACTTTGTCTAATTTTCAGGGAATGGGACTTTTCAAGGGTGAAGGAATGTTAACATAAATTCATTTAATGTTGATCTGAAGAAAGGATCCCAGGGAGCTGCATTGTGGAATGGAGCAAAGCAGGTCCATGGAGACAAGGACTGGGGCAGCAAGCAGTGGTCGGGTCAGAATAGGCACAAAATATCTACACATGTCACCATGGAGGATGACTGCTTTTGTCAGGAGTATAAAAGTGGTTAACTCCTAAGCAAGTTTCAGTCAATCTTCTAAATATCGGGAAAGTGATGCAGCAATTCCTCCTTTGGAGATTCGATGCAGCTATTCTGGAGAAATGGCTAGTTTACTATGATTGTTATTACATACAAGGGACCAGTGTTTGCCAGAAATCATCCTGTGAGCTTTCAGAGGGTACAAAACAGGCTTCCTTAAGCCTAGTTCCTCCATAGGTTTGATCAACTCACAACTCTGCCATGCCTGGGCTGTGCCACTTGGTTCACTTTTCCTGATGGAAAATGTGTCTTTGACTGGTGCAGTTCTCCATCTATTACTCTAGGGTGTCTGCTGGCTCCTGACGTGGCATCTCATGAACTTACTCTGTTCATGAACTTACATGTTCATCAATGGAAGCAAAAGTTTGGAGCATCTTAGCATGACTAAATGGAAACTAGAATGGGCAATGACAATGTTGTCTGCAGAACGTCTAAGAAAGGAAGCTCGACTGCAAAACGCTGGTGAGGCATCATGAAGAGCAGGTCATGTCAGACCACTTTCATTGATTTTCCTGGCAAAGTCACCAAAATGGTGAATCAGGGGCATGCTATGTTTGGGTTTTTCCCCTTGACTTTAGGAGAGACTTTGACAAGGTTTCTCAGGCTACTCCTTCCCACAAAATACAGCCATGTGGCCCAAACATAGCATAGTCAGATATGTTTGAACCTGCTCCAATATGGAGCTCTAAGGAGTAAATATCAACTGTCAAATGCCATTATAAACTGGGTCTCCAGGAAATTGCCCCAAGCATCTGGGTTGGATCCTGTGCTTTCAACATATTGTATCAATGACTGAGAAAAGCCTAGAGATAATGCACTTAACCCATTTGGGGAAGATCCCAAGCTAGAAAGCATAACTTCCACAATTTCAGTGCAGCATCTGGATCCAAAATAGGCTAGACTTACATCTATTAGATGACTCTAATCAGGACAAATGCATATGGTTTAAAGTCCTACTTCCAAATGGGACTTTACTTGTGTGTCTACATTAATACACAGCTCTTAACCCTACACACACACACACGCACACACACTATCCATGTTTACACACATAGTAAAACTTGTTTTTATTGAAGTTTTAGGGACATCAGGAAGCACAGAACTAGAGAAGCTGAGAGCTAGAAACCTCCCTGCCTCCTCCCCTGCCCCCGCCCCAGCCACCACTCCAGCAATCTGGAAGTGACTTGACAGTCATTTAGTCCAGCTTCTTAGTTCTCTTAGTAACATGTGGTTAAAGCTACATGAGTAAACAAACCATAGAGGGTACTACAAGCAAACCACAAGGTGTCTTGATGGATCTGGTTGATTTTTCATTGTTTCCCTAGGTGGCTAATAGAGATCATAGTCTTGTCATGTCCCTTACAGATTGAGTGAAGCTGACCCTTCATGAGAGAGTCTTTTACAGTTGATCTGTTACCCAACTTTTCCTGTGGCTCCAAGAAGCTTTAACACATGCAGTGGCCACATCCTGGTAAACCATCTTAGCAAACTGGTTAAACCAGGTTGAGGTTAACCAATGGGACTCAGACCCAATGGGACTCAGATTCCAAGCATGTGAAAAATTCTCCCAGTTGAATGGACAAATGAGAACAATTTGTTTCAATGACCAAGAAGACGGCAAGAAGCAAGCGTTGTGGAGAGCTTCAAGTTTGGTCAGACATCAAAAACACCAAGGTAACCCACTGCATCCAGGCCATTGTCAGTCATCCTGACTTTGTCTCACAACTGGACTTCTATGACTCTGGAAGAAAGAATGAGATGGATGACTTTGTGCAACTTAGCCTCACTTCAATCCAATTCATGAACAAGTCGACATTATCTAGTGATGTTACTGTTCCTCTTCAGAAATGAAGGATGAACAGCCCCAAGTTTTCTCAGTATTAGAAGATATCAGCATTAGGTATGAAGCAGATATTTCAAGGTGTTTATGGGAAGATAAATTGATTGAGAGTTAGAAGAGGTGGGTTTGAGCCCTGGCTCTGCTACTTGCTACCTGTGACCCTGGGCAAATCAACTGATATCTTTGGACTTCATTTTCTTCGTCTATCCAATGGATGGAACTAGACTGCATGATCCAGAAAAAAACTGTTGTTTTTTTTTATTTTTTGATTGTTTATTCTTAATTTGTAGGCTAAAGAGTCAATCCCATACTGCTGTGCTTCCTCTGAAACAATCTATCCTGCCTGTGGCATGGTCAATCCAGTCATTGCATCTTTGAAATCAGCTTCTTGAAATGTGTAGTTAAGAGAATTGAGTATGCAGGCAGTGATGGTGACAAGAATGAGGATGAGGATAATGATGGTAATGATGGCAGTGATGGTAATGATAGTGATGATGGTGGTGGTGGTGGTGGTGATGATGGTGATGATGATGGTGACAAGGATGAGGATGATGATGACAATAATGACTCTTTCATTACTTTCCCTCTGGTTTATTTCTTTTTCCTTACTTTTTTTGCTTTTCAAAGAAACTCATCTCTCATTCCTCATTTGTAACTCCCCACAACCTTAGAAACATTAACCATGTTTTATTGATAAGGTCCAAGAAGGTCATGATATCACTTGCCCAAGGATAGGTAAATTGTGCCTCAGATGAGGTGGTTAATTGTTCTTTGACTACATTTCATGCATCTAGAAGAAGAACGAAGGAGGGGTGTGATGTTGTTATTGTTACTGTTGGTAAGAGAACATCCAGGCAGCTAAGTGAGTATTAGATACAGCATTGCATTTGCTTAGAGTCAAAGAAACCTGAGTTCAAATCCTGATTCAAAACCTTGTGTGATGCATGACTCTGGGGAAGTCAGTTAAATATATCAGCTTCATTTCCCTCCTCATTAAAATTGGGTTAATAATAACAGCCATCTGACAGGATCAAATTAGATAATAGTTGTAAAGCACTTTACAAACCTTGGAGCACTAAATAAATATTAGATTTTTTAAGAGAAACAAAAATAAAATATCATGAAATTTAAGTGAGATGAAGAGTGTTTATGAAACAATTCCAGAGTGTGAAGGGAGCTTAGAGGTTCTATAATTCTCCATGTTTATGCTGCAAAAGAGGAGACTGAAGCCCAAAATCCTCAAAGTCACAGGGCTGGTGGTGAAGAAGCCAACATCCAACACTCATTCTTATGGCTTTGGTAAGAACATTTGTACCACCCTCATTACATTTCAAGATGACACAGAGTTGGAAGACATAGAGACATAGCTAACACATAAGATGATGGGGAGTAAGGTTTCAAAATTGATCAAAAGGTTGTAACATTGGGCTGCATCCAATCTTAGGGAATTCAAGAGGGGTACATTGAAAGTCTTACACAATATTTAAAATGGACATCATGAGTTCAAGATGGGGTAGGGATGATTAGACAAGAATTTGTTTGGAGAACAGCTGGGCTTTGGAGTGAACCATAAGCTCAGTAGAGTCAGGAGTGTGATGTCAGCTACCATCCACAAGCATGGAGGTAGAACTTCAAATACTATCTTGGAGCACATTGAAAGTCAGAGCTTCTAGGAAGAGAAGTTATAGTCCCTCTATCTTCTGTCCTCATCACAGTAAACCCAGAGTACTGTGGTCAATTCTGGCTCCCCAGAGTGAGGAGAAGGCATTAAGAAACTATGGTGGCCAGAGGAGGACAACAGGGGTGGTGAAGGACTGGTGTCCATGACATGTGAAGGAACTGGGCCTGTTTAGCCTGTAGAAGACTCCGGCATTGTCAAGTATTTGAAGAAATGTCTTGAGAAGGAAAAGTTAATTGGTTCATTTGGCACCAATAAGCAGAACCAGGAGCAAGCATGACAGTTGCAAAAAGATCGATTTAGAATTGACATCACAAAAGTTTAGCAGCTAGATGGCTCAGCGAAGAGAGCACCAGGCCTAGAGTCAGGAAGATTGGATTCCAGCCTCAAACATTTAATGATGGCTATGTGACCCTGGACAAGTCACCTAACCTCTGTTTGCCTCAGTTTCCTCATCTGCAAAGTAGGGATGACAATAGCACTTCCCATTAGCACAATGCCTAGCACATATTAAGTGCTATATAAATGTTAGCAATTATTATTACAGCTGTTAAGAAAAGCTATCCCAAAGTATGATGGAGGAAGTGAGTTTCCTAATGTTAGAAAATGTCAAGCAGAGACTGATGACCACTTGTTGGGTGGGCCATAGAAGGCATTCTTGTGGAGCTGATTATGGGACCAGGTGCCTCCGGGGTTCCCTCCAACCTTGAAAATCTGATTCTAAGATTCTGATTTATCGATCTATCTCTGCCATCTAATTAATGTCTATCTCCACCTAGCATCTATCTGTTATCTCTCCATCTACCCACCCACACACCCCTCCATCCAACCATCCATCCATCCATCCATCCATCCATCCATCCATCCATTTAGTTAATCCCTAATCCTGAATTTAAGCACTTCAGTGCAGCAATAGATAGAATACTAGTTTGGGAGTCGAGAAGACACACCTTGGACATTACCAATTATGGAGCCCTGTACAAGTCTTTTTAAGCTTCTTAGCCTCAATTTCCTCATCTATAAAACTGGGATAATCAGACCATTTACTTAATAGGTTATTGGGAAGGTTAAAGTGACTGTCTTTGCAAATCTTAAAGTATGACCTAAATGCTAAAGGTTATTATGGTATGCACACATACATGTGTGTGTGCGTGCATGTGTGTGTCCTTGCACACATACACACATGCACCATATACACATACATATAAATACAGATAAATTCTCTTTATGAGATTGATCTGCAAATTTATCAAAAGTGCCCTTGATGAAAACATGAGAAGGCAATAGGCAAGCTTTCAGAAATGATTTTCTACAGCACAATATCACCAACAGGCAATTGACTTAAAGGGTGCACACAGTCCTGCTGCGTTTATTGCTTCTTGATCATTTTTTTAATTGACTTGTTAGACCCAAATGGGATCTAAAAGGCTCCCTGACAACAAGGTGTCTCTCCTCTCTCACTCAAATGTTCAGATCATAGAAGAGCCTTTGACAGAAGCAACTTCTGAAACAACTTCATTCAATGATTCTGTGATTATTATCAAGGGACACAAAAATCAGGAGACAGACATACATGTTTGCTGCTAAATCCCACCCTGGAGGGGTCCACATCAGAGTCTACCTACAAGAGAACTGCCTTCTAGCTTCAGAGTCCCTTCAATTGCTCCTATGTGGATGGCATCATGTCAATTGCCATCCATAAAGCTGTTGTGCCCCTTCAATGTCAGTGATCACTCAAAAAGTATCAGCTTCTGTGTCCACACAGGTAAAGTCAAATAGATAAATAAGGGGTGTCCGTTTTACATAAATCAATCAATGGGCATTTGTTAAGCCCCTACTGTGTGCCAGGCAGATAAGAATTATCTTACATTTAAGGTTTAGGGTGCCAATGATGTTACAGTCTACTGGGGAGATACCATGAATGCATAAGTCAATTTAAATGTTTTACAAAGTCAGTGACTGAAGGTGGAAGGGCAACCCCTAAAACTCTGCTTCTGGCATATGAGTCTTGGGCACAAGAAGAGATAAGGATCATTGGGAGGAAGGGTAGTGGGAGGGCTTCACTGGCATCTACCTCAGCTTTTGGCACCAAAGGAAAGTGCCCATTCTTTGGTTGGCTGGATGCTCTATTCAAGCATGGTAACAAGCATTAGCACTCTACAGATAAAAGTAGACAAGATGGCACAGACAGATTAGGATGTGTTCCAGTGGAGAGAGTTACAGCAGCCATGAGGACACGGGTCTATCGATATGTTCAGAAAGTATATATGCACATGTATGAATGTATTTATACACACAGGCGTGAGAAGGAAAATAGAGCGAGAACTTCCCCCCCCGCTTCTTACATTAAGTGGAATTCATGGTAGGAACATGTGTGGGAGGAAGACTTATTTGTACATCCTCTCCTCCCCCCTCCATCCCTCTTCCCACCTTTCCCCAACCTCTTCACTTTGGGTGGAGGAAGGAAAAGAGACTGAGTGTCAGGAGATCAGAGTTTGTAGGAACTAATGCAATCTGTCCTGCAGAAGAATCTTCACTAAAGCACCCAACAGGTGACCATCTGGTTCCGCTGAAAGACCTCCTACTGAGTGAGAACCCACTCCCTCTGAAGGTGGCCCATCATGGCTCATGATTCCTCATGCTCTCCAGAGCAAAACAGACCTATATTCTTCCCATCCATGATTACTCTTCTCAACCTCTGCTCTCAGGGAGGTTTTAGATATACTTTTAATACCATTTCATGCATAACAAGGGTTTGAGAATGTCCTGGTGTCTCAGGATTTGGCATTGAGAAGGACAAGCACCCTCATCCCTGAGAGAGATCTGGGTCATCTTGATCTCAGAGCTGGAAGGGTGACTTCAGTAATGAAGTTATTAAAAGGGTACAAGTGATCTACAAGGGAGCAGATTGAGAGATAGGAGAGGAAAACACAAGACTGGAGTAGCAGCAGAAGGGAGATGGTGCCTATTCTGCTTGGGTTTCATGTGCCCATCTGGAAAGAGTGGCATCTAAGCATGGCTGGGCACACCTGTTGTCCCTGCTCCCTGGAGTGACTGAGGCTGGTATCTCCATAAAAGAAGCTCCTCACATTTTGAGACAGTCCTCATTAACAAAAATTGTTTGGTTGTTTCCCTGACATCAAATGTGAGTTAGGCTTCACTACAAGTCATCTGACAAATGCTGCTGATGCCTTGCTGCTGCCCATCTGCACACTCAGTGCTGGAGCTAGAACTCCCCTCCTTGGACTCTAGAGCTCATATTCTGTCCCCTGGCAAAGTTCATCCACTCATCACCAGAATATAAAACTCACCAACATTTGGGGATGGGTCGTCAGAACAGCAGGCCTGGGGCTTCATACAGCCTGACTGAGTTACTGTAAATCAGCCCCCTCAGGCCCCTCCATCTAGGAGCAGACCAAGCCCAGTCCTCATCTTCAGATCTCTGGCAGGTCTTTCTGCCTGTTACTCTCCAAGGCAGACACTGCTTCACCTCTCCCAAGGCCTGCTCCCAAATGTCCTGGCTGCTCTTCCACCAAAGAATGGAAGGTCCAGGGATGGAGCCAAGATGGCAGAGTAAAAGCAGTAACTTGCTTGAGCTCCTTCTCTAACCACCTCTAATATCTGTTTTAAAAAAATGACTCTGGGGGGGTGGAGCCAAGATGGCAGTGTAGCACCAGCAACATATCGCAGCTCTCACATAGCCACCCCAAAATACCCATAAAACAGGACTCTAAACCAATGCTAGAACTCCAAAACACACACAAAGATACTTCCCACTAAAGTCAGCTCAGCTATGAGGAACCATATCAGCACTGCGAACCGAAACCAGCCTGCCCTGAAGCCGCGGCTGTGCCCCGGGGGCGACTGGATGGGAGGAGTGGAGGAGCCTCTCAGGTGAGCAGATTAGCAGCAGCTACAAGTGGGATTTGTGAAAG
>CM053583.1:423962610-423991930 GCA_028627135.1 Pseudochirops cupreus | reverse complement strand
CATGCATATAACTTGGGACTCAATAAGATCAAACTGCTTACATTCCTTTGTGAGAAGCATATACATGTCAATACTGAAATTTGTATAAGTATTGTGACATTTAAAAGGGATGTACATAGAAAAAGGATGTGGGTATAAGTGAACTAATCTGAAGATTTAAAAAAAAGAGTAAGGAACAAGAGTTTTGTTTTTATTAATAATGTGGCACATGGTCTCTAAGGCTCAATCTCCCAACTCTACTAAGTAATGGTGAGGTAATGGCCTCACATGGAGACTGTTCTTTACTATTTCTTTCTTCAGGGTCTTAGAGGTCTGAGGATTTGGGGGGCTTCTATTGACATTAGTCATGATCTGTTTCCAGTGAATTCCCCCAATGATTTAATCAATTTAATCAATCAATTTAATAAAATTTAATCAATAATTTAATACTCCATGTATTAAGCAATTGCCATCAGTTAGCTCTGAAAGAGATATTCGCCAAGAAGCTATAGCTTATGCTTAATTATAGCACCATTCCCTTGAACTAGGGGCACACTTCCCCTTTCTCTGGCCTCCAGGAGAGTGAGCCCAAATTGAAGGAGTTTGCTACAAGGAGTCCTCACCAAATTTGCTTCTGGATATGGCAGCACCAATGAATGAGTTGCAGTACACTTTTTCTTGACTTACGTGTCAATCCACTACTGGGTGGAGCTGAGTAGGTCACTCTACTCAGGGATGGCTCCTCACTGGACTCTGCTGTTGCTGTTACTGCATCTGGTATTGAAGGGGACCATCAATGGCTCTTCTAGTCTTGTGAAATACTCAAGATCACAACCTGATCTTCCTGTCTCTTTTACTCATTTGCGTAAGATCAGGAAAGAATAAACAAAGAGCAACACAAGTATGTGCTCAGTCACACGGCAGCTGGGTGGGCTGAAAAGGAAGTTTGGAAGGCCAGAGGTCACCTAGAGGCAAGAGAGGAGGGCTCACCCTCTTGTCTTTTTATACACACTCTCAGTTCTGCCTCCATAGATAACTAAAAAGAGTTCTACCACCACAGTCAGCAGAGAAGAAATAGTCAGAGGATGCTTCTGTGAGCTCTCAAATGGGGGCCAGGGCTTCTTTCTTTCTCAAGCCCAGAAGTAAGATCATGAAGTTTCTATATGTTGGATCAAAGCCAAGCAGGTAATATTACACATGTTCTGTGCAACCCCCCAGGGAAGGTTAGACCCCCATTGCACTGAGAAATGGCAAAGATAATGATATTGATGGTGATTGATGATGATGATAAATAATAATCACCAGAGATGTTTATTCAATTGATGTTGACTGAGTATTTTTGGAAAGCCCACATACATACGAAACATTCATTTGATTTATGATCTCATTTATTTGGCTATTTAGGTAAGGCAAGCCTAACTATGGTGCTAAGGAATTGCCTCCTTCCTCCCCCTCCCCAGCCCTGGGACTTCGCATCTACACAAGCCATTGGAGTTATAAATAATTAGTTAATCTAACAAATTATTAAAAATCATAGATTAAGTATCTGGTGCATTTAGACCACCTGGTTGGGTATGGGGTAAGAGAACTTAGCTAATGCTTAGGCTCCGCCCTCAAATATCTCATGAAGTAGTAGGACATGAGTCCCAAAATCCAAGAAGTCTGACCTTTATGTCTCATCAAATAGTGACTGATTGGATAAATTTTTAGCCTGGCGAAATCCCATACATTAGAGTCCAGAAGAATTCTACCTTGAGTCCAGAGATTTGGGCAATGTTTTAAAAAGAAAAAAAAAATTCTATGAATTCAGATATGGGATATGAATCTGACACTTTCTTTATAATTTAGTGGAGAGAGAAAGGATGTCTTCAGAAAGAGATGCAATATAGACTTTGTTTTAAATATGTCTTGTGCATTTATGAGCTCAGTTGTTAAGCTGGGGAAGTGTAGTTCAGAGACTTTTAGACGATCATAGAAAAATTCCATCAAATAAAAATATAACTATTATGTCTTTACTTGTCCTTACCCTATAGTTCCTGGATGATTCTCAAATGCTTTTAAATACACTTTGAGGGAAAATGAATCTAGCCCACCAAGGACTCCCTAGCAACCATGCTTGAGTGCCTGCTGGGTAGGTCAGTGCCTTAGACATCAGTAATGTCAGTTCCCTTCCCTCTAGATGGGAGCTGTCAAGTCAAATCAAATCAACAAGCATCTTTTATGGGCTTACTATGTGCCAAGAACCAAGCTAAGCTTGGAATACCAAGGAAGGTTCAATCAAGGAGCTCAGTGAATAAAGTTTGTTGGACTTTGGGCAAGTCCCTTACACTTTTTAGAAAATTAAGGAGTTCAACCAGATTATTCCTAAGGTTTCTCCATTCAGTCTATGATCCCTTGGATCTACTGTAGGACTCTGGGCATAGTCTGCTGAAGCTACAGTGATGGCTGCTCTGCCTCTGACATCTATCCATCGATCTTCCTCTCTCTCCTTCCTTCATTCCTTTGTTCCTCTCTCCCTCCTTCCTTTCCTTCCTTCCTTCCTTCTTCCTTTCCCAAAAAGCAGCTACAAGAAGGCACCAAGGTCTTGGCTCAGGGTGGTACCACAAAACCAGCTTGACTTGGGGACTTTAGCTGGGCAGTTTTACTCTCACTTGGGTACCATGGTATTCCCATTACCCTCATGTCATCATGGAACCAGGTGAGAAATTTAGAAGGTGCATTAGACAAGAGAAAAGAGACCCTTAATGGAACTACTCTGTGATATTTTGATCACAGAATCTCATAGAGGGTCAAGTGCTCATTGGTTATCTGGTATAAGCCATTCCCTTTTACAGAATCCCCTGGACAGCAGCCCTCACCAGTTGTTGGGGAGCCTTAGCTCTAATACCTCCAGTGACAGATGATTCACTGACCCACAAGGCAGTCTGTTTCCCTGCTAAATAGCTTAGACTGTAAGAAAGTTCTTCCTTGTATTCAGCCAAGGCCTTCCTGACTCCCTTTAATCTTCACCAATTGGCATCCATTTGACTTGTGAGAAACACATATGTTCAGTCATTCCCTCTTCCATGTGACCCCCTTGCAACCACCCACATGAAACCATCATGTCCCTCCAAGCTACTGACACTCCTTTCTACTGGGCTCTGACATTTTATTTATTAACTTTAAATTTCTGTCTATCTTTTCCACTGTGTTCCTGTTTTTGCATTTTTTCTGATAATACCTAACTGCAGGAAGAAACTCTGGATGGTAGAGGACCAAGTGTATCCATGGGTATGCCTAGAGACACATCATTTTTTAAGGAACAGAGTAGAAAAGTCTACACCTGGTCCTGGTCACTGCCTATTAACATTACCACATGCTATGTCAAGGCCTGGCAGTCATGCTCACATCCAGTCTATGAAATGTCCCCACTAGTGTCAGGAAGCCACCATGGAAACAAGCCGCTGCATTGTTAGCCTTCCAGAAGAGACTTGCTTCACTATTCCAGACCTTCAAGTTTACAGGATCTTGTGTCTCACAGCAGTGTGCTTGAACCCAAGTCCAGATTGGGACAGAACCGTATCAAACTTACCTTTGGGTAGAATAAGTGACCATCTCTTGGGCATATTCCAAAGGGTGGTAAAATGCCCTCTGGTCCAAAGCATCTCCCCCTTATCCTACTCCACTTCAATGTCTGAAACATTTTTTACCATCCCATCATTAGAAATTCTTTGAATTAAGGTATAAATCAATCAGCCAATCAACAATTATGCATTTATTTAATTTTTTAACCAATTGCCTAATAGTCATCTGATTAGTTGGGGTTGGGGAGATATACCATTGAGCTGGCAAAGTGGATCCTCTAGGCAGCAGTCAGTGTAGCTGGTGAGTTATAATAAATGACTATCATCTCTCCTGTCTTCCTGTTACCCTGAGAGGTACATGGTGGAGAGGCAATGCTATTGGATCAGGAATCAGGAAGACCTCTATTCAAATCCTGCTCTAGTTGTGTGACTTTGGGTAAGTCACTTAGTCTCTCTCAGACTTAGCTCTTTATCCCCAAATCTGGTATAACAAGAGGGCTTAGAGGGATGCTGTAAATCAGATGAAGTGAAGAGGATAATAGATATTTCCCTTCTGAGATGATGAAGGAGGATTTCATGGCAAGCCTAATATTCTCAAAGACTGGGTTTCTGTCTCTATGATGAAACTGGAGAGTCCCTGGCATCCAATCAGTGCTAAGCAGACTGTCTGAGAAGGGGAGAAGAGAAATGACCCTCAATCAAAGCAGCGTGGCCACTGCAAGCTCACTTAGCTGCCTTATCAGCCTGGGCTTGCTCCTTCTCCCTCACTGTTATCACACTAGCTCCTTATTGCCCTCTTCCTCTGAAACCATCTCTAGGGAGAATCATTTTCCTCAGGCATACAAAAGAAAAACACAAAAATTCTTTTTCTTAAATGGTGTCCTTCAATCCATCCATCACAGTCAATACAGAAGTGTCAAAATAACACCAAGAGAACCATGTTCTGTAAGTAGTTTGATGATCCTTGAATGTTCTTCCAATGAAGCTGCCATATCCCTGCTCTACTGTTGGGGTCACACAAACCTCAGGAGAAAATGGTCATGGATGGTGTGGACACAGCTGGATCCTGCCCCATGGCCTGAAAGCAGTCCCCGGTCTGGCAGAGCCTATGGCTTCCTCCTCCAATGAGTCCCAAATCATGCTAGTGGATCCACCATTCTAGGAAAAAGGGGAAAGAAAGAAAAACAAACCCAGGGCTCTATGAATTTCTTTTTTTTTCTAGTATAAATGTATCTAGTTTTGCTTGATTATGGTTTATTAAAAACCCAATAGAGAAAATCCACAGTGCAGGAGGAGAATTTTCACTGTGGGACTGCTGGCCAAAGCCTGAGTTAGTTAGCCAACTTACAGGAGTCATTTCTTCCCAGGTCTCTGGGTGGAACCTGGTGTGGGATAGCCACAGTGAGAGCCTGTTGGCTCTAAGATCACTCCCTCTCTTCTCTTCTTATCTTCTGCCTGGCTTCCTTGCCCAAAAGTGCCACATCAGTGCCCAGTGCCCAAGATCCAAGAACAACCTCCAAACCCAATTTGGGGCTTCCACTTAGATGCTGTCCTGAGCTCATGGGAATTTTAAGGCCTGAGATCCAAGCACAGATAAACTCCATGGTTCTTACTAACCCCCTTTGGTGCATTACCAATTTTCCCACAAAAGGAAAGAAGGGTCTCTAGCATTTCCTTGAGCTGCCTTCTCCCTTTTTGTCTGTGCCTGAGTGAGACAGAATATCAAGAGACAGCTGACTTAGATGGAAATGCTTATTTTTGTCTTTCCCCCAGCCCTCTGGGGAAAGCCAGCATTATTATTTACAGAAAAGGGAACTAAGGCAGAGCAGATGAAATGACCGGCCCAGAGCCTCAGAACCTTGAGCCTCGGTGCTCAGCCTCCGAATGCTGGGCACTTTCTATCCTGTTGGGCAGATCTTCAGCAAGGACTGTCTCTGGCTTGGGACCCCTGATTTCTCCATCTATAAATGAGGCTAATAATGCATGCTGCACATGGAGGATAGGAAAATTAATGAGATAAATGCAGATTAAGCCCTTTGAGCTCATTAGGAAGAAAGCTCTGGAGCAGGACAAGGCAATGCAGTTGTTTTAATGAGCTTCACGTGTGTCAGAGAGGTATCATTTTACAGTGCCACCTCCGCATAGACGATATCGCTGTTTGATTCATGCAGAAAGGGACAACATTATGAATAATAGAAACAAAATAGGAAGGAGGGGGCGAAGCCATACTGAGTTATTCAGAGACCGCGTTGATGCTGCTAACAGAAAAGTGGTCAGCACCATGGACAGGGAACAAGTGACTGGCTTGGTTTGGGGAAGGAAATGAATCTGAGGCATGTCTAGGGCAGCCCAGCCTTGGCTATCCCTGACATCATAAAGGCAGGACATGAGCTGGGTTGTTAAAGGAGAAGAATGTGCAGTTACTGGTTGGAGGCAGATAACTTTTGCCCCGGGGGTGTTTGGATCCTCCAGAAGAAGGGGCTCAACCCTGACAGGTCTTCAAGTCAAGGGAAGTGTGGGGCCAAGGGCTCCTGAAGATGAATGTATCTGATGTGAGGAATATGTCTCTGGGTTTTCTCCCTTCTCCATGGGCAGGGACTGAGCCAGGGAAACATTCATGCACGTGTACTGGTAGGTCCTTTCTTGGGGATCCTTATGTCCCATAGCAACAGACAGGCCGTGATTAGTAAAGGATGAGTTTTTAAAGGAGAGGTTCCTTAGAGCATCTCTGATCTGGTACTTGTTTTGAGACCCAGACACAGTCAGTATTGGGGGAGATCTGGGCTCCAATCTTCATAGATACTTACAGCTTCATTGACCCATTCTTGCATTCTCACTGATGAGTACTGGAGCTTTTCTACCTGACTGCTAGGTTCCAAAGACTTTCTCCTTTACACTCTGGTGTAGATCACTATGTATTGTCCAGTTCTATGACCTCTCACCCTTAACCTTTGTGCACAAGACCCTCAGACTGGAGGGACAACAGGGGAGGGTGAGTGTGGTCCTAAGGAGTGGGGAAGAACATCTGCACCTTGTTCTCACTATTCAGACAATGACAGTCTGATGGCAAAGAAGCTAATCATCTGCAAATAAATCCCTGTTCTTCAAGGACCAGGCCCAGGATATGTTTGGAGAACCTTGGGCTGGCATATAGGCTGGAGTCTATAGTCACAGGAGATAAGCCTGGAGAGTGGAAGGGCCACAAAAAGTTCATTTCTTTCTAAAAAGGAAAACCAGTGCATTTTCCAAATTAACTTCCATGATAATGTACAGATCTCCATGTGAGGAGGTCTCTAAATTGGTAGAATCCAGGCTTAGCTCTACTGGGAAGGCATTCGGGGATGATGGAATCTGTCAGATTTTAATTGCTGGAACCCTCTGGGGGGATGAGATTTTCAGGGCCTCCTGGTTCCTTCCAAAGAAGGCCTTGACACACTCTCTTTCCTTGGGGAATGAGCAGACACATGGATCTCTTCTTTGCCTTTCTAGTCAGACGTTTGTCAGTGTGGTATTTTTAGCTCCCTGGCAGTGAGTGACTGCTCCCTGAGCACATGTGTGACTCACACCCCACACTACGGAGAATGGGATTTATTATTCATGTGGGGATATAGACTCCACAGAATTGGAAACCTTCCCAATTTTTAACTGATGCCTTTGGCACCACCAGGGAGAGAACTTTTAAGGAAGGAACTATTAGGTGGTCCTGGACTGATCAATAACATCTTGATTAATTTTTTTAGGCAACAAACTTCTCCTTTAGTCCCCTCTCGGGAATCATTGAAAATGTAAATGTAAACTCAGAGGTAGAGCCCTGTGTGGGGCCTGACAACTCTATGCTCTGTGCCCTGGATTGTGCAGCCTTGATGAACCTGTGATCATTATTTCTCAAACTCCCTCAGCAGATTCAGATGGTCAGGAACGCATCAGTGGAAACCAGAGCTCATTGTGCTGCTGGTGCCTGAGAGGCAGCAGAGGTCACAGGGCCTGGCACTAGGCACTTGGTAAGTGTTTCTTGACCATTGTTGACTTCAGGAGAATGAAAGACCTGGTTCTGGTCCAGGGGTTTCCTTGACTGTCCTTTGGCCTTGGACCTTCTGATCCCTCCAAGCCTTGGCTTCTGCCACTACCCAGAGGACATCATGCTTCATTGCTCTCGGTAGGGGATGCACTTCAACAATCTGGCTTGATCAAAGCTTTGACTCACCCCGTAACTGGGGATGTAAATGTATGCATTCATGTACAGATGGATATATATACATATAAATGTACTACACATGCATATGGACACATCTTCCATTGCTTTTCCCCTTTCCAAGAGAGGCTGTTTTCCTTGCAGCTTGCATTTGGGGAAAGACCAGATGCTCATGCTCCATATGGGCCCTGAGCCCCAGGGGATGAGCCCAGATCACTGGGGCCAACATTCACACACCTGCTGTGCTGGTTTCTTCAAATATCAAGAAGCTGAATCTCTGTAGGAGGCACCTCCCCTCCTCCAGAGCCACTGTAGTCCCTCCATCCCCTTCTAACCGCTTGGAGGCTGCAAATCAGCCCTTCCACGTTATTCCCACTTTCCTCAAAAGGCCTTGCAATGGCCTTCCTGTTGTCTGTGTAGACCCCTAGCCCCTCCAGTTCTTCCCCTCACTTCCTGTCTACTCTCCTCTCCTCCCCTCCTGCTCTTCCCCTGTTCTCCCCTTCCCTCTCAGAGCCTGATATTGCTGGACTTTGCATATTTCAGGCATCAGCCATAACAGATTGCCTAATAACAGCTAAGCATTTGAAGTCTGGGAGGAGCTGTGTATGTGTGTTTCTGTTTGTATATGTGTGTATGTGTGTATGTTTGTGTGTGTGTGTACTTTGACTTGGAACTTGGGCCTGTGTGCTTTATATAAATTCAACTAAGCATAAATGTAATCTCCTTCCACTCCCCAGAGACTGAGGCATTGCAAGGGGGAGGGAATTAAGCCTCATGTGTTGAGGGGGTAAGTCTGTAGGTTTAAGATCAGACTTTTTGAAGTAAATATTTCTATATAAAACCTAATATGACAGTAACTGGCTGAATGGAACTAGGGTTCAAGAGACCTACCTTTACAACTAGAAGAAGATCATCTGTGGGGGCTGAGGCCATTTGCAGAGCACTTAGGCACCTTCTGATCCTCTTATGGGTGCCAGAGAACCCTGGGGAGGAGTGAAGCATGACATGCCTGGCCTTCTGAGCAGTGGGGCCAGGGCAGTGTGATACCAGGACCTGGTGTCAAGCTCAGTGGGATAGAGCTCATGGATTCCATTCATTTCTTTTGTTTGGAAATGGGCACAATATTCACACTTCAACCATTTGTCTAAATGTCCTCAGTCTTCTACTCTTCAAGTGCTCCAGACTGTGGCCCAGCAGTCACAAACCACCAGTTCTCATGGTACTGAGAATACCTTGCAAGCCACCTGAGACAAGCAACAGTTGGAATGTGGGGTCATTGGGGACCACAGTGTTTGTGCCATGGGCTTCTGCTGATTACAGGGGTACTCAGACCAGCCAACCTTGATCAGATGAAACTAGATGGAAATGGCTTTCCACCTTTGGGTCATTCTTTGTCTGTTGCGTGCTGGGTTTTGTGCTGGACACACGTGGCTCAGAACTCTTCATTATGTGCTTCGTTGTGGGGTTTTTGAGGAGGGAACCTGCTCCAAAGAAGATCTCCATCTCCTATGGCTCAACACTCCTCCCCCTCCTGAAGAACTTCTGGACATTTGTGTTAGCTGTGGGGAGGCAAGTCATACACTCTGGGGATTATTGAAGGCCAGAAGGAAAGGGCCTCTGTCACAACAAAGGCAGAGAAAATGCATTTCAAAATGAAATTTCTGGGAAATGAGGCTTTGGGGCCTGCCCTGTTACATGCAGGCATGTCGGCTTCTTGAAGCTGGAGAAGATTAGGAGGAAACAGCTCCTAACTATGGCTCTGAAGAAAGGGGTGCTGGCTGGTAGGCAAGGTGACACCAAGACAGGAGCCCTGGAGATGGAGAAGAGAGAAATCTTCCCTGATGGAATCCATGTTTCCTTTCAAGGCTTTGCCAAACCCCTCTCAGAAGTCCCAGCGAACCTGTAAGGTCTGAGCATCCTCACCAAACTGTAGGCTACCTACTCAAAAGGGTCCAGGGGATTTTTGTTTCCAGTGGACCTGGGAATCTTGGCCCCACTCAAGAAAGGACGAAGTTGGGGAAGCATGTTGGTAAAGTAGAATGGCCTACAAGATACAGCTTTGTACTAGGCCACCTGTCATGCACAGTCAAGAAATGTAGCCCAGGGTTGGGGATACATATGGGTCAGTGGCCTGGAAGTCACTTGATTTAAACTCCATTGAAAACCTGTGGATTATAATTAAGGACTTTGGGAAAATGGACCTTTCATCAGATACACATGTTTTATCCAATGTGGTGGGGTTTCATAGTGAAGAATTAAGGAATGTGTCTCAAGATCATGTAAACCTGATGAAAAATGATGCATAAGCAGGGGCAGCTAGGTGCTGCAGTAGATAGAGCACCCACCCTGAAGGCAGGGGAACCTGAGTGCAAATTTGTCCTTTGACCAGATGCTTGATACTTACTAGCATGTGACCCTGGGCAAGTCACTTAACCTCAATTGACTCACCACCCCCCCCCCAAAAAAGTGATGTATAAGTGATGGGAGCAAAAGGAAGATAAGCTATAGACTAAAAGCATGCTAAAACATGTAAAAAGTCATAAGGTTTTTTTTAGTATGTCAATAAATCTAATTATTTTGTTCCACTTAATTTGCATGTCATTGGAATCCATCTAATGCAGGTGATTTGAACCATCAGTTATGCTCAATATCAAGCTGCTTAACTGAGGTGTCAATTTCCCATCAACTTTTTTGTTCATTCTCCTTTTAGTCCCAAAGTGATTTTCTTTGCTACTGAGGGTGATCCAATGGAGGGCCATCCTGGGGAGGGTGTTCTCCAAGCTTCCCTGGAATCTTCCTGGGCCACCAGGACAACTGATGGATTCGGGCACTGGGTGTGGTGAAGACGGCTTTGGAGCTGCTCCTAGACATGCTTTGGGGACATTCCAGCCATGTGCTGGGCCCTTCCCCCAACATCAGGAAAAGGACTCTTGCCGCTTTTATGAACAAAGACTCTTCTGACTGATGATTCATCCTGGCCTTCTGCTTTCCATCTGCCAAGATGTGATCTCTCGGAGAGGCAGAGGAGTTCCCTGTCCCCAGCATAATGAAGAGGTATGTGGATGGTGCATCCAACCAGTCAGGCTTCTATTAGTAACCCTGACTCTCATTGCCTTTCCTGGGAGTTTCCTTCATTTCCCATTGACCTTGTGGACACCAGACAGCCCAGGAGATCTTGGAGAGCAGGTGAGAAGCAGTAGTGTCTAGCAGCAGCTGGCCTGGGGGCTGCAGGCTGAGGGAGAGATGGCACCAAGGAAAGACTGGCACAGACACTGGACTGAAGGTCACGTTTGATTAGACGGTGCTTTGGCAGAGATGAAATGTAAAGTGTGAGTTCACTGACCAAATAAACAACATTCCCCACACTTGATTTACTCTTTCACATCTGATCCATCTTTACTAATAATGCCCCCTTTAAAGGAAAACTCTTGGCTAAGATCAAAAATAGGTTTGTCCCCAGAGTAGCCAAGATGGGTCTGAAAATCCAACAGAGTTCAGGATTGGCACTGGCCTTGCCCTTGTGAGAAGTCAGGCTCCCTGCAGAGCTGAAGCCTGGACAAACTGACTGGCTGCCACAGGCCACCCTACCCGGTGGCCCCAGCTGTGTGGTAGGGAAAGCAGGCCTCAGTCCTAACCCTTATTCAGCTCCCCTTTTTTTGCCCAACATAGCGTTAGAATCCACTTTTCCTCACCCCTCCCCTGCCAGCTTTGGCTTTTCCTGGTGCCCCTCCCTTCTTTTCACTGTTTGTCCAGGAGGGATCACGCCACGTGTGTGTTCACTATCTCTTAGCTGTTCCTGTTTTCACCTTCTGGGCATGTCTTTTAACAATCTAAGTCAGTCCATGAATGCCCCGTACACTCAACATCTGTTCTTAAATATTTCTGAATTTCCCCTTTTCAGGATCTTTTCTCTTCTCACCTGGCTTGCACCGACTTTCCCTCTGCAGCTGGTCGTTGTCCTTGTGCTTGTCCTTTGTTCTCAGAGAGGCCCTGGCGTCCGGAAAATGTAGCTGACTTTGATTGCAGTGAGGCAGGGCTGTGCAAGATCACCGGCCTCACTGTCTCCTCCAGAGCCATCTGGGGCCAGTGACCACATACTCATGAGAACAACTGGACATGACCCAGGATGCCATGGGAGACAGCCCTGGCCCTTGTAGGTCAAAGTCTTTTCAGGTACTCACTTAGAGTGAGGTAACACCTACTCAGTGAACGGGCCTGTTTAAAAAGTGAGTCAAGGGAGGGCCCCTTTAACTAGAGAAAAAGACAAAAAAAATCCAACTGGGAGGGGAAGACCCTCAGGCCTTGGAAGGCGCTGTTCCAAAGAGAAACAGTTATCTTCGACATTCAGTCTAGGCCTCTGGGTGGGGGCGGGGGGGGGGGCGCGAAAACATGGCCATTAAGTGCACCTTTGGGTCAGAGTCAGGGGGCTGGGGTCTGGAGTCATTTCTTCCTTTCTTCCCTCCTTCCCTCCTTCCCTCCTTCCTTCCCTCCTTCCTTAGTTTCTTCCCTTCTTTCTCCCTTCCTCCCCTCCTTCCATCTTTCTTCTTTCACAAAACCTTAAACCCAGTTCACTCTGAAGCTCATAGATTGGACCATAACAGGTCCCTGCCCAAGCTCTGCAATTGGAATGAATACAAGAACTCCCATTTCTCCTTCCTCTGAACCCTTTGAAACTTGCTCTCCCAAAGTTGAGATTGCCACCCTCTGCCTCACCTCACTCTTCCTTTTTATCACGTGTCCAATGATGGAATAGTCACTCCCCCACACGGTTTTTAGGATTTCCACCCTTGCAACTGGCTCTTTCTTGCTGACGAGAATCAGACCCAGAGGAGAAGGCTTCCCTCACCCCACCCTGAGTGTTGTCCCCCATCCCCACCCTGAGGGTGTTGAGAGCACAATTCACACAAGCAAAGGCATTCCTAGTAGCTCTGCTAGATACTGGCCTTGCAGACAATATCAGCCTCGTCTTTACTTTCTATCTATATCTCACATGTAATCTCTATACATTATATAGATATTTTATAGAAAAGGTGTTGACATGGAATAGATCCTTACCATGATGGAGATGTACTTTGCAGTGATCCACTCATTTCCTTTTTCTGTTCAGCTGATCTGTGACACAATCCGATGAGAACAGCTTTTCTGTCTGTCCATTATTCTCCACCCACATGCCCTACACCCCCTGCTCTCAGGCTCCTGTATCTCCTCACTTAAGGATATCTTCTGACTGAACAATGCTGCCACATCTCTCTGCCTTTCTCTCCTACACACACACACTCACACACACACACACTCACACACACACACACACACACTTACACACACACTCACACACACACTCACACACACACTCACACACACTCACACACACACTCACACACAGACACACTCACACACTCACACACACACACTCACACACACACACTCACACACACACTCACACTCACACACACACTCACACACACACTCAAAAACACACACTCACACACACACACTCACACACACTCACACACACTCACGCACACACACACTCGCACACTCACACACACACACACTCACACTCACACACATACACACACACTCACATTCTCTCTCTCTCTCTCTCTCTCTCTCTCTCTCTCTCTCGCCTTTACCCCTCCTTATTAGGCATCACTTTCTAGAATCCTATTTCAGTCATGAATTTCTTCTTCCCAAACCAGAGTGATCACTACAATCCTGTGTCAAATGTACCTCCCTGCTCTCAGCCTGCTGGTCTACCTTAATTTTCACCTGTACCTTGCCCTCAAGTCTTTTCCTCACTCTTTCCTCCTGGAATCCTGTCTTCAGTTTGGGCTATTTTCCTTCAGTTTGAGTCCTTTCACTTTGCCTCTCTCAATTTGTCCTGAAATCATCCCAGATTTTGTGTCATCAAATACGGTTATTGATTTCTTCATAGATCCCAAACTCACCAAGTTTCCTTTCTTTCTCTTCTTCTTCCTCCTCCTCTTTTTCCTCCTCCTCCTCTTTCTCCTTCTTTGTGTCTGGAATGGAATGACACTAGGAAGTAGAAGATAGGTAAGGCATTGTTTTCCACATAAGAAGACAAAGGATGGGAAGTAGAAGAGTAGAGAGTTTGCTCTTCATGGAAATGGTGAAATGCCAGCCGACTGGCTTCCTGACCTCTAGAGTCTCCTCATGATCGTGAGCTGTGACTATCTGCTCTTTACCTCCCTGGGAAGAACTGCCAGGAATTTCCTGCTGGGGGCCTGCTTAGTCCCTCAGGTTGACTTTGATTCATTGTCTTTGTTGGAATCTCTAAATTCTGATCTCGGGTGCTATTTAATGAATTGGGGGGCTGCTTTAGTAAATGTTGAGTAAGGGGCTGGGACTTGCCAATAAGGGCAAAGAACCATGTTCTCTGGTATTCGAGTTAATGCCCATGTTTGTTAATTAGCCAGTGAGCTCAGTGATTTCTGTGCTGCTAAAGCCCCCAAGTGCTTCCAGTGTCTATTACATTTAGGCTTCTTGGGGCAGAACTCTGAGTGCCCCGACCTGGTCCTGTCTCTGCTTGTGTTTCCTTCATGTTCTCATAAGATTGTCCTGAGGACCAAAGAGGGCTCTGTTCTCAAAGGGTTATGTGTAGGAGGAAGCAAGTCCAGCAAGCTTCTGCTGGGTGTTCTCCAAGGAAGATAGAAGCTTACATTTCTATGGGGCTTTGCAGGTTTTGTCCCTTGGGAGCCCAGCCCTTGAATCTGCCTGACTTCTCGGTAATAATGGGGGAAGAGGTTGCAGCAGACCACCTGCTGGTTCTGCAGATGAGAAGAAGATAAGATCCCAGGGATGAACTGCATCCACCAGACATGAGGCCAAAGCTTCAGTCAGAGTGAATGTGACCAACTGTGTGAGCTGACCTTTGCCAGACAGCTGAAACAGTCTTAGGTTCATGCACAGGGGGCTGATGTCCATCACCTTCCTAGAGAGAAAGGGGTGGGCTGACCAGGTGCCAACACCACAACAATTCACTGACTTCCCCTGGCAGCCATACTAACAACCTGATGCCCTGTGCCAAAGACTCCACCATCAGCTGAATAACAGGGAGCAAATCTGGGCCTCATCTTTGTATGACTCTGCTAGAAGAGAGAGAGACAGTGAGACGTAATGGGTAGGGTGTTGGACTTGGCATCAGGAAGATCTGCGTTTGAAGCCTGCTTTTGGCCAAGTACAAAAAGCCCTTCACAAACTTGAAAGCATTACAGAAACTTCATCTGTTGTGACTGTGGTTGTTGTCAGAGGCAGCAGCAAAGCCAGGAAGTCCTGTGTTCTGATCTTGCCTCTGACACCACATGGCTGTGACCATCCCAGGGGCCCAGGAAGCTCTCCAGGATTATCAGAGGCAGAGAAGGTGCCCACCCACATCAGGGGAGGGAGCTCCTGTGAGCTCTTCCTGTGAAACAGAATCCAGAGTCTAGGTCTTTGGTCCTACCCTTATAATTATTATAAATTCTTGAAAGGAATGTTTCCTTGTGCACAATTGGGAAGCATTGTCCTCCTTATGATCTAAGCTGAAGGGTTACAGATTCAGCATTGAGAGGAATATCAGAGGCCGTCTTGTCCCACCCCTTCATTTTACAGATGAGGAAACTGAGGCCCCCAAGAGTTAAGGAATTTGTCTAGAGTCCATAGCTAGTAAGTATCTGAAGCAGAATTTGAACCTAGACCTTCTTAACTCCAAATTCAGCATTGTCACTCCTTTTTCTCTGTGCAAACTTAAAAAACCCCATTCCAAACACAAACTGGAGAAACAAGGTAAAGAAAGGAGGGTCAGTGCAAAGCAATTCCACACTGGACACAGCTCCTGTGAGCTGCCTTGGGTTTACAGAGGCAGCGGGTGGTTGGCGTCCTTCCTCCTCGAAGAGGACCCAAATGGCATCACAAAATGGCAATGTTCAGCTATGGCTGATCAGACTGGTCCCAGCTCCGAACGCTCCCCCGCTCCCCTGCAGGTCGGGCACAAACGGTCTGTGTAAACATTTGGGGCGGAATCTCTAAATTGGTGCATCCTGCATTTCCTGTAAGCCAGTGATTCTCAACCTGTGGGTTGCGACCCCTTTGGGGGTCAACCGACCCTTTCACAGGAGTCACAGGGGTTGCCTAAGACCATCGGGAAACACATATTTCTGATGGTCTTGGGAACCGAGAGACACTGCTCCTCTATCTGTCTCCAGGCGGGTCGCCCACATTAGAGTATTAAAGGGTAGCAGCATTAGGCAGGTTGAGAACCACTGCTTTAAACTGTTTCAGTTCTGCTTCCCTCATAGATGTGGGCACGCTGCCCTGGGTGCTCCTGTGCCAGTGTCTCTCAGGTCACACAATCAGTTCCAAAGTTCTCTCTCAAAGTGTCCCTGTATCTCTTCTTCTGACCACCATGCAAACACCTGCCCTGTGTGAGTTCTCCATAAAACAGTCTTTTTGGCAAGTGAACATTTTGTGTTCAGACAACATGGCCAGCCCGTCGGAGTTGTGCTCTCTGAAGCAGAACCTCAGTGTCTGGTACCTCATCCTGCTGGGTGGTGGTCAGAATCTTCCTAAGACAGTTCAGATAGAAGCAGTTCAGTGTCCTGGCCTGGAGCTGGTGGTGTCCAGGCTTCACGGGCATACCACAAGGAGGTCAGCACCACGGCTCTGCAGACCTTCAGTTTGGTGGGCAGTCTAATGCCTCTTCTCTCCCTCACCTTCCTTCAGAGTCCCCCAAACACTGAGCTAGCTCTGGCAATGCGTGTGTCAACCTCCTTATCAAGTGTACATCCCTGGAAAGTACCCAGCAGAGGCCCAGGGGTGGAGCATTGGGACTGGGGTCAAGAAGCTCTGAATTCAAATCCAAATTCTTACTTGCTTTGTGGGCCCTGGGCAAGTCACTTAACCTCTATTTGCCTTAGTTTCCTCAGCTGTACAATGGGCGTAATAACAGCACCTCTCCCCCAGGGCTGGATGGATCAAATGGGGTAACATTCATATTTAGCACAGTGTCTGGCGCTGTCCAGTGTCAGGCTTTATCCAAATGCTTTATTGTCATGTGCTCTTAGTCAGCTGTTTTTCCATTATTTCTGACTCTTTGTGACCCCATCTGGGGTTTGCTTGACAGAAAAATCCTTCTCCAGCTCATTTTACAGATGAGGGAACTGAGGCAAACAGGATGAAGTGACTTGCCTAGGGCCACACAGCTAGTGTCTGAGGCAGGATTTGAACTTGGGAAGAAGAATCTTCTTGACTCCAGGCCCAGTGCTCTATCCATTGCACCACCCAGCTGCCCATTTTTATTGTTATCATTATGGTTATTATTTTTTGGAGAGAAGGTAGAATGCACGTGTTCTCTTCCAGTAGTCTATCACGGCAGGCATAGAATGGCTGCAGGCCAGAGTCTGCGGCTGCTCAGCCTGGCTGGCCATCACAGCTGGGCGGGCAGGGCTGCCCCATCCACTGCCTCCTTCCATTGCTTCCCAAGGAAGGTGGGAAGCTTTCCACCCTCCTCTGTTACCATCAGAGAAAGCCAGAGAAAAGTGAGCAGGTGAGCAGCTTGAAAAGTCCGACAGACTCCCCTGGCAGCGCCCAGCTTGGGCCATCCTGTGGATCTACTTGGAAGAGAAGGAAGAGGGGGAGACTTCTCTCCCTCCCCTGTGTCCCCCCTTTGTTCTTTGGGGTCAGCATAGCAGGCTGCAGACACAGAGCAGGCTTGGATTTGGGCTTGCTGGGTTCTGCCCAGAAAGGCTGAGATGGCTCGGGGGCTTGTGTCTGCTTTTCTCCATTCTGGGCGGTGTGGGGCATGTCTTTCCTGGCTGCCTTTGTCTGCCCTGGGTTTGTATTGTGGCTGTTTCCAGCTAATCTTCTTCTCTCCAGGGTTCCTCTCCTGCCCTCCCCCTTTCTTTTTTTGGTGGGGAAGTGGGGGGAGGGGGTTTGCCTTGAGAGAGAGAGAGTGTGTGTGTGTGTGATTGTGTGATTGTGTTTTTTGGGTGCTTTCCCCATTCTGATTGGGCTGTTGTCTGCATTGCTTTTCATGGACACTTCCCTTTGTCCCATGCTTTAATTGCTGTCCTTTGTGCCCGACTGTCTCCCATACTTTCAGGCGGAGGGCAGAGAGGCCCTTGGATATCTGGATTTCCAAGGGTGTCTCCCCTGCTTTTGCACAGACTTCTTCAACAATCTCCTCCCCACCCCCACCTCCTATTTGTAAAGACTTTTCCTTTTCCCTCATCCTGTTTTCTTTGTCAGTTTTTCCCCCTGTGACTGAGCCAATAACAATAGGTCTCTTCTTTCAGGGGCCTTGCTGCTGTGAACCCAAAGATCTCTGTTGTCAATGAAATTCAACTTGGGAGTTGAGTGAACAAAGACAGCCCCTGCCTGGGTTGGGGATGGAGGTCTCCAGGAAACTTAGATCTGTATGGAAGAGATAGAGGGTGAGCTGGGAGGGGCGAAGCTTTGCCTAAGAGAAATTTGGGGGCCCTCATTTTCACAATAGTGTCCACAAAACTGCCTTTATGGCCAGTTTACACCAGATATTTTAAAAACGTAGGGCATGGTCACTGCTTGTGAATTCCTTTATATGCAATGGTTTTTCAAAAAATATTTTAAAAAAATTCTTAATGAAAATAAATTGCCTTTGGATTTCTCTGTAAGTTCCCATTTCTCTATGCCGGATGTTCTTAAAGCGGAGTGTGCCCACAGACCATGTAGAGACTCATCCTTGAATGTGGCTCCCCCCCTCCCCCGTGCTTGTAGCTGAGTGAGAGCCTTGGGGAGCCATTCTTTGCTTCATCTTTCCCAATCATCTTGCCTCCGGATAATTCCCCAAAGAGTGCACCAGGCTGTGCCAGCTCTGGGATGGGCACAAGAGAGACAGCCATCGAACGGCAGGATGCCAGGGTGAGAGGCTGGCCAGGGAAGGAGTGCTTGGAGGCCTTCACTGTCGGCAAGGGAGGTAAAGAACGGCGGCTTGTGTCCTCAAACGTGAAAGGGTGATTTAACCATCGGCGAGCGAGGGAAGCCCGCTTAATTAAAAATCCATGTTATTCTTCGGCTTTAAAGCATAGAGTGACAAATTAAAGCAATCTTACAGGACGCATAATCAGTGAGGAATAATATGCTGGGAAATGACTCTGATGTTGTCATTGGTGGATGCAATTAAAATCCATTAACTTTAGTTAGCATACCTGCATGCAAATAGGACATCAACAAATTTTAAATATTAAACTCACAATTCTAGTGACATCGCAGCGATTGGGGAGGGGTCGGCTCCCCTCGAGGTCGGGGGTCCGGGGTCCGGGGTCCGGGGTCTGGGGTCTGGGGTCTGGGGTCCGGGGTCCGGGGTCTGGGGTCTGGGCTCTGGGGTCCGGGGTCTGCGGTCTGCTGGCAGCCAACGGAAGGCAGAGACCTTCCTCCTTCCCGCCCCTGAAATGCGGCGAGCTAAACCCACGGCGGCGTCTTCCGGTGGGAAAGGCAGGGGTGACCAAGGCACACCCTTGGCCACCCGAAACGCCCGAGGACGGGTGCTGGGAGCGACTGATGCCGATGGACACGCAGCCCTTGGAAGGATCCTTTAAGTGACGGAAAGTGAACCACTGAGGGGGCACTAACGACCTAGAAATGGTCTCCCCAGGACAGGGATTCATTTCCAGAACCTGTTGAGAGAGGGAAGTGGAGGCGCACAGAGGTCAGAAGACCCGCTAGCAAGAAGATATCGCCTTGCTTGAAGGCATAGAGCACCTGGATGTAGGGCCACAGGCCACCCAATTCAGTTGCAGCAAAGCCAGGTGTTCCTGGGCATCAGGGATGGAGGGTGTGTGTGTGTGTGTGTGTGTGTGTGTGTGTGTGTGTGTGTGTGTGTGTGTGTGTGTGTGTGTGTGTGTGTGTCCCTAAGGAAATGCTCCCTAGTGGCAGAGAGGGGAGGACATACTGGTTGGAGTCAGGAGGTCCTGGGTTCAAATCCTCACCCAGAAGCTTGTTAGCCTCATGCTTCTGGGAAATTCACTTAGTGCATCTATGCCTCAGTTTCCTTATTTAAAAATGGAAGATTGGGGGTTGACCTGAATGGCCTCTGAGCCCCTTTTCTGTGCTAGACCTTAGGTCCTACAATCCTTGGCATTCTCTTCCAGGTTAGGGGAACAATTTATCAAATATGACATGGTTCTACGTATGCGAAAATGCGAGGCAAAGAGTCTTGACCTCAAAGACAGTATTTCATGGAAGTGCCCAAACCACCCGAGCCCTCCATTCTAGCTGAGCAATCAGTCAAGCAAGGCTGATTCCAGGGATCAGGAGCAACCAAGGCAAAGGCAGGGCCCCTGGAGATCTCATGTTCTGTGAGGGCAGCTGGGGTTCCAGTTCCAGAGGAAAGGGAGTAAGTGCCCTGCAGTAAACTAGGAAGGCAGGCTGGCACCAGACTGTGTGAGCCAGAAGTGGATTCTACCTGACACCTTGACAACAGGGAGCCACTGGCCTTCTTGAGCAGGATGACGAGAGAATGTAATTTTGTCTACTGTGTGGTGAATGGATTAGAGAGGTGAGATGTGAATGTGGGGAGACCAGTTAGAAGGACAGTGCAATAGTCCAGGGAAGATGTGGTGACCTATGATAGGAAGGTGGCTATGGGCACGGGGAAGAGGAAGTGGGTTTGAGAGATGGTGAGGAAGATTTGAAAAGATTGGGACCTGATCTGTAATGGGGACTGGTACGAGTGAGTGAAGGATGGAAGACAGCAGCAAGGCTGGGATCCCAGGTGACTGGGAGGATGATGGTGCCCTCCACAGCGATGGAGAAGTTCTGAAGAGGAGAGCATTTGGGGGAAAGAGAATGGGTTCTGTCTGGGACACACTGATTTCGAGATGTCTACAGGGCATCCAGACAAAATGACTCCAGACTGATTCTCACAAGACAGAGTGGGGCTGGAAGTGGATCCACTCGGGTCTCCCCACAGAGTTTTGTTTGAACTTCTCTCCTCTCTGGCAGGTGACACCAGGCAAAGCCAGGCACCTGACTTCCTCACGCACTGTTACAGAGCAGTTTCGTTCCAAAGCCAGGGCTGCCTTCTTCTTCCTCTCTCTGCATGGTGGCTTAAGCAGGTTTTAGGCCCTTTTGGACCCCTTGTTATGGTCATTGATTTACATTAATTAAGTATCTGAAATGCCTGTAGTCTCCGTGTCCTTTCTTTGGCCCATTAACCAGAGTGATTTTGAATAATTGCTTTGATTAAGTCAGAATGGAGTCCTTTCAATCGACACCTTGTCTTTTTCTCACCATAGTCTTTCTTCCAGCTTTGTACTCATTTGGATCTTTATTCTAATTCAGAAGAGATTGGCAGTTCTTCTCATCTGTTCCCTTGGTTCCAGTTACTGGGCCGGGAATCATTGTCCCTGACCCTGCCCTCCCTGCCACTGCAGTGGGCTTGAAAAGACACGAAGAGAAAGACTCCTCTCTCTTGTCTGAGCACGTTCCTTTGGAACTCTGCCAAGCCACCCTTGGTTATCCAGTGAGGGAAAAGGGGTGGCTTCCCTCCCTCCTGCCCGCCCCCATGCCAGCTCCAGAGCAGTGACAGCTAGGAGCACATGGTTCAGTCCATTCTCAGTAGAGATTTTTCTTATTTCCTCTTGTCAAACCATAGAAATTTGCCTTTCCAAGGAGAACCTGTGAGCCATGCTTTCAAGCTATGGTGCCCTTCTTGCTTCTGACTTCTTTTATGCTGAGACCATCTGGGTGGATTTAACTCAGTTTATCCAACATGTCCACTTACTGGGGATGGGGCAAGCATCTCACCTTTAGAATACCTATACTGACTTACGGCCTAGGTGATGCTTAGCAGAGGTAACACAGGGCTGAGGGCCATGTTGTGTTTTTCTGTTTCATGGGTGGCCGCTTCCATCAATATATACTCACAAGTTTGAATTTGTTTTACTTTTTTTAATTGAGGGACAAAACCATGCCCTGAATATTTCCATCCCTTCTGGTTTGTGCCAATTGGTGGAGCTTGTCCTTTAGGAAATCTCCCAAATTGTACTCACATCAGGCATGACTGTACAACGTGTGTGCAAATTGTACACACAGGAACATGACTACTCTTATTTTCAGAGGGTACATCTGTATGATTCCATTCTTATTACCATCTCTGCCAAGCCCCCATAAGTAACTTTCCCCTTCACAATCAGCCAGCAGATACAGGCAGCTCATAGTAAAAGCTCATATGGCATTAACCAAAGAACAGCCACAAAACACTCCAGCTTCCCTCCTGAACTTGTTGTCCGTGATGACACCAGCCGAGCTCAGGGAGGAGGGAAGGAGAGGGTTAGACACCACATCCTCCCCTCAGGTCAGGTTTCTGACCAGAATCTCAGATTCTCAAACCCAGAATGGGATGAAGGTAAAAGGTTCCTCCCCATAGGTGGCAGAGCTTCAGCAATGATCCTTTGCCTGAGTAAGCTTGGGTGCTTTGTCCTCATTCTGGAGAGGACTAAGCCTGAGCAGAGCTGCAGACTCCCAGTGAAGGGCCAGATGAGGTTGGCACATTTAAAGGAGAAGTGCAGCCACCTGAGATGCCTGAATGTTATTCCACACACTTGCCCGTCAACTCCCGCTCGTGCCCAGATGCTGCTTCCTCCAAATGTGGGGCCAGAATTGGCTCCATAGGCCTCATTCCCCATTGTCAGAATTCAGTTCCTTTCTGTCACATGAAACTCTAACTGGGTGGATTGGGTGAGGCTTGGACCGGTTCGAGGCCCCAGGGAAGGGAAGGAGGATGCAGTTGCTGGTAGCGCTCCAGAGACTGCTGGTCCTGTACATCAGTTACCCACTCTTTGTAAGTCTGTAGGTCCTAGGGGAGAAGGAAGGAGAGCAAGCAGAGTCACAGGTCGGGAAGGAGGGCTAGTGCCCTGGTAGGGATTAGAGAACAGACTAAGAGTCTGATGGGATAGTGTCAGATCCACAAACTACCCCTTTACCGGCTGAGATTGTGTCCAAGCTGAGCCATCTCCCTGGGCCTTCCTGCACCCATCCTCACCAGTCCTCGGAATTGGGCCCAGGCTCCACATTCATAGTCATAGCTCTGGCCCCCTCAGGGGCTTGCAGAGGCTTTTAAGGTTAGTTATGACACCATTTTCAGGTGGACTTGGGCCTTTCCTGGGGGAGTGTGAGATTCTCATTGTTTTTACAGGTGTTCATACCAAGTCCTCTCTGACTATTCTTCCTCTTGGGTTTGCATTTGGGGCAGGGAGGGTGTTATGCTGACTGAGTAAGAAGGCACTATATCTCAGACCCTTTCTCATTCCTCTTTCAGTAAAGTGCAAGAAGGGGCCTTCTGGCAGATGTACCAGGAGACAGACACCTCAGCCCCTTGCAGGTCTGAATGGCCCTCTCTAGGAAGGCCTCAGAGGCTTCTTGGGGATTTAGGTACCACAGTGCCTGCCCAGTGCTATTCCTCAGGACAAAGAGATGGGCAGGGCACATGTGAAGAAGATGCAGAGGGACATTTTCAGGGTCCCCAGTTCCTCCTGGGATGTCACACCTGCCCCAGACTTCCCCTGGCTACCAAAAGATGACTGACTTTTCCCTGCTCCATGTCCTGGCCACCCTGCTCCTGATTCCTGGACTTCTGAATCACACCTCAGTGGCTACCTCCTTCTGGAGCTTCCCTCAACTCCCGGCCCTTCCCAGGCTGTAGAATTCCTCCTCTCAGCAGTTTCCTTCTTCCTCTGGTGAATTCCATCAGGGGTCTCCATTTGAGGGAGGGCCCCAACTTGGCAGGGTTTCCTCAATGTCCTAGCCCTGCTCTTAACTTCTGAACCTTCTCCCTGCTCTGGGTACTTTCATCCCCTGCCCCCCCCTCCCCCATCTGTTAGGTCCCTTCTGTCTATTGTCTTCTCCCATTAGACTAGGGGGTTGGGAGTAGATGTCTTTAAGCTTATATTTGGGTCTTAACTTATTAGCATAGTGTTTGGCACACAGTAAGCCTTCGTTCAATGTTTTTTTCCTTCCTTCCTTCCTTCCTTCCTTCCTTCCTTCCTTCCCTCCTTCCTTACTCCCTCCCTCCCTCTTTCCCTTCCTTCCTTCCCTCTTTCCCTTCCTTCCTTCCTTCCTTCCTTCCTTCCTTCCTTCCTTCCCTCCTTCCCCTCCTTTTTGCCTCATCACCTCTCCACACAATATCTAGGCCAATTGTTATCTGCATTGCAGGAAAGTTGAAGGTGACTAGGCAGCCTGGCCTCATCTGAGGGGAGGTGACAGTGTAAGGAAGAGCAGTGTCCCCTCTTAGCGGTGCCCTCCTGCCATGTCAGGGTAGACTGTCCTACCAAGTGTAGTGATGGTATGTGAACCCTTACCCCCCACCCCACAGCATTTTTGCAGGTGGATTCCTCATTACCCATTTGTCTACCCCTCTCTGCCCCACCTCCAACCCAGCAGAGCCTGCTGAATGATTGTGGGTGGGGGCTGAGGAGATGGAGGGTGACCTCCAGGCCTTGTCTACTCAGGCATCCCAAACTCTTGGGCTCAAGTATGTGAACGTGAAAGTCATTGATCATCCTTTGTGGTCACACCGCTGAGCCCACGGCCAGCTTTCCAAGTTCCTTCTCATGCTGTTGGTTCCAAATGCAGAAGAGGCAGCTGGGCACCCCCATCAGGGAAGAAGGCACGACTTGCTCCAACACTAAGTGAAGGCTTCTTTCCCCAGGGAGAAGAAAACAAAGCACCAGCCAGTATTCTGTCAGCACTCAAGTGCTTTCTCACCCATTAAGCTCCCTTTCACTGGGAAGAAGCTAAAGGCTGCCTGAAAAAAAATAAATCAACCCTTTAGTGACTATAGAGGGCAGCCCTAAATTGTAGCCCGAGCTTTGGTGAAGTGCCTGCCTTCAGCATCCTTGGCCAGCATCGGTGTGCCGGCCCTCCCCGCTAGCCCTCCCCGCTCTCCCCAGCCCTCACCCCCCTTTCCCTAACACTCTCCCTCCCCCTAGCCCTCCCTCTTCCCCCTCCCCCTAATTTTCTCCCCTCCCTCCAGTCTTCCTCCCTCTCCCCAGCCCTCCCACTCTCCCCCTAACCCTTACTCACCTCCCCCTAACCCTCCCCCCAGCTCTCACTCCCCCAGTCCTCCCCCCTCCCCTTAGCCCTTGCTCCCTTTCCTCCTAGCCCTCTCACACCTCCCAAAGATAGGCTAAAGCCTCTCAGGGCAGTGCTTGATGCAATTTCATTGTGCTGGTAACTGCCACCCACTGAGGAGAAAGCTGTCAGGACAGTAGGGAGAATAGGGTGCTGCAGGGCACCTTGGACAACTTGTGACTCACCCACTTCAGCAAGCATTCCTGGAGCCTGACAATGGCCCCAGGCTGCGGACTTGGCCCAAGGGAAGACACCACAGTGACACAGTCCCGGCCCTATAGGTTTTCTCATTTACTTAGAATTTCACAAGCATGCAAACATACACCATCCACATCCACATGCAGAGAATGAGGTGAGTTGAGCAGGGGGAGAATATTGGGAACTGGGAAGGTCGGGGAAAGCTTCAGGAGGTGGCCTTGAAGGGAAATAAGGATTCTGAGAGGTGGAAATCAGGGGAAAACTCATTTCCGGCTGGAGTAGGGGGAACGTGACTTGTGAGGATGAGCTGAGACAGGAGGGGGATATTTCATCTTGAAAATGGCTAAGAAAGAGACCATGAAGAACCAGGAGGAGGAAGAAAGGGGCTGGAGCAATATTGTGCAGCACCTTCAACGACAGGGATGCAAGATGCTTTGAACAAAGGCTGTTCTGCGGTCCTTGTGGATACAATGGAGAGATGTGGTCCTGGCAAGAAGAGCGAGGAGGACTCTGAGCTGTTGGAGGGCCTGCACCCAAAACACAGCCATTACCAAACTGATTCAGTATTGGAAGGGGAGGGTCCCTGGGATCCCTGAGGAGCTGAACACTTTTATGAAAGACTTGGATAAACATACACAGGGAAAGCTGACCACGTTTGCAAATGACACCTCACTGGGAGGAACAACTAGCACAGTGGATGACCAAGCAGGATTCAGAGAGATCTTGGCAGCCCAGAGCATTGGGAAGAACCCCAAAAGATGAAATACATTTGGAATAAATGTAAAGTTTTATACCTGGGTCCAAAATGTCAGCTTCATAAGCATATGGCAGGATTGGCATCCCCTGGTAGCAGTTTGCCTGGAGATTGAGAGGAGAGCCTTCATATCTGTCAACAATGGGGTGTGCCAGTTAGAAAACTAATGCTCCCCGAGTCTGCCTCAAGAGGAGAATGGAGACTGAGATAGGGGAGGGGATGGTCCTGTTGTGTCCTCTGCTTTGCCAGGGTGAGGTTCCATTTTAGGAATGACTCTGAGCAGTTGGAGGGCATTCAGAGGAGAGAGGTCAGGATGGTGGAGGGCTTTGAACTGGGGTCATTGGAGGGTTAGTGACTGGGAAAAAGAAGACTCAGGGAGATAGGAAAGCAGGCATTTGAAAATCCATCAGGATAAAGAGGAAACAAATTTGTTCTTCTTGGCCCTAATAGGGCAGGCTTGAAAATGACTGTAAATAGTACAGAGGTAAATCAAGGCTTAATGTTGGTGGAGAAAGGAGGAAACAAAAATGGCCCCCCAACAAGAAGAGCTGTCCCCAGGTGGGACAGGCCACCTCTGCCTCTGGACGTGGTGGGTCCCCATGACCAGAACAGAGAGGACTCTTGGCTGGACCAGGTCCAAGTCTGAGGTCCTGAAGAGTTCCCCAGGGATGACCCCATTGTCCTGGCACTGCCCATGGCTAGTCCTGGAGCCTGGTGGTGGAAATGCCACTGTGCCACAGATCAGACCTGTGCCAGTGGAGGGGCACAGAGCACTTGGAGAGACCTTCCAAGGAAGAAGATAAGGACAGCAGGTCTCTGACTTTTCTAGCAGCATTGGGGTGAGTGGGAGAGGTTCACAGGCTTCTGTGTTGGCCCTGGTATCTTGGATTGTTCTCACCCAGATGACACCCTCAAGGTGCACCAGAAATGGAGGAGACAGTGATGAGCAAGGTGTGCTTGGTGGCTGTTTGACTGTCATCAGTATGACCTGAACTGGCTAAGCAGATCCCTATGTCCCATCTTCAGGGAAAAAGTACCCAGGGGCAGGGCCTAGGGCTCTGAGGCCTTCTGGAGCCCAGCCAGATGCCTCCATGCTCATGCTCATGGATATTTATAGACAGGGACACTCCCCTCCCTCTCTTCTCTGGCTAAATTTCTTCAGGATCTTCAACGGGTTCTTGAAGGACGTGGTTTCCACAAACCAGGGCATCCTCATTTCCTTCCTGTGGACAGGCATCACTTGAACAACACCTTTATGTTTTAATGGTGATTGGAGCAGGATCCAAGAACCGTCTGATTCATCCAGGGACAACCGGAACACACCTCCCTTTGTTCTGGACACTTGACTACTTGCTGGACATGCTGTTTTCAAGGACCTGAGATGTGTGTGCGGGTTTGGGGGCCAACTAAGTGTCTGCCTCTGTGCCAATGAGTGGCTTCAAGCTGCTTCCTGCCCTTCTCCAGTAATGTGCCTTTACTCACCCATTCAGTTGGGAGCCTCATTGAGGGGCAGGATGAATAAAGGGACCCATCGCTTAACAGAACTGATCATTTATGCCTCCTGGGGCACAGTGGAGTGAGTAGTAACTTGGGGCCTCAAATGCCAGAGCTAGTCCTTTCTGATCCCTTCTCTGGGCCTCAGGTTCCTCTTCTGAAAATAAGGGAGATGGGGCCCCTGAAGGCCATCTTGCAGGTTCTAGCTCTCTGCTCTGTGACTAGGTGATCATTTCCATTTCTGTCCATGCATCCAAAGCCCTGGATCCTCCCAGTCAGTTTTGGGCTATCAGGAGATGCTTTGAGATTCTGTCATATCCAGCTGATAATCCACTATGGGATTTTACCAGGGAACCCCTTTATTTCCCTTCCTGTTAAAAAGCAGACACAGCATGTCCAAGCTCCCCAGGCTCCAGTCTGCAGCTCTTCCCCTTCCTCATCTTTCCCTTCAGCCCCAGGGAAGGGGGCAGAGCAGATGTCACCCTCGTGTTCTCCACCCCTCCCCCAGCTCACTTGGCCATCCTCACAGGGCTGTGATGCAGACTGCTTCCTGGGCACTCTGCTGAGACTTTGGGGCTCCCCACACCATCAGACCATGAGCCGGCAACCAAGGACAATTTCCAGAGTTTGCAGGGGGAGTCCCTCACTGCTATGCAGCTGCCATTTACTGGCAATGCCAGGCTCCTGACGTTGGCAGTGAGTTCAGCCTTAGGTGTCCCAGATGGACACACTCATGTGTAGACACGGCCCAGACCTGCCTTTTCCACTCGGGTGAAGTATTGATGCCTTCATCTCACTCTGGCTCAGGGGGAAGGCTCCTCCCTTTGGGGCAGCAGGGGTTCCCATGGCTCCTCCAGTCTGTGGGTTAAAGGCCAGGGGCACAGGTAAGGACCAGGAGTGTCATAGATCTGTCAGGGCCAGTGACATGTCAGGGTGTCTCAGTGTGTCAAGGAGTCATTTTCAATTAAGAAAAAATGATACACAGAGCCCAGATGGCAGAGTAGAAGCACAAACTTGGTGTGAGCTCCCCCTCCAGTCACTTCTAATACATGTAAAAAAATGACTCTAAACAAACTGTAGAGCTACAGAACCCACAAAGTGACAGAGAGAAACAAATCTGCTGAAGATAGCCCAGCAGGCTGACAGGAAGGATCTAACACACTATGCTGAAAGTTGAGCACAGTCCCTCGTGAGCTGTAGTTCTGGCTCCAGGGCAGCCCTGACCAGCAGTGGCCAGAGCAGACTTCAGGAGAGTGAATTAACCCATAAACACCAAAGAAAAAGTAAAAGGTCAGTGTGGAACTCTGTTGGAACTGGGTGATGGAAGAGCATGGTCAAGCCCCTGCCCTTAGAGTGAGAAACATAGCTGCTTCCAGAGCTGCTGGCCTGCAGATCAGAGGGGGACCAAGTGACCATTCAGAGGGTAATCACTCTTGCTTTAACCTGCTTGAATCTGAGTCGTGGTCTTGGGTGGTGGTCCTGGGGTGTGTGGTCAGTGAGCCAGAGCTTATGGGGGCTGTAAAGAGGGTGCCCTCCTAATTGCTCCAGCAGCTGCACAAACCCCAGGAAGTTGGGACAAAGCTCTCTCCATTCTGGAAACAGAATTCTACTGTGGCAAAGAGCTCAAAAGTCAAGTAATATGAGCAAGCAGAGGAAGCACAAACAAACCATAGAATCCTTTTTTGGGGACAAAAAGGATCAAGGTTTGGAGCAGAAGGAAGACAGTGAAGTCAGAACTCCTCCATCAAAAGCCTCCAAGAAAAATATGAACTGGTTATAGGCCATGGAGAAGCTCAAGAAGGATTTTGAAAATCAAGTTAGGGAAGTGGAGGAAAAATTGGGAAGAGAGATGAGAATGATGCAAGAAAATCATGAAAAGGAAGTCAACAGCCTGCTAAAGGAGACCCCAAAAAATACTGAAGAAAATAACACCTTAAAAATAGACTCAAATCAAAGGAATCAAATGAGGCAAAGAAGAGACTAAGCTATCACTCTTTGCAGACGATATGATGATATACTTGGAGAATCCCAGAG
>CM053583.1:423934852-423962110 GCA_028627135.1 Pseudochirops cupreus | reverse complement strand
AAAAAAAATAGACTCAGTAAAATGGCAAAAGAGGCCCAAAAAGCCAATGAGGAGAAGAATGCCTTAAAAAGCTGAATTTGCCAGATGGAAAAAGAATCTCAAACACTCACTGAAGAGAATAATTCCTTCAGAATTAGATTGGAGCAAATGAAAGCAAATGACTCTATGAGAAATCAAGATACTATTAAACAGATCCAAACAAATGAAAAGATAGAAGGCAATGTGAAATATCTCATTGGAAAAACCACTGACCTGGAAAATAGATCCAGGAGAGACAATTTAAAAATTATTGGTCTACCTGAAAGCCATGATCAACATAAGAATCTAGACACCATCTTTCAAGAAATTATCAAGCAAAATTGCCCTGATATTCTAGAACCAGAGGGCAAAATAGAAATGGAAAGAATTCACGGATCACCTCTTGAAAAAGATCCCAAAAAGAAAACTCCTAGGAATAGCATAGCCAGGTTCTGGAGTCCCCAGATCAAGGAGAAAATATTACAAGCAGCCAAGAAGAAATAATTCCAATATTGTGGGAACACAATCAGGATAACACAGGATCTGGCAGCTTCTTCGTTAAGGGATCGAAGGGCTTGGAATGTGATATTCTGGAGATCAAGGGAGCTAGGGCTAAAACCAAGAATCACCTGCCCAGAAAAACTGAGTATAGTGCTCCAGGGGAAAATATGGTCATTCAATGAAACAGAGGACTTTCAAGCATTCTTGCTGAAAAAAGAAAAAGAAAAGAAAAATGATAAAATTTCCCTGGTGTTAAAAGAGTGAAGACTTGGTGTCTGTCTAATTTAAGCCACTTATATGAGGAGGAGGAGGAGGAGGAGGGGGAGGAGAGGAGGGGTAGGGAAAGGATCAATAGAAGGGGAAAGAAGAGGGAAAGGAAGGAGGAAAAAGAGGAAAAGGAAGGAGAAGGAGAAAAAGGAAATGGAGGAGGAAGGTGGAAGTCCTGGTTTCCTTTCTTAGACCAGAAACAACTGTCTCACCTGGCAGGAACAATGGCCAGAATCTAATAACATGGAGATTACGAGGCAGAGATACAAAGTCTTCTGTTTAGAGTCCTAAAGGTGACACCACCCAAAGCTGAAGGAAACCAGGTTATAGATCTCGAGGAAGAAGCGGCTGGGAGGGATATGGGGACGTGGAAGCTCCTTCAGTCCTTGCAGGACTCTCGTGTTAAAGAGGGATTGGGCTGGTCCTGGTGGGCCCTGAGTGAACAACCTGGAGCACTGGGAGCTGGGGGTGCAGAATATGCAGACCCAAATTCAAGCTCAATGTCACAAAAGCCTTCCTAAGGTTGAGAGTTGTCCCAGTATGGAAAGGACAGCCTTGGGAGGCCTTGCACTCCCTCAGAAGCTTGATGAGCCCTCACTGGGGATGTTGTAGAATTAGGATCCTTGTGCACGTACAGGTGGTGCCAGATGCCCTCTGAGCTCCTTCCCAAGCACAGTTTCATGGAAGAGCCACACAAGTGTAGAGAAGCAAGAATTCTTTGCCCTTGTGACCTTCTCCTCATCTCTGCTCAGGTTGGTGTTGCTCCTTGGCTGGGCAGAGAATGTTTTAGTGGCCAGGCATCCTCTCTTCCCCAGTGGTATGGCAGTGACTGGGTAATTATGCACAGTTAGTATGGAGTGATGGAGGTGGGGTGGGAAGAGGGAGCAATGAAGGCATGAGAAAAACTTCACCCTTCATCCTCTGGGCCAGACCCCCAATGTTCTAGAGCTTGGGGAGTAGATCCTTTCTTCCCAGGGGCCTGGTCTCAGCCCCAAGATCCTGCCCACAGCTTCCTCAGCAGCTCTCCTTCTGCCTGATTGCTCATGGTTTATTTTCACTCTGCCAGTCGCCCTTAGGTCAGTGTGTAGATATCTGTGCACACATGTGTATGTGTGTACTTGCTCACAATTATGCACGTGAAGGTCAATGAGTTTTTCATCTTACCTCTTTATCCAAATTTTAAAGTTGCACCCTTTGCTAAGAAGAACCCCAACACCTCAGGGTGCCCTTCAGTGGAATATCATTAAATATGTCAAATCTCTAAATGAAGTGAAAATAGCTGAGTCACCAGAAATGAAGAATCCCAGAAAAGTGGTTTTCTTGGCCTGCAGCTGCTGGGCATGCAAGCCAAGAGGCCATCCCAGGACCCAGCCTTGGAGCTGGGGGCCCTTCCAGGCCATCCCGTCTGACCTGCCTCTTTTACAGAGCAGCTGCTCCATGACCTTCATTGGAGGACCAGGAGCCCAGGCCTTTCTGGCTCCACATTCCATCCTCTGCCCATGGTCCCAATGCAGGGTTGTGTGTCTGCCCTGAGAAGATAGAAATGCATCTGCTGCTCACTAAGTGATTTCTGCCCACGCTCCCCCTGCAGCCCCCACGTACTCTTCCATCCAAGGACATTGGCCACCTCTTGGCTGTTCTCCACCTCTCAGCTTTGGCCAGCGCCCAGGCTGGCCTTCCCCCTCCACCTCCTATGCTTCCTGGCTTCCTTCAAGTCCCACCCAAATCCCGCCTTGTGCGTGGAGCCTCTCCTGGCTCCCTTAATCCCCGTGCCTGCCCTCAGGAGATCAGCGACAACTTCCCATTGCCTTTGCACTCACTCGTTTGCATGCTGTCTCCTTGTTAGACTGAGGGCTCCTTGAGGCAGTGACTGCCTCTGTCCTTTCCTCGAATCCTCAGTGCCCAGGGCTTCACCTGGCACACAGTGGGCACTTAAAATATGCTGGTCGACTTGACTTGTTGAAAGCATTTATGTGGGACCCTTGGAGGATGCTGAGATTGTTCAGCTGGATCAGAGCACGTCAAGATCTGCTGTGTGACTCCCAGGCTCCTCAGCAGATGGGCTTAACAAAACCCAGCTCTCCTGATCTCCCTGGAGCCTGGCCACCGCTGTCCCTGGGGTATGAAGCTGGGGCCATGGCTGTCCTCTGTCCTCCAGATCATGGGTCCTGGGTTTGGCTGTCAGGAGAGTTGGTCTGACCAGGCAGTCATGACCAAGAAGGGGAGCAGGCGGAGCTCCCCGCTCTGAGGTTTTGGGCCTTTCCACCTCGCTTCTGCAGCCTTGACTGCTTTCAGCTCCATGGAATATGATGGCCGGTGCTGGGCATGTCCCGGCCCTTCTCCTTCCTCCTTCCCTTACAGTCACTCTGCCTTTGGTGGCTACTAAATCCATCAGCCAGTCAGCCAGCACTTACAAAGGTCCAGGTTCTCAGTGCTGGAGATACAGATGGAAAAGTGAGATCAGATCTTCCCACATAGTGCTCACATTTCAATTATGGGGGACACAGGGTGTGAACAGACAAGGGCGTAGGAGAATTATGCAGTTAGTACGGAGTGATGGAGGTGGGGTGGGGAGGGGGAGCAATGCAAGCATGAGAAAACACCCGGTGCAAAGACACTTGGGACACATGGGCTGCTGTGTATGGGGAGCAGCAGAGTAGGGAGCCAGTTGGACTGGCAAGTCAGGGGGCTGAGAGGGACAGGTTACAGGGAGATGGGAGGGGGGCAGGACATTCTAAAGAGAGGAGCTGGTGTTTGAGCCATTTGGGAATGCCTGAAGCTCTACTATCCATCAGAGGAATGGCAGGCTCCTCCATCGGCAGGCCGTCACAGAGCCTTCTCAAAGGCTGCTTGTGGGGACACCTGAGGTCCATGAACCTGGCCCTTCCAGCAGATGAGGCCTGACTGGAGATGTCCCAGGAGATGCTTTCACAGAGCCCACCAGATCCCTTGCACAAAGCAGGGGCAGGTTTTCCATTGGCTCGGGAGTCTCTCACTTTCTCAGCTTTGGGGCTGTTTCGCTCCATTCCTAGTGCTGTTCCAATGGCCCCTGGTCCAGGTGGTGACTCATTAATCAGCCCCTGCTGAGCTCAGCTGCTTCCCCAGGCTTCTCTGGGTTACCAGGACCTCCAGAGATGCCCCCATCCCTGCAGAGACTGCAGAGGCATCCCTTGCAGAGAGAAGCGAGGCATGGAGGATTGCTTTCCTTGCAAACAGAAATACTATTGGAATACTATAGTTTTTTTCTTTCTTTTCCCCATGCCTCCAGCCAGTTCTGCAGTTCCTTTATTTACAGATAGAATTGGAAAGGGTAAGAAATCATTTTTAACCCAAAGAACCTGAAGGGAGCTGTGAGCTTTTTCAAAAGACTCCAATTAATATGGCTCAGCCCAGAAGCAAAAGTTTGGAGAAAGACCTGGCTCTTTTTACTCATTTTTCACCCGTGGGTTCAATGTTAGGAGCCGCTGCTGACAACAGCAGTAATCAGAATCAAGCGCTTATCTGGAAGCAGACTCTGCCTCCACTGTACACCTCCTGGTATCTAAAAGGGGTGAACACTGATCACACAGAATCACTCTTCCAATGGCCCTCAGAGCTTGAGGATGCGCTGCCTTTTGTGCTGCACTCATCAGTGCCTTATGGTAGCCAAGGGCAGAGGATCATTGCTTGGGAACTGGAAGGTGCTGGATACCATCGAGTCCAACTCCCTTATATGACAGAGGAGGAAACTGAGGCACGGGGAGCCAAAGGGGCTTGCTCACACACACACGGGCTTTCAACTTGGGTTTGTTTCCAACTCCAAATCCATCACTTTCTCTGTGACCACTCTGCCCATGTTGCCCCTTCTGCAGGGTTATTGGCATCACTCCCATTTTCTTATCAGAAAATTGAGGTTCAGGAAAGCTCACTCACTTACCTGAGGGCCAGGCAGTCAGTGACTTAGAGTCACAGATGGAATCTCAACCCAGGTCTTGCTGACCCCAAGGCCAGTCATCCTTGTCTGACATAGTATGAAATACTCTGAACCTCACTGAGGGTCGAGAGGTCAGATGAAGAGAGTGTTAAGTGAGCGAGGAGATCATGAGGACATTGCCCTTTATTTCAGGAGCAAGGTTGCCTCTCACGTGAGGAGATAGTCTTCTGTTCCCATTCATGACTGTGACTAGCCTCTGAGGCCCCTGGAGCTCTCCCAACCTGTCCTTGGCTCATCACAGAAGCCCCAGCATGGCTGGCTTCCACGGCCTCATGCTACAGTTGGTGAGTAAATTTGTGACTAGATGCCATTAGCAGAGACATATTCTGTACACCCTGTAATTGGTTTAAATTTGCCTAATTATTGTGACATTTAAACCATCATTTGGAGCTGTCAGCCTCATGAAGCCCAGGCCCTAATGGCGGTTCCTAATGGCCAGGGGCCTGGTCTTCTAGGGCCTGCCTGTCAGTGTGCCCACTTTGGGGGGTGGGGTTGGGCAGGGTGGATGTTGATCTGTTTTATCTGGTAACCATCTGATAAACCCTCAGGTTTAGACACAGCTCCCAACACTCACTGTCCAAGTAACCATTCACTCTCTCATCATTCAATGCTGTCTCTATTTTTGTAAATTGTTCCATCTGAACAAGCTATTCCCCAGCTACAGTAACAGGACTCTCCTCTGGAGCCAGAATGGTGATGGCCTCAACAATGCCAAACCCATTAGTGCTCACTCACGTTCTAGACTGAAGGAGGCTGACCTTGACAAACACTTGTCAGGGCACACTCCTTAGCAAGCTTATTGCCAGCTCCTGAGGGAATATGATGGGGACCCCATCACCCAATGCAACATTGTCTCAATTTCTTATCCTCCTCTGTTCCCACAGCCCCCTAAGCCTCAGATTAGAGTCAGACTGAAACTTCCGGAGGGAGCTGCTTTCCCAGGGGGCTTGTAAGCCTTCAGCTGGCCAGCAGCCAGTCCCCACTGTCCCTCAGACCCTGGAGAGTGATGATGATAATGTGACCCCCTCCCAACAGTGTCCCAATGCGGATACGTCTCCGCATGTGCACACACAATGTAAGGAAACCAGGCCTTCAGCAGGGGAACATGCCAAAGCAGAGGTCTCTAGGGGCAGGGCAGCTGAACCTGGCTGTCCTGATGATCCAAAAGATGAATCTGCCTCCTTCCCAAAGCCTTCTCTCGCCCAGGAGAAGGTGTGGACCTTTCCTTCCAGCACCTCCTGGAGCACTGTCCTCACAGTTATCTTGAGAACTTACTTTGTGCTATGTGGTATTTTATTTATCTGCTCATGTTTCATGAGTGAATTTTTAAGAGCATTTATTAAGGACCAACTGTGCCAAGCACTGGGATACAAGCAGAAGACAACCTCTGCTCTCCAGGAGCTCACTGGCTAACTGGGGGAGACAGCAACAACTGCAGAGCAGCTGGGAAGGACCTGAAGCCCTCTGAGTTCAGGGGCTGGGGAGGGGGCAAAGTCCAGGGGTCCTTAGGGCTAGAGGTTCATGACTAGGAGTCTGGAGGGTGAGCCCAGATAGCCTTGGAATGCAGTGGTGGGGCTAATGCTAAGGGCTACTGGGTCTCCATCCTTTGAGAAGGATTTCAGGTGGTAGCTTCCAGATCAGCCAAGTGATGTAATACCCATGCCACTCATCCTGACCAGAGGCCCAGGAGAAAGGCGGCAAGAGAGATGGGCATGCCTCTGATTGATAGCATTTTCCTTCTAGCCTGTGAGCTCCTTGAGGAAAGGAACCGGTACTTCTAAAATTTTGTGTATGTCTCCTGGCAGCTAGTTGGTACAGTGGGCAGAGTGCCAGATCTGGGGTCAGGAAGACATCCTCCTGAGCTCAAACCTGGTCTATAGGTGTGACCCTGGACAAGTCACTTCACCCTGTTTGCCTCAGTTTCCTCCTCTGTCAAATGAGCTGGAGAAGGAAATGTCAAACCGCTCCAGTATCTTTGCCATGAAAACCCCAAATGGGGTCACAAAGAGTCAGCCTGAACAGCAGCAGCGACAAAACATCTTTCATAGCCCAGAAGAGAGCTCTTCATGCAGGGCACGCTTCAGCAAAGACTGTCGAATCGGTATGAGAAAACTGAGCTGGGCTTTCCCTGGAGAAGGTCACATGCCGAATGGGCCAATGACGCAAATGTGAGATCATTTCTTAAAGCAAATTAAGTATTTTCTCTTAAAAAAATCTGCCCCCATCCCCTTGAAGAAAAAAAAAAGAAAACAAAAGCAAAATCCTTATTACAAACTCATAAAGCCAAACAAAACAAACCCCGTCGTTGGCCGTGTCCGAACGAGACCCTCGGCTCTCCGGGTGGAGGTGGGCGCCACGTCCCAGCCCAAGCCCTCTGTTATCGCGGCTCCTCATTGCATTGAGCCAAGCGCTCAAGGCTTTAAAGCTGCTGCTTTTTACAATGTTGCTATTGTAGAAATAACTCTCCTGGTTCTGCTCATTTCAGTCTGCATCAGTTCATTCAGGTCTGCTGGGTTTTTCTGAAAACCCCCCCTCGCAGGGTCTCTTCCCACCCCATTCAGAGACCGATTTGCTCCGCAGATCCCCAGTAAACGAGGAGCCGCTAAGTTGCCAGCTCTTTGTCAGCACAAAAAGAGCTGCGATGAAGATTCTGTCCATACAGACCCTTTGCCTCTTTCTTTTTTCTCTTTGATCTAACGTGGTAATTGTGGGGAAAAGGTTTTCAGAGCTCAGTGCCTCGGAGGCCCAGTTTCAGCTGACTTTCCAGAATGGCGGAGCTCGGACAGCTCCACTAGCCACCTATCAATGAGCGTGTTTGTCCGAAGTCCTTCCATCAGCCGGCATTTGACTCGATTTACCTGTCAGGCGCAGGGCGTGGTGGGAACGTAATTTCTGCCAGACTGCATTCCCATGTTCTTAGAGGTTCTTGTCAAGCAGTGAGTTTGACAACTGTTTTCCTAAGTAACGTATCTTCTCAACTTGATTGTACACTAGGCTATCTGGTCTTTACAAACTTAGTCACAGTCATTCTCTTCCCACTCTTTGCTCTTCAACTAATGTGACTACTTGTTATTCTCCCGACTCAGCATTCCATGTCCCGCCTGTGTTCCAGCTTTCTTATATGCCTGGAACGTGCTGGATTGCCCCTTTTCCCTTTCAAATCCCTCCCTGCCCTCTGGAAGTACGCCCTGTTAGAATCCCACCTCCCTACTCTGCAAGTATGTCTTGTTAGAATCCCCTCCCTGCCCTCTGCAAGTACGCCCTGTTAGAATTCCCCTCTCCCTCCCACGCCAGAGGTGCCCTGTTAGGAGAATCACCTGTTGCTGCCACTCCAGAATTTATTTTGATGCATTATTTTTAACATTTTTTGGAGGGGCATTAGGGAGAGCTCAGACAACTCTCGGTGTTATCTCGACTCTGCCTTATAAATTGTTTAATCTTTTTTGTTGTTGTAGACTCTCTAGAGTTCTGTAAGCATACCGTCATATGAGCAAAAAGTGCTGATTTTGTTTCATCTTGCCTTTTCTTATTCGATTCCTTTTTCTTGTCTTGTTGCTCTAACTAGTACTTCTAGTACAATACTGGACGATAGTGGTGAATTGGGCAGCGTTGCTTCATCCCTGACTGGACTGGGAAGGCTTCTGGCTCACCCCCATTCGTGGCAACACTTGCTCTCCATTTTAGATAGATACTTCTTATCAGTTGAAGAAAGGCACCATACATGTCTATGCTTTCTGGTGATTTTAACGGGAATGGGGGGTAGATTTTGTCCAGAACTTTGTATCTCTTGAGATGGTCCTGTGACGTTGATTGTCTTTGTTACTGATGAGTCTGGTGTCCTCATAGCTTTCCCAGGCTTGAGCAAGCCCTCCATTCCCGGTCTAAATCTCTCCTGGTCATTGTGTATGCTCCTTGTGACATATTGCTGAAATCTCCCTGCCAGTATTTTATTTACGATGTTCACATCAATCTTCATTAGGGAAATTGGCTCATGGTTTTCTTTCTGCTTTTGCTCTCCCTGGTTTAGGCAGCAAAACCATGTTTGTGTCTTTAGGGGAGTTTGGTAGGACTTCTCTTTTAACTATTTTTTCCAACATTTTATATGGTATTAGAATTAATTGTTCTTTCTCGTCCTGGGGGTTTTGTGCCAGGAGCTTATTCATGTGAGCCCTTGTTTACCTTGCCATCTTCTTCCATCCCCTGAAGAAGCACAGTCTGCCAGACACTAGAGGGAGGGAGCAGGATGGCCTGACACAAGACCCCCTAGTTGGTATGGCCACAAGGCTGAGGACATCTCGGGCTTCAGTGGAGACGCCAATAGGGAGGACCTGAGATCTCTGGGATTCAGGGAGGTGAAATTTTCTACTAGAAGGGAATTCTGCAGGCTCTTGAAGAAGGAATGGGGTGAGGGTAGGGGAGAGTCTGTACATGGGTCAGAAAGAATTCTAGCAGCAGTAACCTCAGAAAACGGAGATGGTCACACGTCAGAGGAGCAGCCCCTCCTCTCCACTCACACAGCAGCCACCTGGCGCAGGGCCACTTATCTGGGCCTAGACGACTTTGGTGGCTTTCTGTCAGGCTGCCCTGCCTCATATGACCTGGCTCCAACTCACCTCCACAGCTGTCAGACACAGATCTGACTATATCACTACCCCCACTCAATAAACTCCAGGGGCTCCCTATTACCTCCAGGACTAATCCTCTGCTTTCTCCCCTCTTCCCTGTCTTCCTTCTGCCCTGCATTGTGCTCTGCCACTTTCTTGCTCTGCAAGCACTCAGCCCTCGTGGCCCATGAGCATTTGCACTTGCTGTGCCCTGTCTGGACACCTCACCTTCCTCGTCTCGGCCTCCTGAGCTCTGGTGCCTCCCCCTGTGAGTGCCCTGCTATTGACCATCTCTGACCATCTGTTTGCATGTTGTGTCCTCATTTCAGTGAGAGGCCCCTGAGGACACACTGGTTTTGCTTTCTTTGTCTCCTCAGTGTGTGGCACAGAGCCTGGCACATAGTAGGTGCTGTAGAAATGCTTGTTGATTGACTCCTGACTGGTAGATGGAGAGACGAGCTGAGGCAGGTGTTAAAAACATCCAGGCAGAGCTGGGAGGCCTGAAGCATTTGAGATTCCTGCTCCTTTCTGCTCCTCTCATCCCTTAGCACAGGCTTTTGCAGAGTTAAAAATAGGTCCCGAGTCCTGCTGGACACATCAGCCCCACGGATTTGATTCTGACTCATTTGTCCCCAGAAATTAGACAGCCCATGTGCTCCCTTCATCATTAAGTCCCTGGCTCACCTTGACCTACTTTCACTTGCCAGAAGATAGTAGGTTTGGACGTGGACCCAGCAAGGTAATTAATTTTTCCTCTCACAATGTGCTTCCTCTGGCAGCTTTCTTTGGGAGACACTATTCTTGAATCGTGTGTTGTTTTATGCCTTTGGTGTTCATTAGAAGAAAGTGTGATCACACACACACACACACACACACACACACCCATACACATATGCACACAGGCACATGCCCACAACACACACACACACACACACACACACACACACACACACACACACACACACGCACTGGGCACACCTGGACCAGGAGACTTCATCACTCTTCCGGGGGAGGCTTTACAGATTGGAAGAAGCATGAAAAGTGATGGCCGGACCTGAGGCTGGAGGGGCACGGCTCCCTGAAGAACCAGTCTCTGAGAAGGTGCCCTGAGAGGTCTCCCAGCTAAGGATGCTTGGTGATGGGGTCTTTTGGGGGCCACAGTAACCAAGAACACCGTGGGGAAAGCTGATACTGCTCTTACCAGACCAAATCAAACTAAAACAGCCACAGATCAGACCCCCTGGCCTCCTCCACATCCTTCCTCCCAGCAGAAGTGAGGTGGCTGGAGTGGAGGTCACTGTGCAGTGGGGATGGGGTGGGGGGCAGAGTCAGGAGACCTCATTTTGGATCCTGCCTCAGAATTTACTGGATTCCTGATCCTGGACAGTTATCGAACCTCTCTGATCCTTAGCTTCCCCCTCTGTGAAATAAGGGAGCTTAGCACAATGCTTGGCAACTGCCTCCCAACAAGCCTTCCCTGACAGCGTCATTGCAGAGGGATGCTGGTTGGAGAAACAGCCTTGGTCTCCAGGATGTGAAGACCAGAAAGTGAGGGGTGGGTGCCCAGTGTCCTCTGTGGAATTTCTCCTGAAATGATGGAAACCTAGCACTAAGAAGTACCAACTCGGAAGTTTGCAAAGTCTCTTATATATGTTTTTGCTTCTGGTCTTTGCCATAGCCCCGTGAGCCAGGGCTATTATTATTCCCATGTGACAGATGTGGACACTAAGGTTAAAAGGGATTAAGTGACTTGCCCAGGGTCACCTAGCTAAGGAAGGTCTGAGGCTGGACGGGAACTCAGTCTGACTCCAGGACCACTGCACCCTCTGCCCACTCAGTCAATAAACCTTTATTACCTCTCTGTGCGGGACATTGTGCTAATCTCTGGGGATCCATAGACATGGAGAACAGCCCCTGCCCTCCAGCAGCTCACAGTCTAATGGGGAGATAAGGAACTCTGTGCAAACAAGGCATATGTGGGATTGGAGACAATGAACAGGGAAGGAGGGCTCGGAGATGGACAGAGGCCGGAGAAGGCTCCTTGAGGAAGGTGGGATGGGAGCTGGACTCTAAGGACAGTGGAGAAGCTGGGAGGAGGAGGAGGAGGAGGAAGGGGGTGGGGCAGTGAGAGTGCCTGGATCTGAGAGAGGGGGCTTTGTGTGTAGCAGCCGGGAGGCGAGCATCGCCTCTCTTCCAGGTCTCTGGATACTCCCTGAGATCCCGAAACGTTCCTGCAATTGTGTTGGCACCAACTGACCCAGGGTCTGGTATATTGTAGGTGATCAATTAATGTTTGCTGATTGGATACGTGACTGATGGACCATAGGGAAAGAGTTTAAGCTTTCTGAGCCTCGGTTTCCCTTCACGTAAAATGGAGGTGATAGCGTTCATAGTGCTTCCTGCCTTGGACTGCTCTCAAATTAGTCTCATGATAAGGAAACGAATCTCAAATGAGGAAATGTCTAGAACGTGATGTTGCTAGCTTTTGTCTTTCTAGACTGGAGTCTCCCTTCCCTTACCCTTCCCTCTCCTCTTCTCCTCTCCCCCTCTTTCCTCCCCTTTCCTCTTCCCCTTCCCTCCTCCCTCTCCTCCTCTTCCCTACCACTTCTCTCTCTCTCTCTCTCTCTCTCTCTCTCTCTCTCTCTCTCTCTCTCTCTCTCTCTCTCCCCCCCCCTTCCTCTCTCCCTCCCTCCCTTCCTCTCTCTCTCTCCATAGTGGTTCAGATACTTACATTGTATGCTACATTTAGATGGTTTCCATGGCAACTGGTACTGCTTAAGCTAAGGTGAGAATGTAAGTTAATTTTAAATGAACTGATGGGGTTGGGTGGGGTGGTGAGAGATAATCAGGAAACTCTGGAACCCGCTCGATCTGGCTGATCAGCTTTTAAACTTCCAAAGTCAACCAACTCTCCTAAATCATGTTTTCTTCTTCACAATAACGATAAAGGTGATGTTTGGCTCACATTCCTTCCTCATTTCAGTGCTGAAAATAAAGAGCTCAGCATCCCACACGGTCTCCATCTTTGCAGTCCTGTCCCTTTGCTCAGGCCAGGGACTCTCCTAATGTGGGCTCCCCCTTAGCCTTCCTCTCCACCCAGACAGGCTAGAGTGAGGGACTCAGCCCCAGGACGCTCCCCCCCCCCCCATGGTGTTTCAGTCAGGATGAAGACTGCAGAACCAGAAGCTCGCTGCTCAGAATCAGTCCTGCTTAGCTCCAGGTCTTATTTTAAAGGAGAGGACAAGTGGCTCCAGCACGTTCTTGCCATAGGTGTGGCCCAATCCAATCCCTTCCTGCACCTGGCCTCACCTTCTAGCTCTAGATATTGTGAACCTAGAATGCATCTTTGATTCAGTTCAGTGCAACACGTTTCTAAACATGTTTATTTTAAAAACTGTGTGGGCCCCAAGAGGCAACAAATCAATTTAGTGTTTTTTCAAAACAGTCATATATTTAAAGAACAATTATAATTTTGATCATAATAATGTTCTAAATAAGTTACGCAGTATGCATACTGACGTTTCCAATCATGCCTGAAACTTCATCCAGATGCCTGAAGATTCTATTTCTATGAGCCCCCTTAGGCACCCCCAGCCTTGTGCTAGATCGTAGGGATACAGTGATAACAATGAGACCTATCCTGTCCCCAAAGAGCTCATGCCCTACTGTGTGTGTGTATGTGTGTGTGTGTGGGGGGGGGGTGCCGTTTTAAGAGCTAAAGCAGCCATGAATGAGAGAAAAAGAGAGAGAGAGGGAGGGGAGAGAGAAAGAGAGAGAGAGAGAGACAGAGACAGAGAGAGACAGAGACAGAGAGCTAGAGAGACAGAGACAGAGACTGAGAGAGACAGAGAGAAAGAGGAGAGACAGAGAGAGAGGAGAGAGAGGAGAGAAACAGAGAGAGGAGAGAAATAGAGAGAGGAGAGAAACAGACAGAGAGAGAGAAAGAGAGAGAGAGAGAGAGAGAGAGAGAGAGAGAGAGAGAGAGAGAGAGAAGAGAGAGAGGGAGAGAGAAAGAGGAGAGAGAGAGGAGAGAAACAGAGAGAGAGGAGAGAAACAGAGAGAGAGGAGAGAAACAGAGAGAGAGAGAGAGAGAGAAAGAGAGAGAGAGAGAGGGGGGGAGAGAGAAAGAGGAGAGAGAGAGGAGAGAAACAGACAGAGACAGAGACAGAGATAGAGAGAGAGAGAAGAGAAGAAGGGAAGGGAGCAGAGGGGAGGAGAGGAGAGGAGAGGGAGACCTCTGACGAGACTGGTCCGTTTCATGGGATGTAGCCCTCGAGTGCATCCTTCAAAGAAGCTAGGGTCACATAACATCAAATATGTTAAGGAATGTGCCTCCTCTGGTTTCTTCCTCAATTTCACCTCCTCATTTTCTTCATTCACTCACACAAGCAGTGATTGCTGGAGCAGCTACTCCATATGAAGCCCTAGGTTCTCCCCTTGCAGCTCATGCCTCCATCCTGGATCTTCACCTGGTCCTTTCAAGGAACGGTTCCTCCTGTCCTGTCTTCTCATTGTCTCCTTTCCCAACAAGTCTCCCTGGAACCCTGAATATCTGCTCAATGTCAATGTCCCGTCCCTCCTAAGGGCTTCATGATGAAGGCCCTTCTTCCTTGCAGCACTGTGACCTATTAGCTAGTTAAGATTAGAAGACTGTTTGATCCAATTTCTTTATTCCCTAAATGCAGGTTTGCACCCTGGCTTTGTTTGTTGGGAGGATCCTCTGGGTCCCTGTAGAACAGCCAAAGGAATCTGCATATCTAGCAGCCCTCACAAATGGTTGGCCAGCCTCTGCCAAAGGGCCTTCCAGGAAGGGTGATCTCTGACTTCCTAGGGGAGCCTGGTCCTCTTTGGGATGGCTCACAGGTTTTCCTGACGTCCAGTTGGTCTCTTTGAAGCTCCTCTCCAGTGTTACTGGTCTTGTCCTCCGAGACAAAACAGAACTTGTCTCTTTTCCAGATAGCAGTCCTTATAGACTTGAAGACAACTTCCACATCATCATTGTCTCCCTTACCACCCAAGGCCTCTATAACAAAAATCCCCAGTTGCTTCAAAACTTCTTCAGATGCCAGTCTCTCTTGCCCTCAGCATCCCTGGTGGCTGTCTAGCTTGTCTTTGTCTTACTTACAACATGGCATTGGAAGTAAAGATGACATTTCTATGGCCAGATCAGGTCATAAGCAGTAACATGCTCTTCTCTCTCTCCTCTCTCTCTTTCTCTCTCTCTCTGTCTCTCTCTCTCTCTCCCCCTCTCCCCTCTCCCCTCTCTGTCTCCGTCTCTGTCTTTTTCCTGGATCCAGTGTTAAGTTTTGTAATGACCATAATGCACAGTTTAGTCATTCATTTTTTCATTCATTCATCTATCCTTCATTCCTTCATTCTTTCATTGTGCACTTTATTTTTAACTCAATTAACTTTCCTCACACACATGGCCCCTTTTGCAGCATCCAGGCCAAATGATCACCTGATCTCTTCTTCCTTTGTTCTCATTACCCAGGATAGTCTTCTTTCTTGTGTCTCTCCTTTGTTGGTTCTTCCCAATTTTGCCTTCCCAATGCGAGTGCCCTGTTCTGTTCTCACATTCTGCTCCCCCCCCCCCATGCCCCCATTGAAATGTCATTGATTTCTAGGGCTTTAGTTATAACTTCCAGATGAATTCAATTGCACTCTTGGACATCTTGGTCTGGGCAGACCCTCCTCCCCCATGACTGAATCCAAACTCATCACCTTCCTGAAAACAAATACTCTTCCAACTTCTCTATTTGTGTTAATGATGCTAGCCACTTAAAGGATGTTATCAGAGGAGGTGGGGGTGGGGAAGCACATGAATGACCAGAAAAAGCCAAAGATTGTCTACTCATGTGAGGGGGGGGTGGTAAGAGATAAATGACATCCTAATTTCATCTTCAGGGATATTTATGCAATGGCCAGAGTATGAGGAAGGGACCTGGAATATTGGGTGGACTCTGGAATATTGGTGAATTTATGGGAAGTCATGGATGAGAGTCGTGTCAGATGGGTTCGTTCAGGGGATTGAGATCTTCATCAATGGAGAGACTACGAAGGTGATTACAGGCCCCTAGGCATGTTGGTGCCAGCATTCTTCAGATCACCCAGGCTCAAAAATCTCCATTTCATTCATGACCCTCCTCTCTTTTTTCATCCATCCCTCTCCTGGCTAATATGCAATATGTTACCAAGTTCTGGGCACACTCCCACCCACCTATTCCTCAACACTCTCCGTTGCTCCCACCGCAGCTTAGAATGCTGTGAATCTGAACCTCAGTTTCCACATTTGTAAAAGGAGTAGGTAGGACCAATTCACCTTGATGGTTCCCCCTACATCTCTAAGTCTGTATTTCTGTGATCAATCCTGCTATAAACCTTACATTTCTCCACACTTAGCCTTTACCTATTCCCGCCATCTCTTATCTCCCTCTAATCCTTGAAACAAACTACAAGCCCCAACAAAGCTAGACTTCTGGTTATTTTCCAAAGAAAGATGGGTCCCTCTTTTTTCTGTCTGCTTTCCTCCATGCCACTTGTTCTTCCTGAAGCACCTCCTCCACCCATCCCTCCTTCACTGCCACCCAGGATGCTTGCTCTTTTCACTCCCATCTGGACGTAACCCTTTATTCCTCTGCCTAACTTGGTCAGAGGTCAGCTCACTCATGTGGATGCTGCTTCACCCTTCTTTGCCTCTCTGACTAGACTATTAGCTTCTGGAAGGTAGGCTGCCTGACTGGTCCATACCTTCCTAGGATATATGAGTGTGCCTGACCCATATTCATTGTATGGCTAATAGTCAGTGAATGAGCTGAAAAGGAAGCCAGTGGAGCAGATATTTGCAGAGAATTGAGGGGAGGCCAAAGAGAGGCTAATTAGCAATGATATCCACCCTAAAATGCCCAGCCAATCCAACATAGGGGATATTGTACTTCCTGGGCACAATACTAATTGCCCAGTTTTCTCCTTCACCCCACCAGTGCCCCTGAAGGGGAGGTTTTGTCCTGGGGAGTTAATACCATGGCCAGGAGTTAGAGCAACTAAAAATCCCTCTTTTTCTTGGGGGAATGGAGGGAAGATGTATTTATCTTCTTGTTCTAGCACAACGGGTACATAGTAGGAAGATGTTAATTGGGTTGGTTGATTGACTATTAGACCTTAAACTGTGGACCCTCATAAAAGTAGAATAGGTAAGGGAACAGCTTCCCAAACCTTTCCCTCATTTAGTAAAGTCCTGGGTTGGGTTGGATTTGGGGGGCAGCCCTATGGACATCCACTGCCCATGACTGAGACCATGAAGGTCAAAGAGGGAGATGAGACAAAGAAAAGAAGTTTTCGATGAATTGATGGAGAAGCAATAGTGTGGGCCTTTCATCTAGGCCATTGCAGATGCTTCATGCAGGCTTGCTGAATGGTTACTATTAAGTAAAATACAAAAGCATATTTGGATCCTTTTTCTTAGTCCTTAAAATTGTAATCTGACACAAGGAGCAGCTGGAGACTCAGGACTGAAGGGCTCCATTGGCTCAGATGAGCATTGGAGCAAGCCCAAGTTAAGAAGAGGGTCCCATGGCAGGGATCCTGAGGGTCTCTCAGCCTGAGGAGGAGACAGGGGCTGTGTGCCCTGGGGCACACTGACTCTAGGCACCTTCCTGATCTGAAGGGGCTTCTTTCCCTCTGAGCCTCTGTTAGGAGAATGTATGCACACCTGTTTGCTTTCTTCACACAGCTTGACTGAGGGGTGGTCATCATCTTTATCCTCACCATCCTCCTCCTCCTCCTCCTCCTCCTCACCATCATTTTCACCACCATGACCATCATTCTCACCATCATCATCACCAACAGTTGGTGCTTTGAGATCCTGAGGTGAAAGTCTTTTCTCTAAGTTAACTGAAGAGACCCAGAAAGGTCATCGTGCCCTTTGGCGAAGGAAAGCTCTTAGATCTTCTGTGCTTGGGGACCCAAGGGCCCTGCCACTGCTGGGTGTGTGATCAACCTCCGAAACTGCAGGACTGAAGCTCAGCCATCCTCTTGACAGCCCTTCCCCCCTAGGACTCCAAACAGCTACGGAGGAGCATGGAGGACAGCGGGTGAGATCCAGGCCATGACCGAGGGGGCCGAGGCTGGGGTCTCGGATTCCTTGCCTTTAAGCAGGCCTTCCTCATGGCATCAGGCAGGATGGCTCGTCTGCTCAGATGACGAAGGATGCTGCAGACATTCCCAGGCAGAGAGAGGACATTTTTCCATTTGAACAACAGACTCCAGACACTTTTCCCAGGTAAATGACCTGCAATCTATTCTGTAATTATGACAAATTGGTGACAGGGCCCAGCCTGGCCTCGAGCACTCGTCCCTTCAGCGAGCCATAGCTTCTCCTCAAAACAGGGCCTGGAAGCCCATTTATCATCACATTTACATCAGCCACAATTTACCATCATAATTTTAGCATTAACCTTCCTCACCCAGTGCCTTCTGACAGCAGAGAGAGGAGGCAGCATCTTCTGTCCCCTCAGCAGCAGCTGAGAACCAAGTTCCTGCTGCCAGAAGACTGGGAGGCCAATGGGCCGAGGCATCCAAATTAGCGGACCCCTGCCCCCAACCCTCCCAAAGAAACAGCCAGAATGAAATCCCAGCAAGCATTGCTTAAGCACCTACTGTGTCCTCAGCATGGTGCTCAGCCCTGGGAATACACATGCAAGCTGAAAGAAAGACTGTCTCTGCCCTCAGAAAGCTCCCATTCTAGCAGGGGAAGATTACGCTTTAAAGGGGGCGAGAAAGGGAGGGGGAGGGGGAGGAAAGAGAAAGTTAGGAAAGAAGCCCGATGAGTCTTGGCAGGTGTGCTTGGATGGGCAGGGCTGGTGGATGTTCCACAGCTAAGTCTCTGAGGGAAAAACAAGTCATTACCAATGCTTTCTCCATCCTTTCCTTAAGTCCAGACAACCAACCAACCAACAAATCTTTGATTTGTGGCGTTTCCAGATGTCCCAGGTTAAAAGCTTCCACAGAACATTTAACAACCCACTCCAGAGAGCCCATATGAGCAGATAACAGCACACCACTGGAGGGGAGGGCTCCTCCTTAAAGTGAAGGGTCTGGGGTGGGGGATGGGGGTGGGGAGTACTGAATTTCCAGTATGAGAAGACCAAGGGGAGAGTAAAGATACTGCATGAAGAGGTTTCTGTGATCTGGTAGGGAAAGTCAGTAGAGTCAGGAAGGATGGAAGGAAGGAAGGAAGGAAGGAAGGAGAATTAGGGAAGAATTGAGGGAGGGGGGAGAGAGGAAATGTCCCCCAAATGAGGGGCCAGACTTGGAATGAGTAGATCAATATTCTTCCAGCACCAAGGAGGAGTAGTTGGAAGGAATTTCCCTTTGACAGGGAAGAGAACAACCAGGATAGACTTCAGGAAAAGGGAGGACTGAAGGGGAGGACCATCCTAAGCCTTAACATTACTCTTCTGTCTTAGAGGCCAGTAAAGGAGAGGAGCAGCCAGGTAAATCAGGCAAAAGCTGAGCTTCAGCATATAGATTCCCCCAGAACCCAAGAGGTGGATTAAATGCCTGAAGACTTTCTAATTGACCTTAGAGGTGATAAGGAGGGAGCCAGTGGAGCTTACTGAGCAGGGTGGTGACAGAGAACAGTTAGAAGGCTGTTGTCTGTGGTTCAGCCTGGAGGTGATGAGGACTTGGATTATGGTGGCAGCTCTGTGAGAAGAGATTGCCCATGAGAGATGTTAGGTAAGCAGAGGCAAGAGAGGGGATATATAGAGTATAGATGAGTAAGGAGGCAAGGACAACAATGAGGTTACAAGCCTGGGGACCTGGGAAGATGGTGGTACCCTTAGCACTAATAAGAGAAGCTGGGAAGAGGGGAAGATTTGGGGGAAAGATAACATGTTCTATTTTGGGCATGTTGAGTTTGAGATGCCAGTGGGAAACACAGTTCAATAAGTTGAAAAGGTAATTAGTGATGAAAGCCTGAAGCTCAGGAGAGACACTCTAGCTCATTCTATGTATTTGGGAATTATATGCAGAGAAATGATATGGGAGTTAATGAGACTAGTGATATGAGTTTATGGTTGGGAAAGAGAAGATGGTCAAGGAGAGGGATTTCAGGGATATCTGCCCTTTATGTGCATGGAATGGATAAAGCAGCAGTGAAGGAGAGAGAATAAACAATTACAAAGGTAAGAAGAGCAGCAGACTAGAGGAGGGTCATGAAAACAAGAGAACAGACACTATCTAATGGTCACCAGAAGTGAACACAGCAAAGAGGTCCAGAAGGAGGGAATCTGAGGAAAGACAACCATGCTTGGGCATAAAGAGATCACTGATAACTTTGGGGAGAAAACTTTCAACTGAATTATCACATCTTAAGTCAGATTACTATGTTAAGAGGAGAAGAATTGGAGTCACTCAGTGTAGATGGATCTATCAAGGAGTTTAACCAAAAGAGGAGGAGAGACATATTACCACAGCTAGTTGGGATGGTGGGGATAAAGGGAGGTGTTTTGTTTTTAAAGGAAGCAGGAGACAGAAGAGAGAGGGAGGGAGGGAGATGCTTTAGTTGAGTAGTTGGGGCATAAACCCAAGTATAGAGGGTTGAGGAAAGGTGAGGAAGAGGCAGCTTTGAGCTTAGTCAGCTCTTTCAAGAGGTTTTAGCAGGATGAAGTGAAGATTTGGGGTGTCTCTTTTTCTAATTTGTATCCCCAGTGCCTGTCATACAGTAGGTATTCATTAAATCTTTACTGAATTGAATTGGAGGATGAAATAAAAGATGGGGAAGGTTTCTGCTGGGTTTTATTCCAAGGATAGCTGTTTGTAAGTTGGGAAGGAAACGGAGAAGAGAGAAGCTGGAGATTCACAAGAATGAGGAGGTGACCACTGGTACCTCATCCTGAGTGAGGAGGAAAGATAGTGATGGAATAGGGAGAGGCAGTGGCCAAGGACGGTAGTAGGAATGCCAGTTGGCAGGAGCAGATGCGGACCCTGGGAAGGTTTGAGGAATGTGATCATCCACATCAGAGGGAGCTCCCACTTAATGGTCACCAGATATCCCAAGTGTGACAGATGAGAGTACAGCTAGGGGGTGGGGGTGGGGAGGGAAGAGAAGATGCCATCAGAAAATAAATCGAGGAGATGTCAATTCAAGTTGAATTAGGGATTCTCAAGCAGCAGAAAAGATCCAGCTGAGTTAGTGTACCCAAGGCCTAGGTCTGACCATGGTGCTCATTCCTCTGCTCAGAAACATCCACGGGCCCCCTATTACCTCTAGGTAAAACCCTCCACAATCTGCAGTCTCCTTAAGTCCCCAAACATATTTTCATTTCCTCTCCTTCACACGTGCTGCACTCAAGCCAAACTGGTCTAATGCTTGCTCCTTGAGCAGATCTTCGTCTCCTCCAGCCCGAGCTTTGCCCAATGCCAGCCTGGAGCACTCCCTCCTCTTCTCCATTTCTCAGTACCTTCTCTTCCTTTAGTGGGACCTTGTACCCCGAGCCTTTCCTAACCATGCCCCAGCTGCACTTATTCGGCCCCTCCCTTTCCAAACTACCTTCTAGTTATCTATCTTCATACATGTTGCAACATCCCAACAGAATATATGCTCTTTGAGGGCAGGAGTGGTTTCACCTTTGTCTCCACATTCCCAACTGGGATTATTCTTGGCAGACCAAGAAGGTACCTCCTTCACCAGCGTAGATTGCCAGTCCTCTGTAACTTTTCTGAGAATTTCCACTCCTTAAAGAGTGAGCTGGAGGCCAGGCTGAGACTCTCTGAACTTAGCTATTCTGATCCTCAGGACAGCAGGTAGTCAGGCTATGCTGTTAGTACTCAGTTAATGAGTGTATGTGGAGTTAAATTAGCCCAGTGCATGGCACATAGGAAGACTGATTAAATGCTTGTTGACTGGCTGAGTTGTGTGCCGTGGGTGCAGTTGCTTTGGTTTTGTGAATCTGTCATGTCTCAGAAGCTCCATAATGGAGGTGACTGGCCAGCCAGAGCTGAGGGCTCCAGCTAGGGGTCAGTGGGCCAGCAGATAGGGAAGGGTGAGGGAACAAAGGCTCAGGGACTGGGCTGGGTTTGGAGGCCAACAGACAAGGGTGAGGGAATGGCAAGGATTCCCTTAGCCATTGTTCTTGAAGGGTTGCAAAGGCCTTCCTCATCCCCGCCCTGTGATCCAGGCATCCACAGCGCCATTTTAATTTGCAGAGAAGACAGAGGCTCCAAGAGAGTCAGTGGCTCACCCGAAGTTGTGTAAGCAGTGAGCATCAGAGCCAGATTCAAAGCCAGTGTCTCCTGACTTCAGCATCAGAATACTTTCCACCTGGCCACTCTGCCCCCATTGAGAGTCAAAGAATCCAGTCATTTCAGAGATCAAAGGCAGCTGACTGAGTGAAGCCTCTCCACCACAAATTCAGTACCTGGCACAGTTCCTGGCATGTAGTAGAGGCTTAACGAATGCTTGTCAATGACTTGAGGACATGGCCCTGGCAGCCAGTCCTCCTGCCAGGGTTGCCATGCTTCTCAGAGGAGGTGTGTTCCAGTGTGGCCCAGCCAAGGAAGTGCCAAGGAAGCCTTCATCTGACTCCACACTTTCCATCCACTTCTGGTTCTCTCTTCTGAGGACAAGCTGGAGCTGTCTGATTCTCCTTTCACATGACATACTCAGAGCTAGCATTTCTCCAGTGTGCTGAGGCTTTCTTTGCACATTTGGCATGCTCCCTCTTTTAATCCTCATGACCCCCCTGGAGAGGAGGTGCTCTTATGATCCCCACTGTCCTGGAGAGGAGCCTGAGGCAGGTAGAGGTTAAGTGAGGGTCTACGTCTTCCTGACTACAAGGCCAGCACTCTGCCCACTCCTCGCTGCCTCAGACTCTCTAGTCTAGATGAAATGCCCTCTAACCGTCCCTCTCTCATTTTATATTTGCGAACTTATTTTTTCTAACCAGAGTGTAAAATTCCTTCGATCCCCACTCAATTTCATCATATTAGATTCGTCCCAGTGTTCCAGCCCGTTGAGATCTTTTTGGATTCTGATGCTGTCATTCAGTGACTGAGTTCTTCTTCCCAGCTCAGAGGCAGCTCTAAATTTGATGAGTTTGCTTCTCTGCCTGAGCTCCCTCTTCAGATCTCTTCCCTCCTCCTCCTCTCCTTCTCAGAATCTCCCTAAATCACCCTGCACTTGTTCTTTCTTAACTCCCAGCTCTGAGAAGAGCTGGCCCTTCTTCCTGAGCCAGCCCAACCCTTCTCTGTGCCTTTGATAGCATATCCTCCTCTCTACCTACTCAAGTCCTCCCCATCCCCCAATCTACTTCTCATCTAAACTTTCCTGTTTCCATCAAGGGCACAACTCCCTTCCAGTCTCGAGGTCTGTAACCTCAGCATGTGTCCTCAGGTCCTTATTCAGCATCACGCCACATATCCAATCAGTTACTAAATCTTGTCATTTCAGTCTCCACAAAATTGTTTTTCTTAAGCCCTGATCTGATCACAGCACTCCAATACTCAATAAAGGCCAGGGGCTTCCAATTGCTTATAGGCTAACATATAAACTCCCCTTTTTAGCTTTTAAAACTCTCCACACGCTGTATTCCAGCCAAATTGGCCCTCTCTGCTCCTCACACAACACTCTGTCTCCCATTGCTGTGCCTTTAGGGAGATTCTGAGATGAGAAATAGGGAAGAGCAAGGGGCTCAGACAGAGGTGGCAGCACCATCATCAGCTTTGCAGCTGGTCCTGTGCTGGGAGGGAAAATGAGCATGATGGAGGCAGAGTCCACGACTTATCACTGCCTCATGGACTCCCGCCATGATGCCTTTCCTGGGTGTCCCAGCCCAGCACCTGCTGATTCCCTCCCTCTCAAACTATCTTGCATTTAATCACTTTGTCATTGTTTCTCATTACGCTCTTTATGATTATTCTGGCTATACTGGATGTGTGTCTTTGTCTTCCCTGGGAGAATGTATGCTTCCTGGGGAAGGAGATTGCTTTGCCTCCTGGAATTCTACCCCCAGTGCTAGCATGGTGCTTGGCACACAGTAGATGCTTATTAAATGTGTATGGATTGATTTTTTCAATATTCTTTTATCCATTGGTTTGTTCCTTGCCACCTACAAATATGCCCAGGTCTTCTTCTCTTTATAAAATGTTCACGTGGAGTCCTCTTATCCCCTTAAGGCCTCCAGAGGTATTTCTTCTCCCTTTCACAGCCAGACTCCAGGGAGCCATTAACACTCATTACCTCCCTTTCCACACCTAGCACTCACACCTCAATCCCTTGCTGACTGACTTCTGACCTGAGCATTTGATTGAAACTGTTCTTGCTAGGGTTATCAATGATCTCCTAACTGCACAATGCACAGGCCTTTTCTCAATCCTAAACCCACTTGAGGTTTTTGACACCTCTGTCTCCCCTGCTTCTTAGGTCCTCTCTCCTCTCTGGGGTTCCATGACCCAGCTCTCCTGTGTTTTTTTTTCTCTCTGAGAGCTGCTTTTCACACCTCCTTTGAGCAATCATTGTCAATGCCCCATTCTTTAAGAACATGTGCCCCTCTTCCCAGGTTTCTGTCCAGGCCCCTCTTCCTTTCTCCATAATTATGCCTCCCCCCATCCCCACCAAGGTCCATACTCCTCTCCATGAAGGTTACTTTAAGCTGTATCTAGCTTTCATCTTTCTCCTTGAAAATGAGTTCTATTTCACTTACTTTCATTTCACTTCTGTTTCACATACTCACCTCCATGTCTCATTGGCATCTGAAACTCAAGGATGCAAAAGAGAACTGTTGTCAGCCTCCCCCTTCCTCCAGACTCACCGTTGTGTGTGGACGGCAGCACCAGATTTCCAATGGCAAGGTAGGTTTGCAAGCTCAGAGGCACTCTTGAGTTCCCTCCTCCTTCCCCACAACCAACGAGTTGTGGGCTTGGTTAGTCCTATCCCAGGTCACTCTCACCTCCATCATCTTTGGGCCTCATCGGCCATCGTTTGCCCTGTTGTGGTAGCTTCCCTGGTGGTCTTCATGGTCTCCATCTTCCACTGACCAGATTGGAATTGCTAAGACACGTGATTGGTCATTGTACTCCCTCCTCCAAAAATCCAGTGGATCCTTCTTGCCTAAATGATAAATCCTGGGTTATTCTTCTTAGGGAAAGAAGAAAGAAACAATTCACTTTGGACTGAGTTTATTAGTCAACATTTGACTTTGATTTGACCATGATTTTGTTGGCTTGTTTCTTGGTCAGACTGCAGGGAGATGAGCTTTGTATAGTCCTTCTGAACTCATGGTGGCATGGGGTGCAACTCTGCCTTGATGCACATTCAACAACCTTGATGACTTTATGTGTCTCTCTGAATGGAAGGCCTGACAGTTCTATCCAGTTATCTACAGATGTCCTTGCAGGCACCACCGTTATGTTAGCGAGATAGGGTGCTGGTGGTGCAAATCTGGAAGGGTAAGGCTGCTTGCAAAGGTTAAGTGGGGAATGGAGGAGGTTTAGCAGGAAAGCAAAGAGGTTCAGTGGATGTGACGTCATTCAAAGAACACTATTGACTCACCTTGTGAGCAAACAAGGGCTCCTCTACACTCTCTTTGTGTAAGTACTTCTTCTTCTCTTTAGAAAGGGAACTTGTACAAATGGAGGCTGCTGCATTGGTGGCTTCTGGTTGTGATAAGCAATAAACAGACCAATCCCACATAGCGGCTTGAGCTACCACTTTGCCTTTTTTCTGCAGACAAAAATCCACACATCAGTGCCATTTTGAATCAGGAGGTAGGTTGCAACAGTCACTTAATGCTTTGGCTAAGAAAAAGGCCATTTCAACTGAGAGTAGAAACAGCTCATTGCAGATCCCAGTGTTTCCTGTATCATTGTAGCCTTCCTCCATAGGTTACACCGTGGTTCTGATGGGTGGTCTGGCCCTGAACACAAATTCTCAGTCCCACCATCTTCCCATTCCCACTGTTCTGCAACTTTGTAAAGTGCTTTGCAAATCTTAGAGTTCCACATCAATATTAATGATAATTATGAATGCCTTGTGGCCAGGGTATGGGGGGCTGACTCTCATCCCAACCTGCTGGCTGCTGGAAAGGATGAGTTTGGAGCTGGCAGGGGGGATAGAGGAGAGGAGGAGACAGGCCGCTGTTTCCTCTCTCCATGGTTCTGAGCTAAGATGCAGGGTTGATCCCCTGGGTGGTCTCCCCATTCTCATCTTGACTAATGAGGGATGCAGGCCATGGCAGTGCCAGTGCCAGGGAGGAGCAATCTCTCACCCTTATTCCTCCTGGCACAATAGAGTCATGACCAAAAATTCTAACTCAAAGGGAAGAAGGAAGAGGGTGAGCTTGGACCAGAGAGGGCTGGCTCCCTGCCATTCCCTGGCCCACTGTGGCTCCCTACCCACAGTCTCTGGCTTGGCTTCTCCCTTTTTTATTTTTTCAGGACTTAGATCCAGAGCATTATTTCCTAACAGACACATGTCAATGGATATATTAAAAAAGAAAAAGAAGTTGCAAGAAATCTGTCAGATGCCTGATGCACATTAAGGCGGGAGCTGGAGGTGGAGACCTGGCAGACTTAACAGAAAGATAGAAAATAAACCTGCCATATTAAGTGACATTTCCAGAAAGCAGAATGAGAATTTTTTCCCTGCTCTGCACCTCCCCCATTTCAATAATCCTTCAGCTCAGGTCTGGTCAGTCAGTTCCCCCATCCCCACTGGGACCTTTAGCTCAGGGTCTGGTCAGCCTGCTCCCCCCATCCCCATTGGACACTTTAATTCAGAGTCTGATCATCCTGTGGGGCCCCTCACATTGGGCTCTTTAGCTCAGGGTCCAGCCAGCTAGTGCCCAGTCCCACTTTAATCATTCCTGTGTCTCCCTTCCCTGGTTTTCTCATCTTTTTTTGGAGCAGACCCTCTCCTGGCAGTACCAGGTCTTGGTTTCAGCTCTAAAATGTCAGTGGAGAACAGTGACAAAGCTCCCACTGTGCACAGAATTCTATAGATTCCTAGGACAGCAGAGGGAAGAATGTATGTGGAAGTCATTGAGTCCATGGCCCCTTCATCCTACTGGAAAACTATAGGGAAAACTAGTTCCCAAAAGTGTTGAGTGACTTATACCAAGGTCGCACAGTGACTTCTTTGCAGTGCTGAATGTGTGGTGATGGGACGGTATGCCATCTCTCTGACAAAATCACAGATAATAACTTAAAAAACCCCAACAGGACATATTCAGTTTGTGTGCTTAAGAGATCTTCTGATCAAGTCTTTGATCTGGGGTCAGGGGAGTCACAGGGGGAAAAGGAGAAAGAAGAAGAAACCTCACCTGTTTACCATCTCCCACCATGGAGCCATCAGTACTTCACTGGCTCCTCTGATGTGGACCCTCTTTCCAAAGGACAAATCGCAGCCCATCTTCAACTTCTTGTCCTGGAGGCTTCTTGCCTATGCCTCCCATAAATGGCCCACAGGCTGCCTGGTTCCAGGTAGGTGCTATCTGAAAGCAGCTACATGGTATAAAGGATAGTGCATTAGACCTGGAGCTGGGAAGACCTGAGTTCAAATCTGACCTCAGACATTTACCAGCTATATGATCCTGGGCAAATCACTCAACTTTTGTCTGCCTCAGTTTCCTCAACTGTCAATGAGAATAATAATAGCACCTACCTCTTGGGGTTTTCATGAGGATTAGTGAAGTGCCTGTCACATAGTAGGTGCTATATATATATATATATATGTTAGCTATCATCATCATCATCACCATCATCATCACCATCATCACCATCACCATCATCACCATCATCACCACCATCATCATCATCATCATTGTCACCATCACCATCATCACCATCACTACCATCACCATCATCACCATGACCATCACCATTGACATCATCATC
>CM053583.1:423918036-423934352 GCA_028627135.1 Pseudochirops cupreus | reverse complement strand
TGATCTCTTTGGGATATAATCCCAACAGTGGTATTGCTGGGTCAAAGGGTATGCAATGATTTATAGCCCTTTGGGCATAGTTCCAGATTGCTCTCCAGAATGGTTGTATCAATTTACAACTCCACCAACAATGCATTAGTGTTCTAATTTTTCCACATCCTCTCCAGCATTTGTCATTTTCCTGTTTTGTCATCTTAGCCAATCTGACTGGTAAAATGTGGTACCTCAAAGTTGTTTTGATTTGTATTTCTCAAATCAATAATAGTGATTTAGAACATTTTTCCATATGCTTAAAGATATCTTTAATTTCTACCTCTGAAAATTGCCTGTTCATATCCTTTGACCATTTATCAATTGGGGGCATTCCCCTACTTTCAATTTTACCAGGGCTTAATAACAATAACTGACATTTATGGAGCACTCTCATATGGGCAATGGGTCCAGTTTGCATACTCAACCTGGGCATGCATGTAGCTATAATGATGAAAACAAATTCAGGCATTGAATGCCAATGTATTGATTAAGTTACAGGATTGATTCCATTTTTAAAATGTAAACTCAATTTTCAACTTTATCTTACATGTCAACACACTGATTTGAAAATTAAAGTGACAGTTTGTTGTTTTGTTTTTTGTTGTTTTCCTGGCCCTGGGAGTTAGAGTCTAATGAGTAACAATTAAAATGGTTTCTTCCCCCTCTCTTCTCTCTAATATGAAAGTTAACTCTCTGCTCTTTGTGACATTCAGCCTGTAATTACTGTGTGGTAAACAAAATTGAAATAAAAACTCCAAACATTCATCAACTGTATCTTACCAATCAATCAAATGAATTTAGAAAGGCATCCCAGTTGGTATTTTTTTTAATAAAGCTAACACCACTGAAGCAGAAAAATTACCTAATGAAATGAAACTCTTCTTCTTCACAAGATCTGGAATTAGATGCAACTACTTGCAGTTCTGCCTACATAGCAAAGAAAAAGAGTGCATTGTGCTTAGTGCCTAGTGCTAATTTCCATCATATTTTTGTAGGAAAAGATTAATGGTAAAGTGATGGCAGCATGGATTGAGAACAAGAATGCTTGAAGAAGCTATCATATTTTGTCCTACCTTGTCTGATATTTCTAGTACTTCTTTGAAATCTCCCTCCCCCTTCCTTCCTTCCTTCCTTCCTTCTTTCCTTCCTTCCTTCCTCCCTTCCTTCTGTCTTATTCTCTCTCATCTCCCTCCCTCTCTCATCCATTTCCACCTCCCTCCTTTCCCTCTTTCCTGACAAATATCTATTAGGCACTTGTTATGCACCCTTCATCACTATTAAATGCTCTGGAGATGCAGAGGGGGAAAGGGGGAAATATTCTCAACTCTCAGGAAAATTGCATTCTATTGAGAGGGAGGTTTATGCCTGCATACAACAAGCATACGGGCAAACAAAGACAAATATACACACGGATGCACATTAACATATATGTTTATGTGTATATTTGTATGTGCACATACATACATATATACATATGTACATATATACATATATAGTAAATACATACCAGTCGGGAAGACAGAGGCTCTGATAACTATGGGAATCAATCAATTGACAAGCATTCAATAATAAATTACTATGTTCCATCTGCTGTCCTAGGTGCTGACCTAGTTCTCACTACCTGAGCTTCAAAGAACATCAGGAATTCTAAGAGCAGAGGAAAGGAAGGATGCATTCCATGCATGAAAGGTGACTTATACAGGTATAAAGAAGGGAAATAGAATATTGGGTACAAGGAGAAATTAGTAGACCAGTCTGACTACAAAGTGTGTGAAGTGGAGAACTATGAAATCATCTTGGAATCTATTTTTTATCCATTAAATTATGAACTCAAGGACAAGGACTGTCTTTAGTTTTTCTTTGTAGCCTCAGGGTTTAGCACAATGCTTGGCACGTGGTAGGCACTTTAAAAATGCTTAGTGACTGATTATCTGTTTGAATTATCTGGAGCCATATTGTGAAGAGCCATAAATGCCAAACACAGGAGTTTGGGTTTTATCTTAGAGGTCATAATTAGCTACTGGAGCTTCTTCAATGGGGATGTGAGGTAGCCAGATCTCTGCTTTAGTAATATCATGACGGAAGCTCTGTGACACGTTGGGTGAAGAGAAGAGAGGGACTAGAAGCAAAGAGACAAACTGGGAGTCCTTTGAAATGTTTTAGGGGAGAAGTGATGAAGTTTTGAGCTGTGGGGGGTAGGTGTGTGACTGAAGAGAAGGGGAAATGTTTGGAATCTATTGTAGAGGTAAAATGGTGTGACTTGGCACCCAATTGGTTATGGCCATGAGAGAGAGGAAAGAGTCAAAGACGATTCCAGAATGAAAAACCTCATTGACTGGAAAGAGAATGGTGGCCCCAACAGAAAGGGGAGGGGGGAGGGGAAATGTGTGTGTGTGTGTGTGTGTGTGTGTGTGTGTGTGTGTGTGTGAGAGAGAGAGAGAGAGAGAGAGAGAGAGAGGGAGGCAGAGAGAGGGAGAGAGAGAGAGAGGCAGACAAAGACAGACAGAGACAGACAGAGGCAGGAACAGAAAGACAGAAAGTTATGGCGTACGCAGGTATGAGTACAGCTGTGGATTTCTGTATTTTAAAAGGATTTTACAGAGGAGAGAAAGAATATGTATTGAGTTTGAGATGTCTATTGGAAATTCAATTAGCAATGTCTAACAGACAGTCAGTGACATTGAATTGGCACTCAATAGAGACTGGGGTTAGATACATGGATCCAGCATCATCTCAGAGTTTCACACTAGGTTTCTGGTTTAAAAAAGCTGTGGAAGGAATGGGGAAAACAAGTGGAAAGGGGTATATGTGTTTATGTCTTCAATAAGACTTAATTGGGGGTAGAAAACACACTTAAGGCATATTGCCTGTGTACCCTGAGCTAAAAAGAGAAGAACAAAATTCAATTGTCCAAACTCCACTAAGATTAGACTGTCATTAACAGAGAAATGATGGCTGAGGTAGAAATGAAAGGCTCCTGAGGCAGGGTGGGAAGAGGGGGAGTGAGCACAGAGGAAAACTTGGCCTCCTGCAATGTGCTCCCTGGATTCTGGGAAGGCAGATTCCAGCAGGGTTGGAGGAAAAGTAGGTAAGATCTCATAAAGTAAATGCTTCAGGGGAAGTCATCTTGGGAGGGATGGGATATGATCAAGAATAAAATTCCAAAGATACAAAGGGAAACAATTCTGAAGAGAAGGAAAAATGGGTTTTTCTGAAGAGAGCAATGTGGATCCATGAAGGATTCATCAACTCAATGAGGATGTTAACAATGTATAGGAGACGAAAAAAAGGTCACTCGGCTGAAGATAAATAGAAGAGTGTGTCACTGCAGTATAAGGAATGCTAATGCTCTGAGTGAGCTGAGGCTAATAAGGGAAGTACACTGTCAGGAGGGCATCACCAACAGGCACTGGAAGCTAGCTTAGGTGTTGGTTATCCAGAGACAAGACCTCATTGGAGAGAGCCAGAGACTCCCTCCCACACAGTGGGTATACCAGGATCGTGCACTCTGACCTAACACAGAGGCCGTTAACCTCATTTGTGTCATAGACGTCTTTGGCAATCTGATGGAGTCCATGATCCTCTTTTCAGAAACACTTTTTTAAATGCATTTAATCAAAAGCATGGGGTTACAAAAGAAACCAATTAGATGGAAATGTAATTCAGAAAATAAAAATAAAATGAGTTTATGGAGCCCAAGCTAAGAGCCTCTGATTGAGAAGACAGATGCACGATGGAAGCCTTAGAGTTCATCTAGACCCATCTAGTCATGACAGATGAGGAACGAAAGCCCAGGAAAGTGAAGGGACCTGGCCAAGGGAAGAAGCAGATAAAGAGCCTGGATCTTCTGTCTCTGGCAGGGGGGAAGGGGGGGGGGGGTTGAAGATCCATGATATCCTTCCGTGCTGCCCCTGGAGCCAGGAGCAGCACGAAGCTACTCTTGAAGGGAAACCAAATGAGCCAGAGAGTACCCTGTGAGGAAGACTAGTGGCTATACTTCCTTCACCAAAGTAGAGAGCATGGTTTCACAGCATAGTCATATGTAGAGATGTCAGGTCTCTGGGGCATCCATTGCCCTCTACTACCAACCAAAGGAAGACCTTCTTAGCCTTCTTCCCTACTGTTCTATAAGGAAATACTGTTCTGTAGCACACTAACTGTTCTCATTGGCCACATCTGCACACTCTGATGGAGAAAATCAACAAACACTTTTCATTAAGAAGGTTAAGCTGAAGAGAGAGACAGAGAGACAAAGACAGAGAGAGACACAGAGACAGAAACAGACAGAGGAAGAGACAGAGAGACAGAGACAGAGAGAGACAGAGACAGGGACAGAGAGACAGCGAGAGAGAGACAAAGACAGAGAGAGACACAGAGACAGAGACAGAGGAAGAGACAGAGAGAGAGACAGAGACAAAGAGACACAGAGACAGAGACAGACAGAGGAAGAGACAGAGACAGAGACTGAGAGAGACACAGAGACAGAGAGAGAGAGAGACAGAGAGACAAAGACAGAGACATAGAAAGAGACCGACAGAGGAAGAGACAGAGAGAGACAGAGATTGAGAGAGACACAGAGACAGAGACAGACAAAGGAAGAGACAGAGAGAGACACAGAGACAAAGACAGAGACAGAGACAGAGAAGGGAAATGCAGAGAGAGAGACAGACACAGAGACAGACAGAGACAGATACAGAGACAGAGAGACAGAGAGACAGAGAGATAAAGACAGACAGAGAAACAGAGACAGAGACAGACAGAGGAAGAGACAGAGAGACAGAGAGAGACAGAGACAGAGAGAGAGAGACAAAGACAGAGAGAGACACAGAGACAGAGGAAGAGACAGAGAGAGAGCCAGTAAAACCACTTTAGCAGATGGCCTACACTAGACAGAGGATAACTGTGGAGTCTCAAACCCTTTGGTGGTTAGAGGGCATCCACCCCAAGCATGTGAAGACTTCCCCTGACAGAATGGGCAGATAAGAACAATCTGTTCTATTGGCCATGAAGGGGACTGAAGCAGGCATTGTGGAGCATTCGGAGTTAGGTCAAATGTCAGTGATGCCGAGGTCATTCACTGCATCCCAGGCCTTTTCCAGTCATGCTGACTTTTGTCCTGCCATTGGACTTTGATGACTCTGGTGGAGAGAGTGAGGCTGATGACTTTGCACAGTTCTGCCTCACTTAAATCCAATTCACTAGCAAGTGAAGACATCGCCCTATCAGAGCCTTCCCAAATATTAGCTTAATGCTGAATTGTTGTTCATCTTTCACTTTCCAAAGAGGACCAATGACATCACAGGTGAGGTCAGAAAGGTTAGCTATTACTGCCAGGGGCAAGATTTGAACCCAAGTCTTCCTGACTGTGAGCTCAGTAACATACCCACTATGGCACACATATTGAGTTCACACAGCTCAAAATGAATAGACCTTGCTCTTAAGGACCCCACTATCTCATATGTGAAGGGCAAAGTATATAAGAGATTAGCATCCAAAAGAGGAAAAAAGTGAAATGGGAGATTGAGGTAAAATATTATGAGGAAGGAATTTAGAGAGGGACTGATCATATTCACCTATGAAGAAGGAGAAAATGGAGTTCGGAGAGAACATCCCAATGGAGGTGGCCAATGAATATGGTCCCTTAAGAAATCAAGAGGATTCCACAGCAGACAGAGATAGGGAGGGACAGAATCTACCGGTCTTGGGAGGTATTGCAGGTGAAGGTGCAGAGATGGAAGGGATGAGGGGAGAAATGTTTGACAAAGATATGGAAATGAGAATGGGCCAGTGGGGCTGCAAAGTAGATGAAATGAAGCTGAGCACAAGGCAAGACTAAACTGTTAGATTGTATTATATTGCTTAGAGCACTGAATACCAACATCTGCAACGTACACCATGATCAGTTGACATTTTTGTGATGGTTATTTTGCTTGTTTGTAGGAATAGAATAGATGAATACCACAGCTCTCTGGCAAATTTCCACAGCATAAATCACATCTCAAGCCTTATTGCTGTTTTGGAGTCAGAGGCATTAGGGGGAATAGAATTCCCCAAAGGGCTACGTGGGAAAAGGACGTTATTGGCCAAACAGCCCAACTACCTTCTGGGAAATGTAGCTTGGTCAACAGACCATGGTTGTCATCTATGGGACAATGTCATGAATGACTAAATATGATATGCCAAGTCGTGTTTTCCAGAGCTTAAAGCACTCTCTCACTACTAGTCATGGTTCTTGGGTCTCATGCCCTTGGGACAACAACAGGGCCATTATCCTACAGAGGAAGCAAGAGGCAATAATGGACTGAGTCAAACCAGTGGCATCAGGACCATTGAGAAGCTTGAAGCCAGTGAAGCCTGAGATCTGAGTTACAACCTGCCATACTCTGCACACAGAACTATGTGATGACTTGTCCAGAGAAGAGAGGACTCTAGGGAAGTCACTGACCTAAGTTGTGTGCCATCAATGAGACCTAACCATCAAGGCACTGAATCTGAGACTTGAGAAGGCCTTCTGACACTACCCAGGACACCGCACTCCTACATCTGAAAGCCCTCTACAACATTCCAGGCTCCTCCTGCAGGGCTTGTATCCCAGGGCAGTCAGTGGCTTTCCATAATGACAATAAAAGGTTCCCAATTGTTGTTGAGAAGTTCAGGGTTATCCTATGCCCAGAGCAGACTTTCTGGGGTAGTGTGACCTGTGAGGAGTATCTAAACTACTAAAGTCATCCCAGAATTGATATGGGAAAAGGAGAAAGCTGGGGCTTCCCATCACCACCTTTCAACTGTGTCCTCAACCCAGTGTGTGCACAGTGTGGCATGGTGTCCCTACCCTAGCTGAACCTTAAACAAATCAAAGTAACTGGAATCTTGGTGCCAATTTCTCACCTCCATAAGATTTATTTCTTGTCTGATCACACCATCTCCCTTCTCAGAGTCCTTACCTCACCCTCTGCAACAAGCCCTCCCAAAGCAAAATCAGTCATGGACGACTCATGATGGTCAAACCCAAAGTCTTTCATGCAGTCTTCATCTTGTCCCTTTGAAGCATTTGGCATTGTCTGTACTCACCTTCTTTTGGGCCTTCTCTTCCCCATTGTCTCCCATGTCACTGCTCTCCGTCTCCCTGTCTCTGTCCTCCACTTCCCCAACCATCTCCTCCTCCTTCTCCTCCTCTTCCTCTTCCCTGTCCTCCTTCTGCTCTCTTCTCTTTGAAGCAAGTGAGTGATTTTTACAAAGTAACAATAATAAAGAATGGCATTCTAGACATGGAGACACCTTGCAAAGGGGCAGAGTCAGGAGAGAGGATGTTTTTGTTGAGAAAGAACAAGGAGCCTCTGATATTTCCCTAGAAAGTGAGGGTAGAACCAGATCACAGAAAGGCTTGGAAAGCCACACTGAGAAGTCTGCGTTTTCTCTTTCAGGTAAGTGGGAGCCAGTGAAGCTTTTTGTGTGCGTGTGAGCAGAGAAGGGTCACTGTTAGACCTTGGCTCTTAGGAAGCATGGAATGGAGTGGGAAGATTGGAGAGAGGGAGGCTGGTGAGGAGGCCATGGCAGTAATTCTGGGGAGTGATGACAAATGTCTGAGCTAGAGCTGTGACTCCACAAGTGGAGAGAAGGGCATATATAGGAAAGACATTAGGGTGATAGAGTCTCCAGGACTCGGAAGCTAATTGGATAGGACAGGGAGAAGGGAAGAGGTATTTGAGAAGAGGGGTAAGGTGCTTAAAGGGCTTGACCTGGTGTCTCCTCAAGTGATTTATCTCCCGATTTGGATTTAAAAAAAAAAAAAGATTTCAAGCTAGAAGATAGAAGTTAATGAGCTTGCCAAACCCTTGCACCAAGTCTTAGGGTTGGACATTGAAAGTGCAGTCAGGTAACTGCTAGGGCTTTGTAAATGATGGTGGTCAGGAAATCCCCAGAATCTTACAAGTGGGCATAACAGCCCAGAGGCCCAGAGCTTCTCTGGGCTGGTGACCAGGGCCCTGCCCAGCTCCGGAGTCACCACTGCAGCCTCCCCAGCTCTCCCTCCAAGCGCATTTATCAGAGCTACTTGGCTCCAGTGACTTGTGATTTCATGAGCCTTCACTGCTAATCCACCATATTGAAGGGGTTTTTCTTTGAACCAAGAACCTCATCCAGTACAAGCAGTATTGAGCCCCTTGTCCTGCCCTGGCAGGAGCCAGGGCCACATATGTCTCCCTGTCAGACAGGTAAGCAAGTCTTCCATGATGTAGCCACAGTCTATCCCAGGCCCAGCAAATGGGCCCTGCTAGAAATAAGCAAATTTATGACAATGTTAAACACCTGCGTAATCCTCATCATTAGCGGACTCCTTGAGAGGCACCTGAACCTTCAGTGCTTCTGAAATTCCCTGGAGGAGAATCAATCAAAATGAATAAGGATCTCCATGCCGCAGATGCCTTGGGTGCCTGCCTCCAGTCTCCACGATAATTAGGAAATCAGGCTCTACTTGCTTTGGAGAGACGCCCCTGTCTGCTGTCCCATCTAAGCATGACTTCTGATGTGGGTCAGCAAGAAAAGCAGCCCAGGTTTCCAGGGGAGAAGAGTCTGCTTCTGGCAGCCTTGGATGATGACAGCTGGCCCTGCCTGACCAGGCCCTCTGGGAGGCCTGCAGAGGCCACACGGAGTGGGCCATGATAGATGAGTGGCTCCCACATGGCTCAGGCAGGCAATCAGCAGGTAAATCAGTTGGCCCTTGGGCCTGGCCATCAGTGATGACCTCCCAGAAGGTTAGGAGGCTCAGTGGTACTTCAGAGGTCTTCCCCAAGTTTCCTCTAAATCCGGTTGCCTCCTTGCTGCTCACCAGCTTCTATCCCAGAGAACAGCTTTTGCATGTTCCACTGAGTTAGAAGGTGCTACAGGGGCCTTCTGCCAGGTCTCAGCAGCTGCCTGAGCCAGAGGAGAGGTTCCAGAGTCTCTCCCAGCCTTCCAGCCTGCTCTGGTGCCTCACCTTGGTCCTTCTGGCTACGAAGCCTGCTAAGAGCCTGCTGACTCCTGCTCCTTCCAAGTCCTGCCTCTTCCCTCAGGGCTGAAAACTGGCATACAGGCTTTCTGTTCTGTGAAGCTGGCACCAAGCCAGTGCACCTTCTAATTCATGGAAAGACCTCCCTCCAGGGCCTGGATCCTTCTCTCGCAACAGGGACACTGTCCTCCACAGGCTTTCATGCATTTCAGGGGAGCCCAATGCAGACAGCAGGCCTGACACTAATGCCTGTCTCACGACACCTTGGAGCTCAGATATTCCTCTGATTTAGGACGACTCTCCTATATGCTGAAACTTTCTGTAGCAGCTGGGGCTTTCCCACCCTGGAACATCCTTCCACTTCACTGACTTCCTTTTCTTCCTAGTGAGTGCCTTCCAGAACCTATACTTTGGGGACAAATCTCAATCGTCCATACTTCACCCCCATCCTGGCTGTGTTGACAGCTCTCTGGACTTTGAACAATAACACCTGGTATTTATTTGTAGCCCTCAAGCTGTGATCTGTGGGATCCCTGGATTCCCAGGGGCTCTGTGAGCAGTGCCCAAGCTCAGGCAGGTTCTCCACGGTGAGAAAGCATCAGTCTCCAATCTCTGAGGTCCTTTCCAACTCAAGATCTGCAATCCTGGGGGGCCTATGGAACAAAGTCCTGGTCACAAATTGGGTTTGGGCCTGTGTTCTAAGAGGTAGCTCAGAGCGGCTGAGCCCCAGCACTCTGGCTCCCAAGTGATGCATTATCTCACCCCAGTGACCCTGAAAAAAACCCATCTCCAAGTGTCCCTCAGCTCTAGCCAGCTGAGCTCGTCACTATCAGTGACCATCTGGACAGGTGTGCTATGAATGACATGCTTAACAAACTCCTGAGGACTTGCATTCCTTTGCACCTTTTCCACATGTAAGATTCCTGACCCATGATGGCCAACCAGTGGACACGAATGGAAACACCAGGAAGCCAGCGATATTGGCATTTTCATTGTAAGCAAATTGAGAAAATTAGTAGAATTTACAGGGTAACAAATTTAGCGTGGTGGGGAGGGGAAGAAGGAAAGATCTACCAGGAAACAGAGTAAGAAGGAGTTCTCAGAGTGTAATGAAAGGCTGATTTAAAGAAAGTCTGACGAGCGACCCAGCAGGGCAGAATCATTCCCCAGGCATCGAAGGAGGAAGCTGGAAAGAAGACCACAGACAAAGACTGGAAAGAATCTGCAGAGATGTTTATGACAAACTAATTTCATGACTGATCCCCTTCCAGCTCTGACTCACATCCCACACTGGAACTCAGTCCCAGATGTTTAGCCAGGGACAAGGGGCCTGGAAGCACAAAAGAACAGAGCCACCAGACCAGGACAAGGGCAACAAAGGAGGGAAGGCCTTGCTCGAGGAAATGTTATGCCAAAATTGAGTGATTAATTATCATCAAAGGCACAGGAAAAAAAATCAGTCTTCATTAGTGCCCAAGAAAGTTACCTGAGAAATTACCACTAACTGTTGATCTGTATGCAGACTTTGTCAGGGAGAGAGAGAAGAAAAAGAGAGAGACAAAGAGACAGAGATACAGAGATACAGAGGGAGAGGAGAGACAGAGAGAGAGGGAGAGAGAAAGAGAGAGAGAGAGGTGTGGGGGATGGAGAGAACAATCTTCAACTTCATTATGGACATCTGGTAAAGGAGTTTGAAGGATCATGGAAACATTAATGCAGGAATGGAAGGAACCTCTGAGGTCATCTTGTTCCACCCATTTTACAGGTAAAGAGCTGAGGCACAGAGAGCTTGAGAAAATTGTCCGAGGTCACAGAGGGAGAAAGCAGCAAAGCCAGGATCCGTTAACAAGAATTTCCTAGACGCTTACTCTAAGGCAGGCCCTGCTCTAGACACTGGGGATGCAAGCCCAAAGAAGGAAAGCAGCTCTCCCTAGCATGGAGCTCACATTCTAGCTAGAGACACCAGTATCTCCATATACGGTCATGCATACACATAGATACATGCATGTAGGTATATACACGGAAACACATATACCCGGCATCAATCTTGAGGTCATTCCTACACCTGTGCGCACACAGACAGACATAGCAGTTACATGCAAGGTAGTTTGGCAGGTGGAGCACAGACTATTGGGGCAATTAGGCAAAGATTCCTGCAGAAGAGAGAAGAGGAAGAGAGTTGGTGTCTGTGTGCGTGGGGGGGGGGGGATGCAGGGCATTCTTGGCATGAGGGAAAGTCATGCAAAGATGTGGGTGTGAGGAAGGAACCCCATTGTGGCTGAACTTCAGCAGATGGGAGGAGGGGAAAGGGAATTTGGGGCCAGAGTGTGAAGGGTTTGTATGTCAATCTCGATGTCATCCTGAAGATATAGGAAGCAACTGTAGTCACATTCATTCTTAATGAAAATCACTTTGGCCACTTGATGGAGAATAGACGAGAGGGGGAGAGTCTTCAGGCAGAGACCAGCTGGAAGGCTGTCGAGATAGTCTTGGGAAACGGTGAGGCCTGACCCAGGCCTGCACAACCTGCAGCCTGTGGCGGCTTGCCGACTGCCGAAGCACAGCTTTTTCGAGCAAGCCGCCACAGGTAGCAGGATGAGCGCAGAGGATGCGTGGTGACACCAAGGTGTGAATAACAAGTCTGAGCCATGGATTAGACAAGCGGAATGAGGTGGAGTGAGGAACCGAGGAGGAAGGGAAACAATGAACCCAAGACACTGCCAGGATAACGTTGCCTTCGGCAGAGATCGGGCAGTGTGGGACCGTGAGGGAGCTCAGTCTCACGCGTGTCTGAGATGTCTTTCAAATATCTGGACAGTTGGTGATGGGGGGCAGAAGCCCAGGGAGACCCTGGAGCTAGTGATGGAGACCCAGGGACTCATCTTCTGAGAGAGAATTCAATCATTTAACCAACCCATGGGAGCTGGTGATGTCACTAAGAGAGAATGTAGAGGGGAGCAGAGGGCCCAGGAAGAACTGCACTTCGGGGTGATGCCAGGGGTGATGGGCTATCAGAGGAGGCTGAGGAAGCAATCCAGGAGTGTCTCCAAAAAGTCCCCATGAGGAGAGAGCAGCCAGGAGGAAGGAGAGAATGGTTGATGCTGTCACACAGAACAGATTGATTCAGCAGAACTGCACAGGAGAAAGGGCTGGCAGACTGGCATTTTTAAGAGCGTTAGAAGCCTTTGAAAGCGGTTTCCATCTAGGGATGAGATTGGAGGCTAGGTAGTGACAGAAGGGGAGGTGGAGGCAGAAAACAGAGGCCAACTTGAACCTGGGTCTTGTAGTTCCAAAGAGAGGCAGTTTCCACTGTCCCATAGAGGAGGAATCCACTGGAGCAGTCAGAGGGCATGCTGAGGCTTTTAGACATAAATTATTCCACTAGCATTTCCCAACAACCCTATGAGCTCAGAATGACTGGCATTCTTATGTCCTCATTTTTAGTCCACAAACATCGATTAAGCATTTATTATGTAACAGGCATTGTGCTGGGCACTGGGGCTGCAGAGAAAGGCAAACGGAAGAGAAAAAGCTAAGGACAAAGAGAGAGGGAGAGTGAGGGGAAGGCGGGGAGAGAGGGAGAGGGGGGGAGAGAGAGAGAAAGAGAGATGGAGGAGAGAGGGAAGGAGGGAGAGGGGGAAAGAGAAGTAGAGAGAGAGAAGGAGAAAGAGAAGAAGAGAGAAAGAGGAGAGAAGGGGGGAGATGAGGGAAGGAGAGAGAAAGGGAGGGAAAGGGAGGGAGGGAGGGAGACAGAGACAGAGACAGAGACAGAGATGGGTAGACCAATGAGTAAATAAATAAATTTTAAAATGAATGAATAAAAATAACCATATGATAGATAAATGAGTAAATGGGCAGTCAGGTGTGCACAGTGGATAGAATGCTGAGCCTGGAGTGAGGAAGACTCATGTTCCTGGGTTCAAATCTGGCCTCAGACACTTACTAGCTATGTGACCCTGGGCAAGTCACTTCACCCTGTTTGCCTCAGTTTCCTTGTCTATAAAATGAGCTGGAGAAGGAAATGACAGACCACTTCCATATCTTTGCCAAGAAAACCTCAAATGGGGTCATGAAGAGTCAGACACGACTGAAAACACCTGAAGCAATAACAGAAATGAGGAAACAAATGATGAACTAGACAGATAAACACAAAGGCGTTCCCTCAGGGAACTCCCCGTCTAACAGGAGAGAGCACCCAGAGCAGGCGCACTGCACACACACATGTGCTCATGTAGAGGGTGAATGGGAGGCAGCCTCAGAGAGAAGGGGCTCATAGAAGGGGCAGGGAAGGGGAAGAAATCCGTAAAAGCCTCTGGAAGAGAGTGAGCTACCGCTGTGTGTTGAAGAAAGCCAGGGAAGCAATGAGATGGAGGGGAGGAGGGAGAACATCACAGGCAGAGAACAAGGCAATGGGGCGTCATGGGTGAGCCCCAACAAGACCAGAGTCACTGGACCTTCACACGTTTGGGGGATGGACGAAGCACAAGAAAACTGGAAACAGGGAAGGGGCAGAGTCTGAAGGGCTTGGGAAGTCAAATGGAAGATTTTACACTTAATTCTGAAGGTAACCCAGAGTCACAGATGGACAAACTGAGGTAAGAGGTGGGATGGCCTGCCCAGGGTCACGCAGCCAACAGTTGGGTCAGAGGCAGAAGCCCAACTCCACTCTGTCCTCACTGACTCCTCTCGACTTCTAGCCCCATGAGCTTTTCTTCCCAATGAAGTCGGAGCCCATGGGTTTAGCTCAGGAATACACATCTGAATCATTTTTCAAATGAAAGTCCATAATTATCCCCTTCTCTTTTCAGTCTGGTGGAGAAGGAAATGCAAATACGCTGGCATCTTTGCCAAGAAAACCCCCAAAGGGCTGGTGAGAAGACAGCCACATCTGAAAAAATGACTCAACAACTTTTCAGTCTAACTGTCCGGAAATTCTTAAATGCCCTCTGGCCCCCCACCCCTACCCCCCCTGCTGAAACGAACAGACGAAACTTGGCTGATCATTTCACATAAAGGGCGAACTAGACAGGAAAGATGTTCTGTGATCTGAGAGGGCCTGGCTGGTGTCCCCCTGGGCTATGGGGAGCCAAGAAGAGCTCTGGGGAGAGGGACATTATTCAGGCAGCGGAGAGTAATGAGAATGGGCTGGGGAAGGGAAGGGCTGAAGGCAGCTTTGGAAGCTGTCGCCACAGACAGACAGGGGCGAGGTGCTAAACAATGGTTGTGCCCCGGAGAGTGGAGCAGACTGTACACATCTGTGGAGAAGGCAGTGGCTCCAACGACCTTGTTTCTGAGAGGGTGAGTGCAAGCGACCTCCTCACCAATCTCAGGCCTCAGAGCACTGGGAGGTCAGAATGGTCACTTGGAAGAACAGAATCTGGGCTGATAAACACATCAAATAATCCGTGCAGATGTTTGTGGCAGCCCATTAGCAGTGTGACCTGGCAGCCAAAGGCTGGCTGAGGCCAAGAATCATCAGACAGGACCGAATTGTATTCACTATGGCTAGACGACTGCTCTGCTTTTCCTGTTGCAGAGACCTGGGCCTGAGCTCTGGCTGGGAAAGAAGCTTTCATGATTGGTCGCCACCTTGCTGCTCTGTGCCATCATGAAGGCACTTTCCATTGGCTCTAGAAGCTGATATTGTGCTAGGGCTTCTCCTTCCATATGCCAACCAGTCTCTCAAAAGCAGCAGCTCTAGGGCAACAGAAGAGCTGGGCTTGGACCCTACCGCCCTGGGTTCAAGGCCACTTCTTGAGCCAGTCACACCCCTTTTCTGAGTTCTGATTTCTTCTATAACACGAGCCTGTCATTGCTGCTGGCCCAGGTTACCTCCTAGGGCTATAGTGGGGACCAAAATGAATCCTTTATGTAGTCATGCCTTAGAAGGATAAAGAGCCATGCCAATGACTGATAAGATGAAATGTTAAAAGGAAATGGAAGTCGGGGCAGCTAGATGGCATGGTGACTAGAGCACCGGCCCTGCAGTCAGGAGGACCTGAGTTCAAATCCGGCCTCAGACACTTAACACTTACTAGCTGTGTGACCTTGGGCAAGTCACTTAACTCCAATTGTCCTGCCCTCCTCCCTCCAAAAAGACAGAAAACAAAGTAAAAGGAAATGGAAGTGAAAGCAGTCTGGCATGAAGCCGGTCTCTCAGGAGTCATTCTTGTCTACAGTCAGCCCCAGGCAGACCAGAGTCACAATGGGCTCAGGGCACGGCTTTCCCAGGGGCTCCAGGCCATGAACACGGTTAGCACTTACTACCCTGCCTGTGTAGCTGATTTAGAGGAACGTGTGAAAACCAACCAACCAACTGAATCCAAACACAGGGTCTTGGTCTTCCTTCCTGACTCAGCCAAACAGAAACACATTCATTGCTTGTCCCCGACTCCCTGTCCTTTGACTTGGAAGCCACAGTGCCTGAGTCTGAGGTCACAGCTGGGCTCTCAACTCCATGTGTCAAACGAGATCCAGGACCCTTGGGGGGGGGGTTGTTCCCCTTGGTGTAGGGGTTCCATGTGGGTGCATGTGCGCTTCTCTCATTAGCCTGCTGTAGCTAACGCTGCTTCTACATAACAGTAAGAAGACATTCAGTCAAAGAGCCAACAGCCCAGACTGACCAGCTTCATGCCCTCCCTGCATCTGCTTTTGACTTCCCAGGCCTGGAGGCCAACACTGCCTCCCACTGGCCATCTGGTCAGTTCTCCTTCCCACCCCCTTCCCTTATCTGAACTGAGGGACAGCAGGGTCCATCTGTCTTTTTACTGGTGCTTGCAGCCCCTGTGTGCACACTGCCAGGCATACAGCAAGTGCTTAATGAGTGGGCTTGCCTTGACTCGCCATGCCTTTGCTGCAGAGCTCTGGTGAAATCGATCACACAAGTACGCAGCTCAGACCTGGGCAATGCTTAACCAAGGTTACTTGTAACCACAGAAGAGAAGGAAAGACAATTCCTCTCTACACTCATGGGATTGCCCAGAAGATTCAGAGACCACAGGATTTCACTGTTTCCATTGTGTGTGTTTTTTCTGTTGATTTTCTTTTAAAGCGTTTGACTCAGCAGGTAAAATGTAGTCAACCTTAAAGGCTCTCCAGCTCTCCACCAGCAGTGCTTCCCAGGATGCTGAGGACTTATCTTCATTCATGCCCCAAAGCCAAGCAAGTACTCGTGAAAGGCACTGTCACCAAGGTGGAGAAGGTCCTACCTGCTCAGATCCTCAATCCAGAAGGGATTCCCTGGAATGAGGAGGGGGGGGAAGGAGGAGGAGGAGGAAAATGAGGAAAAGGGGGGGGG
>CM053583.1:423906593-423917536 GCA_028627135.1 Pseudochirops cupreus | reverse complement strand
GAAATATAGGGGATGCCCATCAATTGGGGAATGTCTGAACAAGCTATGGTATATGAATGTAATGGAAAACTATAGTGCTATAAGAAATGGAAAGGAGATGGACTTCATAATTACCTGGAGAGGCTTATACAAATTGATGCTGAGTGAGAAGAGCAGAACCAGGAAAAGCTTGTACACAATCATGGACACATCGTATGTGTGATGACCAACCTTAATAAACTGGACTATCCTCAACAATGCACAGCTAAAAGACAACTCTGCAAGCCTCAGGATGTAAGGAGATATCTAGACTCAGAGAAAGATCTAGAAAGACTATAGTTTAAATGGAGAGTGAAGCAAAACATGCTATCGTTCTTTTTCATGTTTGTTTTTGGTTTTGTTTTTGTTTTTCTCAGTGATTACTCATTGGTTACAGCCCTTCTATATAACCAAACTATTGTACAATGTGAAAGTATTTGCAGATCCTATACATGATTACACACCACCATGGGGAGGGGGGAGGGAGGGGAGAAAATTTGAAACGCAAGGGATTGTGGAATTGAATCTTGTAAACTAAAAGTAAATAAAATAAATTAAAAAAGAAATAAAAGTTACACTTGGGAAAAAAAAAGAAACTGGGAGAATGTATCAGTGAGTAAGCCCTGTTCAGTGACAGAAGCAGCTTCCTTTCCTTGGAGGTGTCCCTGCTGAATGCTGTTCAGAGGATTAGCTCTGGAGCTGGCAGAATCATTGACTTGGGAGATGGTGAAGTGAAATTTCTTCCTCAAGTCCCTACATCCACCCCCTTCCTCCCTCCTCCTCTTTCAGCAATTCATAACATAATTCTTGGGTCATTTATGAATGGGCTGTCTCCTTTAGAAGATGAGGAAATCAAGGAGGAATGGAAAGCAGGTGCTGTATGAATGTAATGGGATCTTATTGTATATGAAGGATTCACATCTACGTGGGAAGATTTGTGGGAAGTGACGCAGAGTGAAACTGCCGGAATTAGAGAACAATAAGCATGAAAGCCACAATCATGTGAATGGAAGCATCTGAAAAGGAATCCAACTGGAAACTATCGGAAAGCTGATGATAGACGGGGTTAGGTAACGATATCTACCTTTCATCAGAGAGGCGGGGGGATTCTTAGGTCAAAATGTGGTGTACACTGGCAGAGGTGGCTCCTGCATTGAATGTTTTTACTTTTTTTGATTCCAAAAGAAGTTTCAGTTTGGAAATGAGAAGGTTCATCCCAGAAATAACTAAACTACAGGATAAACTAAACATTGATAAAATGTGCTAGGAGGAAAAAGAATAAGAGAATATTACAGGCAGACAGGACATGAGAGGCCACTGAGTCCAGTCTCTGCCTAAACAAGCATGTCCTCTTCAGGATTGCTGGCAGAAAGTCATCCAACCTCTGTGCTTGCCTTCCTGCAGGGAGGGGAAGTGAATTCTGTCCTGAGATTTCCCACTCAACCTTGGAGCAGCTTTAATTGTTAGAAAGACTTTCCTGGAATTAAGACTAAAGAGGTGTCTTTGCCACTCCATTCTCCCTTCCCCCACTACAGTTACTTTTTCTTTCTTCTGAGGTTAAATAGAAAAAAAAAATCTAATTCCTCTTCCCCATGACAGTCTTTAAATAAGTTCAAGCCAATTCTCATTTACCACATTCCAACTTCTGCCAACTTCCTTCTCCAAGGCAAACATGCAAAGTTCCCTAGTTGTGTTCTCCTCTGCCACGTTTTCCAGGATCACTAAACCTCCTAGTGACCATCACCTTGTTCAGACTGTCAATGACACTCCTGGACATAGGGTGACCCTTATATCAATTAAAGGACTCCAGAGGTGGCTGACTTGGGCAGAGTGTGTGGGATGATAGACTTCCTCATGTCACATACTATTCCTCTCTTCTTGAAGTCCAAGGTCACATAAACCTAAAAAGGCCACCTTGTCCCACTCTTCAATAGTGGGACTGAAGCCTGATAAAATGCCCATGATGATTCCTCATAAATTTTTGTTTAATCACATCAACTCTAGCCTGTACTTGTGGAGTTGATTACTGGAATCTCAATGATAGACTTTATATTTGTGCTTGTGAAATTCTATCTTATTGAATTAGGCTCATTGCTTTTCTAGCTTGTTGAGACCCATGTGCCATCTTGCCTGTGTTCATATTATTACCAGGCTTGCTAAATATGTGTGCATATGTAGGTATGTATGTATAAGAAGGTGTATTGTGTATAAACATATATGTGAGTATGTATATATATGTGTACATATATACATAGAGGGCATGGGATGAGTTAAATATGAAGGCATGATATCTAAAAATAAAATTCATAGGTGAGAGAGAAGGAAAAGGGAGAGAGAATATGGTAAATTATCTCATATGAAAGAGGCAAGAGAAAACTGTTACAATGGAGGGGAAGAGCAGGAAGGTGAAAGGGAATGTGACAACTTTTCTCTCATTGAATTTGATCTCCTTTAGCTTAAGGAGGGAATAACACACACACTCAGTTGGGTATCTTACCCTACAGGAAAATGAGGGGTAGGGGATAAGAGGGGGGATGATAGAAGGCAGGTCAGATTGGGGAAGAGGGTAGTTAGAAGCAAACACTTTTGAAAAGAGACAGGGTCAAAGTAAAAATAGAATAAGTGGGGGCCAGGATAGGATGAAGGGAAATATAACTACTATGGAAACATTTTTGTGTAACTACACATGTAGAACCTGTATTGAATTGCTTGTCTTCCCAGTGGGTGTGGGTGAGGAGAGAAGAAAGGAAAGTATTTGGAAATCAATGTTTTAAAAACAAATGTTATTTAAAAAGTTGTTTTTTACATGCAACTGAGAAATAAGATATGCTGGCACTGGGGCATAGAAATCCATCTTGCCCTACTAGAAAGTTAGAGGGAGATGGGGAGGATATAAGAGAGAGCAGATTGGGAGAAAGGGTATTCAGTAGGCTCGCTACCTTGGGGTGAGGGTAGGGGAGAGATGGGGAGAAAATTTGTAACTTGAAATCTTGTGGAAATAAATGTTGAAAACTAAAAATAAATAAACAAATTAAAAAAAAATAATAAATATGTTATCAATACCTTGAACCAAGTCAGTGACAACAGTGTGAAACAGCCCAATGGAGACACTCTTGGTGGAGTCGTGACTTGGCCCAACCATTCCGGAAATGAATTTGGAGTTATTGTTAAAAAAGGGATCAAAACATACATAGTCTTTGCCTCAGTGATCTAGCTACTAGTCATGTACCCCAGGGAGGTCAAGGACGAAAAGGAAGACACCATAAACTTCAAACTATTTGTAGCAGAACTTTTGGTAACAACAAAGAACTGTAAATAAAGTTGATGCTCCTCTATTGAGGAATGACTAAAGAAATTGAGGTACCTGAATGTAATGTGCTGTGTCATAAGAAGCAATGAATATGATAAATACTTGGAAACATGGAAAGACTTGCCAGTGCAAAGTGAAGTTAGAAAACCCAACCGCCACGTAAAACAATTCCTACAATGTCAATGGAAAGAAAAATAGTGACATAACTCTAAGTAGAATGTTATGCAGTTAAAATGACCACACTTGGCTCTAAACAAAAGATAGAAGAATGCATCTTCTGGCTTTCTTTGAAGAAGTGTGTGTGGGCAGGTGCTCCACTGGGTAGTTAAAATTGCATATATTGTCAGACTTGCCACAGAACCTGAAAGATTTCAGTCAGCTTTTGTATGAGCAGTGGACGCCCTGCCTTAGAAATCTCTGCTGGAATGGAAACAGTAAGTGGTGCTTTGCCACAGGAGAGGAGCCTGATGGTATCAAAGTGTCTTCTTCATTTGGAAGTTCCTCTAGAGAGGGACTGAATCTCACCTGAGGTAAATAGTCAGTGGCTTCAACATTGGTTGATGACGGTCCATTGAGAACACTACAAAAGTGTTTAGCCCATCTCTCCAGATTCATGTCCTTATCACTGATCAGTGTGGCTCCATCTGTACTGAATAGTTGAGATGTATCATCAGCCTTTGGCCCACAAATAGTCTTACTATAGCCTTCAGAGCATCATAAAAGTGCCTTGAATTGTTACTATCATCTAAAACCGAATTTCATTTGCCTTTGTATTGAGCCAAGAATCCTGCATCTCTCCAAGCTTTGCTTTTACTTTCCTTTTGACAGAGTTAAACACAGCCTTATTAGAGATGGATGAAATATCCTGTTGGTAAATCCTGTGGAGTTCTTGTTTTTCACTTAATAGCTTCTGAATTTTCCCATCATTTGTATCAGACCAACCTTGATGTTTGTGAGTATTCTGGCCCAGATGAGTAAATGTGGCTGTTGTTGTTGAGTCATTTCAGTCACGTCCAACACCTCTCTGTGACTACTCGATGCAGCCTCTGAAGCTGACATGCAAAAAAGTATGGATAAATTCTCTTCCACTTCTGCTAATTTTGACGTAACAGTTAACACTAAGAAAACACAGGCTCTCCATCAGTCAGCACCACACTAGTCATCTGCAGAACCATTGGTTACAGCAAATGGAGAAATTGTGAGTGCTGTGGATAAGTTCACTTGCCTTGGCAGCGTACTTTCCAGAGATGTGTACATAGATGATGAGGTTGCTGCCTCCTGAGCTCATGTGGGTCTGATTAACCACAGTCAGACCCACTGTAACCCGACCCTGACATAGGGATGCCATTGTGGTTTTCACACATCAAGAGCAACAATTGTCAGACTTAACTGGAATGTTCGTTAGTACTACTGCCCCTGCTCTTTTCATGGATTTTTCCCCTTCTTTGTTATAAGGGATTAATTTTCCTTAAGCACTAATCTAATCATATGACTCTCTACTCAACCAATTCCAGTGGCTTCTGGTGCCCCTAGGACACCTTACAGGCCCTCCCCTTCCTCCCCCACCCCCCGCCATGCTCTGAAATGCAGCAACATCAACCTCCTTACTCCTCCTCCCATGACACAATGCAAGCTACTGGATCTTTCCTCTGCCTGGAACCCCGTCCTCCACACCTCTGCTTCCTGGCTTCCTTCAAGTCTAAGCTCAGATCTGTCCTTTAGGAAGTCTTTCCCAATCCCCCCTAATTCTAGTGTCTTTCCTCCACTGATCTGCTCTCATTTATCCTGTCTAGATCTTGTTTGCATGTGACCTCTCCTATTAGTTTGTTAGCAACATGAGGGCAGGGACTGTCTTTTGCTTCTCTATTTGTTTCCAGCATTTAGCCTAGTGCCTGGAATGGCGCACAGTAGGCATTTAATGAATACTTGTCAGCTCACTGTTTTGTCCCTCCCTGGCCGTGTCCTCACAGTAATTCAGTAATTCAGATTCAGTAATCAGGCAAGAAGGCATGGCAGTCAAAGGGCAGAGAAGGTAAAGACTGACTCAGAATTAGGGAGGCTTTGGCTCCCAGGCTGCATGGGCTTTGATTTTCTCTAGATCAAGATTTCTTCATATTTTCCAGGTCAGTGTGCCATGGGAATAGAATTTTCATTCTGAGAATTCATTGTCAGACTTTTTTTTTGCATAATGCTGTCTTCTACCATGATTCTCCTTGCTCTGTAGTTAGGTGTTATGGGAATCTGAAGATCTTCCCAGCCCCTAGGCCCTTTGATAGGCTTAAGTGACTCTGAGAACCTTCCCTGATTTGAAAGTATACTCTGCCCTCTAATAGGCTGAATGTGGTCACATGGAGCCTGTGGCAGGAGACTTGTTCTTCAGGAATGCCCACACCTTATTACTTTGTGATTGAGCAGTGGGTCAAGAGGGCTGTGACCTTCTCTGAGCCAGGAGAAGGCTATACATACCCTGATGTGAGGCTTTGCTTTGGGGCTCACTTTGAGAAGAGTTGTGTGATTTGGCCAGATGAGACTCTGGGCAGCCGTTGAGCCCCCCGGCTGTGAAAAGCCCAGATGTTGGTGCTTCCCTCTCTGGTAACTGAATAGGTATGGATGTAATGGTCAGACGGCTGGAAGCCCGTCTGCTGATATTTTTGTCTGCTTGTAACTTCTGCTTGTTAACTTGTGTTTGTAACTTAATGTTTGTATTCTCTGAAGTTCAGGGTGCTCACTTTTTCCCCTGAACTAGGTAAATGATATGTGTTTGATTGATTAAAGTAAGACTGTCAAGCCTTTTTGAGTTGCTTTCCTTTAGAAAAGCAGATCTAGGAACCTGTGCTAGCAGCCATCCCAGGTATGCTAGGGTGCTTTCTGATACATTAGGCCTTTGCTGAACAACAAGAACTCAGAGGCAGCCCCATTCTAGGTCCCAAGGCACTTCAGCCTAAAACTTTTCAAAGAAAGGCAAAGGGATTGGTCCTTGAGAAAAGAAGGATTTCTGGGCTGACTCACAGTAGAGAATGTCTATAGGAAGGAACCCAAGACCACATGGGGACTAGTGAACCAATGGTGAGAGATCTGGGGATTTATACATGAGGGATTGAATTTTCTGTTTGGCCTCCCAGCTCAGGAACAGGAGCTTTCTCTCTCTCTCTCTCTTTCTTTCTTTCTCTCTTTCTTTCCTTCCTTCCTTCTTTCTTTCTTTCTTTCTTTCTTTCTTTCTTTCTTTCTTTCTTTCTTTCTTTCTTTCTTTCTTTCCTTCTTGCTTTTTGGAGGGGGGAAGGTAGGGCAATTGGGGTTAAGTGACTTACCAAAGGTCACATGGCTAGTTTTGTGTTAACTGTCTGAGTCTGGATTTGAACTCAGGTCCTCCTGACTCCTGGGCTGCTGCTCTATTCGCTGCACCATCTAGCCACCCAAGGGATAAGATTTTCAAAGAAGCAAATTTAAGTTTAATATAGGGTAAAGAGGAGTGGGGTAACTTGCCTGATTATTGGAGCTATGCAAAGCTGGAAGGGGCAGTCTCAGGAGCAGGTGGTTTCTCCTTCAGCAGCATTTGCCCTAGCAAGATGGCTAATTTGGGTTGGGTCTTTCCTAGTTTGGATGGCCTTGGAGGTCTTGACCAATACTTAAACCCAGTGATCATAAGGATATGCCTCTGTGTGTGTGTGTGTGTGGGGGGGGTGTTGGGAAAGAACATACAAAGCCAGACCATATGGTAGGGTCCAATCACACAGTCTCTAAGGCTACATATGTTTCAGCTGCTAATTTGTGTGACCCTTCAAAGACTTGAAAGTAACTATCTATGGGGTCCAAAGTCTCAGTCACTGATTCCTGTTCTACATGTGTGGGGCTCACCTATAGAATTAATTAGTAATTAAGTACCCTTAGCACTTATTTTCTGCATGGTTAGCTCCCCTAGCATCTCTCCATGGAGGAAGAAGCATGAGAATTTAGAGAAGAAAACAAATTAGAATTAATTTGTTTCTAATCATTTAGTAGATTTAATTTCAAGGAATACTCTCATACCCAATAGATAACAGGGCCCAGTGGGAAGAATTCTATTCTTGGGGTCAGGGAGAGCTGGCTTCGAATCCTGCTTCTAGTTTGTGCTAGCCATATGGCAATTGATAAGTCACTTCACTTTTGTTTACAAAGAATGCAAAGAGAGAAGAAAGCGTAAATATTTCAAGAGAAATTACAGTATCTATTGAACTGATTTAGGAACTGAAATTTGGCTGGTGGGTGAATGTCTGTGTGTGCCATGAGAATGGGATTAAACTTGGCAGACGCAGGTCAACCTCTTTGAGCCTCATCCCCAAATGAATGGAAGTCCCTTGAGGACAAGGTCTATTTCAGTTTCCTCTTGTATTTCAGAGCCCAGCCCAGCACTGCATGTGCAGCTCAAATTCTAAGAGAAAAGTGAAGGCCTGAAGCTCTGATTTTATTGATGTAGAGAAGTTGTTGATGAGAAAATCTCCCATCCTCATGCAGGCCAATGTCTTCTCTGAAACTTCTATTAGAGATTTGTCCAGAGAGCACTGAATGGTAAAGTCACTCCCGCAGTGTGATGTGGCCAGTATGTCTCAGAGGCCCAGGAGGACTCTTTTCCTCCTGCCTCCAAGGCTCATTCTCTAGTCACTGAAACCTGCTGTCTCTCACCAGCAAGGCCAGGACAAAGTTAAAGAGGCTCACAAGTACATGGCATAGGCAGAGAAAAATGTTAACAGTGTCACCTGCATTCTACAGCAAATCAATTGGGAAGACAAGTAAGAAACATAAAATTAATGAAACGGTAGAAAGAATAAATCTCATAAATATATAGAGGTGAACAAATGTATTAGATAATTTTTATATTTGATTTACAGAAAATTATAATCTGGGGCAAAATAATTGTAAACAATTGAAGAAAAGATGAAATATTAAACTTTTGTGAAATATCATGCTGTAAGAAAATTAACCAGAAAGAGAAATGAGGTCAAAAGATATAGATCCAAATGGAGACTAAAACCTGCAAGGCTGCACAATGATTGTGTCAAAGATGAAGAACAAGTAACAACAATTACACAGAAGATGCCAACAGTCATATGATGGATGAGTAATAGGGTGCACTTAAAGTAAATCTTCCAGGAACGTTTGTTTCTTCAGTTGTTAATTTTTTTTTTTTTGCTTTTTGGAGGGGGGAAGGTAGGGCAATTGGGATTAAGTGACTTGCCCAATGTCACATGGCTAGTTTTGTGTTAAGTGTCTGAGGGCAGATTTGAACTCAAGTCCTCCTGACTCCAGGGCAGGTGCTCTATTCACTGTGCCACCTAGCTGTCCCTTGTTAAATTTTCAAAAATAAATATGAAAAACGATGATCTGGATATGTAATGCTAAAGATAGAAAATGGTCCAGTCTCCTCATTTTACAGATGAGTAAACTGAGGCCCTCAGTGAGAAGGAGAGGAAGGGGAAGAGAGAGACAAAGACAGAGAGACACACAGGGAGGGAGGGAGGGGGGGGAGAGACAGTCAGAGAGACAGAGAGAGAGAAGAGAGGGAGAGAGAGAGAGAGAGAGAATAATTTAGGGGACAGTTAGATGGAGCCATGGATAGAGTGCTAGGCCCAGAATCAGGAAGACCTGAGTTCAGTTCTGGACTCAGACACTTACCAGCTGTGTGAACCTAGTGAGTCACTTTATGCCATTTGCCTCAGTTCCTCTTCTGTAAAGGAAGCTGGAGAAGGAAATGGCAAACTGGGCCAGGCCAGTATCTTTGCCAAGAAAACCCCACATGGAGTCAGGAAGAGTTGGACATGATTGAAAAATAACGGAATAGTCACAACAACACCATGAGTTATAAATCCAGCTTCTGAATTTTGTTTACGCTGTCTGTCAGTGCCCACATAAATGCTTTGAAGCCCTGAATTGGCCTTTCTTTAGGGTGTAAGAAATCAGTACCTGATCATCTCTGGGGGTGGAGCCAAGATTGCAGAGTAAAAACAGGAATTCCACTGGTCTCTGGCTCCAACCACCTCTAATACCTGTAAAATATGACTCTAAACAAACTTTAGAGCTACAGAACCCACGAAGTGACAGAGAAAAACAAATCTCCTGCTGAAGGCAGCCCGTCAGGCAGACTGGAAGGGGCTATCACACCAAGCTGGGAGCCCATCCCAGTCCCACAGAAGCCCTACAGTTTTGGCCCCAGGGCAGCCCCAACCAGCCACAGCCAGAGCAGATTTCTGGAGAGTGAGGCACTAGCAGCTGTGGTGGTTTCCAGACTTTTCAACCTATAAATGCCAAAGACAAAGTAAAAGGTCAGTGTAGAACTTTGTTGGAACAGGGGTAGACAGAAGAGTGTGGTCCAGCCCCTGTCACCAGAATGAGAAGTGGTAGAGGCACAGGGACTATGCCATATGGCTGCCTCCTGAGCTCCTGGCTTGCAGATTGTAGGGGGAGCAAGAAACCATTCAGAGGGTAATCACTATTGCTTTGACCTACTTGGATCTGGATCATGGTCTTGGGTGGTGTTCCTGAGGTGTGTGACCAGTAAGCCAGAGCCTGTGAGGGCTGCAGAGACAGCACCCTCCTAATTGCTCCAGCAGCTGTGAAAACCCCAGCAATTTGGGACAAAGCTCTCTCCATTCTGGAAGCAGAGTTCTACCATGGCAAAGAGTTCAAAAGTCAAGTAATTGACTGGCAACACAAGCAAGCAGAGGAAACACAATCCTACCACAGATTCTTTTTTTGGGGACAAAAAGGATCAAAGCATGGGACTGGAGGAAGACAATGAAGTCAGAACTCCTGCACCAAAAGCTTCCAAGAAAAATATGAACTGGTTACAGTCCATGGAGTAGCTTAAGAAGGATTTTGAAAACCAAATAAGAGAAGTGGAGGAAAAATTGGGAAGAGAAATGAGAATGATGCAAGAAAATAAAGAAAAGTGAGTCAACAGCCTGACTGAAGAAAATAACACCTTAAAAATAGACTCACTAAAATGGCAAAGAAGGTCCAAAAAGCCAATGAGGAGAAGAATGTCTTAAAAGTCTAAATTTCCCAGATGGAAAAGGAATTTCAAACATTCACTGAAGAGAATAGTTCCTTCAAAATTAGATTGGAGCAAATGGAAGCTAATTACTTTATGAGAAATCAAAATACTATAAAACAAATCCAAACAAATGAAAAATTAGAAGGCAATGTGAAATAATCACTGGAAAAACCGCTGACCTGGAAAATAGATCCAGGAGAGATAACTTAAAAATTATTGAAAGCCATGATCAAAAAAAGAGCCTAGAAATCAACCTTCAAGAAATTCTCAAGGAAAATTGCCCCGATATTCTAGAACCAGAGGGTAAAATAGAACTTGAAAGAATTCGCCACTTGCCTCTTGAAAAAGATCCGCAAAAGAAAACTCCTAGGAATATTCTAGATTCCAGGGTTCCCAGGTCAAGGAGAAAATATTATAAGCAGGCAGGAAGAAACAATTTGAATATTATAGAAACACACTCAGGATAACACGAGAACTAATAGCTTCTACATTAAGGGATCAAAGGGCTTGGAATATGATATTCTGGAGGTCAAAGGAACTTGGATTAAAACCAAGAATCACCTACCCAACAAAACTGAATATAACACG
>CM053583.1:423891834-423906493 GCA_028627135.1 Pseudochirops cupreus | reverse complement strand
GGCTTGGAATATGATATTCTGGAGGTCAAAGGAACTTGGATTAAAACCAAGAATCACCTACCCAACAAAACTGAATATAACACGTCAGGGGAACATATGGTCATTCAATGAAACAGAGCACTTTCAAGCATTCTTGATGAAAAAACCAGAGGTGAACAGAAAATTTGACTTTCAAATATAAGAAGCAAGAGAAGCATGAGAAGGTAAACAGAAAAAACAAATCATAAGGAACTCATTAAAGTTGAACTATTTACATTCCTACATGGAAAAATGATAATTGTAGCTCATGGAACTTTCCTCAGTATGAGGATGGTTGAAGGGACTACATGTGTGTTTGTGTGTGTGTGTGTGTGTGTGTGTGTGTGTGTGTGTGTGTATAGGAGGTTGTATGTGTGAATAAATGCATATATTAGTGTGTGTATCTGTGTATACATGTATACATAGATAGAGGGCACAGGATGACTTGAATATGAAGGGATGATATCTAAAAAATAAAATTAAGAAGTGAGAGAGGAATATAATGAGAGAAGGAGTAAAGGGGATATAGAATATGGTAAATTATCTCATATAAAAGAGGCAAGAGAAAATTGTTATAATGGAGGGGAAGGGCAGGAAGGTGAAAGGGAATGGGTCAACTTTACTCTCACTGAATTTGGCTTAAGGAGGGAATAACATATACACTCATTTGGTTATCTTACCCTGCAGGAAAGTAGGGGCAATGATAAAAGGGAAGTCAGATTGCGGGAGAGGGTTGTTATTAGTGCATATGTTTGAAAAGTGACAGGGTTAAGTAGAAAATAGAATAAGTGGGGGACAGGATAGGATGGAAGGAAATATAATTAGTCTTTCACAATATAACTACTATGGAAATGTTTTGTGTAACAACACATGTACAACCTACATTGAATTGCTTATCTTCTCAGTGGGGTTGGTGAGAAGGGAATAAAAGAAAGAATCTGGAAATCAAAGTTTTAAAAACAAATGTTAAATAAAAATTTTTTAAAAATATTTTTTACATGCAACTGGGAAATAAGATAAACAGGCACTGGGGTATAGAAATCCATCTTGCTCTACTAGAAAGTTGTGGGGATCATGTGGGAGGATATAGGAGAGAGCAGATTGGGAAAGGGGTACTCAGTAGACTCATTATCTTGGGATGGGGGTAGGAGAAAGATGGGGAGAAAATTTGTAACTCAAAATCTTGTGGAAATGAATGTTGAAAACTAAAAATAAATTTAAAAAAATTTTGGAAAGAAATCAGTACCTGGCATACACTTGATTTACATTGTGCATTGGGGATCTATTTTTGTTTTTAAAGAGTTCTTAGAAATGAACCCAAACACTGAAGCCTGGGTAGGACAAAGGTGATTTTCCTTGAGTCTCTAAAATGGGGAGTGTTATTTAGTCAGAGATGTGAGAAAAGAAAATTTACCCTCCCCTTCTTTTCCATCCAGGACTCAACCTGGCCTGGTCTATGGGACTAGAGCAGAGAGCTTTTTAGAAGAGAAAGCTGGTATAGAATCCTAGCCTTCAGAAGTCCAGCATTACCAGTTTCTCAGAGAGAGAGAGACAGAGACAGAGACAGAGAGACAGAGAGAGAAGAGAGACAGACATAGAGAGATACACACAAGAGAGACAAACAGAAACATAGACAGAGAAAGTTAGGAGTCGAATGAAGCTGGGTCCCATACATATAGGGAAAAGCCCTATTTGTGGGACAAGATGGAACTGAGGTTCTGTTAACCACAAGCCAGCGTACTGAATAAACAAGACTGTTCTTCTGGTGACAATGAAAGACAAAGCCAACGCAAACTGATGTGAGGCTGAGTAGCTGAGTTCTCTTCCTGCTGCTCTGAGGCATGTGAAGGGTGCTCCAGAACAGAGCTCAAGCTCCAGAGCTGGTATTCAAGAAGCTGAGTCCCAAAGATGGATTCAGTGATGGAGGCTCAGCTGCACTTCAAGCATAGTGAGACGGCCTCTTCACTCGTTATAGCAAGGGAGGTCCCACAGGGCACTGATTGATGGATCGGGAGTCAGGAAGATCTGAATTCAAATTCCATCTCAGACCCTATCTGTGTGGCCCTGGGCAATCCCTTAACCTCTGTCTGCTTCAGTTTCTTCAACTGTAAAGTGGGGATGATAGCAGCCCCTCTTTCCCATGGTTGTTGTGAAGACTAAAGGAGGCATACCACTATGTGAAACAAATACAGGCTTAATGAAGTGATTGCTTTTGTTGTTTCTGTACACACACACACACACACACGCAAACACACACATACACATATGTACACATATGTGTATGTGCACACACACATGTGTGCACATGCATGCACATACATGCATGTGCACACACATGCACATAGAATCTGGCCAAGTCTGAGTGGAACTTGGGGGGCATTTTCCCATTGAGCTACAGCTTTTTTCTGTCTTCTGGTTTCATGTGTAGCCAGAAAGTCAAGCTTGACAGGACCCATCTACTCCAGTGTTATGTTCCTGTAAACCCTGATAAGGGAAGGCTCTCCTGTGTCAGGTACCAGCCCCCAATTTAGGCTTTACTGATACTACAAAAATAGTGATTCTTAGCCTTCTTTGACTCTGAAGCTGTTCCACATTTGTCTTCATTTCACGGGGTGTCACTGCCAAAGAATATCTTCCCAGCTGCCAGTGCAGTGGAGAGCAGTCTCTCCCTGCTTGATTGTGCCCATTTCTTGCCAGAACTATGCCCAGTAGCACCTGCTGGAGCCTCTTCTCTGCTGAAATTTCCTTGGAGAGCCCAAACTCACCTCTGTGCTGTACCATGATGAGGCTTTTCATCAGGACTCTGAGGACGGTCCCAAGTCCTGATGGCCCTGAGATTTGGCCAGATGATGAGTGCTTTTATCCTCAATGGCACCATTGAGGTACATGGCAGTGTTGCAACAGTGACAGGTCCTACTTGTCCCCATGATTGTGGTTGCAGAGCATGTAAGTGTGTGTGCTTCCTTACATAGGCATCTATGACACTCATCTTCCTTAGAGGCTTACCGCTCATGGCTTCCTTCTCCCCCCTTGGGCGCCATACTTCAGTCACTTCTTTCTCAGCCCCTGCAGCCCCCTTCACCCATTGGCAAGTTTCTCCTAGAACCTCCATTTGTAGGAAGGGCCCACACTAGCCACTGGTCTTCTTTTGGACTTTGTCCCTCATCCTCTTGTGGGTGCTAGCCCATCATCACCTCCCCCTTTTAGGTGCCGTCTCCCCTCATTAGAATGTAAGCCCCTTGAGAGCAGAAACTGCCTTTCTTTTCATTTTTGTATGCCCAGAGTTTAGCACAGTGCCTGACACACACTAAGAATTTAATGAGTGTTTTTTGACTGGATTTTCCACCTCATTCCTTCTTCTGGAAAAAGTGAAAGGTAGCCTGCCATCTTCCCTGCCCCCAGCCTTGCCATGGTAAAGTCACAGAAGACCTAACAGGGAGCACCCAGAATTGAGTGTCACCTGAGTCCCCACGCCATTGGAGAGTGGCTTTCTCCTCAGGACTGGAGAGCAATGCCTAGCACTCGCCAAGGAGGGTGGCAGTGAGGGCATGAGGGTGATAGTGGGAAAGGGGAGAAGGGCAGGATCTTTGACTCCTTTCACCTCTTCAGGCTCTGCAGTCACTTTGAGTGTTTCTGGCTTCCAGCCTCAAGAGAAGCTGAGAATCATAGGCTTTCTGATCTGGAAGGGCCTGTGGAGGCCTTCTGGAAGAGTCCAGAAGTGGAGAAAAGCCCCAAAGGGGAGTCTACATGGTCTGATGGTAACAGTGCTATGAAATGCCCATCCCTTCAATAAGACTTCTACAAAATTCCACCAAGAGGGAGCCTAGGATCGTCCTGCAGACCCAGATCCTACTTGAGTGGAGAACCTTGTGTGCCTGCTTCTGGTTCCTTCTCTGTCCCTCGCCCCCAGCCCATTCTCAAAGTGCTCATCAGCCTTGCCTTTAACTCACTCCTGGGCTTAGGTCCATTCCTACTACCCTTCATGTAACAATTCAGCCCCTCCCAGCCCCTGTGAGCACGACCATCTTCTCATTTTCACGTCAATCAGCTTCTAGGCTGAGGTCCAAGTGCAGCCAAATCCGGTCCCAGCCTTCTTGGAGAGGGACTCTGTCTCCCAAGGCATGATTCCCAGAGGCTGGTGAGGTTCCCTCATGGCAGAGGGATCTTTTGTCAGGTCCATGCATTTAGAAAGGAAGAGTGGCCCTGTTCTTCCAAGGTGACAGACAACCTAGTACTAGGTGGCCCAAGATGGGACTGGCCGTGACCCTGATCCACTCTTGTAGCCCCAACCGCTTTCTCAAAGACTAGACAATGGGAGAGAAAAGCAAGGGAAGGAAAGATCAAGGATAATACCAGCAGAGGCTGGGGACTCTTTCCCAGGCTGCTCTATTAACAGGAAGGTAGAAGCACTCACCCCTGAACACGAAATCTGTACACTTAGTTTTCATTCATCTGTGGCATTCGGGGAACTCACACATCCTCTGGACACAGCCAATCTCCCACAATCCAAGGTCCTGGCGAGGTGGAGTCATCATCTTGAGAACAGAGTGTGCTCGTTCCCATCATCCTCCCTCCAGCTCAGCGACTGTGGGAGCTGCTCAGATGTGCCATTCACTCCATCTTTTCACTGTGAGATGAGGGCACTTGAGGCTGAATGGTCCTGGCTCTCCTCTGCTGCCAACCTTAACAAGTCTTGTTGGTGTCTGGGATTCTGAGTTGTGTGTACCATTTGACACTTCCAGACCCACAGGTGCACAGCCCTCAGGGCTGAAAGGGGATGGAATCCTCATTTCCCAGCACACTTCCTTTTTTTGGTGTGGCTCCTTGCCTCCACAGTTCCTCTCCAAAGGCCAGGCTATGTCAGGAAATGGATGCCCAGGGGTCATGAAAGAGGAAGGGAAGGAGAAGGGAAGGTTCTGTTCTGGATCCTATTAGGGAATGAGAAAGGCCTTCTGTTTGTTGTAAGCTTTGGGGTTGGGACCAACACACCCTTTGTTCCTAGGGAGAGAGGCCCAGGGAGGAAAACGAGCAGTAGCCACATTTCAGTGCATTTAGAGTTGTGAGACTGAGAACACTTCAGCCCTTCTACTTCCTTAGTTTCTCAGCCAAGTGATCTTGTGGGAATCGCCCTGTCACTGACACACACATCCCAGTGTCCCAGATGGGCCGAGAGCCAGCTGGGCAGAGAGGAGGGGAGGCTAAGAGGGACAGCAGCCAGGGCTCCTCATTCCATTGATGAACATTTCACAAACATTAGACCAACACTTTCCTTCCAGATTTATCAAGAAGAGTGAGAAGAAAGGCATGCAAAGAAAGAAATGCGTTGGTTTTTGGCCTTTTTCTGGCCTTGGTATCCATCACTGCCCTTCACTCACTCATGCAACTGACCTTCTCACAATGGGCCTGAGATCTCCAGCCTCCAAGCCTGTGCATAATCTGGTCCTCACGCTTGACCTTACGTCTCCAGTCTCCAGGTCCTCACACTGGGAATGTACTTCCTCCTCATTTGAAGTCTTTAGTCCCTAGCATCCTTCAAGACTTAACTCCAGTGATTTTTCCTAACTTAGACATTCCTGATTTTCCCCCCTCCACCTCTTGCCAGCTGCTGGTCTTTCTCTCCAAACTATCTGGCACTTCATTTGTATACACGAGATGTCCCAAAAGTCTTAGTGCATTGTAAGCCCATTACATGCCTGTAAGCATATTATAATTGTAATTATAATGGTTTAAATCAATTGATCAGAATCAATCAATGCAAAGGCAAGTGTGAGGAAATGGAGCCTTTGGTTGTGAAGAGAGCTGGGAAAGGAGAAAGCCTCCCAGACTTCAGAAAATGGCATTTTTTTTTTTTCTGGAAGAGCCAAGTTCCTAAAGGAATGTGTCTGGGATTTGCTTGTCTCACTGTGAGTGACTCTCGGAACTGGCTGGACTTCTCTCTTCTGCTCTTTAGCCACTGGCAGGTTTTCAGTGCATGAAGCTTGTCACATTCTACTACTTCACACAAGGCTGAATAGAAGGCTCCACCTACATGGACATTGCCATTGCCCCAGAAGAGGTCTAGAGCTCAGCCAGCCCTTCTAAACCCGTGCAAACTTAGCCCTATGCTTTCTTTTCCTCACTAGCATCACATCTCCTCAGATTCCACTGCAGTTTGCAAGACTTCCCACGTGCCATTCAAATCATGTTGTTTGACTTCTCAAGGGGTGGGGCAGGGGCAGGAGGAAGGAGCGAAGTTGGAACTCAACATTTTAAAAAATGTTACAATTTTTACAAATAATTGAGAATATTTAACAAAACAAATAAGATCCATTTTGAAAACACTTTCGTAGGTTCCAATCCACACTAAGAGCGCATCAGACAATGGATATGTGTGTGGGGGTCAAATCAGGAAATCAGCAAGTGCTGAGACAAAGAATGGAAAAGTGCTTTGAAAAGGGAGGAAAAGGAAAAGAAAGATTTTCGTTGGAGCCTGGAGTTCCCTCCCCTTACCCCCTTCAATGTGAGCTATCTTAGGTTGCAGATACATAAAATGAACAATAACATAGAGACAGTTTGAGGGGAAAATCCAAATGCAGAATCACATCATTTTAATTGTGGACAGTCCTCAGGAGCCACAGCTAGAATGAGCCGTCCATTGGACCCCCTTGTTTGTGCTTATTGGATATGAAGGGGGTGTTCTTTATGGGAGAAGAATCAGAAGGAGAGGAAGGCTAGTGATAATTGAGAGAAAAAAGAGAGAAAATAATGAACAGCAAAGAAGAATGCTTTTAACACACAAGAGAACAGAAGGAGATTTAGATGAAGATGCAGAGAAGAGAGACAGCTTTGGAACTGACATGCTGAATTCCATATACACGCATGTGTGTGTGTGTGCGTGCGCGCACGCCTCAAACCAAGCTATACATAACCATTTGCAGTTCTTGTAAAATCCTCTTATTCTGCTCTTTATGGAAATGTTCATCTTTGCTGGTGTCTGCCAATTTTGGAATAACAAGAAATTGTAAGGAAAAGAATTTCAGTGATTCAATTCTTCATCCCCCCATCCTGGGGGCCTTCACGTCACCCCCCAGGCCCCCTGCCTGAGAATGAAACCCCCTGATTTCATTCTCCACTGCCCCTTCTTCCAGTCAGTCACTTGTCTTCTTGGTTTCACTTTTGTGCAGCCTGTTCTGTTGTTGGTAGGGTGCTGTAGCCTTCCTACACTCATCATTGTCCTTTGGATTTCCCCCAAAGTTGGTTATTTTGAAATCATGATTGAATATTCTGTTGTATAAGCATACACATGTACACGTTCTGTCCAACATAACATATGTGTTGGTGGCCAAGCCACACATTGCAAGAGAGCCTCTGCTCTGGGTAGGGGCAGCCACACCTGATCCTTGTTTTGTCATGATTCTGTTTTGGGGCATCCAGGGGCAGAGTTTCATCATCCATGACTCACTCTGTTAAGCATGAAGGTTAGCCTCCCAAACCTTTCTTTTCTTGGGTGAGCCAGGGTTGTCCAATCTACTACCTTGTCCTCTCTATCCAATGCAGTAGGAAGTGGGAATTCACATTCATCAAGAGGTAATGAGTTTGTCCACTTCATGTAGATGGGTTCCTCCTATGTGATTCTAAGCCACTGGTGACTCCCTTTCACGAGGTGAAAAGCCAGGCATCTGATTTCTGGGTCATTCTACAAGTGTGTCCACAGCTCATAGAGGCAGGCACATTTTGGAGATGGGAGAGAACAATGGGGGCCCCTGTGCTCAGCTTCCCCAGGGGCTGGCCAGCCTCCCTGTCTAGTAGAAAACCATGAGCTGAAGGCCGCTTGGTGGATTTCCAGCCTGTGGCACTTTCCTTGGCACTAGGCTGGGCAGTTTTGCTCACTTGAGTATCTTTCTCTGAGTCCACTTAACACTCTCCTTATGTACTTGGAGCATCAGTGTCTTTAATGGACCCATGACAGAGCTGTCAGCCACTGCAACAAAAATGGGAAAAGACACCACTCTGAAACACTTATTTTAATGACTTGATTTAGAGATGGTTGAGGAACTGACATCCCAGTGACTGGAGTTCATTGCACTGTCCATGGTGCTGTAGCAGCCATTTTCAAACGACCTTTGAAAGGTGTTTTCATTTCTCAAAAGCTGGTGACATGGTTTATGATCCCAATCAGCCTCCAAGTGCACTTTGGCTCCCATCTTGATTCCCACAGCAAGGGGTCTTCAATGGCTAGAATGCCTCAGAGCATTGAAAGACCACGTTGTTTCTCAGAAGGGAGGACAGGTTCCAGAAATAAACAGCACACTGAGAAATGGAGACAATTCTAGCAAATTTCTGAGCTAGAAGCAATCTGTGTTGCTATTAAAAAAAGATTTTTTTTTCTTCAGACAGTGGTATAATTTAGACACATATTTTATATTCATCTTCTTATAGACACTGTCTACACGAGTCTATCTCAGAATATCTTCACCAGAACATAGGTCTGCCTTAATCTAGCACTCTCCTTCTATCCCAGGTGCACTGTGGGGGATTGATCCTGTGCAGCGACTGTGCATGGCAGGATAATGCTGTGTGACTGCATCAATGCACCCATGACTCTTGAGGTATGATTATGGGGAATGTGATATGCCATAGCCTGAAGGACCCATCAAGGGACAAGGAGTCCAAGTCACGGGAAGGACTCAGAACTGTTTTGCAAAAATGATTTGGGGCTCTTAGTGGTTTGCAAGGTACTGAGGAGGCAGCAGTGTAACGTTATTCAGTCATTGCAGTCATGTCCAATTCTCTGTGGCCCCAAATGGTTTTTAGCAAAGGACCGGAATGATTTGCCATTTGCTTCTCTGGCTTATGAGATAGATGAGAAAACTGGAGCAAACAGGGTAAAGTGACTTGCACAGGGTCAAACAGCTAGAAAGGGTCCAAGGCCAGATTTGAACTCAGGTCTTCTTGACTCCAGGCCCAATTCTCTGTGCACTGCACCACGTGACTGTCCCTAGCAGTATAATGTGAGAGTTGAAAAGGCAAATGAGGTCTTAGACTGTGCTCAGGCCTGTGTGCCACAAAGGCTGCAGAACTGTTGAGCAGGGCAGCCAGGAGTGAGGGCAGGGCTCAGGGTCAAGGCCCAGGAAGATCAGGTGAAGGGACTAGGGGGATGCAATTGGAAGGAGAGAAAACTCAGTTGGGGAGAGGCAGGGTGGAAAGGTTGGGAGACATGTTGTCATCAAGCTGCCCCTGGGGATACGGCTGCTCTCTGGGACTAGGCACAAGTGAACTTCAGCTACCCAGAGACGTGAATTTTAATAGCCCAAACTGACTTACACTAAAAGATTTGCAGAATGCTTTACAGACATTATCTTGTTTTCTCCTCATATGAGCCCTGGGAGGTAAGTGCTTCTATCATCCCATTATGCAGGTGAGAAGATAAAGGCAGTCAGAAGTGAAGTGACTTGCCCAGGGTCACGTAGTTAGGTTTGTATCTGAGGTCATATTTAGACTCAGATCTTCTTTATTTCAAGTCTAAAGTTCTACCCACTGTACCACCTAGCCACCACTATAAGAGTCTTCTTAGGACTTCTGTTCAAGCATCAGCACTGATTGCTCTGAACTTTCATGATTCAGAGTCTTCTCTTTTCCCTGGTTACCTTTACATCCCTCCTTGCTGCTCCTTGCACATGACAGCCCACCTCTCAATCTCAAGCATTTCATTGACTGGTCTCCATGCCTGGGACTCCCTCTCTCCTTATCTCCACCTGCCACCTTCCTGCAATGCTCAGTTGAAGTCTCACTTTCCACAAGAAGCCTTATCTGATCTTCTTTAAGACTGTTGACCTTTCTCTGCTGAGTTTTCTCCAATCCATATGAATTTGTTTGTATAGAGCTGTTTACATATAACACTCCTGCCCCCATTAAACTTAAGAGTCCGAATCAATAAAACATTTGTTAAGTATCTACTACATGGCAGGCACGATGCTTATTGCTGAGGATACAAATAAAGACAAAAGACAGTCCTTGCCCTCGAGGAGCTCACAATCCAATGGGACGGTGGAGGAAGATGAAGCATTCAGATGAAGCTGAGAAGTGGAGAAGGGGGAGGAAGGAGGGTCCCGGCGGCCGTGGCCAGGGCAGGAATGACTGGAGGAGGCACGTGTTCGCTGTGCTTGATCTCATTTTGTGGAATGATGAGTATCTGGAGCACATGAAGCCTAGGGGAGGGGCTCCCTGGGAAGGGATGAGGGAAAGCTCTTGGACACCCTCCTGAAATAGTGAAGTGCCCAGATACCTGGGAGCCCCTCCTGCAGGACTGGGGTGTGGATTCACTTTCTTTTGTGTCTCTTGTGTATAGTACAAGACCCAGGACAGAGTAGGTACTATTTATTTATTTAATAGTAGGTACTATTTAGGGAATAAACGTGGCTGACTGACTATTGGTCATTGCTCAATCAATGGCTCACCTACCATGGAGCAGACAGGAGGGAGATTCCTAGAGCATATGTGGCCCAGTTCCCCCTCCCTAGCAGGACACCTGGTTTCCTTTCTGTGGGTTGGTGACTCATTCTGTGTTTATGGGTGGCTGGGAGGTGCCACCATGCCTACAGAACAGTGGGCCTGGAGTCACCCAGACCTGAGTTTACATCTGGCCTTAGACACTTGGCTACAAAATGGGAGCAAATCACTCCACTACTGTCTGCCTCGGTTTCCTCAACTGCAAAGTGGGCATAATAATAGCATCTGCCTTCCAGAGTTATTTGAAGATCAGGTACAATAAATATTTGTAAAGCATCTAGCACTATATCTGGTACATAGTGGATCATTAACAAATGTTTCCTTCCTTCTTTCCTTCCCTCCCTCCCTTTTTCCTTCCTTCCTTCTTTCCTTCCTTCCTTCCCTCTTCCCTCCTTCCCTCCCTCTCTTCCTCCTTCCTTCCTTCCTTCCTTCCTTGCTTCCTTCCTTCCTTCCTCCCTCGTCACCTTCCCTTTCTTTCTCTCCCTCTCTCCCTTCCTCTCCCTTCCTCCCTTCTCCTTCCCTCCCAACTGTCAGGACTAGAAAGGATGGAAGAGGCAGAGAACTAGGGCAGTCAGTTAAACATTCAGAGACAGAAGAGATGAGTGTCATTTGGAATAGTTGAGGAAAATACATATTTATATGATCAAATTTCAGTTCCTTGATGGAAGAGACTCTTTCATTTTTATTCTTGTATCTGATACATAGTAGGCACTTAATGAACTCTTACTATTGAGTTATTGATTAAACGAGGAGATAAGATCAGTTGAGAACTCAGAAGTTGGTAGGAGGGGATGTATTCTGGACAGAGCCACAGGAATAAGACATACAAAGACAAATATGGCATTTGTAAAGATCTGATTAGAACTGGAGCCATGTCAGGGAAGGGTCAAGAATCACAGTTTTTACAAATGAGTTCCAGTTAAGGAGGCTCTTCCAATCTCGGAAAGATTGTTCCATTGATGACTCTCAAGCGGAGGAGTGACGTGATGAAAGTTGCATGTGGGGTGATTAATATGTAGGATTGGGCCATGAGAGACTGAGGCAGGGTGCTCATCTAGGTGCCCCATGCAGAAATGCAGAGCACAGTAAAGGCTGAGAATGAAAACAAAATGGCAAACCAGAGGTATCATTGGAAGGAAGAATGAAGTGACAGCCAGAACCCTGCCTCTGTCATATCCTGGAGAGGATGGAAACCTCATACAAGTCCCCTCTCTCTCCTCTTTGTCTCTGTCTCTCTCTTTCTTCCCCTTTCTCTCCCCTTCCCCCATCCCCTGAGGACCTCAGTTTACTCATCTGTAAAATGAAGAGGCTAGACCAAGTCCTGTAAATCAGCCAATCTGCTCATGGAAGAGAAGAATAGGTCTGTTGGCAAATTAAAGGGACCAAGGAGAGTCAAGCCTGAGGACTGAGGGAGCCTGGGGGTGCAGGAATGATTGCTGCTGGGGCCCAGCTTCAGGCCCACTGCACACTCAGACAGGGGCCGGGCCAGGCATAGGTCCATACTTGGAAGCTGTGCTAGTTGCTAATTTGCCGCAACACAATCTATTATCCCTGAATGCTCAGGGATCAGAGCAGGACAACAATATGAAAGCTTCACTGAATTAACAAACTCTCATTGCATTATATTTGCATGCTATTGAATTACTGTTCATGTCTGCTGTTATAGCATTTAACAAAATGGGGCACTGTCTTGCCAGATTAGTTAAAAAAAAAATCCTAATGGAGCATAATAGAAATAGCTCTTATGAATGCTAGCCCCTGTCCTGGCAGGACAGATTCCCTCTAAGGAGATCATAAGGGATTTCTCCACAATTGAGCTCATAAAAGTCAAGAAGAGAGCTCATCATGAGGAGTGGTGAGGGGCTGCCTCAGCCCCTGGGTCCCAGTGGGGACGCTCTGTTGATCCAAGCTTGGACATGTTGCTTTCTGGTAAATGAAACTTTCTTGGTGGCTGCTCCTTAATCTAATAAATACTTCCTGAGCCCCAGGCCATTAAGCTGGACCCTGGAATCATGCTGGGCCCTGAAGAGGCAAACACAAACCAAACCATCTCTCCTCTAAGAGAGCTTAGGTTCTACTGGGGAGAAAGAGAGTTGCCTCAATAATTAAGTAGAAAGCCAGTCTGTGGAAGTGTTGTCACTAAAAATTAGGAGTGTACCCAAAGAGTTTCAGTAGGATGTGGCTGCTGAGGCTTGAAGGACACCAAGGTTTCTACAAGGTCATTGTGATGGAGTACATTCCAGGCAAGAGGAACAGCTTGCAGAGGGTCATGGAACTAGGAGCCAGCAAGGCAAGTGTAGGAAATGACTGGTGAGCCAGTTTGGCCAACAAGGGGGAAAAGGAGAGATGTGTTGTCTGCTCATATTAATATGTAAGCTCCTTGAGGGCTGGGATTGCTGCTTCTGTATTTATAGTCCTAGCATTTTACACAGTGCCAGGACATAGAAAATGCTTAACAAATGCTTTTTCATTCACCCATTAATTGATATTTTAATTCATTTATTATTCCCAGGAAGCTAGGAGTCAGGTACTAGAAGTCTCACATGCAGAAAATCTGAGAAATGATAATGCACTGAATACTATCTCTGGTCTGGCCACCTGGGGCTTTTACTTTGTTTGGGCCATGAACTCAAGGCAAATACAGGGGCTGTTCCAACCTTTGCTCATGCAGAGAGAGTTGCAACCTACTGAACATTACTAAAGGAGTGTCTTCTGCTAATGAAATCACTCAACTGGATACCTCTGTGACCCCCATATCCCAATGGGGAACAAGCTTCCCATCAGCTCTGAAGCTGAAGGTCAACAGCCATGCCATGAAAACTGACTCCTAAAATTATGTAGAGATGCCTTGGACCAGGTGAGATCTCAGAGGGAAAAGTGACAGTGTCTCCCAGTAATTCAAGTACCATGTCTAAGCTCTTCCCCCACTGTGTGAGTGTATATACAACTGACCTCTCATCTCTCTCCAGACCTCTCCTGCCTCTTAATCTAGCCTTTATTCTAGCCAGAACCTTCCCCAGCTTCCCATACACAGAGATTTGACTTAAATCTGTCACACAGAACACAGAATAAAGACTTAAGAGATAAAGAATTGAGGAAAGTTTGTTCCAACTTGTCTCAAGTTTGGCACAGGAGTATGCTATAGGTGTGTGTGTGTGTGGGGGGACATCTTTTGCCTTCATAGGCATCTTTTAGAGCTTTCTCTTTGACAAAAGCAGAGGAAATACCTTGACCTGATTTAGTGATAATATCATTTTTCAAAAAGTGGAGGAACCAATGAGAAAAAAATTCTTTTTTGGGTCTGATTTTCAATAAGGAGGAACTATTTGCCAGGGTACAAATGACTGGAAGATAGGGAGACAGTTACCACTCTATCCTAGAGTACAGAAAAGTTCAGAAAGTGAGGAAAACCTGCCATAGTTTGACATTCACCTCGGTTTGTAAAAAGCGCATCTGAAAAAGTGCAGAGGAATGGTGGATAGAATCCCATGAGCTCAAATATTTAAGACTATAACTCCATGTGAAGAGAGAATGATGAATTTTTGTCCTTGTATCCCCAGCCCCTAGCATGGTGCCCTGGACATAGTAGTAATTTATTTTTTTTTAAACTTTTATTTAGTTTTAGTTTACATCATTCATTTCCATGAGATTTTGAGTTACAAATTTTCTCCCCATCTTTCCCCTACCCACCACTCCAAAACAGCGATCCCTCTGTATACTCCTCCCCCAATCTGCTTTCTCCTATATCTTCCCACATCACTCCTCTGACTTTCTGGTAGAGTAAGATGGATCTCCCTACCCCAGTGCCTGTATATCTCATTTCCCAGTTGCATGTAAATAATAATAATGATAATAATATATATACATATACATTTTTAACATTTGATTTTAGAATTTTAAATTCTAGATTCATTCCCTTCCTCCTGCATCACCCTCCCCCCTCCCCCCCGGAAAGATAAGCAATTTAATACAGGCTGTACATGTGTAGTTATGCAGAACATCTCCACAATGGACATATTGTGAAAGACTGATTATATTTCCCTCCTTCCTATTCTGCCCCCCACCTGTTCTATTCTCTACTTTGTCCCTGTCCCTTTACAGAAGTGTGTGCTTCTCACAATGCTCCCCCCTAACCTTCCTTCCCCTCCATCCT
>CM053583.1:423840455-423891334 GCA_028627135.1 Pseudochirops cupreus | reverse complement strand
CTTGACCCACAGTTTAAGAAGGTTCCCTCTGCAAGGTCCATGAAACACTTCACACCTCTTGTCGGCTTGGATCTTCACAAAGCCCTAAGAGGGGTGAGCTGAACCAGGATTCTCATAGTCAATTCCCATAATTCCAGATGGAGAGAGCCACCCTGATTACAAGGCTTCGGTTGATTCCTTTATCTGGCTATTCGGGTTCCTATGAAAACTCCCCCGGGGCTTCATGAGAGGCTGAGCCCTATTTGATTCAGTTTTTCTACTTCCTGTTTGATACAGATTGAAGCAAACTCCCAGAGCTTGCTGTGCTATAGCTCACTGTACCTACCCCACCCCTCCTCCCCCTGCCACGACTCACTTCCCATCCCAATCATTCCTCTCATCTTATGTCCTGTACATATTCTTCTCTGACTCTTTTCCAATCCCCAATCAGGTGCCAAGATTTATTAATTTTCTCCAATAATATCATTAATGTCCATCCCTCAACACAGAATTAGAGATTTGAAGATAGAAGGGATCGGGGGGGGGGGGGGAGTACATCTAGTCCTTCACTTTACAAATAAGGAACTGAGGCTCTGTGAGGTCAGGTGACTTGCCCAAAGTTCCATTTACCTTGACCACCATTGTCCACACTTCCCTCCTTTTTGGTTTTCCTGCACCCAATCTTTCCTTTCTCCAAACATATATCACAGCGCCAAAATCATCTTCCCAAGACACAAGCCTTATCATGTCACTATCCCACTCAAAGACTTTCTGTGGCTCCTGTACATCTAGAAATGCCCTCAGTCCCTAGCCGGGTTGTTCAGAAGGTCTTCTATGCTATATTTTAAACTTGACTTCCAGATTCCCTTGTTTCATATCATTCCCCATGATATCCTCTCGGCTCCAGCCCAAATGGGCTACCTGCTTTTTGGCTGAACTTGATCGGCATACCACCCGTTATCCCCATTCATTCCCACCAAATACCTGCCACACCTGGAATGTATTCCCCATTCATCTCCATCTTTGTACTTCTCTTTCTCAAAATCCCAGCTCAGGCTGCCCACGCTGTATGAAGCCTCCCCCAACTAATAGTGTTCCCTCTGTCATCATATATTTGTGAGTCCTTTCTTTCCCCCTGTTGTTTCCATCATGATCTGCTAGGCATTATGTGATCTCTCTGCATGTCCCACTTCGTCCCTTCACCCTTCAGAAGAAGATCCTTTCTTAGAAAAAGGAAGCACTGTTTTGATTGGTGTTCTAGTATCCTGAGTACCTGGACTATGGTGTGTGTGTGTGTGTGTGTGTGTGTGTGTGTGTGTGTGTGTGTGCACGTGTGTGTGTGTGTATGCATGTGTGTGCATGCCTTTAGTGCTTTAAAAAAATCTTTTATTATTTTAACGTTTTAGTGACATTTTCTTTTTATAATAGAAACATTTGCAGTTTACTCCCATCTAGTTCTGAGAATCCTGTTATAACAAAGTAGAATAAATAAATCTAGGAATAGGGTAACCTTATCTGAAAGTGTGTGCAAATCACATACCTGTAGCCCTGTCCCCAAACTCTCCATTTCTTTAATTAGCAGAAATCTATTTCTCTGGTTCCCACACCATTGAGGGAAAAGAAAAGAAAACTTAATTCCAAGAGTCACCCTTCTATATGGTGAGAGAAGCTCTAAATCTTTCCAATAAAATTAAGGATGAAGCAAGGAAGCCCATTGTTGCCATTTCTGTTTGCCATAGCACTTGAAATGCTGCCTGTCACATTGAGACAAGAAAAAGAAACAGAAAGAAGGAGAGAAGTGACCACTTTGGGCAGACATCCTGATGCTGTACTTGACCCTAAAAAACTAAAGTAGCCAAAATAATGAATAACTTTAGCAAACTTAGAGAAGGATGCACAGTAAATTATCTGACTTATCAACATTTCTGTATAATGACAATAAGATCCAGAAGAAAGAGAAATTCTATTTAAAACAACTACAGAATGTATACAATACTGGAGCCTAACCACCAAGATGTACCTAAGAATGACACGATCCAGTTACAGCCACTGTCTGCACAAATGTTAACCTAAAGAACTGGACAAACAAGCCTCTCCAAGGTGGGATGAGCCAATAGAACAAAAATGACGAGACTACTTCACTTAAGTTACTCGTTCAGTGTCATCCCAACTGAACTAGCAGAGAATTACTTTATAAGGCTGGAAAAAATAGCAGTATTCTTAGGAAGGCAAAACGACCAACAATCTTAAGGTAAACATTGAAAAGAAAGTGGGAATGAAGAGGGAGGGGCCAAGACGGCCGAGAGCACGATCTCTCAAACTATACAACAAAACAGCCGTTCTGTCTTTCAAATGAAAGGGTGCAACAGAGGGGGTGGGGGAAGAGGCTGAAATGAATTTGCCTGAAGTCTTATGAATAGGCTAAACCAGTCATGGTCTACGATTGTGATGGGATCCTGCTGCTGTATTGGGAATGATGGGCTCGATGGTCCTAGAAATACATGGATAGACTTGCATGAAATAATGAAGAGTGAAATGAGCAGAATCAAAAGAGCCCTGTATATGGTGTTATCAATATTATTTTAAACAGCTTTGAGCAAATAATTATAAATAACCCAATTAACGACAAGTTCCATATGCAGGAAGATGCTGTCTGCACCCCGAGAGAGACCGGACAAACAGAAGTGTGTGATTTGGCATGCACACATGCACACATATCATGGTCTCTCTTTCCGCAAATCATTCTACCATTATTTGCCCTTTCACAGGTTGTATGTTTAACAGGAGCCATTTCTGGCGGGGGGGGGGAGGGGGGAGAAAAAAATAAATTTACATAACTTCATTATACATTTAAAAGGAATGGCAAATTGTACATTGTAGATTTATAGCTTCATGTACAGTCTTTTTATTATACTGTGTTATGAAAATGCTTGTTTTGTTCCATAAATTAAAAATGAAAACATAAATAGGATGATGAGGACTTTCAGTTGTAGGTAGAGAGAGAGAAGGATGAAGGGAAGGAGGGAGAGAAGGAAAAAAGAAAGACAGAAGGAAAGAGGAAGAGAGGGACACTGCCCCATTTTATTTGACAGAGTAGAAAGTATCATAGGAAGAATGGGACTAGAGATGCCCAGTAACACCCAGAAAGCAGTATCCATGAAGTGAGGGAGCAATAAAAGCCAGGACCTCAGGCATCTCTGTGTTCACACATGCACATGTGCAGAATGTGTCTTTTGAGATTCAGTCTTTTAATTTTGGGTCAAATGTTTCCATAGAAAAACTGGCACTTTTTTTGGCATTAGTGTGTGTAGCCAGAGATAGATTGCCTCTGGGTTGATGCAAGACAAGGGAGAGGCAGGTAGAGTTGCAGAAGAGTGTGGAGAAAGAGATGATGCTCAAGGCCAGCACCTGTTGGTCATGTTCTAGCCTCAGATTCATGAGTCAGTTGTCCACTGAGGTGATCCTTTTCAAGATGTTTGGGCAGCACCCTTTTCAGTGCTAGGATTCCAGAGGTGTTACCCAAGCCATGTTGATGGGTCTGGGCACCACGACACTCTGGAGTCATGGAGATCCTACTGCCCTATTAACCCATTCAAGTACAGGCAAACACCTGAAGCCTCCTGAGGCCTCCCACATCCCAGGGAGGCCACAGGAAAGCTCAGAATGAAGCTTGGCCAGTGGATCACTCTCAATTTATTGGGAACAGTAGAAACTGATGAAATCCACTTGACTTCTGGCTTGGCTTTCAGGCAGCAGACATTGGAGAAAAAGAGTCGACTCTTTTTGAAATGCCCAAATGGAAGTCAGAATTGGAATTGATTAGAATGTGAATTTTATCATAAGTTTGTCTAATTATTCTTAATGTTTAACATGAGTTCACTAATTTCAGCAAGTTAATGAGAATAATGAGGAGGAGGAGAAACAAGCCAATGATTGATGAGTAACTTGAGATATGGAGCCTAGGAGATGAGAGTCTGCCCTTCCCAGCTGCCTTGAGCCTTGGCTGAGGAAGTCTCCAAGGCCGAGGGCCCCTCGTAATGTAATCAGATGAGTTCAGAACTTGCTGTAGGTGGCTGCTCATACTGCAGTATCAGCATAGCAGGTTTCCAATAGAGAACTTCAGGGATCTGTATACTTTGTTCTATGCAATTTCTTTCTTTTGTCTTGTAGAAGGCACATTTGTCGTATTTTCAGATGATTCAGGGCTGGAAGGGATATTTAACAGGCTGGATAAGAAAGTCAGGATCCAAAATGTTCTGGACAAGTTGGAAGTCATACAATGATATTGAGTGGGGATAATTGGAAAGTCTTACACTCAGGTACAAACAAATCAACTTCACCAACAGAAGATGGGCACGGCCTGGTTAAACAGCTGTTGTTTTGAAAAAGATCTGGGGGGTTTAGTGGCCTACAAACTCCTCAAGAGTCAGCAGTAGGATGTGGCAGTCGCAGGACTGTGATTAATGTGCAGGAACATGAAGAACAGGCAGATGATGGTTCTACTGCACTCCACCCTCTTCTTCCAAAGCATCTTATACATTTCTGGGGACCCCAGTTTCAGAAGGATGTTCATAAGCTGGAGCATGTCTGGGAGAAGGCCACTAGGATAGCCTTGAATCTGAGCCACAGGAGAACTGGTTGGAGATCTAGGCATCTTTAGGGTAGAGGGGACTAAGGCCTCATGGCTGTCTCCAGTGTCTGAAGGCCTGCCATTGAAAGGGAGTGTTAGGCATAGTCTGGTTGACTCCAGAGGACAGAGCCAGGAATATGAGGAAGAAGCTGCCAAGAGGCTGATTTAGGCTTGATGTCAGAAAAAAAAAAATATTCCTAACAATTAGAGCTGATTCAAAGTGGAACATAGCTACCTGGAGGGGCTCCAGTTCTCCCTTCCTCCTTCTACCCCGCCACACCCTCTCAGTCCTTATGAGGAGGCTCAATGTGGGGGATGGAGGCATGAATGTTGCTTTCCAGGATGGGCTTGACCAGATCAAGGGTTGTTTTCCTGTGTGTTTGTGTGATAGCAATCTGATGAAGCCTGTGACTCCTCTTTCAGAATAATATTTTAAGGGAATAAGTAAAATAAATCAGATCACAAAAGAAGCCAATCAATCATATTGTACTACAGTTACCAGAATATTAAAAAACAAACTCACAAATGCTGTAAAATCCACCCACGGACCCCAGCTTAGGCATCGCTGAGCTAGCTAGCCCCTGGGGTCCCTGCAGCCTCTCACGTTCTGTCACTCTGTGCCCAGGTGGGGCAGAGTGGGGGAAGGTGTCATTATCCCACTATCTTTGCAGAATGATGCTGTTGGAGGAAAGAAAGACGTTCATGCCACAAATGAGAGCCCAGACTTCTGAAGTTTCACTTTCTCTTTGAATTGATCTTCCCATCTTTAGGATGCAGGCTGGGCTATCAGCTCTTCCTCCCCTCCCCACCCCGCTTCGTTTTTTCCTCTAAGCTATAATGGACGGCTTACACTTTAGTATTGTGTTTCCCACTGGTACCTTTGGTGGGGAAGAGCAGCTGTTGCTTAAATGTTCTCCCACGAAGGTGAAAGACCCATTTGATGTGCATTGGGTGGCAGTGTTTTATGGCTTGTGGGTTATTAACATGATTGCAGAGTTGTGTTTAATGATTAAGCGTTAACAGGATTGCTTCGTTGTGCAATTAAATATTGACATGGTACATTGCTGTGTATGTAAGATTGAGATTCTGGCCTAAAGAACACCAGCATTAGCCAGCCACTGGAGCCTGGGCATGCAGCTCCCACTGGGCCTGGATCTCCCAGGAGAACTTCTGACCTTCGAGCTGACTGGTGGCAGGGTCTACATGGAAACAGGCTTGGTGCTTCTAGAGCGCACAAGGAGGTGGGCCCACAAAGGTATATTTCTGCTCAGTAGATTGTCTCCATTAGTGGTTCAGGCATGCAGCATTCTGGAAGCAACTGTGGAAGTAAGGGGTGGTATCTGAGAAATAGCTCCTGGCCTCCCCTGGAGGGCAAGACAGTGGTTAGAGAGCTTAAATGGGCCTAGCAAAGAAGGTTTGGTGAGCGTGTGTCTGTGTGTATCTGTGTGTGTGTATGTGTGTGTATGTGTGTGTATGTGTATGTGTGTGTGTGTGTGTGTATCTGTGTGTGTGTGTGTGTGTGTGTGTGTGTGTGTGCTCATGCCTTGAAAGTTTGTGGGGAATAGGAGAAGGCAGAGGATGGCCAACTCTAACCCTTTAAAAATGGTGGGAGTAGGGGGGCAAGTAGAATCTGCCCCAGATTAAGTCCATCAGAGACCTTGAATCTGATTCCTGACCAAATTGTCAATACCTTATTGCAAGTATGGTTTGAATGGTGATTCCAGTCTGCCTTCCTCAAGAACAGTCCCTGCTTTTGGTCTGAGCAGTAGAAGGGCTGTGCAGGTTGCAGCATGTTCCCCATCTGTTGGCCCTCTCACTGTCCCTCTGTCTCCAGCTCTACCAGCTGTCCCCTCTGTACCTAGGTGAGACCAGGACATCTCCTTTGCCAAGACTCCCTGGCTTCCAGGAGCATTGCACCTACTCTCTCCAAGACCCCAGTGGCCTCTAATGAGAGTCAAACAGCTTCTGCAGGTGCAGCAGGAAGGACAGAAATTGTTGCTGATGGCCAGTACCAAGGCCCATGGGATTGTGGAATCAGAATTCCAGAGGACCATAGGGTGCTTTCCTTCAGGGGTGGGGGTGGGGGTGGGACAGTAATTTAGCAAATGCTGTCAGAGATTTCCCCACCCAGGCTCTTGCCTTTGCCTTAAAGGACAAGTGTAAAAAGGCTTTCTTGGAAGGAGTGGGCATGCCCTATAGTTTGGAGGTATTGCACTGGTGATCTTGCCTCTTCTGACACAGTCAGAGTCACTTGTGTCCACTTTGTCTCCCCCTTGGATTTTGGGAGAACCTGTTCGGCAGCCAGCCGAGGCTGCGAGTGAATTCAAAGCCCTGGGAGGCTGCCTTATGAAGATCACCAAGTCTGGTAGAATTCATGGCTCGTCTCAAGGTATCAGCATCTCAGTGCAGGGTATTCTCATCTCCAGAGCAGCCCATGATGCACTGGACTTCAGAACATTCATGTGGGAAGAAGTTGGGTGATTGTACAAACACTGACTGCCAGAGCAGCTGTAGTCTCCCATTCCTTTGATGCCGTGAATGAGGTGGGGTAGTCGGGGTACAAGGGAGCTCACCTCATGTATACAGATGGGGACAGTGGCCTGCTGGAGGAAGACAGCTAAAGACAAGGGGTCAAAGCTTGAAGACCAAGGGTGCCTCCAATGGTTTTAGAAGCGTGGGTGGAACTGGTCTTTTACAATGTCCTGACAAAAAATCCAAACAGGGAATATAGAGCATGCGTAATACTTGGCCATGTTTAGCATTTTGGACCTTTGACCTTCAAGGAATTCCTGCTGTCTTTTTATCCATGTCAGATGATGTTCATGGAGGAGCCAGGAAATGCCCTTGGAGAATGGGATTCAGTTACTGGGATCCACCGTTCCCACCATGGAGCTGATGGTTCATATATTGATTCTATCGGTTTTGGGGAAATAACAGTTACTGTGGGTCCAGGGAGGCAGATCAACTTAGACCCTCTGGTTTGAATGCTATTTTGTAGGACCATAAATTTGGGTTTAGGCATTAAAAAGTCATGCCTCCCATTTGTCCTTAAGCACTACATATATATTATTCTCCACAGTTCAATACTTGACAGTGATAATGGTCTGTGCTGGGCATTCTGACGAAAAACAGTGAACACACAGAACATGCTGAAAAACCAAAGGCTGGGTCCTCCCAGACTGCCAGATTCCCCTTTGGACAGGGCTCTGACCTGTCAAACCCTGGGAAGCCTTCAGCTAGCACTTACTTGGATTGCAGTAAAGCCGTGGACTTTCCGCTATTCTTATGGACAAGATGGAGAGATGGGAACTAGAGGAGAGTCCACAAAGATAGGGGGAGCAGATGTGTCTAAATGGTTGTGGTGTCCCTGGCTCCCAATTCCCTCGGCAATGCCGTAATTATCCATGTCCGAAGGCCTTATGGCTAGGTCCCCAGCGCCTCCCATTTTTGGTAATGTCCTGGTGAGCCATTGAAATCTGTTGGCTGTTTGAAAGGCAGGGACATCAGTACCAAAGCCTCCCACCCCCTCCTCTCAAGCTTCTTCAAATACGGAACCAGCCCCCAGTGGGCCTCAGGTTGAAGGGTGGCTTCTTCTCTTAGCTAATAAGAGAAGACCTTCTCGATTCCATACTATGGACCCTGGGAAAGACAATGGGTCAGTATTCTGAGAGCCAGCCTGCCCTCCTGCCCAGCTGGCTTCATTGGCTGGTAGAGCCAATGTGAAAGGCACTGACTCTTCCCCATGAGGAGCTGCAGGAACCAGCCCCAGAGGGTCTCACTTGGCCAGTGTCACAGGGAGAATGCTTCCTTCTCTTTACTCCTGCTGTTCTCCTCCAGAGCAACCAAAATTCTCCTTTTTCTTCTTGCTCTGAACATGAGAGTGGACTTTGGGTTGCCTTAGGGCCATGTCCCTTCTAGGTGGCCCTAAGGGAATAGGAGAAACCTTCCTCCACTTCTAAACTCTATGCTGCCAAGTGCACAGAGCTCTGGGCCTAGAGTCGGGAAGAGCTGAGTTCAAATCCCAACACAGACACTTACTAACTGTGTGATCCCAGGCAAACCACTTAATCTCTGCCTCAGTTTCCTAAACTATCAATTGGAGATGACAGCCCCTTATCACAAGGTTGTAGTGAAGATTAAATGCCATACTTGTAAAGCACTTAGCACAGTGCCTGGTGTGTAAGCACCATACTCTCTGGAGAAAAGTTGTATTGTTGTGCACAATACAATTTAAGTTAGTCTGTATGCTAAGAACCAGGCCACCACATGCAGGGAGGCTCTGCACATGTACAGTGCACTGAGAGGGCAGTAGAAATGGAGAATTTCCTTTCTGCCCCTAGTCCCCTGAAAGATGCAGCTCAGCAAGGGTTCCAAAATAATAGAAAGAAAGAGAGGGAGGGAGGGAGGGAGGGAGGGAGGGAAGGAGAGAGAAAGAGAGAGACAGAGACAGAGAGACTGAGAGACAGACAGAGAGAGACAGAGAGAGAGAGAGACAGAGAGAGAGACAGAGAGAGAGACAGAGAGACAGAGACAGAGACAGAGAGAGACAGAGAGAGAGAGTCCTTTGGATAGGACATATTCAAGGGGGGTAGGTTCCTGAGGACCTAAAGAGCTGGCTGCTGTCCTAGGCTGACAGACGTCTCCATCTCTCAGTAGCATCTCTTATGGACATGCTTGGTACAAGAACTCATCGTCATTCAGCCTCTCCTCCCTCAGCTCTGTCTAGGAGCCTTTCTTCACCATCCCTTCTGTCCATTCCCATTTGTGAGGCCATGGGAATTCCTTCTTGCCACGAGAATCTCAGCTTCATCATCTGGAAACCGGGGAGAATGTGCCAGCTGACTTGAAGGTTGCTTCTCCTTCTGACATTCAGTCAGCTGTGAGCATCAGTGAGAATCTTTCTCATTGTACATTTAGGCAAAGGGAATTTTCTTAGCCTAACCTTTGATCTTCTGCTTGGGTCTTTGTTGTGGCTCTCACTGACATTTTCCAAATCCAAATCCTATCCTTTCTCAAGATGCATATCAAGTCTCATTTTAACCAAGGAGAATTCCCTCACTTTTCTGACTGACTTATCTCACCTTTTATGAAGAAATAACTGGGCCTAAGAATTGCTGCTTGCATCAGCAGGAGCTCCTAGGGAAGGAGGATGGAATGTGAAGCTTTCTCATCTAAAAATTGCTTCTGTGTGAGTCTCACAAAGGTCAGCCTGTACTTTCTGTTCTGTCCTGCTCCAGGCATAGAAAGTCTACAGGACAGAGAGGGCTGAACTGAACAAGGAAAGAATGGCTATTGAAGTGATGACTCCCTAGCTAAGAGTGAAGAGCTCTGAGTCATAGATGCTCTAAGATGGATTAGCCCTTGGAGGCCAGGAGGAAGCCCGAATCTTCTCTAATACCTTTGGGCGCCCTCTCCCCCTCCTAGAAGTGATAAGAGAGAATGTGTCTAGAGTCCTCCAAAGATGAGGCCTCTCGCCTCCCCCTCCCCCTTTCTCTTTCTCCTTCTCTTCTCTTCTCTTCTCTTTTCTCTCCTCTCTCTTTCTCCTCTCTCTCTCTCCTCTCTCTCTCTCTCTGTCTCTCTCTGTTTCTCTCTCTGTCTCTCTCTCTGTCTCTCTCTGTCTCTCTCTCCTCTCTCTCTCTTCCCCTCCCTCCCCGTGGACACACAGCTCAGGCCCTGAGGGTGCTAGACCATACACCTCTTGCAGGCAGGCAGATCTGACTCCATCTTGGACTCTCCAAGCAATCCTATCATATGTACACATTCTGGAGTAGACTTGACACTTGCTTATTGAATCTGAAGTGAGTTCTGTTGAAGATTAAGATAAAATATTTGAGGACCGAAGGGTTTGACTCATCAGGAAACATGAATGATGTCATTATTTCATGATTTGGTTCAGGGAAGAGTAATGGGAGGTCAGGACTGCTGAGAGCTTCTCAAAGGTGTAAACAGCAAAGTTGGAGAAGAAAAATTTATCTGGGGACAGGGAGAAATGAACAAGCACCCGCCGAGGGAATGACAAATGCCGGGAGACTGAGAGGAGCCCCAGGCTCTTCTGCAAAGGGAGTTGTGAGGGGCCGTAGTGAGACTGGGTTTGGCGGCACGAATTTCTGTGGTGCCACACACTCACCATCATGTAGTCTTGTCTCATTCTCTTCCGAAGAATATGCAGCCCAGAGCTTCATTTGTGTTCTCACCTGATTATTTCTGACTGGTGTGTGTGAGTGTGTGTGTCCATGTGTATGTGTCTATGTGTGTGTTTGTGTGAGTGTGTTTGATTATGTGAGTGTATATCTGTGTGTAAGAGTATATTTGTGTGTGTCAGTGCATGTGTGTGAGAGTATATTTGTGTATGGGTGTGTGTGAGTGTGTCTATAAGTGTGTGTGTAAGTGGTATGTATCTGTGTGCATCTGTGTGCATGGGTTGAGGAGGGCATCGATGCCCTGTATCTGGTCTCTGTAGGGTCTCTCCTTTGCCTGTTTCATGGTGTTTCATGATAAACTTCTAAAATCAGGACCTCCTTTGAGAAAGACTTTGGAAGGCAGTACATGCCACTTGAAGACAAGAGTTTCCTGCAGTGATAGCACTGAGGCTCTGGCTAAACCTGGTCTTTCAGGAGACTTTCTGGAAGAGAAGCCCAGCACCCCAGAAGGGGGGCCTTTGGGACAGTAGGAAGCTCACTAGAGGAGGGGCAGGCAAGCCTGGGCTTGGCTCTGGCTGCCTATGTGGCCTCTCTGGGCCTCAGCTCTGTCACTTGAGAAACAAGAGTACGGCTTTGCTGACCTTGGCCTCCTCTTCCAGCCTGAAATCCTAGGGAACCCACAGACCTGCAGTGTGCACTGGAAAGGCTCATTTGCTCTGGCAGAATCTAAGAGAAATTCGGTTTAGCTCAAGCCCAGGTCTCAGCCTGGCCATATCTCACATTGAAACTTTTCTTGAAGGTGGGGAGACACAAGGGACGTGAGAAAAGACATAACTTATTTAAACGAGAAGCTCCGATTCCCTCCCTGCATGTCCTCTTGGATTTTGTCTATCTTGTTCTGCTTTCTGGGAGGAAAGCCAGCAGGTGCCTTTCTCATCCTCTGCTCTCCCCTGGGTGCATCTGCCTTTTCCATGGAGGTCTCCCTGCTCCTTGAATCCCTGAGTAGAGGTCCTCTCTATGCTGACTTTGGCTTTGAATTCTCATCCAGAGATGACACATTGCCCTCTCTCTGACCCAAGCCTCTGTCCCTGCCCTGTCCCTTTGGGCTCTAGCTGCTGCTGCCCAGATCTGGCTCACTGATTCATTCCTGTTCCTCGGTGGCTTCCTTAATGGCTCTCCTCCATCCATCACACAGATGACAGCCTCTTCAGGTCTTCTTGGGCAGTCAGTCAGTCAGTAAGTCAACAGTCATTCACCTTCACACTGATTGTGTCAGGCAGGGTACTAAGAGCTGAAGAAAAAGATGCAAGCAAAAGGCTGCCCTCGAGGAGCTCACCAAAACGAATCAGGAAGAGGCAGAGAGGAAGGGTGGGGGGCGTGTGTGTGCGGTGGTGGGCAATACACTGGCCAGGCCTGGAGAGCCAGGATCAGAGCAGGGAGAGGAGGGAAAGATGGCCAACTTGAGCCCCTTCCTAAAAACGGCCTGGGAGGAGCTCATCAGGGGGAGAAGGGCCTGCAGGGGAGAGGGGCTTCTGGAGTATGGAGGGGAGCTTTGCATTTAAAATTCAACTGAGGCATGGTGGTGCCATCTGCAGGTCTTGCTGAGCAGATGTAGCCCCAAACCATCTCCAACCTTGGGGCCACCCACGTGGTGATGGGGTGGGCTTCCCTGGGCTAAGAGAGGCTGGGATGACAGCCACAGACCATGACTGGGACAGGAATTGGAGCCGTCCTGGTTTGACAAGAACAACCCAATAAGCCATGTTGGCATCAACACTGAAGAGTCAGGATATCTCTGCTCAGATGCTTCAGGGGAAAGGGTAGTGGAGGTTAAGATGGTTAAGCCTTATTACTAAGGGCTTTGCAAAAGCATGGGGGGATTTTGGCCTTCTGTGACTGTCCCAAAGTAGCATGATAGCTGAGTGCCAGGGCAGGTGAGGGGGCGTCTGGGGTTGAGGAGAGTCCTGGACTCCCCTTCAATCCCATCAGACGTTTATGCCCTCTCCAGCCTAGGAAGAAAATCCAGACAGTAGCTGGATAGGAAATAAAAGTGATAGCATCATAAGCTATAGCTAAATGGCATGCTGGATAGAGGGCTGGGCCTGCAGTCAGGAAGACTTGTCTTCATGAACTTGAATCCAGCCTCAGACACTTCCCAGCTGGGTGACCCTGGGCAAGTCACTTCTCCCTGTTTGCCTCAGTTTCTCATCTATAAAATGAACTGGAGAAGCAAATGGTGAACCCCTCCGGGATCTTTGCAAAGAAAACCCCAAACAGGGTCACAAAGAGTGGGGCACGACTGAACAGCACCCTACTGTGAGATCTGAGCTCCAGAGCCCGAATGGACCCTTTATTTTGTCAATGTGAGGATGGAGGCAAGATTGGTTAAGTGACTCCACCAAGGTCACACAGTAGGAAGTGTTGGAGCAGTGATGAGAGTGTGTTTCTCTCTGCAAGGACCAGTGTGACTTTATCAGGAGTTTTCTGAGCTAAGTGCCCCGGCCCTGCCTGTGCAAATACACAGAGGCAGGAATCTTGCTGTTTCAGGTCAGTGTGGAAGCATGGGCACTCAGCTTGGAGAGGCCGGCCATAGGAGAGCTTCTGATCAGAGACACGGCTCTGGAGGAAGAAGCTCAGCCAGCAGAGACTTTGGGGAAGGCTCAGCCCGTGCTGCTCTTCTTTCCTCTTTCCCTGGGAAAAGCCTTAATGAGCCAATCCCTCCCCCAGCTGCTGGGCTTCCCCTGGGAAGAGATCTCCAGCATCATCACCCAGCAGCATCCTATGCTGCTGTGTTTAAGGTGCCCTCCCATCGAAGCCTTTGCAGGAAGGCCCCTCAATACAGAGGACAAGAGCAACAATCGTTATTGGATGGTAGATGTGGAGGCTGAGTGATGAAGACCCAAAGGTTGAGGCTGGAAGAAGACCCAGAGCAGAGGCCGAGGGAGGCCTGATCCTTGGCCTGAGCTCCTGCCTCACCTCCTTCTTGCTGCCATCCCAGCACTGCTGCTGCTGGGCTGCAGCCACAAACACCTGTGCTCTGGGCATCACACCAGCCCACGAAGGTGGCTGCCCTCTCCTCTTCGATCGTTGAAGCTTGGGCCTCTGAAAACACCTGCCTTCCGTTGCTGCCCCTCTTCAGCACTTCCTTTACTTTTCAGTACAGCAGCTACCTTTACCACAACCACAGGCCCCTCCACGGCCCTCCCTTTCACCATCTCTGCCATTCTCCACTTTGTTCTAACCCTCACCCTCACTCCTCCCCTCTTGTTCATCTTTCTCTTTGCTGCTGCTTTGCTTTGCTGCTTTTGAGGCCTGTGGAACCAGATGATGACTGAGAATGTTGGAGGGGGACCAAGGGAAGACTGGCCCTGAAACAGTGGAACCATTTCCTTTTACCCCCCAGCCTTCTTGGTCATGTGAGTCTGACTACCTGGATGAACAGTAATTGGTGCATGTATAGATCTCACTAGTGAAACAGATGCTCCAGGATTCATATCAGGCATTTACAATTTGGTAATTTAATTTGAAACATGATGTATGGTGCTGAGCTTAAAAAGCTTCCAGAAGCCCCGCTCCACATTTCCCAAGTCATCTTGACTACATATTAATTAGGAGGGATCTGATGCATGTTGAAAAGAATTAACAATACCCTTTTATTTGCCATGGGCCAATGAGCGAGAGCAACGCCATGACAGCCGCTTTGCTTCTCATCAGCTAGTACTTTCGCCAAGCCTCTTTGGGGATCTGGCTCACACATGCACTGCCACAGGGAAAGTTCTGGTAGGAAATATTGTCTCTGGCAAGTGTGATGCCCACAGACTTCCTAAGTGCTGCTGTTTGTTAACTGGGACACCTCAGGGACCAAGGCTCCTGCTGTCACGTTCAGTTCTGGTGCATCTGCTGACCTGTAAGGAGACCATCATCCCAGTGGGCTCCTGAGAAATTCTTCCTACAGCTCTAGAGAAAAGTGTCAGCCACAACCATTAGGAGTGTGGCCCCAGTGCCTCTTGGGCTAGGGGGCTTCTAATTAGCAAGGATTTCTCTTTTAATGCTGTCAGAAGAGAGGAATCAGCTTCTGGTGAGAAGGCTTTGGAGTGAGGCTCATTTCAATGAGTCTTTCCTTTCACTCACATCTTTAAAACTCCTCACTGGTCTACTCCCCAAACCATATTTATTCAATTCCAACTGCAGGCACATCATTCTGTTGGGATCCAGGGGAACAAGACCCTCAAGGTAAGAACCTATTGATAGAAAGAGGAGAAATGCATGTGGACAATACTCTAGAATATGTCTACAAACATATCAGCACCTTCCAAGGAGCTGTATGGAATGACAGGTGGATGGCGGCTTGCCATTGGCTGCATTTATATCTTTAAGTCAGGGATGTGTTTAAGCAAAGAAAACAAGCCTGTCTCCTGGAACAAGTTATTTCTGTGAATGTTCCCACTATCACTGGTTGGCATGGGGCACCAACCACTCATTTGGGTGGGGGGTTGGGGCAGCAAATATTTATTTGGTATTTTATTTCCCCCAGTTACGTGTAAGGCAATTTTTAACATTTGTTTTTAAAACTTTGAATTCCAAATTCCCTCCCTTCCTCCCTCCCCACGTTCCCTCACTGAGAAGGCAGGCAGTTTGGTATGGGTTGTACATGTGTAGTCATGCAAGACATTTCCATAATACTCACGTTGTGAAAGGAAACATGGACAAAAGGAAAAGCTCAAGAAAATAAGGAAAGTTGCTCAGAGCGTGTTTCCATCTGTGCTTAGACCCGTCAGTTCTTGGATCTGTCTTGGATCAATGTATCGCTGAGAACAGCTAAATGATTCTGTGTTAAACACTGGGGAACAAAAGAAGCAGAAAACAGTTCTCGCTCTCAGGGAGCTCACAGTCTAATGGAGAGACAGCAGCAAACACACACACTCAAACAATATGTAAACAAGATGAATGGGTGATAGCCAGAGGGCAGGCTCCAGAAGCAAGAGGGCTTCTTGTAGAGGTCAGAAGTTCAGCTGGACCATGAAGGAACATAAGGGAGGTCAGTGGACAGAACTGAGGAGGGAGGGCATTCTAAGCATGAGGATGGCCAGAGAAAGCAGCCAGAGCCAAGAGAATGGAGGGTCTGGTTCATGGGACCGTTGGGAGGCCAGTGTCATTTGACCAAAGTATACATGTCAGGGAGTGAGGTGTAAGAAGCCTGGAAAGGCAGGAGGGAGCTAGGTTACAAAGGACTTTGAATACCAAATGGAGCATTTTTTTTTACTGATCATGGAAACTTTAGTGAACTGCCACAACTGGGGAGAGGGGGTGACATTATTGAGCCTGCACTTTAAAAAGTCACTTTAGTGGATGAATGGAGAATGGATTGGAGTAGAAAAAAGACTAGAAGCAGCCAGACCCACCATAAATTATGGCAACAGTCCAGGTGTGAAGTGATAAGGGCCTGAACCACAATGGGGGCAGTGTCTGAGGAAGATGATGTGGAGATGAAATTAACAGGCTTTGGCATGGGATTAGTCATGGGGAGGGGGACACACTGAGGAATCCAGGATGATTCCTAAACTCTGTGAGCCTGGGGGACTGGGAAGAGGGTGTAATATAGTAATAGGGAAGGCAGGAGAAGGGAAAGGTTTAAGAGGAAAGATAATGAGTTTTAGCCACATCGAGTGTAAGATGTCTACTAGACAGCCAGCTTGAGATGTTCGAAGGTCAGTTGGAGTTGTGAGGCTGGAGGTCAGCAGAGAGATTGAGGCAGAACAGGAGGATTTGAGAATCATCAGCACTGAGATGGTCACCAAAGCCATGGGAGCTGATGAGATGACCACTGAAGTAGAATGGCTGGAGAAGAGAAGATGGCTCAGGGCAGAACCCTGAGGAACACCTGTGATTAGAGGGTATGATCAGGATGAATCAAAGGAGACTGAGAAGGAACAGACAGATACAAAGAACCAGGAGAAAGGAGTATCCCAAAAACCTAGAGAGAAGAGAGTATTAAGGCAGAGTGGTACATAGTGTCAAAGGTTGCAGAGAGGCCAAGGAGAAAGAGGACTGAGAAAAGGTCATTGGGACCTTGAAAGTAGGATAACTTTGTCTGGAAGACCTCAGGTGGGAGGTGGTGATATTTTCAGATGCTACACAAGTCTTCATATTGGGGATTGTTGCGGCAACTGAGATGACCAGAGACAAGTATGTTTTATCAAGGGAATGCATCATATACAAAAAGACTTCTATCTCCAGAAATTCATTGGTAGCCACCTCCTTCCCACCTTTCCCCCCCATAACACCTTTGACATCAAGGACCCCACTGAAGACAATCCTGTAATAGGCCTTCAGGGGATCCAAGTCTGTCAAGCTGTGGTATCAAGGAGGTTTTGATTTTTCTAACCTTTCTTTTCAACAGCTTTCCGATGGTATTATGCTGGCCTTGTCATTTGTTCATGTGCTTATTTAGTTGGGAAGGCAGTTGATCCAAATCTCCATGGCAATGCCGCACTGTTTTCCAACTATGAAATCCATGAAGCCAGATCTTGTTCATGTTGAGGACTGTGGAGAGGCTGGAATTAGCACTTCTTCAGAGTCTGTGGACCACAATGCTTAGCATGGCCCCAATGAGGGTGACCAGTTCAGACGATGTCATCATGATGACAGATTAAGTGGTCACGTGAGTCATTCAGTGTCTGTTTACAATGACCAACAAGACATGTCATCTTAGGAGACCTCAGTTTCTTCTCTCAAATTAGAAGGTCCCTCCTTTTGTCCTCTGAGTCTCTTTCTAGCTTTAAGTCTGAGTCTACGGCTCTGTTGTATGGTTTAGACATAGCAATTTAGTAATTCTCATGATCACATGATTTCTGAGTTGGATAGGACTGCAGTGTCCGTCTTGCTCTACTTCAATCTGAGCATAAATCTCCACATGATACATCCAGCTTTTGCTTGAATACCATTAATGAGGGGGAGCCTCTGCCTCTTGAGGTGGCCCATCACATTCCACTTTGGGCTACTTTGAGCATCATTATTCAGAAGCTATTATTACTTACCCATCCATTGAAAGAAAGCATGCATCTTTGGAACAGTCCCGTATTGCATTCATTCTAGCCTCTGGGGCCAAGCAGAGAAAATTTGATTCCTCTGTTAGGTGACAGCCCTTCAAACATTTAAGGATAGTTCCTTTATGAGGTGTGTGTGTGTGTGTGTGTGTGTGTGTGTGTGTGTGTGTGTGCGTGCTCCTGTTGGAAGGCAGCAGCACTCAGGCACACAAAATGAAGTAAAGAGATAGTAAGACCAGGAATGGAGATGTCTGTAGCATTTTGAGGTGAGCAAAGCACTTTCTCTAGCCAGCCTCTCCACAGTCCTCTGAGCTGACTGCTGCTTGTAGAATCGTCCACATTGTTTGGTCCCAAGGGGCAGAACCCGAGCCACTACATAGCCTCCAGTGGGGGCTTTTTGTGCTCCAAGATTCAAAATGAGCTCTTGGCCCCTGTCAGACCAGGCCTGATCTGTATATGGTCAGTCTAAGAGGAATGAGGCTGCTATTCACATTCTTAATAGAAAACCTAAAGAAAGGCCCTTATCAATCAATGTGGTCCTTGAAACACTAGCTCAAAATTGGGCTCCCCAATTTAGAGAATGTGAGGTCATTTGGGGACTGGGGAGCTGGTAGCAAAATAGTGGTCCTACTGTGGGCAGCAGCATGGGTGGATATGTCCTTCCAGCTGGCCCATTGTGGCAGTCAGTGTTTCTACTGGGGAATTTCAGGTGCCAGGAAAGTTAAGGATGAAGTTGATGGCTTTGTGGTTGCCAAGGTGCCAATAGTTTGTTGGATATGATGAATGCATATCAATTGGTATGGACAGGAAAGCAATGGAAGTGGAGTCCTTGCAAGGGAGAGAGTGACAGAGGCTAGGACATGGGGTAGGCAAGGACCCTGGGTTTGGTCCTTGGGTTCCTTCCTTATGTTGTCATTATGGTATGTGGGCTGGGTCCTGTACTGGTCTAGGCTCATGCTTTGTGCAAACATAACTTGGCAAAATGGTTAGGGTGGCACGGGGAGGATATGCCATGTGTGGCAAATGTCAACATCTCATCTGGGCCCAGCTGGGCTGCCCCCCAGTTCCTGGAGCTGTAGAAGCTGAGTTTGGATCTTGCTGAAGGAAGAATGTAGTGCTGGAGTCTGTGACTTTGCTTTTAGGGCACTTGAGTATGGTAGGTAAAGTGGAAAAGGCAAAACAATGGCCTTTTCATCCAAGAGCCCTTCAGTGGCTAGTGACCCCTCTGCAGAGTGTTAGAAACTCTTCTCTCTGTCTTTTTGTGCAGACCTATACAGCAAGCATGTGGCGCACAGGTCCCAGGATGACTCATTGGTGAGAGAATGATTTTGTTGAATGTGAAAGGCACCCAAGGTTAAATTATGAATTTGAATTTAAATAATGAATTTGAATTCTGTCTCTGTCACTGACCACTGGTGTGCTTACCTTTCTGGTCTTCAGTTTCTTCACCTGTAGAGTGATGCTTGCTCCATGTACCAATTTATAGAATTTTGGAGGGCAAATTGCTTATAAATCATGACATGTTATAAGGAGCTGAAATGAGCATAATTAGGAGGCTGTTTAAGGTTTCAATTATGTTATAGCAGCCAAGAGAAATGTGAGCAATGGACATGCCCATTGTGATGTTCATCTTCAAGCTTTCACTGGGGAAGTCTTCAATCCATCTTTTAGCAGCATACAGGGGTCTTCTCCCAGCTTGTCCTCTGTGCTTGGCCCCTCATCCCTTGCTCATCCATCCACACTGAGATAACAAGCTCCCTGCATCACTGTGCCAGCCCTAGAAGATCAGGGGATTCATTATTCTGTCATAGCTATGCTATTTTGAGTCTTCTCTCCAGCTGGTGAGGGAAAAGCATCAGAGCAAAGAAGGCGGTCACATGATCTGAGGCTGGCGGGGGAGTCGTCATTCCCCAGGTGCTGGAATGCTCTCTATTCCATATGAAGATTGCAGTGGATTGCCTGGTCCCAAATTAATTTCTCATATCAAGAATTATGTCCCTGATCTCCTTGCCTGGGAACTTCCTGCCACCTGGTTGGGGAAACTGTGCCACATCAGCAAGGTAAAGAAATACTTCCCCATGAAGCCTCCCAAAGCAAGCTGTGACTGCCTTCCCTGCTTCACTGGAGCCTGTGCAGAACGTGGAGTCAAAGTTGCAATTGGGGGGGGGGGGGGCTTTCCACATAGTTGGTTGATGGGTGTTTCCAATGGGTCCTTTATCTTTGCCAGCTACATTTTACGCTGAATTTATGATGGTTTTCAAAGACAGAAAAGAAGAAATCTGCACTCACCAATATTTTGGTAGCTTGGCAAAGTTGGCAAGGTTTCCCAAGGTGTCTACTTGGAACAAAGGAATTTCTTGAACAATCAGAAATGTAGATGATTCTTTAATGAGTGGGGAAAGTATCCACAAATCATCTACCTGAAGTTGGAGGGATTTGTAGATTCTTGCACTGGAGAACAAAGCCAGAGCCTTATGTTTATATGGCACCAAGCACTGCTCCCTTCTGATGACTTTGGAGAACCAATACTGTGAGGACTTGGATGGAATCTGTGACTTACAGGAACTCCCCTTGGAGAGTAAGTTCAGGAATTGAGCTGCAGGGCAGAAAAAAAAATGCAATCACTGTGTCCAGCCCCAAGAGCATCATGGCTCTAATGCCCCATCCCTCCAGTTTGGTAGAAGGAAACACCTCATGCAAATAGAGGTGTCTATTTGCCCAAGAACCTTGGGAATAATAATGCTTCCAACCCAGCGCCCTCAGCTGTTGTCCAGGAAACCATCCCCGTGGAGACATAGTTGAGACCTGTTCCTGAACAGGTTGCAGCCACAACCACCAGAAAGGAGGAAAGAAAGTTCTGGTCACAAGTCCTTGACCCTGTCCAAGAAGTCAGTGTCAGAAAATGATAAGATTTTATCAGTGGAGGCATTGCTAGAGAAGAGATATTAATATGTGCTTTGCCACTGCACCCTAGAACCCTGGGGCTTTTCTGTCTGAGCTGAAGTTGAAACCTCTTCAGTGTGTTGCCCCCTCCCCACCTTAGAATATGTACTTGAAGAGACTAGGGCCTGATGACTTTCTGTTTGCATCCCAAGAGTGCTATGCATACAGGAACTGATTAATTCATACTTCATCCATCCATCCATCCACCATCATTTCACCCATACAGCCATCCAGCCATCCACAAATCCGTCCAGTCATCCATTTTTTCATTCTTTGGCTCATATTGCTTCACTTAGACTTTACACTGGAATTCTCAAATTATATGTCATGTCATGGACAAAGGAGTCCCCAACTGTTATATAGCTCTAAAGGAGGTAGGTAGATAGAATATGCATAGCTAGATTGTGTGTGTATGTGTGTGTGTGTGTGTGTGTGTGTGAGAGAGAGAGAGAGAGAGAGAGAGAGAGAGAGAGAGAGAAAGAGAGAGAGAAGAGAAGAGAAGAGAAGAGAAGAGAAGAGAAGAGAAGAGAAGAGAAGAGAAGAGAAGAGAAGAGAAGAGAAGAGGAGGGGAGGGGAGGGGAGGGGAGGAAGAGGATAGAGACAGACAAATAGATCAGATATAGTGCTGCCTTTATTTTGACCCAAGGAAAATGTAGAAACCACAGAAAGACTTCACAATAGCTCTTAAGTAAACAACAGATGATTTCCCTTCTCCATAAGGTTCTGCTTTTCCTCGGGGTCCTAAAGGCCTCCAATAAATTCCTTGTAAGGAAACTGATTTTGGGGCCCTACCCTCAACATCCTAGAAGTTCAGTTTTTATTCATAGGGCTTCAGATGGACATTTAACCTCATGATGCTATTCTAAGGACTTTGATTAACAGACAGGAAAACACACTTCAGGCTTTTTGACCAGCAATTCAATCTATTCAGGTCAACTTTATATGAATAACTGTCATGGGGAATTGCAAAGTCCAGGTTGCTGATTCCCTCCTAGCATAGCTTTGGCCTCTTCTTGTACCTTCTCCTTCTCACAGCACTGGACGCCATATGCACTAGTTTCTTCTCTTTCCAGGAAGTTTAGTGCCAACAGAAATTCCCCTTTCCTGAAGGGGATCCAGATCCCAGACCTCCTAGATTTAGGGTTAAAAGGCAGTCCCACTTTTTCCCTCCCTCCTCCTGTTCAGGAACTAGGCCCTCCTCTTAGCAAGACCAGCGTGGTCTAGAAATTGGCTTCCTGAGCGATGTAGGTGAGCATTGTCTACTTAGCCAGGTGCTTCTATCACAAGACAGTTGCTAGGAATTATTCTTGGGGAGGGAGGAAACACCCTGATGTGTATACACACAGACATTCTCTCTCTCTCTCTTTCTCTCTCACTCTGTCTCTCTCTCTCTCTCTCTCTCTCTCTCTCTCTCTCTCTCTCTTTCTTTCTTTCTTTCTCTCTCCATTTTTTGTGATCTCAGGAACCCTGTGAAAAGGCTGGTGGAAAGGAAGAAGCCATCTGTAAGTTGTCTCCTATAGGGGAACATTGAAGAGTAACTCTTCTCATAACAATCTACCATCCCTAGAGTCTGGTCCCCCCAAGCTAAGCTTGATGAATACTCAGGAATACTCCTCTTTGTCAAACACTCCAGAAGGAAGACAGCTCCTCAGTCAGTCCTTCACAGAGTTAAGTGAGGTCACACCTTTGTTAACTAAATTGCTATGTCGCCTATGAGTAATTTTCTATATTCAACAGCCCTGTGTGCTCCCTAGGATCCCTGCCACTGCCCCATTCTTGCTAGTCCTCTCTCTCTATGAATCATTCATGGATGATGCCCCTGCTTCAGAAATAAGACCCGGCAGGGAGATTTAGCTCTCCTCTCCTCCTTGAGACTCATCCCTAGCCCATACTAGACATAACCCATAGTGCAGAGGCTCGAGCCCTGGCTTTGGAGGTCTTGGGATTCCTTTCTCAGCTTTGTGTCTTACCACCTCTGTGGCCTTGGACAAAGAGATCCCTTACCCTCTCTGGATCTTGTTGTCTCACTTGTAAAAACTGGAGGTTGGAGAAGATGGAGTATGGAAGGTCATTTCCAGTTCTAAATTTATGATCCCCTAATCCTAAGAGTTGGGAGAAAGGGAAGAAATGCAAGCTTCAGCTTCCAATCTTTTCTGTCAGTTAGTTAAAATTAAGCAACATGTCTTTCTTAGATACCTGCTAAGTGCCACAAGGTGTGCTAAGTGCTTGGGACTCTAGACAAGAGTGATGTCTCTACCTCAAGAAGCTTATGTTCCGCTAGGGAACACATCCTGGCCACCTCTGTGGCCAGTCGTTCCACTAAGCCCAGCCTAGCCATTGAAGGTAAGGGGAGCAGCTCCATCCTTGCCTCAGGGCTGCATCCCAGACTGTTTCTGTGTGGCCACAGCAGTGGGAAGGATGCAGCCCAGCCCAGGCAGAGAAGGCTACAAGGCTGATGACTTCTCCAATGCCCCTGGGCAGTCTCTTTAGTGTAACCATTCTCCAGTGATTTCCAACCTTTGGAATACTGGCCCTGCGTCCTTTTCCCATCTTATACACGACTCTGTCAGCTTGGACTAACCTGGCCTGGCATCTGACTCACTCTCATAAATGGAGGTTTCTGACCTTGGTCCCCATTAAGGGCTCTGAATGCCATCACCATGGCACCACAGGGAAGCTGATTGGCTTTGTAGAAACAATGATAGTATCAATTGCACTCTGGTTCCAGATCTGGAAAGTAGTGTTTGGGGAGGAAGAAGACTTCTGTGCAAGGGCAGCTGGGAAGATGACCAGGGTGGGATAGGAAGAATGGCTGGGACTGATTGGACAACTCAGGCTCCAGAGGTCCAGTCCAGAGAGTACAGAATGAAAATGAAAAACAACAACAAGAAAACACACATTTTCTCCTGGAACCTTTGGAGTTGGAATCGAAAAAAAACAAACCAGCCACAAAACATGGGAACAAATTCTCTTCTTTCAATGATCAGCTCCTAGACTAGGAAGTGGAACATCCTCCATCCTTCGTCTCTTCTTTATATTTCTTGCATGGTGTCTCCCCATTAGAATGTGAACCCCTCAAGAGCAGTGACCTTGTGTTTGTCTTTGTATGTGTGTGTGGGTGTGTCCCTAGTTCTGGACCAAATGCTTGGCCTCTAGAAAGTCATTAATCAGTGCTTATTGACCCCGTCTGAGCATTCACGATTAGAGATCTCTGGCTGAATTGGACCAAAGAACCAAAACAACACAAAAAAACCTCACACATACAAAAAAAGTAAAATCTTCTCCCTTTCCCTCCCAGTGTACATGTATCGCCAGGCAACGTGTCTTCAGACCACAAAGACAGAAATGAATAAACACATGTGATCCATAAGATCAGAGGGGAGAGCTGGAGACCTTGTAGTGGGAGGCATAGGGAGGGGACAGTGCTTCAGGGAGGGGACTATCAGGAGATTGAATACTTAGCTTTGGCTAAGGGAACCTGGGTTGCTAAGAAACCCAGAAGATTCAAGAACCCAGGGGTCAGCATTTTCATTTCTCTTTGCTAGTGCTGAAAACCTTTCTTTATAAATAGGAGTTACAAAAAAATGTCAGTAAAGGCCTGAGGGTCATTTTCTTCTGATTTCTGTGGACTTTCTGTGTTCCTTTGTAATCAAGAAAACCTTTTCTGCCACACAGAAGCCTGTCATTTAATAATAAAAAGAAAGAAGAGAAGAATCAAGAAGGTTAGGTTCTTCCTCTCCCCATTCCTGCATACTTTACTACAATGATAGGAAGGTCAGGTCTGGGCAGACCATGTAAACCCCTACATTACAGGCTAACTGTGCTATTTGAGGTGTTCACTCTGGGTGGTTCTGGGTGGGGGAAGGTGATTCATGTGAGTCTACGAACCTGTGGGCCACAAGAATCACCCTCTCCTCCTTTCTACAGAGACTTCTCCTTTGAATTCAGACTGGCTACAAACCTTGGAGAAGCCTGGTCTGCTCTTGTTTGCCACAGCCATACTCCAAACCCTAAAAAAACTCACTGGAAATTTTCATAGAGAATGAATCAAACTGGCCAGGGACTGAACTGAAGGAATGAGCCAAGGAATTTGGATAGACTTATCCTAAATTTACCTGAAGCAACCTATATAGATAATTCAAATTGGCCTAATCAAAAGAATGTACCTAATGTTCCCGAGGAGACCCTCTGAGTGGAGATTCAGCCTGTGGAGTCCCAGTGAAGGAGAAGGAAAGCTTGAAAAGTCCAGAGGCATTCTGGCTGGGAGGCTGTGAAGGATCTGGAAAGTTTCCCACAGGCTAAGGGTGTGTCAGCCCTGGAGATTTTGTGCTAAAAGGGCTTCACCTCTAGAATCTAGCACTCCCTTCTCAATTCAGCTACTCTAAACCTGGTACTATTTCCTGCTCTAAATACTGTGATCAATCTTTTTGTTCATATATGGCCTTTTCTTCTTCCTTTGATCTTTTTGAGGTATAGGCTACTAGTGATCTAACTGGGTCAGAGGGAATGCATAGTTCCTTTGGAGGCATAATTCCAAATTTGCTTCTCAGACTGCCCATCCAGATATTTTTTTCCTCAGATAAACTTCTGTTTAATTACACATCCCTCATCTTTGCATCTCCATCCAATACCTAGAACAGCGCCTTACCCAGACTATGTTGGACAGAACTCAACCAAAATCCAGAGATTCTGAGTGCAGAGACCAGAGGGGCTCTCTGTTCCCATTCTAGCTCCTTTGGTACCTCTGTTACAGAACTGAAGAAAAGTGTGTAATGTTGCTTCACAAGAAGAAAAGTTCACTGGTACCATTGATTTATTAATTTATTTAATTTAAGAATTTGAATTATTAATAAATAAATTATTTAATTAAAATTAAAATTTAAATAGTTTATTAATTCTGTTCATTTAATCAGGAGCAGAATGATAAGTTTAACCTAATCTAGAAACCAGGGAGTCTGGGTGATCCGTGTTGTCCTCAGATATAGCACAAAAAAGACCTACAGGTTTATTGGTCTCCGAACTCTACTTTTTTTTTTTTGCTTCAGAGTTCTCAGATTGAGAACCTGCTATTGTAATACACACCCATATGTATATATTTATATTTATCTATATCTATATCTAACTATCTGTCTGTCTGTCTGTCTATCTATCAAATTTCCTGCCTCTATAAATTAGTAGGACCTAGTCCAACCCAAGGGCATGACTCTCTTTGTTGGCTAAGGAGCAATTTTGTCATCTCTGTTCACTGGGAAGGAGAATAATTGGTCAGAGAAGTTAAGAGCTGGGGGGCACTTAAAATCACCCTCTTAAAACTCCTTCTCTGACAGAGGAAGAGAACAAAGGCCCAGAATGATTGCCTGACATGGACAAAAGCTAGTTAGATGGACCTGGACCAAGACCCAAATGTTTTGACTTCTGTTTAGGAGAGAATAGAAAACTCCATGTTTATCCCTATCTGTGATCCCATTCCTGTTTTCCAGCTGGAATCCCATGAATTCCACAGCAGTTTTCAATGGGAAACTGGGGAGACCATGAAGCCAGGCAATCAGGTCAGTTCTCAATGGTCTAAAGACTGTGGAGCTGCCTAAAATGCATTTCCTTTGTTCCTATAATGACAGATGAAAGGAATTAATTTATCTGTGTAAGAAGTGCATACTGATGATAAGACCTGAAATAAACATTGGCCTACAACTGTGAAATGCCCTGAAACTGCTCCTCAGTGACAAATCACTGCAGAGGCATGGAACGGCTTCCACATCCATGACACCAATTGAATTGATTGGTCCAGTTAGAGAGAGACAGGACGGTGTGATTTGAGTCCCATTTGCCGAGCTGGCATTTACCAATCTCTGATAATGAAATGGATCTGAGTTAATAAAGGCTAAGTCTTAAAGTGGAAGGTAATAAAGAGAGAAAGTTCACAAGCTGCATGGAAACAAGCTATAGGTTTCCTGGCATGGGGGAAGTGCCCACTGAGAGATTGGTAATGCTGAGGGAGTGGAAAGGAAAGTACACTAGCAGAATTTAGTCAAACACCAACAATCTACCAAAGAAGACTGGCTCAAAAGAGGATATTTGGGAAGGGACAACAAGAGATTAAAAGGCCCCTTTCCCCATGAACACATGAAGCAGATTATGTAGATGTAACATCTCTGATCCTAGAGATCTCCCCTTAATCCAGAAGTTGAGCAGCCCAATTAGATGGGAAGTGAAAGATTAAGATGGATATATGCCTCCAACACCAGGCTCCTGAGAGAGAGGGGGACACAATGTCCTTCTGGCCTAATAAAGATGAGCCAAGCACACTGGACAGAGGGTATTGCCTATTAAGAATAATGCATGCATGGATGAGGACATGGGACCTTTACATGAACACAAACAATTTTGTATTTGTTTTTAAATTCTGACCATTTTTTTTGTTCCTTAATTAGAAATTCTTAGAGGCCAAGGTGGGGATTTTATATTTCTTTTCTGTTTGTGTACTCTTATTAGCTCCCCACTGTTGAGAGGTCCAAGAAAAGAACTTTGTTAAAAGAGAGAGAAAATGAAACATCTCCCTCAGTAACCCATTCCCATTTCTACAGCTCTGTAAGATGTGCTGTCCTCTGGCCTCATAAACCTGGGCCAAGTTTGCTCTTAGTTCTATAACAGGCATGATCGAGCTTGACCCCAGGCTGATCCTCAGGGGCCATGGTGGTCGGAGCTGACACTCTGTAGTTCATCCTCTGGGAAAGGGTTTCCAGTAGAGCTTTTCCTATCTGCCAAGCACTGTGCTGGGCCCTGGAGGCAGGTACAAAGATTCTTCTAATAACCATAACTATAAACTTTTATGGGAGAGGGACAGAACCCATCATTTCCTTGGTGTAGGAAATTTCCTCTCCTAATGCATGTCAGTACCTTGTCTGTCATTCATCAGCTTAGATAGCTAGTGTCCTAGAACACTGGCAGGTAAAGTAATTGGCCCCAGGGTCATAGAGCCAGGATGTTTCAAAGGTGTGTCTGGAAACCAGGTCTTACTCTCATAGTCTTCATCTTAAAAGTTGGGGTTTTCTTAAGTATCGGTGTCCTATGACCCTGATAAGGAAAGTGAGCCTCCCAGCAGTTGTGACTTGGCCAGGAGGATGCATCCCCTACATGCCTGAGGCAGGATTTGAACCTGGCTCGCAGGGCTCAACACCAGTCACTCCCCTAGAGGAGGCCCATCAGCCTCCTCAGGAGCCCTGGCTCCCAGAGACAGAGGCCTCATCACACAGTGATGCCCTGCAGTAGGAACAGTATCTCCTACTGCCCTCTCTTCTTCGTAGAAGCTGCCGTATCTTCCTTCTTGCCCATCCTTGTACAGGAACCCCAGCAGTTTCTTAGACAAAGATGTGGGTCTAATATTCTCTTCCTGTGTCCCTTTCTCGGTTTTCCTCTCTGTCCTTCCTTCAGGCTGCTCCAGCAGGGTAGTCCTCCCTTCCAATCATCCCTTCAGGAGAGTGGCACTCGTAGGGAGGGAGAGGAGTCATCTCAGCCTCTCAAACAATTCTAATAAATGTGATTAGAGGTGACTGGGCTTGTATTGACTTGGACCGTGTGAAAAAGTGCAGAATTTCATTTTCCAGAAATTAACCAGGACATCCCAAGCTACATTTAGATTTGGTGTCGTGACTGCCTAATTGCCCTGGATTTCACCGAATGACCGAAGTTGCAGAGCAAAGCCCACAAGACTGGGAAGAAGGAAATATTTCCTGACCCCAATGATGCTACAAACTCTGGAGCCAGTTTGGGGTTAAGATGGAAGCAGGAAAGGCCATAGAGGATCCCACACAAATTCCAGCAGTGATCTAAAAAAGAGAGCAGGTCAAATAGTGATCAAGAAATGAAAATAGAAATATTGTAAGCGCCTTCAGCCAGCCTCGACCTCCCCCAATGGCTGCGCACTAACGGCGCACAAGGAGGCGTCGCTACAGACCGGCCGCGACGAGCTGCAGCGACAGAGCCTGAAGCCAAAGGCACCACTTGGAACCGGGGAGTTTTCCTTCTCTGCTTCCGTGTCTCTCTCTGGTGGGGAGGGAGTGGAGGGGGGAGGAAAGACTCCTGCAGCCGTACGCAGATTAGAGGGGCACTGGTAGGGATAGAGACTCTCAGCAGCACCCTGGAGAGGTACAGTCAATTGCAATACAACGCCAGGCCACATGGAAGCTTGCCCGAACGCTGAGTACAGACAAACCAGGTGACGGGGAAGCCAGCAGCATAAACCCAGGTGATTAAAGTCAAAGTCAAACAGGGTCTGAGCACTCAATATAAACATGTAGGACTGGGAGAGCCTGGCCCTGGCACAAGAATTCAAATCAAAGGCTGAAGTCCTCCCAAAAGAAATCAATGCCAAATCCTACCAACGCATTGTGACCCAAGAGACACCTGAGGGGTGAACCCCAAATAAGAGAGGAACTCCACAGCGATGGCAAGCAGAATGTCACAGGGGGAAACACCTTGCCAAGGAGTTCAGTTGTACCTCCAAGAAAAAGTGAAGAGAATGAAAAAGGAATTGCAAATGAAATAAGAGCTCTGGAGCAAAGAATTGGAAGGAGAATGCATGGTTTTGACTAGGGGGTTGAAAATCTTACCTAAGTAACAGACTCATTGAAACCTAGAAGAGATCAAACATAACTCAGTTACTGTATGAGAAAGCAAGAGATATAAGAACAAAATCCGCTGACTGAAAAAAAATAGAAGAAAATGTGAAATAGCAAAAACAACTTCAGAAAGAGGTCAAGGAAAAATGGCTTAAAAATCATTGAATTTTCTGAAAACTATGACCAAACTTCAATGTGGGAGCCGTATTTCAAGAAAACATAAGAAGAAAGTTCCCCAGTTTACTGGAAGCAGAAGATGAAGTGAATAGCAAAAGTCTCCACCAGAAACTTTCTAAAAGAAACCCAGAATGGAAATCACAGTAACAAATACAATAAGAAACTGGAAGGAAAAAAATTAAGCTTTGAGAAGCAACAATGAGGATCATGGAAGAATTGACAGCAAACACTATAAAAAGCAGGAAATCTTGGAATACAATATTCCAAGAGGCAAAAAGACAACAACTCACAGTAAGAGCCTTACCTTGTAAGAACAAGTACAATCGTGTACAGAAACAAACAGGTCTTAGATAGAATACTGCTGTCTACAAACGCCCATGCCTTCTGTGTCCTCCAGAAACTCTCACTTGATCTCAGCATCCCTGTTAACTCTCCCGCCATATTTCTTCTGTCTTTAGTGACCAGACTATTTGAGAAAGCCATCTGCAATGGGTGCTTCCATTTTGTCTTGTCTTTCTTTCCTCTTAACCTTTTATGATGTGCCTTCTGATCTTTTTCCAGTAAAACTATTCTCTCCAAAGTTGCCAGGGATCTCTTAGTTGTTAGATCCAATGACCTTTTTTTCTTTCTTTTTCCCTTAATAGTATTTTATTTTTCCAATTACGTGTAAAGATAGTTTTCAACATTCATTTTTGTAAAATTTTCAGTTTCAAATTTTTCTTCATTCCTCTCTTCCCTCACCCTTCCCCAAGAAATCAAGCACTCTGATGTAGGTTATACATGTATAATCATGTTAAAAATTTCCACCTTAGTCATGTTGTAAAAGAAGAATCAGAACAAAAGGGAAAAGCACAAGGAAGAAAAAACATAAAAACTAACAAACCAAAAATAGTATGTTTTTATCTGTATTCAGACACCATAGGCCTTTCTCTGGATGTGATTAGCACTTTCCTCTTGAACCACTGTATTGCTGAGAAGAGCTAAGTCTATAATAGTTAATCATCACATAATGTTGCTGTTGCTGTGGACAATGTTCTCTTGGTTCTACTCACTTCACTAAGCATCAGTTCATGTAAGTATTTCCAGGTTTCTTAGAAATATGTCTGCTCATCATTTCTTATAGAACAATATTATTGTATTACATTCATATACCACAACTTGTTCAGCCATTCCCCAGTGGATGGGCATCCCCTCAATTTCCAATTATTTGCCCCCACAAAAAGAGCTGGTATAAATATTTTTATATCTGTGGGTCTTTTCATCTTCTATGATCTCATTGGGATACAAACTTAGTAGTGATATTGCTGGATTGAAGGGTATGCACAGTTTTATAGTTCTTTGGGCATAGTTTCAAATTGTTCTCCAGAGCAGTAAGATCAGTTCACAACTCTACCAACAATGCATTAGTGTTCCAATTTTCCCACATTGTCTCCAATATTTATCATTTTTCTTTCCTTTTATATAAGTCAATCTAATAGATGGAAGGCGGTATCTGTTTAATTTGCATTTCTCTAATCAATAGTGATTTAGAGCATTTTTTTTCATGTAACTATGGATAGCTTTAGTTTCTTCATCTGAAAACTGCCTGTTCATATCTTTTGACCATTTATCTGTTGGGGAATGACTTGTATTCTTATAAATTTAACTCAGTTTTCTATATATTTTAGAAATGAGATCTTTATTAGAAGCACTGGAAGTAAAAATTATTTCCCGGCTTTCTGCTTTCCTTCTAATCTTGGTTGCATTGGCTTTGTTTGTGCAAACTCTTTTTAAATTTAATGTGGTAAAAATTATTCATTTTGTATTTCATGGTGTTCTCTGTCTCTTGTTTGGTCATAATTTTTTTCCTTTCTCCATAGATCTGACAGGTAAACTATTCCTTGCTCTCCTAACTTGCTTATGGTATCACTCTTTATGTCCAAATCATGTACCCGTTTTGACATTGTCTTGGTAAACAGTGTAGGAAGTTTGTTTGTTCCTACTTTCTGCCACACTGTTCTCCAGTTTCCCAGCAGTTTTTGTCAAATAGTGAGTCTTATTCCAGAAACTGGAACCTTTGGGTTTATCAAGCAGGAGATAATTACAGTCATTAAGTATTGTATCTTGTGTGCCTGGCCTGTCCCGCTGACTGTCCTGCTGATTCGCCTTTCCGTTTCTCAGTCCGTACCAAGCGGCTTTGATGGTCGCCACTTTGTAACACTCTTTTAGATCCGGGATACCTGGACTGACTCCCTTTGAATTTTTTTCATCGATTCCCTTGACATTTTTGACTTCTTTTTCTTCCAAATGAATTTTGTTGTTCTTTTTGTAGCTCTTTAAAATATCTTTAGTAGGTTGATTTGTATGGACCTGAATAAGTAAATTAATCTAGTTAGAAGTGTCATTTTTATTATATTAACTTGGCCTACTCATGTGCAATTAATATTTTTCCAGTTGTTTAGAACTAACTTTATTTGTGTGAGAAGTGTTTGGTCATTGTGTTTGTGTTTTTCCTGGGTTTGTCTTGGCGGGTGGACTCGTGAATTTTTTATGTTGTCTACAGCTGTTTTAAATAAAGTTTCTCTATCTCTTGCTGCTTGGCTTTGATGGTAATATATAGAAATGCTGATGATTTACTTGGGTTTATTTTATATCCTGCAACTTTGCTAAAATTGTTACTTATTTCAAGTAAATTTTTAGTTGATTCCCTAGGATTCTTTAAGTATATCATCATATCAAGTTTCAAAGAGTCATGGTTTTGCTTCCTCATTGCCTCTTTTAATTCCTTTCATATCTTTTTCTGCTCTTATTGCTAATGCTAATATTTTTAGTACAATATCAAACAATAGTGGTGATAACAAGTATCTTTGTTTTACCGTTGATCTTATTGGGAAAGCTTCTAGCTTATCCCCATTACATATAATGCTTGATGATGATTTTAGAGAAATACTGCTTACCATTTTAAGGAAAACTCCATTTATTCCTATGCTCTCTAGTGTTTTTAATATGAGTACTACATTTTGTCAAAGGCTTTTTCTCCTTCTATTGAGATAATCATATAATTTCTGCTTGTTTTGTTATTGATATGATCAATTATGCTGATAGTTGTCCTAATAATGAACCAGCTTTGCATTACTGGTATAATCCTACCTTATCATAAGATATTATGCTCATGATAAATCAATGTCATCTTTTTGATAATATTTTATTTAAAAATTTTGCGTCAATATTTATTAGGGAAATTGATCTACAATTGGTCTTTCACTGTTTTGGCTCTTCCTGGTTTGGGTATCAGCACCATATTTGTGTCATAAAAGAAATTTGGTAGGACTCCTTTGCGTATTTTTTTCTAAAAGTTTATATAGTATTGGAATTAATTGTTCATTAAGTGTTTAGTAGAATTCACTTTTAAATCCATTTGGCCTTGGAGATTTTTTAGGGAGTTCATTGATGGTTTGTTCAATTTCTTTTTCTAAAATGAGGTTAAATATTTTATTTCCTTTCCTGTTAATGGACAAATCATATATATATATATATATATATATATATATATATATATATATATATACACATATGCATGCAAATATTCATCTATTTTACTTAGATTGTCAGATTAATTGATGTACAGTTGGGCAAAATAGCTCCTAGTTATTGCTTTAATTTTTTCTTCATTGATGGTGAATTCACCCTTTTCATTTTTGTTACTGATAATTTGGTTTTCATTTTTTAAAATTAAATTTAAAAAGGTTTATCTATTTTATTTTTTTCTCATAAACCAGCTTTTAGTTCTATGTATTATTTATTTTATTTATTACTTTCAATTTTATTAATCTCTTCTTTGACTTTCAGAATTTTTAATTTGGTATTTAATTGGGGAAATTTAATTTGTTCTTTTTCTAACTTTTTTAGTTGGATACCCAATTCATTGATTTCCTTTCTCTGTGTTTTATTCATGCAAGCATTAAGAGATATAAAATTTCCCCTAAGAACTGCTTTTGCTGCAAGATACATGAAGAAAAATTCCATTTAAAGTTACTGTATGCATTATAAAATATTTGGGAGTCTACCTGCCAAAACAAACCCAGGGACTATATGATCACAATTACAAAACACTTTTCAGACAAATAAAGTCGGATCTAAATAACTGGGGAAAAAAAAAAAACATCAGTTGCTCATGGGTAGATCAAGCTAATATAATAAAAGTGACAACTATCTAAATTAATTTACTTATTCAATGCCATACTAATCAAACTACCAAAAATATTTTTAGAGCTAGAAAAAAATAATATCAAAATTCATCTGGAAGAACAAAAGGTCCAAAATATCAAGGGAATTAATGAAAAGAAATGCAAGGGAAGGTGACTTACCCATACCAGATCTTAAATTGTATTATAAAACAGTAATTATCAAAAGCACTTGGTACTGGCTAAGAAACAGAAGGGCAGATCAGTGGAATAGATTAGGCACAGAAGACACAGTGGTCAATGATTATAGCAATCTGATGTTTGACAAACAGAAAGACTCCAGCTTCTGGGATAAGAACTCACTGTTTGACAAAAACTACTGGGAAAAATGGAAAATAATATGGCAGAAACTGGACATAGACCAACATCTGACCACATATATGAGAACTAAGTCCAAACGGCTGATACTATAGACAAATTGGGGGAGCAAGGAATAGTTTACCTGTCAGATTTATGGAGAATGAAGGAATTTATGACCGAAGAAGAGATAGAGAACATTGTGAAATGCAAAATGGATAATTTTGATTACATTAAATTAAGAAGTTTTTGCACAAGCAAAACCAATGCAACCAAGATTAGGAGGGAAGCAGAAAACTGGTAAAGAATTTTTACAACCAGTGTCTCTGATAAAGGCCTTATTTCTAAAATATATAGAGAACAGAACTGCTTTTGCTGCTTCCCATGTGTTTTAGTATGTTTTATTATTATTGTCATTCTTTTGTATCAAGTTATTTATTGTTTCTATGATTTGTTGTTTGACCCATTCATTCTTTATGATTAGATTACTTAGTTTCCAATTAGGTTTTAGCCTGTCTTTGCATGGTCTTTTATCATACATAATTTTCATGACATCTTGATCTGAAAAGGAGGTAATTAACAGTTCTGCTTTTTCTGCATTGGATTGTGAGGTTTTTATGTCCAATTCATGGTCAATATTTGTGTAGTACCATGAAGCACTGAGAAAAACATATGTTCCTTTCTATCCCCATAAAATTTTTTTTCCAGAAATCTATCATATGTAACTTTTCTAAAATTCTATTCACCTCCTTAACTTCTTTTTTATTTTGATTTTGTGGTTAGAATTATTTAATTCTGAAAGGGGAGGGGGAGGTGTAGTTTTGCTGTCTATTTCTTCCTGTAATTCACTTAACTTCTCCTCTAAGAATTTAGATGTTATACCACTTAGTGTGTATATGTTTAGTATTGATGCAACTTCATTGTCTATGGTATTTTTTTTAGAATAATGCAGTTTCCTTTCTTATCTCTTTTAATTACATCTATTTTTACTTTTGGTTTGTCTGAGATCAGGATTGCTGCCCCTGTTTTGTTTTGTTTTTGTTTTTGTTTTTTTACTTCAGCTGAAGCATAATATATTCTGCTCCAGCCTTTTACTTTTACTCTGTTTGTGTCTCTCTGCTTCAAATATGTTTCTTGTAAATAACATATTGTAGGGTTCTGGTTTTTAGTCATTCTGTTCTCCACTTCCATTTTATGGGGGAGTTCATCCCATTCACTTTCACAGTTATGATGACTAATTATGTATTTCCCTCCATCCTATTTTCCCCCTGTTTATATTTTTCTCTCTCCTTTCACCTTGTCCCTCCTCACAAGAGTTTTGCTTCTGACCACCAACTATCTCAATCTACCCTCCTTTCTATCACCCTTCCCTTTCCCTTTTCCCCTCCTACTTCCCTATAGGATAAGATAAATTTCTGTGCACAATTGAAGGTAATTCCTTCTTTCAGCCTAATCCAATGAGAGCAAGTTTCAAACAGTGCTTATCCCCTCTCTTCTTTCCCTTAACTGTAATATGTCTTTTGCACCTCTTCATGTGTTGTAATTTACCTCTCCCCTTCTCTTCTTCTAGTACAATCCTTTTTTAACCCTTTAATTTTTTTTTTATATCATCACATCAAAATCAACTTATACCCATACCCTCCGTCTATATATAATCCTCCTAACTGCTTTAACAGGGATACGGTGCTCAAGAGTTACAAATATCATCTTCCCATGTAGGGAAAACAGCTTAAATCTTATTGAACAACATTTTTTTTCTCTGTTTACCTTTTTCTGTTTCTCTTGAGTCTTGTATTTGAAGATTGAATTTTCTGTTCAATTCTGGTCTTTTCATCAGGAAAGTCTGAAAGTTCCCTGTTTTGTTCACTGCCCATCTTTTCCCCTGGAATGTAATTTTCTTCTGTTAGCTTTTGTACCTCCTTTTTCATTTGTACATACAGATTAACAGAAAAATTAATAGAAAATTCAAATGGAAAAATCTCAAATATGTTAACTAAGCCATAAAGCACTGGAATGTCTCCAAAGGGGAACTACAAGGACCAAACAATTGCTAATGTTAGCAAAGTTATAAAATAAAATATATAAAGATGAAAAATGTTCTTGTTCCATTATTCAGTCACATCTGACTCTTCCTAATCCTGTGCACCATAGCACAATGTCCATGGGATTTTATGGCAAAGATACCGGAGTGGTTCACCAGGTCCTTCTCTAACTCATTTTACAGATGAGAAAACTGAGACAAATAGAAGTTAAGTGACTTGCCCAGGGTAACACAACTAGTGTCTGAGACTAGATTTGAACTCAGGTCTTCCTGACTCCAGGCCCAGGACTCTGTCCATTGAAGTACCTAGCTGCCTCCTGATATAAAATATAGAGAAATAAACTAAATTCACACAAATCACCATTCTTCCTATTTATTGCCACAGGAGGAAGAGCTAGATAATTTCCGTCAGGGTACAGAGTGAGATGTACATTTCTGGTCATGGATGATATGACGGTTTGTTTCACTTGAGTTTGCTAAGTTGCTACAATGGAGAGTTATCAGTTTTTGTGGGGAAGGAGAAGAGTGAAAATTTGTGAGATGGAGACAGGACTAGTGACAATTATACCACCAACAAGGGGAGAAAGGAAGGAAGACCCATGAAGCCCTTCCAGAAAACACCCAGCCCAGATCAAAAGGAAGAGCAGCCGAGACCAGAAAGAGGCTCAGCCCGCAACTGGACAATGAGACCCAGCTGTGAAAACTGTTGCTTAGAGCATCCATATAGTTGATGTTTAAAAGAAGCTGGAGATAATGAGATTCACGCTTCCACCTGCAGTTATTCTTTTCTAGGTGGAAATGTTGGTGTTTGATGATGTTTGTGAAGGTCAGAGGTACATTTCTTGTTACTACGACAATTGAAGAAAGCCTAGGAAGTCTTCCTGAGAACAGGAAGGATTGCCAGCTCCTTTAAGGCAGAGAGAGGGAAGATGACCTTGCAAGGCCTTCTCACAACTTAGAATTTCAAATACCCTTCATTAAAAAGTGCCTTCCTTGTAGCAAATACTTGTCTGGTCATAAATCACTAAAAGTCAACACTCTCCAGCCCCCTTTCCTGACTTATTCACCTCTTTCTTGAATACTTCATAAATGTACACTTGCATTTAATTTGAAACATTAAATACATGCATTTGCCAGCCCCAAGCACTCTCTTTCTGAATGGATTGAACTTGTCTTGTTCCCCCTCCCCTGATCTGGCAATTCTAGAAGCCCAGATCTGAAGAAGAAAATCTCATACTTTATTTTACTATTTTAACATTTTTGGTGGGGGGGTAGAGTAGCCTCAGTGAATGGATTTTTCTTCTTCTGATTGAAATGTCTCCGTTCTTGGGGAGAGTTTCTTTCACATCCCCACACTGCCCATTGGGTGAATTCTCTGTGAAATTTTCCCAGAGAACTGAATGTATTGGAATCAGCTCATTAGATTCCAGACCGGTACTGAGTATAATGAGTCACTCCTAAATTAATATTGTCTTCCCTGAGCTGCTCCTGTCTAAATCACAGTAATCATGGGCAGAGCTCACACCCCTCCAAAGGGCTTCAGCATTCCAAGGCACCCTGCCCCAGCTCGTTAGGTAATGATGTAATTTATGTGCCCTGGGTCAGCAAATGTTTTACTGCTTTAACTTGAAAATTCCCTGACTGGGGCCAGCTAAGCAGGCACTTTGTATGCATTTGACATTCCTTAAGGACCAGGGCAGCGAGGGAAGGGACCATGAAGGCTGCACAATGTATAGGCTGCACCTGGGACCTTTATTATGTCTAATGGCCTTCCCTCCAGCCTCAATTCTTTGTTTCATCCACAGATCAGGTTGAATAAACCTCTCTGCCTCTCAGAGAGAGCTGAGAACTGAGCAGCTGTGCCCCAGCTAGACCCTCCAGCACTAGGTTCTGTATGAGATGCTTTGGAGATGAACTAGTGCCCAAGCAAACCTCCTCAGCGACCCCTATGAAGCTTTCTTGTTATCCCCACAAAATCCTCCTCTGGCAGCTACTGGGACTTGATGGAGACTCTGGGCTCTTAGTGGACCCAAGTACTAGCAGGTCCTCCCTAGCTGGAAAACCTTCAAGGATGCTCCATCCATGGACAGTGTGCCTACCCACCAAGGGCCAGCACAACAGAGTACCTCTGAGTGGCCACTGCTTATCATCCAAGTGCTAAGTACTGTCTGAGAAATATCTCTGTCCACAGCCCTTCACAAAGCCTTCCTGCCCTGGGTGCTATTCCGGTGCAGAGAGTCACCATGTTGATGAGAACCCAGATGGCTTGGGGTCCCGAAGTCCCCCTTGACATCTAAGCTACTGCAGGTCCTTGAGGCTCAGAGAAGCCTTCCCCAAATCCCAAGAGAGCACAAGGAGATATCCTGTCAACAAGATCCTGTGATAGGCTGTCACTGGAACAGGGTTTCATCTCCAGTTTAACTATTCTAGCACAGTTTTCCTTCTGGTGACAATTCGATTGAACCAAATATTGTTTTCTGTTTATGGGATGAGTGAAATGTATCAAAAAAAGTGAAAGGTGCCTCCCCATACTCCCAGATCTATGGCCAATCACCAGCTGGGTCCACAGGGCTTAGAGCTGGAAGGGATCTTTGAGATCCCAGCTGAATCCAAGACTGAGTAGTGATTAGTTATTGGCTAGGAAAGGTTGCTGAATTGCCACCTAACTTGACTTAGGGAAGGAAGGAAGGAAGGAAGGAAGGAAGGAAGGAAGGAAGGAAGGAAGGAAGGAAGGAAAGAAGGAAGGAAGGGAGGAAGGAAAATTTTTAAAAAATATATTAAGCATTTCCTATATACAAAACATTCTGTTAAGTGCAAGGAATACAAATGGAAAAAAAACCCACAAATGATCATGACCCCAAGTAGCTCACACTCCAGGGGAGAGAAGACACATAAATGAGCTGAGCTCTGGGGAAGATGAGAAGTCCCAGGAGTCCTAAATGAGCAGTGATGGAACACATGGTAAAATCTAGGTATCCTTAGGGCACCCAAACAGGTCACATGACAGTGCCCAGGGTGCTAGAGGGCATAGAGCTGGAGAGTTGGTAAGGCCTAGAAAATACACATTCAGAGAACATCCAGCAGGCTAGATTGATTGGAAGGGAGAGTTATCTGAAAGGTCAGGAAAGAGGATATAGTATTGAGAGATGGCTTCTCTGTGCCCACCGGGGTTGGGGTTCTGTGCTACCCATGCATGTGGTTTGGACCAGGTTCAACCCTGGAGGAGCCTGCCTCTTAGAAGAGAGGCAGAGGCTCCTGCTTCCCACCCTCCATGTCTTGTTCAACCCCAAACTTAGTGCCACAGGAAAATTGATTGAAGCTGAGGTTACAACTTGAACCTCCCCAAAGAAAGAAGTAAAAATACTCTCAATGTTCACTAAGAGTTATTCATGGCAGAGGTAATTTATTCCTACACACAAAAGGAATGCTAAACACAGAACACTCATAAGCACTTATTTAATAATAAAATAGAAAACAAGATTTAATAACTTACTTAAAATCACTTACAGTCTTCTGAGAGACTGACATTTAATCTTCACCAGAATATAATGCAGTATACAATATTCTTAATTATACATTTTACATTTCACCTCAACTTGGTACTGTTCTTCCAACTCTTCTGGTAGTATGCCAAGCTTAGACCAGACCTCTTCTTCTTGGTGGTCATTATCTCTAATGCAGAAGCTTCTCCTACCACAAGAAGTTCAAACCTAATAAAACCCAAGGTTTCTTGACCTTTCAAAGTCAGAAGGCAATTTCCAAACCTGGACATTACCATCATAGGATTTTATGTGCCTAAGATGAGAAAAGAATAAATACAGAAAAGACAACTGCAGACTAGGCTCAGGCTTGCCTAGGCAGGGCATGTGCCTTAAATGCCATGATCACATAGATGTCATATCAATCATTCTTTTCCCCACACTACTCTCAGAACATAGCTCAAAATAAACCTCTCATGCTTTGCAACCAGAGAGGATGAGAGTAGCCAAAGATACTTTGCTCTCTTTACAGCCAATGAATCATCAGCTCCTCTGATTCAGCAACCAATTAGGAGACTTAATTAACTCACAGAGCAAGTCCTTCAGTGATAAGTCATACAAATCTCCCACATAATAAACTGGAATAAAGAAGTATAGCTTGTTACAATAGGTTGGAGGTGAAGGGTGTTCAATGCCAAAGAGAGCAGGCTGCATTTTCTCCTAGTGGAAATATGGATCTACAGAAGCCTCTTGAGCAGGGCATTGATATATGGTCATAACTGAGCATTAGCCACATTAATTTAATAGCTATATGGAAGATATATAATGGAGGTAAGAGACTGGATACAGAGAAACCAGTGAGGTGGCTAATGAAATATTCCAGGTGCCCTGGATGAACATGGTAGTCATGAGAATAAGGAGAAAGGTCCAGAGATGAGAGAGGTTTGGGAGGTAGACTTTCCATTAATTGACTCTATCTGTAGAGTGATGGAAACAGGGGGCAGGGGTACTAAGAATAAGAGTTTGTAGCTCATCTATCAACTTTTTTTTTAACTGATGTTGCTCTACAGGTGAGATATTTGCCCAAATAGAGTTGGCTTTAGTCCTGTAGAAAATGGGAAATAACAATAATGATATTCTTTCTCAAAATGAAGCCTGCGAATACATAAAGAAGTTGCAGCCAAAGAGCTCGCAAGTTCTTCCTGAAGAGGAAAATCAAGGAATTGGCACACTGTGTGTTACTGTGTGGCAGGAGACAAGCCCAAGACCCATTTGGGGGATCTGTCCAACGAGAGGAAAGGACAAGGAGGCCTTCACATCCGGGATCCAATCATTTCACCCTAAAGTCCTCAAAATGAGCATAAGTGAAAAGACTGCCATGTTGGGGATGGCAGCTTATGAACTAATATATCACACAGGTTGAGAAAGTTGTAAATAACTCCAGATGATGCTCCTAACCAACTCAACGTTTACACTGCTGATCAGCAATTCCAATGGGAAGGCAGTCAGAGGAGATAACAGGACAAAACAGGTGGTAAAATATGGCTTGAGATTAAGCAACAAAGGAAGTCAAAGACCTACCGTCAACTCAGAAGAATTCCTCATGAGTACTTCCATCCAAAAAAGAATCTGAAAATATTAAACATGATAAGCAGCAAATAATATCTTAAAAATTTATTTGATTATATCTTAAATGAAAAGACAAAGACTTAATCATAACCATTGCTAGCATTTACATAACTCTTTGCAAGTGGCAAAGTGTTTTACAAATATTAGCTATTCTTATCCCCATAAAGACCTGAGAGGTCAGTACCATTAACACCCTCATTTTAGAGACAAGGAAACTGAGACTAACAAAGGTCAAGTGACTTACCCAGGGTCACACAGCTAGTAAATGATAGAAGGCAGATTTGAACCTAGGTTTTCCTGACTCCAGGTCCACTGAGTGAAGGGGAAGGGAAGAGAAATAGTTATTTAGCACCTACTATGTTCAAGGCTTTGTGCTAAACACTTTTTACAAATATTATATCATTTGATCCTCACAGCCCTATGAAGTAGATGGTATTATTATTTCCATTTTACAGCTGAGGAAACTAAAACAAGCAGAAGTTAAATGACTTGCCCAGGATCACACAGCTCAAAATGTCTGAGGTCAGGTTTGAATTTGGATGCTCCTGACTTTAAGCTCATTGTTCTATCCACTGAATCTAGTCACCTCTTGTTAAAAATACGTGAGTCATTTCTTAGTCATTGGGGATGTTCATAACACCTACTAGTTAGAGCAAAGGTTGATATCAATACCAAACTGGAAGGAAGGGTATCAATGAGGCGACACTTAAGAAAACCGCAACAGCTTCTGAATGACCTATTTAAATATTCTATTGATGCCAGATATGGGAAATGGATAAAGGAACAGACAGTGGTAATGTTCAGAACTACTTCCTATAGAAGTTTAACCTATGCAATCAATCAACAAATATTTTTTAGGTATTTACTATATGCCAGGTATCGTGCTAAGTACTGAGGGTACAAAAAGAGGCAGAAAGTCTCTGTCCTCATAGAACTCATGATCTAATCTAATAATCACAATAGCAAGAAAACCAAAAGAGTTCAGAGACTGCCTTCACCAAGAAATGGTTAATTGAATTTAATCAGTCAATGATTGGATGAACCTCCTGGGCCATGTACTCCAACTTATACCAGTACCAGAGTCCCTTCTATAATATCCCTGGCAAGTTTCCATTTAAAGACCTTTGAAGACAGGAAGGAAACACCATCTTTTTACTTTGAGATATCTCTGATTATTAGTAAATCAGTCTTTACATCAGCCCTAAATCTCCTTGAAGCTTCTACCTCTTTGCCCTAGTTTTGCTCCATGAACCCATGTAGCACAGATCTAATCTCTCCTTTACATGACAACCCTTCAAATAATGACAGCCATTATGGCCCACTTATATCTTCTCTTCTCCAATACAAACATCCCTGGTTCCTTCAGCAGGTATTCATTTAGCATAGTTAAGGTCCTTCACCATCCTGGTCTTTCTGGTCTTGACATATTCCAATTTGCCAATCTTCCCCCCTAAAATGCATTGCCCATAACTGAAAGCAGGTGTGCAAAATATAGCAGGACAAAGATCTCTTTGCCAAGCAGAGAGACACAGCAGCCAATGCTATCTCAAGTTTGAACATAAAGTCATTTAAAAAACACTACAGGAGAGGCTGGTGGAAAATTACGAGGAGTGCTGCCTCATAAAACATCAAAGAGTAGTGGAAGCCAAAACAAATCTTCAGATGGGCTGGCAGAAGGTCCAATGATGCCAGATCACCCCAAGTGCATTTTGGGGATGAAGCTGCAAGGAATGTTACAAACAGAACAACAAGAAAAAATATGGGGAAGAAAATCTACCAATATTTCTATAAAAATTTATTTTCTTTATTGGTGACAGTAAAACCACCACATTTGGATGATAACACCTTAGTCCCAGACATTCTCTATGAGGAAGTGTGTGTGTGTGTGTGTGTGTGTGTGTGTGTGTGTGAGAGAGAGAGAGAAAGAGAGACAGAGACAGACAGAGAGAGACAGAGACAGAGAGAGACAGAAAGACAGAGAAGAGAGAGAAAGAGAGAGAGACAGAGAGAAGAAGAGAGAGAGGAGACAGACAGACAGACAGACACACAGAGAGAGAAAGAGGGGGAGACAGAGAGAGGCTATGTACCTGTGATTTCATCACCATGGTGGGGAGCACTTAAGAAAATGAAAAACAGATGAAGCAGACTGAGTACTAGCAAGAAAGGGTCCTGCTGGAGGCAAGAAAATTGTGAAATAATTTTGAGAGCATTCCTCCATATACCTAAAAAATGGAAAATTACTGAACTATTGGGTAAAAAATATCACTGATGGTATCATTAAAGGAAGCTGATTGAAAGGACATCAACAACCACCAACACACCTTCCCAACCTGCTTGTTACTGATCTGTGTCTGCATCAAGAATATCCCATTAAAGTTCTAAAAGTGCCACCCGACAGCTTTTGCAAATGCTTTTCTCACTTCCATGTCGTGCATGTTCTACACTTCTTAAGAATGTAATCTCCTTGAGGTTGCCGATTGTTTCTGTTCCCTCCTCACCCCATCCTCATGGCATCTCTTACTTCTGTCAAGAATCAGTTTAATATTTGCCTTCTATACTAAGCTTTTCCTGACTCCCCCAGCTACTAGTGTCCTCCCTCCCACAACTATATTGTGCCTATTTTGTATACATTCTTTTAGGGGAGACATTCTATTATCTCCTCTAATAGAATGCAGACATCTTGAAGAGAGGGACTGTTCCTTTTTTGTCATTCTGTCTGCAGTACCCAGTGCAAAGCCTGCCACCTGACAAACAGGTGGATAGTACATGCCTGTCAACTGATTGAGTTTCGTCTCTGTGACCCTGTTGCTGAGAGTGATGCCTTGTTACACACATCATAAATGTTTTTAAGGCTCACTCAGGTTGCAGTTTGTTTCTCCCATAAGGAGTTGAGACAAGGAATATCTTGATGTCTCTCAGATTTGTGTTTCTGTCCTTAGCTTTCTTGCTGTCTCTGCTCAGTCTTGGGTTTGCTGGGTGTGGAGAACTCCTCATTCACCTTCCTTGTATCCCTCCACAGCTAATTTCCAGAGAAGTTGGGCCATGTACCAGTGCCAGCAGCAAGCCTATCTCCTCACAAGCTCTTCAACACCTGCTTTCCTCTACTGTTTCACCTTTCTTAAGTACTTGGATGTGAGATAGAACCTCAGAGTTGCCCATTTATTTTATCCTTAGCATTTTGGAAGATGCTTTTATAAGTTAATTAATGGTTTGAAAATCAACTTTTGAAAACTGCCAAGGGGGCAGATTACAGGCTGAGATCCTGCTGAATTCTCCCCATAGTCCCCAACAAACAACCTTAAAAAAATACCTCAAATGAAATTTTGGAGCAACAGAGCCAACAAGGTCAGAGCAAGAGACATTTCCAGTCTAAGACAACTTAGGAGGTCTGTAGCTCTGAGAGGTTTGTAACACTGGAAACTGGACTGGAACAAGGAAAAAGCACCAGCAGTGGGCCTTGTAGGTGGCTATGACAGAAGCAACAGCTTTGAGAACTCACAGAGAGAGTTCTTTGAGAACTTACCAGAGATGGTAAGGGAGTCAAAAAGACATTACAGGGGACCCTTTGCTGGGTGAAGCCAGTGTTGATTGTAACTCTGTTGTCCATAAAGAGTTCTGGGTCACAGTTTCAGGGCAGAGAGTAGTGCTAGCACTTGTGGCTGCAGGGGAACAGCAAATGTAGTCACAGTTCCAAGGCCTAGAGGGGTACTAGCACTTGCCACTGCAGGGGACCAGGGACCCTTCCTAAGTAAAGACCAGAGCACAGACCAGGAAAGCAATGATTGCTTCTCTCCCAGTATAACAACCTTGGAAGCACCAAAGACTTGCAGACCCCCAGAACTAGCTCTGAAAATAGTAGCATTAAAAAACCTGAACCTGGAGGCAGTGCTTTCCTACCCCAGGGTGAGCAGGGCCCCTCTTTAACATTAAGTTCAAAGTTGAGAAATTGGCTGGAATAAATGAGCAAACAACAAAAAAAAGTACTCGATCAGAAAAATCTACTACAGTGGCAGGGAAGACCAAGATGCAAACTCAGAAGACAACAATGTGAAACAGCTATAAGCTCAAGAAAAAATAAAAATGCTAACTGGACCCAAGGCCAGCAAGAATTCCTGAAATAGTTTTAAAAAGAGAGAGATAAAAGTAGTAAAGGAAAAACTGGAAAAAGAAATGAGAGAAGCAAGAAACTTATGAAGAGAGAATAAACAGCTTGGATAATAGAGGCACAAAAAATACTGAAGACAATAACATCTAAAAATAATCCAACAGAATTGGCCTAATTGTAAAAGAGGCACAAAGAGTCATTGAGGAATATAACTCCTTGAAAAGAAGAATCAACAAAATGAAAAACTAAACACAAAAAAGCCATTGAAGAGAAGAATTCCTTAAAAAAAGCAGAATTGGGCAAGTGAAATCTAATGAATCCATGCAGCATCAAGAAACAATAAAACAAACTCAAAACAATGAAAAAATAGAAGAAAATGTGAAATATCTTATTGGAAAAACAACTGATCTGGAAAATAGTTTGAGGAGTGATAGTTTAAGAATTTTTGGACTACCTGAAAAGTCATGATCAATAAAAGAGTCTAGACAATTTGCTTTCTTTTTTTTTTTAAACAATTTCAAGTAATTTATTTTTGGGAATAATTTAACATGAAATTATATAAATAAAATTTGTATAAACACAAATCCAAATTTGTCATAACACAGATGGCAAAGGACAAAGCAAAAATAAGAAAACTAAATCAGCTGCTATATACAATTAGACACAGTTGTGTCACGTACACTAAAAGTCTTTTACAAAATAATCATATCAGATCAATAGAAGATCACTTTCTATTCAGTGTCATCATCCCACAACATAAACTGCTATAGCATGTGCAGCTGTTTTCTCCATGTCCTCCTTTAATATGACTGTAATTGTTTTGGTGATTACCACCCCTTCAGCGCACTTTGCCATATGTGTTTGTTCACTACTGTAGTATTCTGTATATTCCTGTACATATCACATAGTTGCTTTCTCTGACATCATGATTACTACCTCTGCCTTTTAAAAACATCTGCTGAAGCATAATTGATTCTGCTTAAACAATAAAAAAATAGGAACATAAAAGCATATGAGATATGGGGAGTGATTAGAGGGAGGGCAGATTAAGGGCGGGAGTAGTCAGAAGCAAAATAGACTTTTGAAGAGGGACAAGAGAGAGAGAGAGAGACAAAGACAGAGATAGAGAGAGAGACAGAGACAGAGAGGGAAGGAGGGAGGGAGAGAGTGAGAGAAGAAAATACAATGGAGGGAAATACATAGTTTGTATTCATAAAAGTGCTGGAACAGAATCTGTTATGTTTCAGCTGAATTATTTTTTTCCTTTAAAAGCAGGGGTAGCAATCATGATCTCAGAGAAAGCAAAAGCAAAAATAGACCTAATTAAAGAAACTACATTTTGCTAAAAAGGCACCATAGACAATGAATTTATATTTAAAAAATTGTAGCAAGTTTCTCTGACAAAAGGTTAATTTCTCAAATACATAGAGAACTGAGTCAAACTTATAAAAATAAGAGCCATTCACCATTGATAAATGGTCAGAGGATATGAACAGGCAGTTTTCAGACAAAGAAATCAAAATTAGCTATAGTCATATGAAAAAAAAGTTCTAAATCACTATTGATTAGAGAAATTCAAATTAAAACAACTCTAAGGTACCACCTTATACTCATCAGATTGGCTAATTTGACCGAAAAGGAAAATGATAAACATTGGAGAAGATGTGGGAAAATTGGTACACTATTGCATTGTTGGTGGAAGTGTGAATTGATCTAATTGCATTAACATAGAAATAGGATAGGGGAGGGACTACAAATTTGGGAGTCCAGAAGTTCTACCTTCATAAGAAACATAAAGAGAAAAATAAGTAAGAAATAAAGGCATAGTCAGTGATAGAAATGACAGAGCAAAGTAGAAGAAAGACACTTCAAAATAGCAACCCTTGAGAATTTGTGTTTACACTGAGAGTGGGGGAGAGGGTAAACCATGTGCGTAAGTGGGTGGAACAAGAGTAGAGTGAAAAAGAACAGTTATGAAGAATCTACTAAAATAGATAAGGAAGGAAGGAAGGGGTGAAGGAAGGAAGGAAAGAAGAGATGAAGGAAGGAAGGGAGGGAGGGAGGAAGGGATGAAGGAAGGAAGGATATACATATATGTATATATACACACATAAATTCATATATGTGTATATATATATATATTTATATATGCATGTATGTATGCATTCATAGCAGCACTTTTTTTCTAGTAATAAAGACCTACAAACAAAATGGATGACCATCAACTGGGAAATGGATAAAGAAATCATATTTGCATGAATACAAGTAATAGCACTGATGGCTAGAGGCAAGATTGTTTTAAAGAATTTGGAAAAGTGAGGGAAGACATATGGGAAATGATGCAGTGATGAAAGGAAAATAGAAAAACTAACAACAAATTTGTGACTGTGCTTCTTGGAAAGACTAAGGGTCCTCCTGTTGAGGTTTGCTTTCTCTTCCCCCAGTGTAAGAATGGCTTTCAATAGGTTAAGCTCTTGTTGTGGGACCCAGTTTATGTCAACATTGATGTCTATGGACTGTGAGCCAGCCAAAGTCATGGTAGGAAAAAGGTAGGGAACCAACCCCTTAATGAGTTCAGGTGTTGAAAAGCACATATAAAACAATGGGAGTCAGCTCAAAGCAAAGCTTTATTTTGAGCAATGGGAAGAGGGAGAAGGGAAGAGAAGAAAAAGGGACCCAACATACAGCTCAGGCATACACACTAACAAAGTATTACTCACCTAAGGGCAGCACTGCGTTTGCAGAGCTTGGAGACCAGAATTTCATTCAGCAGGAGGGATGGGGGTGGGGTGGGGCTGGGGCTGGAGGTAGGGGTGGGGGTGGGCGTTGTGTGCTCCAGTAGGAAGGGGGAGCTCCAAAGCACACTTCAGAGAGTGAGATTCTTATAGTATGATTTTGGATGGCCTCCTTGGACCTGGACAAGTCATATATCTTGAGTCAGGGCAAAATATTATTTTGGGTGTTTGTATATCAGGGAGAAAAACAAGCTGGTGATAGACAAAATATTATTTGGGGGACATAGCTTGCTAACCTTCAAAAATATTATTGTCAGTATTTTCCATGAGTATATTCTATAAGCTACAGCCTCCATTAAGGAGAGACTATCATGGTGATCTCAAGAGCACCAGGTCTATTTTATAACAATACATAATGATAGAAATGGAAAGATTAAAAAATATTCCATAGTATTATAACATTATAAGCTTGGTCCCAGAAAAGAGAAATGAAAATGATGTCACCCTACAGTCCTTGAAGAGGTAGGCTGCTATGGAAGTGGGGTGTTGTGTATGTTGTCATAAATGGCTAATGTGGTGATTTTCTTTAAAAAGTTATGCTTGGTATTTATTATTATTAGTTATTAGGAAGCTCTCCAGGGAAAAGAAGAACAGAGGAATATTAAGGAAGAAATGCCAGGAAGCGCTCAGTAAAACTTAACAAAATAGTCTGTAGCTTTTAAGATCTGCCTTGTACCTTCTGAGTTTAGCATGAAATTAAATTCATCTCATTAAAGGATTTTGGTAGAAAACTTCTGTCTCTACTTTTGAAAATAATTTTATATTGTTGCATTGTTCTTTAAATTTTTGATAGATTTACAATGTAAATCCATCTGGCCCCAGGATTTTTTTTGGGGGGGGGGGAAGGAAGCAGTTCATTTGTGCCTTCCTCAATTGCTTTTTTTTTTTAGATTTGAATGTTTAATATCTCTTTCTTGTTTTATTAATTTTGTTATTTTACACTTGTGTAGATCCTTATCCCCTTCATTTGAATTCTTATACTTATTGGCTTAGCCTTGCGTATAGCAGTGCCTGAGAGTTCTCTCGATTTTCTCTCTGTTATGAATTCATCTCACTCATTTTTGTGCTTGGTCATTTGATTTTCCTCCCTATTTCCTTCTTGATCAGGTTAAATAATAGTTTATCAATTTTTTTAGTCTTAAAAATTTCTTACTTTTGTTTTAAGCTCTATAATCTCATTTTCAAATACCTATTTTTCTAATTTTCAAGGTGTTTCTTTTGTAATATTTTTCTATCGTTGAAGTACTTAGATTCTTTGCATAATTTGTTCAACTCAAGGGTCTTTTCTAGTTGGTTTTATGTTTTTTCCCTTGAGGACTGCATTAGTCTGTGTCACATAAGATGTGGTGTGTTGTCTCCTATTTATCATTCTTTTCAACTGAATTATTGATTATTTCTAAAAATGGTTCTTTTTCCTATTCATTATTTAGTGTATCATTACTTAATATCTGTCTCTTTGGGTCTGTATTTTTTGCTTTAGGACTTATTTCCTCTTTATCCCATATATGGCATACTTTGTATATATTTGTTTGCATGTAGCCTCCCCCATCAGGCTGGGAGCTCTTTGAGGGCAGAGTCCGCCATCTTTTACTTCTTTTGGGGGGGGGCAGTTATTCTGAGCACTTAGAGTGCCTGGCACACAGAAGGGGTTTAATAAATGCTTATTGATTGAATGACCATATTTACTTCTCCAATTAATAGATATGTTGTAGTATAGCCCTTAAAGAATGGATTTATTTTTTTACTTTTTCCCATTTTATTTTTGTTCTTTTAATTCTTAGAACATATATTTTTTCTTTTTATAAAGGTATGGGAGAATACTAAGAAATATGTTTATTCTTTACTATTTCCTTTTGAGGTTTCTGATAAGCCGTTCAAGTCTAATATTTTGGACAGTCTATTCAGCTTGATACTTTTCTTCTTACTCACTTATTTTTGTTTGAATCATCTCTATCTGAAGGAGGAATTTTAAAGTTCCTGAACATTATTTTGTAATTCTTATTAGCTTTTTTATGTTTGTCTTGCTTTTCTCTTAAAAATATAGACTGTGACTTTTGTGCATACATATTTGATAATTCTACTTTTTTATTGTCTATGATCCCTTAATTGTAATGTGCTAGACACTTGTTGCCTTTTTTGAAACCATGACTGAATCGCCTACCTTATTTACAATAACCTGAATGCGAATATGTTTTGTTCCATCTCTTCATTATCTCTGTTTCTGTATATATGCCTTAGAATTATTTTTGTCATTCATTTAAAAAATACATCATTTCATTCTCTTTTTTTTTCTAGGGAATTCAATTCATTCCCATTTAGGTTTATAATTGATAAGTTGATCTTTTCTTCCATTAAATATAAATGCCTTTGTGTCAGCTTATTTCTGTGTATTCTTTTTCTTGATCAGCACTCAGGTTCCGCTAATCCAAGCAGTGCCCTCCCCTGAATTGCTCTTCAAGGCCAGTGTTATCCCGACCAATTACAAATCCCCCAATTCATTAGGCATACATTGATTAGTATTAATTTTTCTAATTCTCTCTTCTGTCTTCTCTGTGTGTATGTGTCTTTGTCTCTTTCTCTCTGCCACTCTGTTTCTCTGTCTCTTTCTCCATTTCAGTGTCATGAAACTGTATTTCCTGCCCATCAATTGGGGAATGGCTGAACAAGCTATGGTATATGAATGTAATGGAATACTATTGTGCTATAAGAAATGGGAAGGAGATGGACTTCATAATTACCTGGAGAGGCTTATATGGACTGATGCTAAGTGAGAAGAG
>CM053583.1:423813194-423839955 GCA_028627135.1 Pseudochirops cupreus | reverse complement strand
AAAAAAAAAAAAGAAACTGCATTTCCTCTTTCCATGAATGCAATTTTCATCTTTACCCTCTTCTTGCTCTTTCCATCTTCTAGGATGTTCTAAATGATCTCTCCAGGCATGCTAATTCTCAGCAGAAGGCTGGAGTGGACAATGCTTTGTACCCAGAATCCGTGTGTGTGTGTGTGTGTGTGTGTGTGTGTGTGTGTGTGTGTGTGTGTTTTCCTGTTCTTTGCTGTCTTCCCTTTTAATGGATGGTATGTTCTCCTTTTTTCCAACCCCTCCAACTAGGGCCCCATTCTACCCTTTTGGAACTGACCAGCATCCCTGACCACTTCCTTCCTCTGCTCCCCTCCCCTGCAGGATCTAGAACTGAGAAGCATGAGCCCAGCTTGGGGAGGCTGTTCTCATCAAGTAGCTGCCATCCCTGCCTCCCCAAACAGTGTACAAGAGCCTGTGTCTCTTTTTTCCTTCCCCATACCTTGTCCCTCTATGGGATCACTTCCTCAATGCTTCTGCTGGAATCACACAAGATAAGAAGGAATAATTAGGTTGCAATCACTGCCAATGGAGGGAAAGTCTTGGTGAATCCTGTTCAGCAAGATCAAGGAGGGATTGAAACTGTGAATCCATGAAATCTTCTTTTAGCAGCACTCTGATTGTAAATGCTGAAACACCACAATCCTCAAGAATCAGAATAAGAAGTGAGCCAAGGATGACAGAGGCTGAGGCTGTTACTAAGCATGGTTTGCACATGGCTCGCCCCAGTGCTGAGGGAGAGTCGGCCTCAGAAACAGGATGGCCAATACCTGGGTCTACTTCTGACCCAATGACTGTTGGATTTGGGCAAGGCACTGCTTTGGCCAGCTCTAAAACTGCAAGTTCTACACAAGGTCCTACTATGTGTACAGAGAGGAACTTTCTTCATTGAGAGCTCCCTATGTCAACAAAATCACAAGTTCAACACAAAACAAGCCAAAAAACCAACAAAGTTTGCATGTGCACAGGAGTCAGTGTCAAACCTTTGTCCAGATGAAGCATAATTTAGGAAGGAAGAAAGGAAAGAAAAGAAGGAAGGAAGGAAGGAAAGAAGGAAGGAAGGAAGGAAGGAAGGAAGGAAGGAAGGAAGGTTTTCTAGACCATTATTCTTGCATCTTGAGACTGTCTGCTACCACTTGCTATTGAGTCTAACTTTTACCCAGTCTTGGGCCACAGTGGTCTTAGCATCCCCTCCTCCTGGCTCTTCTCTCCTGGGATACCTTCCCCAAAACTACTGGGTGACTGTCAATGGGAGGTGCTGTATTTGGCACTCTGGACCTACAGTAGGAGGAGCAGTCTTTGACAGTCAACTCTAGAACCCTAAGAGGAGCAATAGCTGCCCTCCAGGGGCCCAACCTGCCAACTGGAGCAGAGTCTTGGGATTCTCCTCCTTGTCCTCCTCCATTTCCTCATTAGTAGGACACATAAGCAGAACTAATATATAAGTACACAACGTGTGCATGTACATGCATGTATGTCCACATGTATGCATGTTTGTTTATCATTTGTTCATCTGTTTATGTACTTATTCATTCATGTATTTGCTTGTTTCCCTCCCTGCTTCTGCTCTATTGTAGAGGAACCCCCCCCCACCAAATTCCCCATAATAAATATGCAGAGTCAAGTAAAAAATACCCCCTCACTAGCCATCTTCACACACGTGTGTGCATGTGTTTATTGTTCTGTTGTTTTTACTTGTGTCCAACTCTTTGTGACCCCATTGGGAGTTTTCATGGTCAAGATACTGGAGTGGTTTGCCATTTCCTTATTTTACAGATGAGGAAACTGAGGCAACAGGGTTAAGTGACTGGCTCAGGGTCACACAGCCAGGAAGTGTCTGAAGCTGTATTTGAAGTCCCCAAGGTGAGCATTCCTGACCCTAGCCCCTCACTCTGTCCTCTGTGCCACCTACTGCTCTTGGACATGTAGGTGTGCATATGAATTTATCTGCATCACATGTGCCTGTACATGTGTATACGGATGTGCACATGAACACATAGAGGTGTGGCTAATTATGTTACATTACAATCTATTAGGTTACCATGTGTATGCACCCACACATGAGTGTTTGTGTGTACATGTCTGTGCATGTACATACAAACGTGATATTTCTATATATACATATGTGTACATTGTTTTGTTCCTTGTATGCTTATCTATGTGTATATGTACCTATAGACTACATAGAATATCTATGCTAGATAAAATAGACATTGGATAGACATTGATGTTGTCTATATGTATATATATATATATATATCAATCATATATATATGTATATGTGTGTATATATATATATATATATCATATATATATCAGCACATGTGGGCACATCTTGTTGTAGCTGTTTCTCAGTCATGTCTGACTCTTCATGACCCCATTTGGGGTTTTCTTGGCAAACATACTGGAGAGTTGGTCACTTCCTACTTCAGCTCATTTTACAGATGAAGAAACCGAGGCAGACAGGGTTAAGTGGCTATCCCAGGCTCACACAGCTAGTAAGTGTCTGAGACCAGATTTGAACTGAGGAAGATGAGCCCTCCTGACTCCCAGGCTCTATTCTCTGTACCATCCAGCTGTCCCTATGCATATATACATTTGTGCATATACATATACACATATATAAGCACATGAATATATATATATATATATACATATGTCCATTATATGTGTAAGAGTCCTATATGATATATTATACATATTTCAATATAACATACACACATCTACAAACACACACATGTGCCCACACTGCCAGTGTCCTTCTGAACCTACATCTAGCCCCTCTCTGTCCGGAGGTCGGTGATATGTTTTATCCTCAGTCTTCCTAACTGGGGATGGTCACTGAATTGCTCAGAGTTCTTGTAGCCGTTAAAGCTGTTTGTCTTACAGCATTATTGTTATTGGACACACTTTTCTCCTGGTTCAGCTCACTTCATTCTTTATCATTTTGTCAAAGTCTTCACAATCATTTATTTTTATGATATCAGCATTACGGTGTAGATCATTCCTGTCTCTTCTCACTTCATGCTGTGTTAGCTCATACCAATCTTTCCCATGAGTTGAGAGATTGAGGAGTGTGGAGAATGGCCCATACACATGGGATGGACTTTGGGGAACCTCCCTCCCCATCATCACTGCATGTGTGAACCTGGGGCACACTGTTTGGTGGCCTTTCTCCCTCCCCTCCCAACCCCCATCTTCCCCCTCCTCCCCCCCTTCCCACTTAACTGGATTTACAAGAATTCCTAGTTATTCTGGAGAGCTTCTTTACTCCTCCTCCTCCCCCTCCTCCTCCTCCTTTCCTCCTCCTCCTCCTTCTCCTCTCTGTCTTCTTCTCCCCGCAAGCAGCTATGTCAGCCTCCCGGTAGTTTACTGTAGAATAGCTTTGTAAGAGGTATCCAAGCAATCTTTGAACTGTTTCCTTGGCGATCAGGACCAGTCTTATCCCTCCAGAGTGAGTCAAGTGCCGGTTGTCTTCCCCCACCACCCAGCCCATGATAATAGAGCTTCCCTTGACAGCTTGAAGAAGGAAGGAGGGAAATTGCTGGGGGTGGGGAGAGAGATCTTTCCCAGTCCTTGCCATTAGTGGAGTGGTTTAAATATGAATGCCAGCATTCATAGAATCAATCTTATAATTTTCTCCTTTGGCAGATTTTCAAAGTTTCCAAACTGCGGCTGGTTTTCTAATTTCAGTCCCACAGCTGGGGCACCGAGTCAATTTCCTAATTTCTTCCCAGGGATGCCAATCTGCATAATCAGCTTTGGTAACAGTCGACCATGAAGCTCACCCTGCCAAGCGGCTGCTTCCCACAGCAGACTAGAGATGAGCCCAGTTCGGCTGCAGACAGGAAGTGGGCACTGTGGCAGCCAGCCCTAGCACTCGTTCCTGGGTGCAGAAGTCAGGAGCCTCCATCCTCCATCCCTCTTCCCAGAGGCTTGGGGATGCTTCCTATTGAATCTGTGTCAATCATGTACTGATGGTTTCCCCCAGGGGAACATAAGCACATTGTGGGCGGGAACTCTTCCCTTTGTCTGTGATACCTAGCACAGAGCCTGGTACATTTAATGGGCATGATGAATTCTTATAACTTGCTTAATTGGTGGGAAGATCAGTTCAACATGGGAAAGGAGCTTTGGGTAAGCTTTGTCCAGTATAGACTTGGGTCACCATTGCTTCAGACCATTCTAGACAAAGGAGTGAGCCTGCTGAAGGTTTTGAAATGTTGCCTGTGTGTTCACAGAACCAGGCTGGCAGAGGGCATCTCTGGCAGGTATGTGCCACTCAATCCAGGAGCCTTAAAATATTTGTATAACTGCATTTCGATATAACATGTTTTCCTTGCAATCCTCCACAATATCTTTTATGTTTTCTAAGCATTCTTTTGAGAAGAAAGGGTCCATGGGCTTCATCAGTCTTCTACCTAAGGGGCCAGGACACACAAAAGGTTAAGGACCCGTCCAGTCCAGTCTCCTTATTTTTCATAAAAGTAAACTAAGACACGGAGATGTTCAAGGTCCTGTGGATTTGAGCTGAAGTTTCAACTCAGGGCCTTGATGCTTACAGGGCACAACATTTACTGCATCTCACATCTCTTGCGTAGAACTCTTAAAACCATATATCTAGCCCTGTCCTCTCCTTAGTCCCATGGTCGTGTGCCAGTGTCTCCCATGTCTCACAATTGATACTAAAGTTCTTCCTTGAGACTGTCCTTGTATCACTTCTGATTGCTGTGTGAACTAGATGGCATAACCCAGATGAGGATCCAGCAAAGAAGAGAAAGGAGCCATTGGAGAGGTAGGAGAAAAACCAGGAGAGAACAGTGTCAGGGAAATGTAGAAAGAAGACAATCAAGGAGGAAGCAGTGACCAGTAGGGTCCAAGGCTGCACAGAGGCCAAGGAGAATGAGGCCTGAGCAAAGGCCATTGGTTTTGGTGATCAAGAGATCACTAGTGACTTTGGAGAGGGCAGTTTGGGTGAAATGAGATTCCCTGTCCCTCTGCTTTCTCTCTACTCCTACGGCCCATCTTCATACACTTGGAGACCCACAGAAAAACCAGAGAACAGGGAATGTTAAGGTGCTGTCTTGATCCTTCCCCTTTCCCAGGAAAAGGAACATCTCATCATATACTCTCAGCTTTCTCTAACTAGAGCTTTTCAATCTAAAGAACACTTTCCTTGCAATGACACTGCAAGCTGAGTAGTTCAGTGCTTAGTATCCCAGTGTTACAAATGAGGAACTAAACCTCAGAGAGGAGAATAACCTGCTCCATGTAAGACAACTAGTCAGTGGTAGAGTCAGGACAAAAACTCCAATAGGATTGCTCACAGAATCCACTAACGGATTCTAGAATTTAGGCTGGGGAGACAATGTCCCAGCAATAAGATATGCATGGGATAGACAGGGCTTTCATCTGTGGGGCTGCTTCCTCCTTGTTAATCCCTCTGAACCTTGTACCCCATCTCCCAATCCTGGCTCCCAGGGCATTCTCCCCTAACACCATGGGGAGAGAGCTGATCTGGGGCACTCAGAATCATTGAATTGTCCTCTGCACTTCCCCTGCCCCGCGCCCCCTCCCCCCCGCCAATTTTGATACTAAAGTCAATCCATAAGCAACAAATATAAAAGCAAAACAGTATCTGCCTTGGGGCTCTTGCATTCTCTAGGGACGACAAGAAATGCACGAATCAAACCATTCTAAGCATGTGCAAGACAAAGCCCGAATGATGGGGGTATGTCAGGACCCACACGCAAGCTGAGCTTTGAAGGGAACGCAGCATTCTGAGTGATTCATGAAGAAGGGAGGGAGTTAGAGGATGGGGGAAGAGGTTCATGTGCAAATGCACAGAGACAGGAACAGAATGTTGGAGATGGAGAACAGCACCTTGAAATGCTTGGCCAGAACATGAAGTGCACAATCAGTCTAGGAGAGACTGGAGTTCATTGATGTTGGGTTTTGAACTTCCAGGCAGAAGGCTTTTTTTGTCTTGTTCTATTGGCAGTTAGGAAGATAGGAAAGATGGATTGAAAGAACTGAGAGTCTAGTTAGGAGGTAACTGTCCACCAGAGAGGTGATGGAATCAGGCAAGAGTGGGAACTGGAAGGAGGGAGAAGGGGCGGGAAGGGAGAGCTTTGGTGGAGGCAGAAATGCCCAGAAATGGTAAATGATTGGATGTGGAAGTGCAAGTGCACTTCCGAGTGCAATAGGGAAACTGAAGGAGAAAGGAGGTGATGAATATGCAGTACAGGGAGGATTATGAAATCTTAACTGAAGCAGGCCAAGTTAGGGGAAGGGCTTAGAGTTAAGGGCCAAGGAAATGAGTGTAGATGCCTCTGAGATATCCAGACCTCTGGCAAACAGTTGTTAACTGAGCTTTGCAGACAGACAAGTGAGGGGTCTGAGGCAAGGCTCTCTCTCCCCTCTCTAATCCACCCTCCACCCCACCCCTGCCAAGATTGTAAGCTTCTTGAGGACAAGAACTATTTTCATTTTGTCTTTGCATCTCTAGCACTTAGCTCTACTATGTGCCTAGTACACAGTAGGAGCTTAATGAATGTATGTTGGGTTGAACTGAATTGACTCAGAGTAGGAAATGAACCAATAACTGGTATATCTCAACTCAGCTACTGAGTCGCTTCTGTCCAAGGTCTACTTTGGCCACACTCTTCCTCCAGCCAACTACGCTGTGATGCCCCTTAGTAGGCTCTCTGAATTTGCCAATAGAATAGTATGGTTCATTGCACAATTTCTCCAGGGACCTGACCCACATGATTCTTCTTTCTACCCTTTGATCTCTTGAAGATTACTTAAAGAAGTGTATCAGAGCAAGGAGGCTATGGGCATAGAAACCCTCTTTTCTCACTCCTTTTGTTCTTCTGAGTGCCATAGAGTCTGGCCTGAACACACCAGGAACATTAGGAGAAGGCTGCTGCAAGATCGTCTGTTTAAGGTGGTCTGGTAGGATATATTGGGTTTCTTTGAGATGCTTCCACATGAGACTTACCAAACTGGAACAGGCCCCATTGCTTGTTCTTGAGGGCCTGGAGGTGGGTCAAGGACTGATCCTGTCCTTTTGTTTGGGCCTGTCTACAAAACCTTCTGAGATCTGGCCTGGGGAGGAGAGACAGTAGGATAACAAAGTTCCTGGTGGGATAAGGAGAGCAGAATTTTATTCCAGAATCCCTCCAGTCCTCGGCCAAGCACCCAACAGCACCTGCATCACAGCTTGTAACCAGGATATGCACAACTCTGCCCTCCTTCCTTACATCGGCAGAGGTTATGTGAAGGTTAATGACATTATGGGTAAAGCCCCATGGAGACTAATGAAAAAGGCCAAGGCCAAGCTAGAACTTTGCTGTTATTCTTAGAACCCAGAGGGTGCCATCATGCTGTTATGCTGCATAGAAAAGATGAATGAGCATCCCAGGGCATCCCAGATATGGCCCAAGAAGCAGACAGATGGAGAGAGAGAGGAGAATGTACTGACTGCTTTCCTTCCCAATGCTGTGAATAGAATGGCAGAACCAAGCTGCTCACAGTCAAGAATCATCCCCCAGGCCCCTTTTTATGCAACCCTGAGAGATGTGCCCACAGGAGAGCTGGGGTGGAGGATGGGGAGTGACTGGATACTAAGTGTAAGGGATAGACTCCTTGGGCGGGTCCATTTGGAGATTTTTTTTTTCATTCTGCACACAACTATCGTGCAAATGCTTAATTAAAAAATCCACTTGAAGATCTTTCTTTACAAGGATGTTATTTCAAATGATTCCTGAGGTATTAGTTTAATTGCACTAAATAAGTGAACTCCTTTGCATATACAAATAGCATTTTATTATTTGGAGCAGTCTCTGTCCTGTAAAAACCAATTCCATTATGGGTTGGATGCAGCAGAGATCAGATAGATCAGGACTTGTTACAGATGCTAAGAAGCCTGAACACCATCAGTTCTCTGGGTATGCCATAGTGGGTGCTGCTGGGCTCCACCCTCCTGGCCTTTCGAGCCCCTTCTCTATTTGGGGATTGATGGCCTTGTTTTCTTGTCCTCCACTGTTGGTCTGCTGGGGCCAATGAGCCCTGGGCAGGTACTAGCAAGGGATGTTTTATGGGCAGACTGCCATGGCCTTGTGGCTTTCTCTAATACAGGATTAAGTTCATTTTTTCCCAAATTCAAGAGAAGTGAGAGTGATAATAGAATTAGCCAAATCCAGTAATTCCATTTGAGCTGTCTGAGCCCACTAGTTGGATGGGCAGTTGGGGCTGTGATCTGTCTTTGAGCAGAAACTTGGCCGGAGGAGATGTGTGTGTATGGAAGGTGAAGGAAGCCGTGGTTCACAGAGCATGGACGCTGGCTCCAGCTCACAGGAGGGGACTACATGTTCTAATTACTGTCACCCTGATAGTTCCTGATGCAGATCTAGACACTTTACAAGGCTCCCAGGAAATGTTGCTCTGGATGTATGCTGGGGGATTTAGAACTGGGCAGCAGAGCAGACCTAAAGAGCATTCATATTTGAGAGGTCTCTAGAGGGATGCCTCTGGAATCTTTATAAAGAACTAGATGATAAGATCATCCCATTTGGGGATGGGTGGGATAGTTAACACAACCAACATCTAAAGATGTCCAGGAAAAAGAAATGTCACAGAGGGCAATGGGAGCCCAACAAAGGTGCAGACAATCAACTGGCCAAGTACAGGCTGTAGCAGATGGGGCTAGAGACATTTGTCTTAAAGGAATCTGGGTGTCAGAGTAGACCACCATGACTCTGGCCTAGAGCAGTGTAATGTGGCAGCCACTAGAGTGAGTGTGATCTCAGGATGTCTTTGTAGAAGCAGCTCCAGAACAGTTCTCCCCTCCCAGATCTGGTCCAATTTCCTTTGAGATACTGAGGTGAGATCTAAGGATACCATCTGTAATGTTAATAGGATATAAGATCTTCCCCACCTATCAGTAGGCCTCACCTGGAGCCCATTAAAGGAAGCTTGCTTAGGGGAGGCTTGCTGTGGGAAGGCTTTCACACCTTTTGCTAATTTCTAATTAGGCACTGGGTCACAAGGATTGTGAAGTGTATAAATACTCTGAGTTGGTATTTTGCTTTGGGGGCTGGTTCAGGAGAAGGATCTTGTGATTCCCTGGTGGAGATTCTGAGATATGTTCAGAGCACCTCGGATGCTCAGATGTAAAGGCTCCCTGAATCCAGGGATGTATGTAACATGTATGGCAACAATATTGCTTTGATTTGGGCAGTCAGAGCCCTTTCTGTTGGTCTTTATTCCTCTGCTTGTATTTCCTCTGAAGTTCAGGGGGCTGACTTTTCCCCTGAACTAATGAATGTGATTTAAAAAGACTGTTGTCCCCTTGAACAATTCTCTTTTCTAGTAAAGCAGATCTAAGAACCTGTGCTGGCAGCCATCCTGGGAAGGCCAATGTGGTGGCCGCCACACCATCTTAGGGAGGAAGCTGACAAAGTACCCTAGGCCCACAAGAGAATGATGAGGATGTTAGATAAGCATTTTCTTCGGGCGACTGAATCTGTGGATGAGAAATGTCTTCTACAAGACATAAGGGTGACGGGCCTATAAGAGAGTCAGAGTGATGTCTGGGACCCTGGCAGGTTAAGGTAATTGGCCAAGGCCACTCAGCTGGGATGTATGAGGGCAAGATTTGAACATAAGACTTCTTGTCTGAGAGTGGCTCTGTCTATTCCTCCTTGCTCCTCACTGACCAGAAAGGAAGAGGAAGCAGCCCTACCTGACTAACTTGTAAATATAGGCCCAGTAGTATTCCAAAGGGGTGACGGTAATGGTAATGACTGCTCTCTGTGGCTAAGATCTGTCACCAGACCTCACACTATCCCAGGAGCACTTATTAAGCCTCTAAAGAGCACTGGCTTCCTCTTATCAGTGATTTTGAGTTCTCTGTCTTTCTCTCTGTGTCTGTCCAACTTTTTGTCTCTGTCTCTGTCTCTCTCTCCCCCCCAACTCTGTTTACCTCTCCTTCTCACTCCCTCTCTCCCTCCCTCTCTCTCTTTCCCTCCTTCCCTCTCTCTCTTCTTCCCTCTCTCCCTCTCCCCCCCCTCTTTCCCTCTCTCTCTCTTCCCCTGACTCTGTTTCCCTCTCCTTCTCTCTCTCCTTCTCTCTCTCACTTCCCTCTCTCCTTCCTTTTCTCCTTCCTTCTCTCCTTCTCTCTCTCCTTGTCTCTCTCTGCTTCTCTCTCTCTCCTTCTCTCTCTCTCCTTCTCTCTTTCTCCTTTTCTCTCTCTTCTCTCTCTTCTCTCTCTCTCTCTCTCTCTCTCTCTCTCTCTCTCTCTCTTACCCTGACTCTGTTTCCCTCTCCTTCTCTCTCTCTTCCTCTTTCCCTCTCCCTCTCTTTGTCTGTATGTGTTTTTTGCTCTACCTCTCTCTATGAACTCCACTGGCAATTCCCTGCATCTCTCTTCTGGCACTGCTCTATATGCATATAGAATGGATCCAGGTGCAGGCCTCATGCCATGGCACCACCAACAGGTAACCAGGCAATCTTATGCTAAAAGTACTTTTGGCATCTGATTCCCAAGACAGTCACTCTATGGGCATATCTCCCACCAAATCTTTTCCATGAGAATTTCCTTTCTGTTCAAGATCTGATATGACAGAGAAAGGAGAAGATAAATATAGAGACATATCCTAGAAGTTCCACATATTTCAACTATCTTTCAAACTCTGTTTTCCAGACCAGATGGAGCTTCTAGATAAGATGGAGCTTGGCAGGAAATTTTCCCATAATTCTTTTCCAATTTTGAGCCTTTTCTTGAAGCATCTGAAGGGTCCACATCTTCTCTTTCACCACATTTAATCATGCCCTCCTCCTCAGGTCATGCCCTGCCCTCCCACCTTGTCTGCAGTAACTCACTCAGCTTCTTGCTATGAGACTGAGAGGCTGATTCTCAACCTGTCTGTGATGACCTGTTGAGTGGCAGGAGTGAAGGATGTGCAGAACATATGTGTGTAAGAGCAAAGGAAAAATCTTAAAGACAAATTTGGTGGGGGGCAGGGGGAGACAGAGATAGATAAACAGAGAGACAGAGACACAGAGAGAAGTAGGTTATTTATGCTAATCCTCAGATTCACAGTAAAACGGCAAATGTCCAACTTCAGGACCTCTAAACTTTCTGGAGTCATACTGGAGGACTTCACAAAGATGTTCGTTTTCTGAGCTCTGACTCCGCTGAGGAACAGTTCTTGGTCCCAAGGTAGGAAGGAAATTAGATAATGAGTAAATGTATTTTCACATTCAGACTGTACTAGATGTAGGAAATGAAGAGTTCCTCTCCTCTTTCCCTTTCATTCTCTCTTCCTCTGTCTCTTTCTGTTTCTATCTCTTATGCTCTCAACTATGTATACACACATACATATAAGTATATGCATACATGTATATATAATATGCATTTATTTATAATTTTGAGGAGAGGTGAATCCATGTGTTATCTCTCTCCTTTGTTCTCAACTTGGGCAGAAAGGGTGTGAAGCAAGGAGAGGACTTTTAGCAGTATCTGATGGGCCAAAGGTGAACAGAAACCAGAATGTGTTTTCTCATCTTCTTCTTTATTTTTTTAAGATTTATTTATTTCTTTTTTAATATTTTTTATTCATTAATTAATTTATTTTTAGTTTTCAACATTTATTTCCATAAGAATTGAGTTACAATTTTTCTCTCCGTCTTTTCTCTACTCCCACCACAATATAGCAAGCCTACTGAATACCCCTTCCTCCAATCTATTCTGTCTTATATCCTCCTCCATGACCCCCCTAATATTCTAGTAGGGCAAGATGGATGTCTGTACCCCAGTGCCTGTATATCTTATCTCCCAGTTGCATGCAAAAAACATTTTTTTAAACATTTGTTTTTAAAACTTTGATTTCCAGATTCTTTCCTTTCTTCCCTTCTCAACCACCCCCACTGGGAGGACAAGCAATTCAGTATAGGTTGTACATGTATAGTAACCCAAATCATTTCCATAGTAGTTATATTGTGAAAGACTTATTATATTTCCCTCTATCCTATCTCCCCCCATTCTATTTTCTACTTTGACCCTGTTCCTTTTCAAAAATGTTTGCTTATAACTACCCTCTCCTCCAATTTGCCCTCCCTTCTATCATCCCCCCTCTTATCCCCTTCCTCCCTACTTTCCTGTAGGGTAAGATATCCCATTGAGTGTGTATATTATTCTCTCCTTAAACCAAATTCAATGAGAATAAGGTTGTCCCATTCTCTTTCACCTTTCTGCTCTTCCCCTCCATTGTAACAGTTTTCTCTTGCCTTTTTATATGAGATAATTTATCCTAATCTATCTCTCCCTTTCTCCTTCTCCTAATAAATTCTCTCACCTCTTAATTTTATTTTTTAGATATCATCTCTGCATGTTCAAGTCATCCTGTGCTCTCTGTCTATGTATACATGAACACACGTATGGCCACACTCACATATATATTTATATATACATACACCCTCCTATACATCCATGTCTATGTATGTATGTATGTATACATGTATACATATATATTCTCTTCAACTATCCTCATGCTGAGAAAAGTCTCATGAGTTACAATGATCATTTTTTCCATGTAGGAATGTAAATAGTTCAAGTTTAATAAGTTCCTTATGATTTATTTTTCCTGTTTACCTTCTCATGCTTCTCTTGCTTCTTGGATTTAAAATTCAAATTTTCTGTTCAGCTTTGGTTTTTTCATCAAGAATGCTTGAAAATCCTCTATTTCCTTGAATGACCATATTTTCCCCTGTAGCATTATACTCAGTTTTGCTGGGTAGGTGATTCTTGGTTTTAATCCTAGCTCCTTTGACCTCCAGAAAATTATATTCCAAGCCCTTCTATCCCTTAATGTAGAAGCTGCTAGGTCTTGTGTTATCTTGATTGTGTTTCCATAGTACTCAAATTGTTTCTTCTTGACTGGTGGCAGTATTTTCTCCTTGACTTGGGAACTCTGGAATTTGAGTATAATATTCCTAGGAGTTTTCTTTTTGGGATCTTTTTCAAGAGGCAATTAGTGAATTCTTTCAATTTCTATTTTGCTCTCTGCTTCTAGAATATCAGGGCAATTTTCCTTGAGAATTTCTTGAAACATGATGTCTAGGCTGTTTTTTTGATCATGGCTTTCAGGTAGTCCAATAATTTTTAAATTATCTCTCCTGGATATATTTTCCAGGTCAGTGGTGTTTCCAATGAGATATTTCCTATTGCCTTCTATTCTTTCATTTATTTGGATCTGTTTTATAGTATCTTGATTTCTCAAAGTCATTAGCTTTCAATTGTTCCAATCTGATTTTTGAAGGAGTTATTTTCTTCAGTGAGTTTTTGAAATTCCTTTTCCATCTGGCCAATTCTACTTTTTAAGGCATTCTTCTTCTCATTGGCTTTTTGGACCTCTTTTGCCATTTCAGTTCGTCTATTTTTTAAGGTGTTATTTTCTTCAGTATTTTTTGGGGTCTCCTTTAGCAAGCTGTTTACTCGTGTTTCATGATTTCTTTGCATCATTCTCATTTCTCTTCCCAATTTTTCCTCCACTTCTCTTGCTTGATTTTCAAAATCCTTCTTGAGCTCCTCCATGGCCTGTAACAAATTCATTTTTTTTCTTGGAGGTTTTTGATGCAGGAGTTCTGACTTCACTGTCTTCCTCCAACTCCATGCCTTGATCCTTTTTGTCCCCAAAAAGGGATTCTATGGTCTGTTTGTGCTTCCCCTGCTTGCTCATATTGCCAGCCAATTACTTGACTTTTGAGCTCTTTGCCATGGTAGAACTCTGCTTCCAGAATGGAGACAGCTTTGTCCCAAATTGCTGGGGGTTTTGTAACTGCCAGAATTATTAGAAGGACATCATCTCTATAGCCCCCACAAACTCTGGCTCACTGGCCATACACCCTAGGACCACCACCCAAAACCACGCTCCAGATCCAAGCAGGTTAAAGCAAAAGCAATTACCCTCTGAATGGTTGCTTGGGCCCCCTATGACCTGCAGGCCAGGAGCTCCTAAGGCAGCCAGGCTGAGGCAGCTGCACAGCCACCTTGCTTCCACTGCTTCTCACCCCTGGGGTAGGGGCTGGATTGCACTCTTCCATCCCCCCCCAACAGAGTTCCACCCTGACCTTTTACTTTGTCTCTGATGTTTGTGGGTTGAGAAATCTGGAAACCATCACAGCTGCTGGTGATTCACTCTCCTGAAGTCTGCTCAGGCCAGGTCTGGTTGGGGCCACCCTTTGGCTGGAACCATGTAGCTCAGGTGGGACTGAGCTTGGCTCCCAGCTCAGTGAGATAGACCCTTCTTGTCTGCCTGCCAGGCTTCCTTCAGTGGGAGATTTGTTTCTCTCTGTCACTTTGTGTGTTCTGTAGGTCTAAAGTTTGTTTAGTCATTTTTTACATGTACTGGAAGTGATTGGAGCAGCAGCTCATACCACATTTGTGCTTCTACTCTGCCCCCCCATTTCTCATTTTCTGTGCCCTGATCCCCATGTTGCTAGAATATTCCTAAGATGTGATCACCAGCCTTTGCTCAAAGGCCTCCAGTGAGGGGCCCCCTGCTATTTCCTGGGGAGCTTATTCCATTCCAAGTCAGTTGTAATTGTTAGGAAGATTTTTACCCTATCAAACAAAGTTACCTCTTGGCTTCTTCCCCCCACTCCCAGTATTACTTCTCCTGCCTGGAACCAAATAGAACAAATGATCAGTGGTGGAGAACCTGCAGCCTCAAGGTCACATGTGGCCCTCTAGGTCTTCAAATCTGTCTCTTTGACTGAATCCAATGTTCTATGAAGTTTGGATTCAGTCAAAAGGCTGCACTTGAAGACCTAGAGGACTACTCATACTAGAGATTCAAATTCAAAAAAGCAAATATGGCCTCCTAGGCACTGCGACATGGGAAAGGAGACCTCTGCATAACTGGAGTTATTCCCCTTAGTCTTCACAACTTCCTCTTTGAGAGCTTCCCATTCTTCCTGGGTCAACGTCTCTTACAGAGATATTTGCTTTGGGATCCCGTGTCCTTTTTTTGGAAGCTAGGACTGTCTTTTGCCCTTCTTTATATCCTTAGAACTCAGCAAGTGTCTGATACATAGTAGGTGCTTCATAAATGTATACTGACTGACTGAAACCTTTGAGATCTTTTCTTACAAAACAGAGGGTTTGTGTCGCAGGCTGACTGGCTTTCCACGTTATTTTCACAAACTCTAGGATGGAATGGTTACTTTCCCTGGATCTTAGGATCTTCTTCTTCCATGTTAATGGGAATCTGTCTTAGTTCCTCTGCCTATTGAAGGATTAAATTAGCAACACAATAATGCAATGAATTATTTGTTATTCTGCTTTTTGCCAGAGAGAAGTGGGGGTGAGGGTAGGGAGGCACAGAAAAGGAGAAAAGAAGAGAGAGAGAGAGAAAAAGAGAGAGAGAGAGAGAGAGAGAGAGAGAGAGAGAGAGAGAGAGAGACAGGAGGAGAGGGAAAGGGAAAGAATCAGAGATTGGAGAGAGAGAGAAACCCAGCACATAGCTCACTAACCGAAGTGCCAGTCTTTTGTTCTGTTTACTGAGCTCTTCATCTATTTCTGCTTTCTGTCCAGGTGGTCTGTTGTACACACTAACAGTAAAATCATCCTGGTTTTCCCCACTGCGTATCTTTACCTAGATGTTTACCATGCTTATGCCCCCTATCTCCTGGTTTTCGTATGTGAGTATATCTTCTTAATGTGCAATGTTCCTCACCCCAATGCTCCTCCTCTTTTCACCCATCCTCTTTCTTAGAGCCTTTTGAAGTTATCTTTCAGTCTTGGTTGTTTGAAATTCTTTGGCCTCAGTTTCCACATGTGTAAAAGTGGAGTTACTTGGGGTTGCCCTGCCTCCTAAAAAGGTTGTTTTCAGGTTCAGATGAGTTGGTATATGTGTAAGGGCATTTTAGGCTAGAAGGTTCCATATTAATAAAAGAGATTATTATTACATGGTCCTAGGTTAGTGAAGGATCAAACAATTCATTAATCCAGATTATTCTTGCCCCAGGCCCTTAAAAATTTTCCTTCTCTGTCCCTTTGTAATATAAGTAGATTATCCATCCACCCACCCATCCATCCACCCATCCATCCACCCACCCACCCACCCATCCATCCATCCATCCATTCATCTAATCTCTCATATTTATATACATATGCATTTATGGTGTAATTATATATATTCACATATTTGCATTGCTTATATAATACACACACACACAGAGTGAGAGTGTTTTATTGGACCAAATTCTGATGGGTCTGAGGTAACCAGAATCCTCCTAATCCTGAACTCTAAGGTCGTGAAGAAAAGGTCCAGGACCATCTTTGGGATGGGGTGAGGGCATTGCCTGCTCACTGCCAGGCTGCTGACAAGGGCACCTGAGAAGCAAACTCTCCCTGGAGGCTGAGGTCAGTGATTGAGGAAAAGAATATTGGCCAATGCTCCCAAATCTTCCAGGGAGTAGTCAATTGCAAAGACAAGTGGGGGGAAGAGAGAAAGGCACATCAAAGTGCACACACCATTGTGCTAAGGGATCTGCAGTTCAGATCTAAGCCCTGTAGCATAGGTACCTCCCAGCTTCTGCCTGGCATCAGTAAGTGCCACATGAGCCAAGCAGAGCCCAGGGAGTTTGGCCATTAGGCTTCAGGGTAGGGGAGGAATTTGGAGATCTTGCTCTGTCATTTCCAGGCTCCTTTGGAACTTGGCTTCTCTGTTTCAGGAAATAAAATTAAATAAACTCAACATTTACTTTACCTCAGTCCATCTTATATCATACCTTTTAAAAAGATAATAGGCATACCAGGTTTTGATTATTACATTTTTGCATGATTTGTCTGGATATAAATGAAGATAGTTCTTGTCCCAAATTATCATTATGTCTAATATTTCCTGGTTAATGTGTCCAGGAACATAATTTTTGATTTGAGCAATCTGCATATGCATAGTCTCATTATCCTAACACAATACTGCTGGGGAAGACTGATTCCTAAATAGACGATGGGAATACAATTACCCTGATGAGTTCTGGGTTTAATTTTCAGAAAACTTTCTAAATGAGTTTACATTCTGGTTTGTATAAGTTAATCATTAAAAGGGGAATTAAGGATCGAGCAGAAAGATTTGATTGCTCCTCAAAAAGGTGGTTTTGTTCCATTTATCTGTGTACGTGAAAGCTCATTGTGCTGGCTGTGCAGCCAGCCCAGACTGCTAATGCCAAGGCACAGGTAGAAGGGAAAACTCCACCAGGCCAGGCCTTCGTCTCCATTATAAAGCAGCAGTCATCGAAACTGTCTGGTGGTGGTGAAAAAAATACAGAGAGACCAATGGGAGAAGTGGAAACAGTGGGAATCAATAACCCAGTGCTTCATAAAGGACAAAAGACAACTTGCTAAAGAAAGAACTGCCTGCTTGCTAAGAAATGGAGGGAAAATTGGAAAGCAGTTGGGTAGAAACAAGGCTTAGCCCAACACCTTCCACCATATTCCACAATACGTTCTAAGTCCATTTTTGTTGGTCAGTGATTTCATTTGCTTGAGACTCTCTATGACCCCATTTAGAGTTTTCTTGGCAGAGATTCTGGAATGGTCCACTATTTCCTTCTTCTGCTCATTGTACAGCTGAAGAACTGAGGCAAATAGGGTAAAGTGACTTGCCCAGGGTCACACAACTTATAAGTGGCCAGATTTGAACTCAGGAGGATGAGTCTTCTTGACTCTAGGCCCTGCTATTTCCAAAGTGCCAGTTAGCTTCCCTCTAAATCAATACATGACCTTAATATTCAAGATCACACTATTAAAAAAACAAGAAACAAAACCAGAAGAGAAACAGACCCCATTCTTTGCATGGCTCTGGGAAGGAGATGCCTTCATTACAATTACAAACTCTCTTTAAAGAGATAACTTTGATGACATGAAACTGCAAACCTTCTGTGCAGACAATGTTAATGCACCTGGGGTACAAGGGCAGCGACCCAGAGGGGACAGACCCTGTTCTACCAAATCTGTCTGAAGGGGTTGAGTATCCAAGATCAACGTCTTTAATAGTAGAAAACTACACTGACTTTTGGGGATACCTGAATAAACAGTCCCTGAAGATAAATATCTAGAGAGTGCCCATTATATTTGGCTGGATAGAAAGTGTGCATTGGGAGGACTGTCCAAACCTCCAAATGGAACCCAGATCAGCCTCACCCAGAACCTCAGAAACCTCAGAAATGGACCACCTCGCCAAGTCACACCCAAACAAGATGCCCTTTGCATCAGCCCAGAGAAGTTAGCTCTGGTCTTTGCTGAGAGACTGTGGGAATAGCCATGCATTAGCTACCAAGGCAGCTAGCTAGCAGAAAATGCCACTTTGGGGCTACTCTGCCTCTGCCTGGCACAAATCCCATTCTTGGCAAATGAGTAAGTATTGATTGATTAAATCTTCCCTTTTAACAAGGCTAAACTTGCTTTCATGCAACACCTCTATATTAACACTGCCCAAGCAGAAAGCTAAGATGCATTCCAACCCCTTCCATTATGCATAGATGACACTCTGGTCTGCTCTGACTCTACTCTCCTCCACTATGGGCATCTTCAGGTACCTTAGTACCATGTCCTGCTTTCAGCTCCCGGGGCACGGTGTGTCTCTCCAATGTCACTCTGGAGAATCCTGAACAACCAAGAGGGGAAGAGACCTTGGAGCTTGACTAACCCAAGTTGGTGAGAAAGCTGAGGCCTTGAGAGTTCTATGATTTTGTCCAAGTCCTTCAGCTGTTCAGTGACAAGGCTGTGACTGGGTCAGGGGATCCTGACTCTGGGTACTGCTTGGTACTCTGACTGCTTTGGTGCGTCCTGCAGCTCATGGGCCATAGGCGTTTGCCCTATTTCCCCAAGGAGACTGTCATTGGCAGTCTCTGGAGGCAGAGTCCAGGCTCTCCTCCCTTCCTCCTTTGAATATGTCAGCCAATAAAATTTACTAAGCACCTACTATGGGCCAGGCAGAGGACAGCTGTGTAAGGGGGCTGCTCACCCTTCCACTTGGATTGTATTTTACACCTCAAAGAATTTCAGGCTGGGAGTGTAGAAGGATCTCAGGAGATTCTGTGGATGCTGCATTGGTCATCCACAGGTCTTAAGCCCCCTGGAGTCCACCTGGTCTGGCTACATGGCTACTTACCAGGGCAAGGCAAAACAGGCTCCACACTCAAGTCCTAACCCTTCTGTTTGTTCTTCTCCCAGGAAACAATGCCTGGCCAGTGTGTACCATTGGCCACAAGCTCACAGGGACAACCTCTTGACTGTGGCCAACCAAAGGGGACAGCCCAAGGGGTGTCAGTATACACAGACTCTGCTAGTTTTTGGAACCACACATACACACACACACACACACATACATGCACACATGCACACATGCATACACACTCACACAGACACACACACAACACACATACACACACAACACACACAACACACACTCACACATACACATACATGCACAAACACACTATACATACCCACACACACTCACAAAGACACACATACACCACACACACATTCACACAGACACACACACAACACTCACACAGACACACACACAACACACATTCACACACACACACATGTACACATGCACACACAGACACACCATACACACCCCCACACACTCACACAGACACATACACTCACACAGACACATACACACATATAGCTTTATATCCATTTCAGAGACTATGTGTGTACGCTCACATACATATATGTATGTATATATGTATGCATGTAGAGTCATTTTAACCCCTTCCCTGTAAATAAGGAAAACCGCCTCTGGCCATGACCCTTTGCAATGCCTGTTGGCCCAGAGGTTGAATCTGTGAACTCTGAGGAGCTGTGCCATCCCACTATCTTTGTACCTGAGATAATAGGTTCCTGCAGCCTTTCATGTCCTCCTTCATTACAGCTGCTCTTAGAGGACAGGGACATTTGAATGCCTGGCTTGTTCTGCCTTTTGCAGTGGTGTGCATTGGGAAGGCTGACCTTTGTAGAAGCCTGTCTGCGGGGAGCAGCCCCCACTCCCAGTTATCAGCAGATCCACCATCACATCCACAGTGAGAATTCACAGAAATGGTTGTCATCTTTGTGTCTACAATGAAAACCTACAAATGAAATGAATGCTCTCGTGTTACTGTCTCACCAGGATTCCTGCCCAAGGAAAAATGCTCCAAGGAGCAGGTTCTGGGTCACCAGTCCAAGGGGGCACAAGGCTTGGTCCTCATTCTGCGTATGACTTCTTTCAAGAGGAATAACCAATGGGGCCTCTGGCACTGACCTCTCCCCAAGTACATTGTCCAGTCTGTGATGAGGAGGAAGCTTTATGCAGTATCTGGCTAGGAGAATCAACTGAAGAGCAGCCTGGCCTAGAGCAGAGAGAAAGGTAAGAGTTCAGCTCAGGGAGTCCTGGATTCCAATCCTGTCTCTTACATGTGAGAGCTCCAGGACTCTGGACAAGAGGACTGGAAATTTGAAGTGAGCTGTTGACCTTTAAGGGCCAAGGGTATTTCCACAATAACAGTCTATGTACAAGTGAAATCATCAGTACAGGCCAAAGATCACAGCAGATAATGGCCCACGTGCCTGGGCAGTAAGGACTTCAGGCTGGATGTCTAGGAATTCAGACCCAAAGCTTGTTGAGGACTAGGAGAGACCATGCTGCCTGTATTTTTGGCTTACATTGAATTGGGTCCTCAGTGCTCATCTGTAAAATGGGGTGGTTGGACTAGGATTCTGAGGTCTCTCTACAGCTGTGATATTGTGGTTCCCAAAGGTGATGAGCTGTGGTAGAGCACACAAGCCTGGAGATGTATGGAAAGTGACTTGGGGGGCGGAGTCAGTGTGTGTTGGCTTCCCACCCCCAAGACCCAGGAGATCTCAGCCATCCAGACAGAACCCTCAGGCTTTGCCTCCATGCATGTCTCCCCAGCATCCTGCCCCAGGTTCCAAGCATTTTGTGGGGCAGCACCAGCTCAAAGCCATAGCTCCTGAGGTCCCACCGAACAGCTCCACTTTATTAAGTCAATCAGAAATTACATGTTAGGTCCAAGCAAAGGCATCACATTAAAGATTATGGCATGTCAGGTGATAAAGCTGGCCCTCCCCCTGTACCACTGGACCAGTGGCTGAGACCTTCCCACAGGTGACCCTGAGGGGGGTGGGGTAGGGGTCATGTATATATGAATAGACTCAGGGATAACATATTTGGAAAACACATGGAAAACACCCCTAGGAAATGTCTGTGACCAGCCATGTGCACAGAAGGGTACGCCCCTGGGGATGCCTCTGACCAGACCATCACATGCTTATGGATTCTGGGGAAAACCTGCACATGGCAGAGGCCAGAAACCTTTGGAGCCTGGTTGTATATTAGAAAATGATTCTTAGTTCTATGTATGTAAAACCACAAATGCACACACATGAATGGACATGTGCACGTAAGTATCCATGGAAATGCACATGCACACATATGTCCACAACCACATGTGAACCAAGCACAGCAGATTAAGACTTTGTAGTTCTGTGGGATCATGAGGTTGGGAATGGACCTCCTGACTGCCTCCAGAACAGCCTGTACAAGGTCAGCCTCGAAGCCATGTGTAGCGAAGAGTATTTTCTGTAACAGACAGGCTTCCTGACTCAGTCCCAAGACAGAGAGGCCCTGGTGTCAGGGGATTCTACCTCATCTAACCCATTCCAGGCCTCTCCTGACCCAGCCTGTTGGATTGTTTCCCTGGGCTGTACTCTGTGGCAGAGAGAGATGTCTGGCCGTCAGTCTGCCTTTACAATCTCCTCCATTATCTCTTCATAGAATGTAACTAAACATTTCTCAGCCTCCTCAGCCTTAGGTTAAACTATCTTCATCCCAATTCCCTTGCATGTTTCTGCATTGACCCCATTTTGCTTCTACCTTTGGCATCCAAGTTGTCCAGCATTCTCTAAGATAAAACACATCTTCTCCTTCTTTTCCCACCCTCTGCAGAATTTCTTTTCAGTATTTTTAGAGGATGTCTAAGATAAAAACCAGAATTCAGGATCCAGGGGGAAAAGGGGGCGTGCTGAGGCCTTCATAAGCACTTGGCACTTTTCCATGCTTTGTGTCTGAGACAAAAGCCCAGAGCCTGCTTTAAGATGTTTTAGGCTCTGCTCGATTTTGTTTTTAACAAAAGCTAAACACATCCCAATGACGTTCAAAACTCTCAGCTGCTAATGAGTGTCCCCTCCCACCACTGCAAAGGAACATAATGGCAATTTAGGCCAAACCATTCTGCCAGCTGATGTCAGGTAGCTCTCTGCCTGAGTCCTCCATGTCTCCAAACCGTAGAGACCAGGTAGGCTTACGTGGGGTGTACCCCCTCAGTCACCATCCCAGATCTTTGCTCGGGGTTTCTTCCCTTTCAGTGTATGCACACACACACACACACACACACACACACACACACACACACGCACACACACACATGCACACTCACGCACACTCACATGTACACTCACACAGACCCACACACACACACTCACATGCACACTCACATGCGCACACACACACACAGACCCACACAGATGCACTCACACACTCACACAAGCACACACACACACGTACATGTGTTCCTGGAAGTTCTATTTTCCTTCTAGCAAGAAGAAACTGATAAAATAATTCACAACAAAATATTAGTGATTTAACTAATGAGATGTACTGTTGGAGAGTTAGGCTGTTGCTATTTGAATCAGGAAGGCTATTTTAGCAGCTTAGGAGCTATATGGTCCTGGACAAACCCTCACACTCCCCTGGACCCCAGTTTCCTCATCTATTCAGTGAGGGTGTTCAACTTGACGGTCACTAAGATCCCTCCCCATTCAAGGTCTCAGATTCTGAGGTGCTATGAGATCTCCTCCCAGAGACCTGGATTTAGACACTGAACATTTCATCTGAAATTAATTCTTTACGTCTGAGCTCAGTGCCACATGAAAATGTACTGACCATATGCACCATTTCTCATTGACAAAAGTACTGAATACAAGAGGCTGAGGGTAGTCTCAGAACTGGACGAGCCATTGAGGGGTTCTCTTCCAGCATCCACAGATCACTGATCAATCCTCTTCAATGAACTATCCCATTATTTTCATCAATTCTGAATATACCATGTATGTTCATGTTGCTTTCCCTTGCTCCCATTTGAATGTGAGCTTCTTAAGGGTAGGAACCATGTTTTTACCTTTCTTTGTATCCCTAGAACTTAGCACAGTTTTGTTGCTTTTCAGCACAGTTTTGTTGTTTTTCAGTCATTGATCATTTCTGGCTCTTTATCACCCCATGGACCACAGCACACCAGGCCCCTCTATCCTCCACTATCTCCCAAAGTCTGTTCAAGCTTATGTTTATTGCTTTCATGACACTCTCTCTCCATCTCATCCTCTGCTATCGCCATTCCCTTTGGCTTTCAGTCTTTCCCAACATCGACATCTTTTCCAAGGAGCCTTGTCTTCTCATTATGTGACCAAATTAAGCTTCAGGTTCAGTAGTTGGCCTTTCAGTGAAGAGTCTGAATTAATTTCTTTAAGTATTGACTGATTTGACCTCCTTGGTGTCCAAGGGACTTTTAAAAGTCCTCTCCAGCACCACAATTGGAAAGTGTCAATTCTGGGACACTCGGTTTCTCTTATAGGCCAACTCTCACAGCCATACATTACCACTGGAGAAACCAGAGCTTTGACTATACAGACCTTTGCCAACAAGGTGATTTCTCTGCTTTGTAGGTTGATGCCCAGATTTGTGATAGCTTTCCTTCCAAGGAGCAAGTGTCTCTTAATTTCATGGCTGCAGTTGCCAGGTGCAATGAACTTTGAGCCCGAGAATATAAAATCTGCTTCCATTTCTTCTCCCTCTATTTGCCAGGAAATGATGGGACAAGATGCCAAGATCTTAGTTTTTTTTTAATATTGTTTCAAGTCAACTTTTAGACTTTCTTCTTCATCCTCATGAAGAGGCTTCTTACCTGCTCTTCACTTTCTGCCTTCAGAGTAGTAACATCTGCATATCTTAAATTGTTGATTCCTCCCATCAACTTTAATTCTAACTTTTGATTCATCCAGCCTGGAATTCTGCATAATATACTCTTCATATAAGTTAAATAAATAAGTTGACAATATACAGTCTTGAACTCCTTTTCCAATTTTAAACCAATCAGCTATTCCATGTTTGGTCCTAATTGTTGCTTCTTGAACTGTATACAGTTCCTCAGAAGACAAGTAAGATGATCTGGTCCTCCCATCTCTTTGAGGACTTGTCAAATTTTCTTGTGAGCTAGAGTTAAAGACCTTAGTATAGTCAATGAAGCAGAAGTAGATGTTACTGGTGTGTGTGTGTGTGTGTGTGTGTGTGTGTGTGTGTGTGTGTGTGTTTTCCTGAAACTCCCTTGCTTTCTGCTTAATCCAGTGAAGGCTGGCAATTTGGTTTCTAGTTCCTCTGCCTCTTTCAAAACCAGAGTGTTCTTCTGGTGATTCTCTGTTCACATGTTACTGAAGCTAAGCTTGAAGAATCTTAAGTATAATCTTGCTGGTGTGTGAAATGAGCACAATTGTTTGGTAACTCATACATTCTTTGGCATTACCTTTCTTTAGGATTGGGATATAAACTGAAATTTCCACTCCAGAGGCCAATATTGGGTTTTCCAAATATGCTGATATATTGAGTGCAGCATTTTAATAGACACATCTTTTAAGATTTTAAATAGCTCAGCTGGAATTCTATCACTCCACCAGCCTCATTGTTAGCAATGCTTCCTAAAGCCCCTTGGCTTCATTATCTGGGATGTTTGGCTCTAAAAAGTAGTCACACCATTATGGTTAAGGTGATGTGAAGATCTTATATAGTTCCTCTGTGTCTTCTTGTCACATCTTCTTAATCTCTTCTACTTCCTTAAGTCCCTACAACTTTTGTCTTTTATCATACCCAGTTTTGCATGAAACATTTCCTTGATATGTCTAATTTTCTTGAAGAGATCTCTTACCTTTTTTATTCTGTTGTTTCCTTCTTTTTATCTCTTTTTGCTATTCTCTGGAATTCTTCATTCAGTTGGGTATATCTTTCCCCTTCCTCTTCCCCTTTCCCTTTCCATCTTTCCTCAGCCATTTGTAAAGCTTCATCAGACAGCCATTTTGCTTTCTTGCTTTTCTTTTTCTTTGGAATATTTTTTTGTCACCATCTCCCATATGATATGGTGAACCTTTGTCTGTAGTTCTTTAAGCACTCTACCAGATTTAGTCCTTTAAATCTAGTCAGAGGCATACAGAAAGATTTGTATAAATTGATGGGAACTAAAATAAGTATAACCAGAAAAAAATAAATAGAATGATTATAATTTAAATAAAAAAGAGCAAAAAATCAAAGTTAAAGGCACATAATTCTAACGTTCAAGTTTGTACCTGAAGAAGGCCTGAAATACACACCTCCTTTCCTTCATTATGGAGGTGGGAGACCATGGGAATGGAACATTGCATGTACTCCCATGCTTGCTTGATGTTTTGGTTAGTTTTGCTGAGCTGATTTTTCTTCCTTCCTCCTCCGCTGTCACATCCTCTTCCTCTTTTTTCCCCCCATTTTTAAATATTTTGTTTAAAAGTTTGAGTTACAAATTCTAGCCCTCCCTCCCCTCCCCACCCTTTCTCTTCCCTGAGATGGTAAGCAACCAGATATAGGTTATACATGTTCAATTATGACAAACATTTTCATATTAGTCATTTTGTACAAAAAGACTCAAATAAAAGGGGAAAAAATGAAAGAAAGTGAAAAATACCTTGCTTCAGTCTGCATTCAGACAATATCAATTCTTTCTCTTGAGACAGATAGTATGCTTCATCATTTGTCCTTTTGGGTTGTCTTAGATCATTGTATTGCTGAAAATTGTTAAGTCATTCACAATTCTTCCCTAAATAATATTGCTCTTACTGTGTACAATGTTCTCCTGGTTCTTTTCACTTCTCTGTGCATCAGTTCATGTAAGTCTTTCCACATCTTTCTGAAATCATCCTATTTTTCATTTCTAATAGCATTTCCATTACAACCATATACCACAGCTTGTTGAGCCATTCGCCAATTGTTGGGTATCCCTTTGATTTCCAATTCTTAGTTACCACAAAAAGAGCTTCTATAAATATCTTTGTACAAATAGATCCTTTCTCCCCCTTTTTTTGGGCCGTCTTTCAGATATAGACCTAGCAGTGGTATTGCTGGATCAATTTTATATCAGTTTTATAACCCTTTGGACATAGTTCCAAATTGCTCTCCAGAATAGTTGGATCAGTTCACCACTCCACCAAGTGTCCCAGTGCATTAGTGTCCCAGTTTTCCCACATACCCTCCAATATCCAACATTTTCCTTTTTTTGTCATATCAGTCACTCTAATAGGTTTGAGATGGTACTTCAGAGTTGTTTTAATTTGCATTTCTCTGATCAATAGTGATTTAGAGTGGTTTTATTTTTCATGACTATAGATAGCTTTGATTTCTTTGTCTGAAAACTGCCTGTTCATATCCTTTGAACATTTATCAATTGGGAAATGACTTGTACTTATATAAATTTGACTCTGTTCTCTATATTTGTGAAAATAAGGCTTTCATCAGAGAAACTTGTTGTGAAAATTTTTTCCCCAGTTTTCTACTTTCCTTATATTTTTGGTTGCATT
>CM053583.1:423765437-423812694 GCA_028627135.1 Pseudochirops cupreus | reverse complement strand
ATCAAAGTTCATCATCACACGTATGATATGCCTGTGATTGTGTACAAATTTTTCCTGGTTCTGCTCTTCTCACTTAGCATCAGTTTGTATAAGGCTCTCCAGGTGAATATGAAGACCATCTCCTCCCCATTTTTTATAGCACAGTAGTATTCCATTACATTCATATACCACAACTTGTTTAGCCATTCGCCAATTGATGGGCATCCCCTTAATTTCCAGCTTTTTGCCACCACAAAGAGAGCTGCAATAAATATTTTTGTACATATGGGTCTTCCTCCCACTTCTATGATCTCTTTGGGATACAACCCCAGAAGTGGTATTACTGGTCAAAGGATATGCAATTATTTATAGCCCTTTGGGCATAGTTCCAGATTGCTCTCCAGAATGGTTGGATCAGTTCATAGCTTCACCAACAATGCATTAGTGTTCCAATTTTTCCACATTCTCTACAGCATTTGTCATTTTCCTGTTTTATCATCTTAGCCAATCTGACCAGTGAGATGTGGTACCTCAAAGTTGTTTTGATTTGCATTTTCAAATCAATAGTTATTTAGGGGATTTTTTTCATATGCTTATAGATATCTTTAATTTCTGTCTCTGAAAATTGCCTGTTCATGTCCTTTGCCCATTTATCAATTGGTGAGTGACTTCTATTCTTATATATTTTACTTAATTCCCTGTATATTTTAGAAATGAGGCCTTTATCAGAGACACTGGTTGTAAAAATTCTTTCCCAATTTCCCACTTCCCACTTAATCTTGGTTACATTGGCTTTGGTGTACAGTGTTAGATGATGGTCTATGCCCAGTTTGTGCCACACTATATTCCAATTTTCCCAGCAGTTTTGTCAAATAGTGAGTTCTTATCCCAAAAACTGCAGTCTTTGGGCTTATCAAACAGTATGTTACTATAATCGTTGACTGTTGAGTCTTTTGTACCCAGTCTATTCCGTTGATCCACTACCCTGTCCCTCAGCCAGTACCAAGCAGTTTTGATGACTGCTGCTTTGTAATACAGATTAAAATCTGGTACGGCCGGGCCACCTTCCCTGGCACTTCTCTTCATTAATTGCCTTGACATTCTGGACCTTTTGTTCTTCCAGATGAACTTTGTCCCTATTTCTCCTAGTTCTACACAGCAATTTTTTGGTTGATTGGTTGGTATTTACACTTCCTTCTAATTTTTCAGTCTTTATGTTTTGTTTGACTGACTCTTGATACATCACAGAATCCTTAGCTTCCATTTGACCGATTCTAAGTTTTAGTGAATTATTGTTCTCAGTTAGTTTTTGAAGCTCCTATGTTCCATATGTTCAGATTTCATTTTTAGGGAGGTATTTTCTCCAGTTAGATTTTGAACCTCCTGTGCCAGTTCACAAATTTTACTTTTTAAGGATTTGTTTTCTTCAATGAGATTTTTTAAAAATCTCATCAATGTAGATTTAAATTTATCTTTTACCTCTCTAATTTGCCTTTTAAAATCTTTCTTGAGCCCCTCCAAGAATGCTTTTTAGGCTTGAAACCAATTCATATTTCCTTCTGTGGTCTCAGGTGTGAGTATAGAGTCCATGTTGTCCTCTGTGTTTGGTTGTGCTTGCTCACTATAATAAGATTGGATTGATTTTCTTGCTTTTGTTTCCTCAGCTTCCTTCTTTCCCATTGTGATTGCCTATTTCCTGACTTTGCTTCTCAAGCTTGGAGCTAAGGGCCTGGTTGTTGACTTTGTGGGCTGTACCTTCTGGATGTCTAGACTGAGGCCAAGGACAGGGCTCTGTGTTCCCCGAGTTACCCTGAGGCTCATAGAGTAACCTGTGGGGGAGGGGCGGTCTGTCTGTCTACTTCAGGTTTCTACCTCCGTGCCCCGGGCTACAGCTCAGGCAGGCTGAGCAGCTGGCGGCCAGCAGAGTTGGTGTCTGCAGATTCCCCTGGTGGTTCTAAGGCCTACCTGGGCTAGTGTAGTTGGTGCTTGCTGGTTACACCACTCTGGGCTTTGGGAGATCCTGCTGGTCAGCTGAGTTGGGGCTTGTTGGGACCCCTCCTGCCCTTCACTTCAGACTCCTTACTGCCTCAGTTACACCCTTTCTCAGTGACTCCTAAGCCTGAGGCTATTTCTACTATTTCAGGATTTTATTCTGGGTGGGATAGTTATCTCTAGATTTTCTGGGTCAGGGAGGGGGAAATTGGAGCAGCTAGGGTTTACTCTGCCATGTTGGCTTCTGGAAATTCAGGTAGGTGATTTTTATACTTTCAGGCTATGGGCTGACAGCCCCAGGATAAGCTGCTGCCACTGCTGGGGGCCCTGCACTTTTTCTTACCCAGCTCCCACTTATCCTTTTTTCTGTGGTGAGATGGCTTCTAATTGCCCTTTGGGTGGGTGAGTCTGCTGTCTGAGGCTCCTTCTCACTCTGCTGTAGTCTGCTCTCAGGTCCACACTAGTATAGTCCCCACGCTTCCCCTACCCAGACCTAAGTGGGCACTTCCTTGGACTAGGAATCTGCCATGCTCCATCTCCCAATGGATTCTGTCACTCTAAAATCTGTTCGGACTCATTTTTTAAAGTTTAGTGATGGAATTCATGGAGGAGCTAAGAAAAGTTCCTGCTTCCATTCCACTGTCTTGGGTCTGCCTCTTTTCTTTAGACTCTTAAAAAACTTAGTGCTCCTCTGGAAATCTTTAATCCTTTAACTTTTTTTTTAATTTGCATTATTTAAAAAAACATAACTGTTTTAAATGATACATCTTAAATTTAATAATTTGTCATAAATTTGTGGGTTTTTTCCTGCATTGAAATTTTGATGACGTAATATTGTGTCAGGTAATCATGTAATATCATATTGTTAAACAAATCATTAACTCACATATTCCTACTGATACATGCCAGACTTCCCAACAATGTGTGATATACTCACCCACCATCATTTGCTTGTTAAGGGGTATTGGCAGATTTGACCACTGATTGGTTATAGCTTGAATTTTGTGTGTTTACTTGGGAAATAATATAATCACTATGACTTTAACTCTATTACACAATAGATGAAACATGTGCAAATGTTTTTTCAAAATTTTCCTCTCTTCTTTCCTTATGCTTCCCTTTCCCCCTTATTTTTGTTCAGTGCCCACCAATTGCACCCAAGGCTACTACTGCCCCCCTGGATCATTCCAGCACTCCTCAAGGGGTGATATCACCCACTTTGGGGACCTCTGACTAGAGACATAAGATTGATGCACATAGTTCTTTGGTTCCCACTTCCTGATTTTATAGATGATGTGAGGTAACTGACTCAAGATGGCATAATGCAATCATAAATGTCCCTGACATGAAGCTACAGGTATACAAGATGACCACAATCAATCAGTCAACATTTGTTAAGAACCTACTACCCAGGTTCCAGTCATGATTTTAGGCACTAGGGATAAAAAAGAGGAAAAAGACAGCTTACAATCTAATGTCAAGCCAATATGCAAAGAAGTGCACACAAGGTAGTGGGAAATTCCTTCCTTTACTTGTCCAATGCATCCCAAAGGGATAATTCCATTAACAGCATGGATTATGCTTTGGGATATGAAGGAAACATGGAGAGCAGGGAAGGTAGTTCTTGGATGAAAGGTGTATGAAGCAGTGACACACTTTTGCCCTGACCAGAATACAGTGCCAAAGTAAAGGCCTTTGTTTCTAGGAGGTGTATATAATAAAGTCAAGACCAGAAGAGTATATGGCAATGACCTTGTCCCTTTCTAGCATCTGTTCTGTATCAACTTCATTTTAATGTGATTCAAAGAGATCTTGGGAACAAGTTGGTCTTTATAGTTCCAAACGACACCAAATGGCAATGTTTTTGGAAGTTAATGGCATTGTTTTGTGTTGTCTTTCCTTGCAGAATCCATGGATTTGGTTTTAAGAAACATAGAATTCATAATGAAGGTTAAATAAGAGTTACATGGAATTTTCTAAACCTAAGTCAAGTTTTTGTGAGACTTAACTTCAAGCTGGTAGAAGGCACAGGCAAAGAGGAGACTGATTCTTAGCCTGGGGCCCTCCTGTTGGTTTTCCTGTGGCTGCCCCTGACTAGGCATGGTGATGGCTTATCCATGAAGAGGCTAAATATTAGAAGACATTTCAGCTTGCCCTTGGCCAGAGCAGGGTTTTTAGTCACTACACCTGAGCATGTGGGAACCACACTATGTAGCTAATGGCCCTGGAGAGATGATGTCCAGAAACTACACTAGGTGAACAATGTTGATCAGGGGCAATGTGATCAATGAAAAATTGGGAGTATCAGATAAGACTTCGCCAATGCCACTGGAGGACGTGTGGTGTTGGATCCATTCCTGTCCCTGGTCATGCTTATTCCCTGAAGCATGCTCAGCATTCATGTTCTTGGCCATGTGTGTTTGCTGCATGAATACCCTCCCCTTCTACTGATGTGGTGGCCTGTGCTCACCTCTTCTGTGCAGAATGATCTCATCATTTCACTTGTGACTTGATTTCTCATTTTGCTATGATGCTTGACTAAATGTCGGCTCTTTTGAACCAATGAATCCTGAACTGGTTTGCTAATGAAATTGAATATACCAGTGGGGGCTCAGCCTATGGTTTAGAGTGAGCACTACCCCATGAAGTAGGTCAAAACTTAGATAGCTTTTCAGGGGGTCTGCATGCAAGACGGAGCACTCCCAATTTTACATGTGAATCAATAGGTTGGAGAAATTTTAGGGAAGGTCAAAGTTCCTGAATGTCTGTCATTTCTAGTCTATCAATAATGTTTATGCATGTGCGTGTGTGTGTGTGTGTGTGTGTGTGTGTGTGCATGTGTGTATAGGGGAGGGAGTGATGGCTATATCAGCAAGCATCCTAGCATGCCCAAGGTGACTGCTAGCACAGGTTCTTAGATATGCTTTTCTAAAGGAAAGCAATTCAAAAACGGGTTAACAATCTTACTTTAATCAATCAAACATATGTCATTTACCTAGTTCAGGGGAAAAAGTCAGCACCCTGAACTTCAGAGAATACAAACAGAATTCAAACACAAGTTAACAAGCAGAAGTTACAAGCAGACAAACAGATCAGCAGACGGCTTCCAGTGTCTGACCATTACCTCCACACCTAGTCAGTTACCAGAGAGGGAAGCACCAACATCTGGGTTTTCAAAGCTGGGGGCTCAACGGCTTCCCAGAGTCTCGTCTGGCCAATTCACACAACTCTTTCCAAAGTGAGCCCCAAAGCAAAGCCTCACATCAGCAGTTTATATATCCTTCTCCTGGATCAGAGAACATCACAGCCCTCTTGACCCACAGCCCAATCACAAAGTAACAAGGCGTGGGCATTCCTGAAGAACAAGCCTCTGACCACAGGCTCCATGCGACCACATTCAGCCTCTTAGGGGGCAGAGTATATTTTCAAATCAGGGAAGATTCTCAGAGCCACTTAAGCCTATCAAAGGGCCTGGGGGCCCGAAAGATCTTCAGATTCCCATAACAGTGACAACCTAACTCTTAGAATTAGGAAAGCAGGATGTGGAATGTTGCTCCATTCTAAACTATTACTTGAAAACATATGGTATATTGAATGATCCTTAGCATAGTGCTTATTTTCAGGATTTCTAAGAACATCTCTTTTGATGCTCGTTGGCTCCCTGTCTCTGTCTCTCTGTCTCTCTGTCTCTGTCTGTCTCTGTCTGTCTCTTTCTGTGTGTGTGTGTGTGTGTGTGTGTGTGTGTGTGTGTGTGTGTGAATGAGGTTTCTACAGATCAGAAGTCAGGAGTCCCAGTCATTGCCCAAATCCAGGCATGAGGCCTTCTCAGTACCAGACTCCTCCTTGGAAGTGAGCTATTGAAGTGACAGTCAAAGCCTGCCCCGCCCCCTGCCTTCCCCCTTTGGAGGAAGGCTTCCCTAGTGCCTTTATAATCGTAAATGTTAATTCTGGTGTGCCTGGTCTTCATTCCCTAAGATGTCCTCCTATCTTTGTTCAGACTAGGTTTTCAGTAGAGCTAAGAAGACTGCTTCCAACCAGCAGGCAAGTATACGTGTCAGGAGGGTAGAATGCAGGCCATCTTCAGAGCTGGATGTAGAGACATCAGCGTTAGTTCATATATTCTGGGAACTTTGCACACTCACTTATGATACAATAAAGTCTGAGCTGAGGTCACTGGATACATGTGAATGACTTCTCTTGGAAATCCTGCAATCACAAGCAGCTGTGGGACACTGTCCATGGGAGAGCACCTACTGCTGTATTCGAGATGGCTTCTTATAGGTGGCAAACATTGGAGGTTTTCCTGAAAATCAAATAAAGACAACTGAAAAGATAACCTTTCCCCTAGGGCACCAAGAGGGAAATGCTCAGCTTCTACACCTGGAAATTGTGGGGAAACAAAACAAACAAATGCACTTGCACACACTCCTGAATATTCTGCTGTGAAGTGGCCGTCAGAGTCCAGAAGATAGAGAAGATGAGCCTTGCTTGGTGACTCCTCACTGCAGGGTCCTAAGGAAATGTTTTCTTGACAAGATAACAAATGGTGGCACCAAAATTGGCCCCCTTTGTATTCTGTTCCCACTGAGACCAAGCAGTTTGGCAAAAAAGACAAAGCGAGCAAAACAAAAACCAAATGAGCTGAGACAGAAGAGTAAAGACATAAATGCCAAGTCTTCCAGAAGTTCCAGAGAGGCTTCCAGGTCCTCCCTGAGGACAATGAGGAGGAAGATGAGCAATGGCCTCATCTTTCCAGGCAATAGGTGGCAAAGAATCTCCCCACTCTTGTCAAAACAGACAAATGCTGCCCACTTAGAATGTCTTGTGTAGGCACAAATGAGGCAGTAGGAATCCAGAAAGTATTTCTCATTAGTATTATTATTATGGTACAAGCCTTCAGGAAATCATTTTTCTTATTTTAGATTATTCTAATCCAAGCATTTTTGCTTAGAAAGCAATAGGACCAAAGACAGACGGATGATTCTGGGCTCTGAAAATTTCTCCCCCACCATTTCTGAGTGACAGTTTACAGACAATAAGACAGAGTTCTACGGTGAAATAAAGTTTTCTCACAGAGCTCGGGATGTCCAGTTAATATTTTGCTTCATCAAACAAAAGAAGAGTTATTTAACTTTGAAGGTCTCCTTGGAGACTCATTTCCCTAAAAACCGTCCAATCCCCTTTGAGCACTCTCTGCAAGGATTCTCCTTTCTAGCTGGTCAAAGGTGACTTGAAGAGATGCCTTTGTCAAGTGAAGTAATCAAAGCATCTTCTCTGTCTTAGTCTTATCATTAACCTAATTCGGATAAGGAATTGGGGAGGAAGGCCCAACTTTCAGGTGGATCAGTCAAGGCAGACTTGTCTTGTCACCTCCCTAAAGATGTCAAGGAGTCCTTCCCAGTCCAAGCAGGAGAGGAGGCCTAGGGTGGGGTGGGAGTTAGAAACTGCTTAGGCTTCTGTCCAGAAGGATGGAGGATGATTTCAGGAGCCAGCCATTGTTTCCCAGTCGCTAGTAAAAGAACAAAGAAATAGGAGACTGAGCTAGATTCTCTTTCAACTTAATTGGAAGACTTCAGGGCAGGATAATCTTTGAAGTGTTTCTTTACACCAGTTGAGTAAATAGAGGTTGATTGCTCCTCTACTTGTGTCCCACACTGTGCTGAGCATTAAAGATACCAATAAAGAAGAGATATGGGGGCCCTTTCCTCAAGGGGCTTCCAACCCAATGGGGAAGACAGCAGGCAAAAGGGAGGAGAAAGGAGGAGGGAGATGGTAAGAAAAGGAATAGGGGCATGGGGCAAAGTCCAAAGGTGTGTGTGTGTGTATGTGTGTGTGGTGTGTGTGTTTGCCTCTGGAAACTTCTGCTCCACTCAGAAACCCTCAGGGATCTAGAGAAGATTTGAAGAAGAGAAAATTTTGGTCAAGAGACTGATGATGGAACCCAGGTGGTGTTTTCATTCATGTTTACTACCAAAGGCCAGGTAGGTATGATGGTTGGTTACATAACACACACACACACACACACACACACACATGCACACATGTGCACAATGCACACCCACACATACACATTCCCAGAAGAAAGACTCCTAGAAAGGAAATCGTAGTCAAACCCACATCTTGGAACATTCATAGCCAAAGGTCCAACGGGTTTTCTTGCTCTGGCATAGCTGGAATCCTGGATCCAGAAAGCCTTGATTGTAAACAGTCATAAAGACACTTCTCTGCTGTGTCCTGGTTTACACTGAGCACCTCACTTAGAACTACAAGTTCTTGGGAAAGGGGGCTCTGTAACCTGTGCAGGCCCTGGAGGGGAAGGAGCTCCAGGCCAGCATGTACTGGCTCCCTTACTTGGTCCTTGAGCAGCTATTTTACCAGCTCTTCTGGATGCAGAATGTATAGCTCAAACATCAGCATTTTGTTTATAGTTTGGGAAATCTGACCTCCCAGTACTTTCCACATAAGATGCCCTGTGGATGGGCATTTAGGGAGGAGAAAACAGTCCCTGCCCTCAAGGAGCTTACAGTCTGGACACATCCTTCTCCCTTCCCCAAGCCAGAGTGGTTCCAGATTGCCTCAAGGATTCTCTTTCTTATGCCCTATGTTCCTTTCCCTTTGGCCAGCTTGCTGTGCCATCTCTTGCCTCCGAACCTTTGTAGCCTTAGAATGTCCTCCCTTCTCACTGCTCCTTTCAAGGAGTAGCTCATTTGACACCTTTTCCCAAAGAAAATCCCTGATCCCTGGTCTTCTTGGTGTTCTGTAACACATCCGTTTTGGAACTGCTTTGTATTATAAACTCCTTGAAGGCAAGAATAACTTCTCTTCTTTTAGTTTCCATTACCAGGATTTAGCACAAGGCTTGACATTCCTTTGCTTGCTTGCTGAATGAAATGAAATGGGGTGGGGTGGGATAGTTTGGCATGGTTTGAGATAGGATAAGATGGGATGGTTTGGAATGAGATGAAATCCTCCTGGAGAACCTTAAAGGTATGGTGACACCCTAGAAACCAGGGCCCGAGAAGGGCTCCATGGCCATCCTCCATCAATACCTCCAAGGGATTGGCCCTATACCTGGAGGTTGACCAGTTGACTTTCTTCCCCCTGGCAGAAATACCCTTTAAAGGATGTCCCACTTAGATCAGTCAGAGACATCTCTTTCCCATTCTTGCTCAGTTTCTTACTAATCATATAACAAGCATTTCCTCTGCAGGCAGGAGCAGATGGGTCCCCTGAAAACAAGCCGAGGTTGAAAGGATGCTGGGTGTGTGGTTGATGCAGGCGTGCAGGCGGGGGCTGGATAAGCCCAATGTGTTCTCAGTGATACCAGTTTGTACCACTTCCTCCTCATTTATAGAATGGGGGCCTTCTCCAACGTCACTGAGCATGCTTTCACAGGGGGCACAGGTACACATGCCCAGACCAGCCTGGCCCCCAGAGCCAGAACTAGGCTTCTCAGCAGATCGGCAGCAACCCCAGTTCTTCCTACAGGAAAGGACAAGGAGAGGCTGGCTTTTCTCCAGGAAACAATAAAAGAGTTGTCAACTGACTCTAGTAACTAAAGAGGGAGAAGAAAGTCGGGGGGGGGGGGGAGAGAAATCCAAGCCAGGCATCTGGGACTTGGCAGAGAGTGTTGCCATGGTAACAGAATTTCAAGGCAGCCTTCAGAATTCTGGGACTGAGCAATTATGATCAGGTCACCTGTCCAACCTATATAGAGGCCCTACTGCTTGCTCCCTCCCACTGTTCTGGCCTCCTGAGCCATGGAAGGGATGATCAGACAGCCCTGGCCAGAAGTTGGGGTGGTGGTGGTGGAGGGAGCGAGGTTCTAGGCTGCTCCAAATTCTCATGAGAAAAGCCAGGGACTCAAGATAGCAGATTGAAGGGTCACTTCCAGATAGGTCACTACTGAACCTCATGACTCTGGACATGGGTCTCTGGACCTCAATTCCCTTCCCTTAAAATGAGGGAATTTGATTTTTTCCCAGCATTTCTTCCAGGTTCCAAATATTCAAATTCTCTGTAGTTTTAGGAAGTTGCTGCTCACCACTGTTAACTCCAGAGGCCTCTGGCTGGCCCCTCTCTGGGGGGAACAGTGGGACAAGATGACTTAGTCACCCCTTGTTTCCTATTGACATGGCCTTCACTCCTTGTTTCTCCACTACCTTCTCTCCCAGTGCCTCTGAGGCAAAGCAGCAAGACATGGGAGACCACTCTCCTCACTTAGGCACAGAAAGCTGGGACCATTTGTTTCATGAGGCAGTAGCCTTCCCCCTAGAGCAGCAGTTCTCAACCTGTGGATTGTGACCCCTTTGGGGTCGAATGACCCTTTCACAGGGGTCACCTAAGACCACTGAAAAACACATTTTTCCTATGGTCTTAGGAACCTCCTCTATCTGTCTCCATGCAGGTCCGCCCACATGCAGACATGCCCACATACAACTATCAAAGGGTCTCAGCATTAGGAAGGTTGAGAACCATTGCCCTAGAGGCACCTCCTGGGACTACCAGGGAATGCAGTGTTCCTTCATACTGACTTAACCTACTTGCTTATGTAGCAGCGCCTGGCCTAAAAGAGATTCAGGAGAAAAGTTGAGTGCATCACAAAGCCACTGGCCAATCATTGATAGAGAAGCCTTGTCAGTCACCTCACTTCCGCCATCTTTGGGCTGCAGGCAATAGGCCTGTGGCTCTAGTCCAGAGGGTGGGTCTCAACCTGTGGGTCTCGACCCCTTTGGGGTCAAACGACCCTTTCACAGGGGTCATAGGGGTCGCCTAAGACCATCAGAAAACACATATTTCCAGTGGTCTTAGGAACCAAGACACTGCTCCTCTATCCATCTTCAGATGGGTCTGCCCACATGCAGATACTCCTGCATACAAGTATTAAAGTGTTGCGGCACTGGGAAGGTCGAGAACCACTGCTCTAGTCTAATGTCTACTCATGGAAGTGGGTAAAGAGCTGAAGGGACCTTTGCCTCCCTCACAGCTGGTCCTCGGGTGCCAGTCCTGGGGCAGTCACACATGGTGAGTGACATCACCATGATCCTAGTGTCTCAGCAGCAGAGCCCATTGGCTAAAGTTTGGGCTAAAAGCTGAAGCCAAAGGCAAGAGAGGCGAGGAAGCATCTTCACTGGACAGATGACAAAGCATATCAAACTAAGCTGGCTGCCCAGAACTTGTTCAAGGTCACGTGACTAGGAAACACTAGAGCCAGGACTGAGAGCCGGGTGTCTCCTGACTCCAGCATTCTATGTCCAGCTGCCTTGACCGGCAGCAGAGACCATGCCTGGGAGGTTCTAAGTCATTCATCTCCAAACCTTATGCCCCAGGGCCTCATTGTCTTGGCTGATCCAAGCCTCACTTGTCCATTTTTCAGGTCAGGCCTACTCCAGCCATGCCTCCCTTTACTCCGAGACCATCTCCATGCCACTCATCTTGACACTGTGTGGGGACCCTCCCCCCCTCCTTGGTCAGGCTTCCCTTTGGTTTTGTCTTCCCTGTCAGGACATAAGCTCCCTGGGGGCAGGCGCCAAACAGACTTTTGTTGATGTCTCCAGTACTAACCCAATTTTTGGCACTGGGTAAGTACTTACTATTTTTCTCATCCCTCCATCCATCTCTCTCCATCCCTCTATCACTCCACCCATCTATCCTCTCTTTACTACATCATGCTTCCTCCCAAGATTAGCCTCCTATTCTTTGCACAAATACCCTCCTATAATGCATTTCAGTACTATCAGTCTCCAATCATGAGTTTACTCCTCATTGAATCAGCCCATTCTTGTTAGGCAACATGGGTTGTCAGGAATTCCTTCCTTAGGGAAGCTACAGTCTCCTTACCTCTAACCCACACTCATGGTCATAGGCTCTTGCATCCCATAGATCAAATGTCTTCCTTCCAAGGGGTATCCTGGGCCAGGATCCTGCTCTCACAGCCTCCCAGGCCCAACTTCAATGGCAGGTAGCTGGAAGAGGTAAGGATCACCCTGAAAGCTGCAGGGAAGGCTGCTGTCACATCATCTTAGAGGGAGAACATGCCACTTGGAGTGCCTTCCTGCTGCTGCTGAGGTGATGTCACCACCAAGGCCACAAGATGGCCGGGCATCTACCGCACATCAGTAAAGTGCCTCATGGGAGTGGAACTCAGGTCAAGCAAGCATGAGAAGGCCAAGCTGTGGACAGGTATTCTCCTGCTTCCATGGAGCTCTCAGGACTGTGGAAGTAATGGGTCAGTTCATGCTTCAGGACACCAGGTGAAATAAAAATATTGGGGGACAGAGATGCAGAATATTGAGTCAGCCTAGAGTTGGACTTGGGGTCAGGAATATTTAGCTTGACCTTGGGTTCATGTCCAGCCTCCAGAATATCCTGCCTGTGTAATCCTGAGCCTCTCAATGCTCCAGGAACATTTTTTACAGCCATACTGTGGCTGCTGATTTTTATTTTATACTGATGGAATAACATATCCAGATTTCTTTTCTTTCTTTCCTTCTTTCCTTCCTTCTTTCTTGCTTTCTTGCCTTCTTGTTTCCTTCCTTCCTTTCCTTCTTTCTTTCTTTCTTTCTTTCTTTCTTTCTTTCTTTCTTTCTTTCTTTCTTTCTTCCTTTCTTCCTTCCTTCCTTCCTTCCTTCCTTCCTTTCTTTCTAAATTTATTTTTAGTTTTCAACATTCATTTTCACAAGATTTTGAGTTGCAAATTTTCTCCCCATTTTTCCCCTACCTCCCACCCCAAGACAGAAAGCATACCAAATACCCCTTCCCTCAATCTGCTCTCTCCTATATCTTCCCCCATACCCCCTCTAACTTTCTAGTAGGGCAAGATGGATTTCTATACCCCAGTGCCTATATATCTTATTTCCCAGTTGCATGTAAAAAAAAAAATTAACATTTATTTTTAACACTTTGATTTCCAGATTCTTTCCCTTCCTCCCTCCTTACCTACCCCCACTTGGAAGACAAGCAATTCAATATAGGTTGTACATGTGTCGTTATGCAAAACGCTTCCATTGTAGTTATATTATGAAAGACTAACTACATTTCCCTCCATCCTATCCCACCCCCTACTTATTGTTTTCTACTTTGACCCTGTCCCTTTTCAGAATGTGTGCTTCTAACTACCCTCTCCCCCAAACTGCCCTCCCTTCTATCATGCTTCCTCTTATCCCCTTCCCCCCTACTTTCTTCTAGGGTAAGATACCCAAATGACTGTGTATGTTATTCCCTCCTTAGGCCAAATTCAATGAGAATAAGGTTGACTCATTCTCTTTCACCTTTCTGTTCTTCCCCTCGATTGTAACAGTTTTCTCTTGCCTCTTTTATATGGGATAATTTACCCTGCTCTGTCTATCCCTTTTTCCTTCTCTCATTATATTCCTCTCCCACCTCTTAATTTTATTTTTTAGATAATATGCCTTCCTATTCAACTGATCCTGTGCCCTCTGTCTATGTATACATATACACACATATACACACATTCACATATGTATTTATACATATATACACCCTTCTATATAAACATATGAATGTATGTATCCGTGTGTGTGTATATAAATATATATATATACATATATATATGTATATATATATATGTATATATATACACATATGTGTGTGTGTGTGTATTCCTTCCTCATACTAAGAAAAGTCTAATGAGTTACAACTACCATTTTCCCATGTAGGAATGTAAATAGTTCATCTTTAATAAGTTCCTTATAATTTCTTTTTCCCATTTACCTTCTTGTGTTTCTCTTGCTTCTTGTATTTGAAAGTCAAGTTTTCTGTTCAGTTCTGTTTTTTTCATCAAGAATACTTGAAGGTCCTGTATTTCATTAAATGACCATATTTTCCCCTGAAGCATTATACTCAGTTTTGTTGGGTAGGTGATTCTTGGTTTTAATCCTAGCTCCTTTGACCTCTGGAATATCATATTCCTAGCCCTTTGATCCTTTACTTTAGAAGCTGCTAGATCTTGTGTTATTCTGATTGTGTTTCCACAATACTCAAATTGTTTTTTTTCTGACAGCTTGTAATATTTTCTCCTTGACCTGGGAACTCTGGAACTTGACTATGATATTCCTAAGAGTTTTCTTTTTGGGATCTTTTTCAAGAGGTGATGGGTGAATTCTTTTACTTTCTATTTTGCCCTTGGGTTCTAGAATTTCAGGGCAATTTTCCTAGAGAATTTCTTGAAGTATGATTTGTAGGATCTTTTTTTAGTCATGGCTGTCAAGTAGTCCAATAATTTTTAAATGATCTCTCCTGGATCTATTTTCCAGGTCAGTGGTTTTTTTCAATGAGATGTTCCACATTGCCTCCTATTTTTTTCATTTGTTTCCATCTGTTTTATAGTATCTTGATTTCTTATGAAGTCATTAGCTTCCATTTGCTCCAATCTAATTTTGAAGGAGTTATTCTCTTCAGTGAGTTTTTGAAATTCCTTTTCCATCTGGCCAATTCTATTCTTCTCCTCATTGGCTTTTTGGGCTTCTTTTGTCATTTGAGTTAGTCTATTTTTAAGGTGTTATTTTCTTCAGTATTTTGGGGAGTCTCCTTTTGCAGGCTATTGACTTGTTTTTCATTATTTTCATGCATTATCCTCATTTCTCTTCCAAATTTTTTCCTCCACTTCTCTTATTTGACTTTCAAAATCCTTCTTGAGCTCCTTTATAGCCCATAAACAGTTCATGAATTTCCTGGAAGCTTTTGATGCAAGAATTTTGACTTTGTTGACTTCTTCTGGTTCCATGTTTTGATCCTTTTTGTCCCCCCAAAAGGATTCTATGGTCTGATTGTGCTTCCTCTGCTCACTCATCTTGCCAGCCAATTACTTGACTTTTGAGCTCTTTGCCATGGTAGAACTCTGCTTCCAGAGCAGAGAGAGCTATTTCCCAAATCACTGGGGTTTTTGCACATGTTGTCAGAGCTATGAAGAGGGTGCCCTCTCTACAGCCACCCCAAGCTCTGGCACACTGTTCACACACCCCAGGACCACCACACAAGATCATGATCCTGATCCAAGCAGGTCAAAGCAAGAGCGATTACTCTCTGAATGGTTGCTTGGTCCCCCTACAATCTGCAGGCTAGGAGTTCTGGAGGCAGCCACATGGCAACAGCTGCAGAGATCATGCCTCTGCCACCCCTCACTCTGGGGGCAGGGCCAGACCACAGTCTTCCATCACCCAGTTTCAACAGAGTTCCCCACTGACCTTTTATTTTGTCTTTGGCGTTTATGGGTTGAGAAGTCTGGAAACCATCACAGCTGCTGGTAATTCACTCTCCTGAAATCTGCTTTGGCCAATCTGTGCCACTGTTCTGGGCTGCCCTGGGTCTCAGACCATGCAGCTTATGCAAGATTGTGCTTGGCTCCCATGGCACTGCAATAGACCCTTCCTGTTGGCCTGCCAGGCTGCCTTCAGTGGGAGATTTGTTTCTCTCTGTCACTTTGTGGGTTCTGTTGCTCTAAAATTTGTTTAGAGTCATATTTTGCAGGTATTGGAGGTGATTGGAGTAGGAGCTCATGCCAAATTCCTGCCTCTACTCCACCATCTTGGCTCTGCTCCTCCACAACATATCCAGATTAAAAAAAAAAAAGAATCAAACCAAACCAAAACAAACAAGCAGCAACACTAAATGCATGGGATTTATGTATCTCAACATTGCACTGTGCCTTTTTTGCTGCCTGCTGAAAAGATCTGATCCCTGATATTTATAATTTGTAATACAAGTTGTAAACTTCCCAAATAGCACAACATTGGAAGATGGTTAACTGAGGAATGGATGGTCATATACCAGGCACTTGGACTGGATCTTTAAAAGGGAGAGGCAAACTGGCAAAGAGGATAAAAGATGGGAGCAGTCAATTTAAAGAGGTTGTGTAGACAAGCACACTAATGCATTGTTGGTGGAGCTGTGATGCTGTGTGCATGACCACCATGCCAGTGAGACAAAACTTTCCTGACAACCTCCTAAATTCTCATGGATTAGAAAATTGCTTCATCCTCACCTTTTGTTGCCTTGGCCAATCCAGAATTTTATTGGAGAGGTTACTTTATAATTGTTTGGAGGACAATGGTAGGAGAGTTCAGGTGATTTCCTATCTCTACTCTGCCATCTTTTTAACCTTTCTGTAGTATTAAAGAGCTAGGGAAAAATACATCCATTGGTTGGGGAATAGCTAGATATTAATATCATGAAGTATTACAGTGCTGCAAGAGAGTGTAAATACAGAGAAACAGGGAAAGATTTAAAGGTATCCATGTAAGCCAGTGGTTCTCAACCTTCCTAATGCTACGACCCTTTAATACTTATATGTGGGCATATCTGCATGTGGGCAGACCTGCCTGGAGACAGATAGAGGAGCGGTGTCTCGGTTCCTAAGACCATCGGAAATATGTGTTTTCCGATGGTCTTAGGAGACCCCTGTGACCCCTGTGAAAGGGTTGTTCAACCCCCAAAGGGGTCATGACCCACAGGTTGAGAACCGCTAATGTAAGGAGAAGGAGGAGACATCCACAATGACCCCAACTACTGAACTGGAAAGGCGAGCCAGAGCAAGCCTAGTGGAATGAAACACTGCAAAGCTGCAGTCACCAAGCTTAGTCTCGAGGAAGAGATAGAAGGACTTTCTCTGCTTCTTTGGAGATGGTGGTGGGATGGGGAGAACCTCTGGTGAAGAAGACACCATTTGCCACCAGCATCTTTGATGTGCTCACACACATCTTGCTGAACTCTTCATTCTTCTTTATTATGCCCACAGATTAGAGGCTGGTTCTGGACCAGTTGACAATTATAAGGAGTGGCTCCCTGAGGTGGGGCAGGGACAAGCATTTATGAAGCACTTACTGTGTGCACCAAACACAGTACTGCACCCTTTACAGATATCTCATTTGATGGGACATGTAGATGGTGTGAAAGCCAACAATACCCATAAAAATGTGTTTTTCAAAAGGAAGAGTGGGCCCAGACAACAAGGCAGAGAATGAGATCTGAGAAACATGGAGAGATCTAGATGGGAGAGGATCTTCACACTCAGATACAAGAGAGAAGGGCACCACATGATTTCAGAGGTTACAATAAATGACCAGGTCCCATCACCTGGCCCTGCCCCCATCACCTAGCCATGCCCCCATTGCCCACCCCATCAGGCATTGCTTTGTTAGGTTGCTGAGCTCCTCCTCACTAGGTCCAATGAGGTGATGTCAGGACAGCATTTGGCCAACATGAAAGCGCTTTAGATTTTCCTCATCCTTGTATCATGATTCATCTGAAGCATTCAGATTCATGTCACCTGGAGGACAAAGATGATCTTACACCTCTCTTTCCATCCCCAGTGCTCAGCATGGTGCCTGGTTCATAGTAGACATTTAATAAATAAATGGTTGTTGACTAACTGATTTATGGTGTCAGGTCATCTTTGGTACTTCCAAAGTGCTATTAAATTTGTCCAGAGGCTCAGATGGTTCTTTCAGGGTGTACTGTCACTGAGGAAGCTGAACTGTCACCCTTGTGACACACTTCTGGCTGAATGAGGAGAGAGCAGCAGTGGGCTTCCCCAAATGGACCAGCTTCCTGTGTACCTTGGGGGCTGTGTCTCTAACCTCAAGAGAGCTCAGATCTGTCTCTCTGGATCTTGCCCCCACCCTGCCCTGGGTCCTGATGTCTGAGGCCACAGGGTCCAAGGGCAGCCCCCTTCCACCTGTCAGCCCAGCTCCCATTCTTCCACCTTCATTTCTCCTTTTCCCCAAGCTGTAGAGCCCAAGGTCTTCTGCCTGTGGTGGGTTCTCTGGTCCCATCTTCACCTGATCAGCCCCTGTGGATGCTCCCTAGCCTGCCACAGATGCAAAGTTGGAATGACATCAAGGCTAATTCCCTCATTTTGTAGCTGAGGAAACAGGGAATTCCAAAATGTCGAGAGGGAATGGAGGCCCCTTCAGGCTGAGGGAATTCCACAGGGATTCAGTGGAAGGGCTGAGATGTGAATTTAGGTCCTCTTCCTCTGGATGCTGGGCTCTCCATTGGCAAGGTTCTTCCTTCCACATTGCTTACCCCTAGAACTGACCACTATCCTCAGTGCTCACAGGCTTCCAAATCATGCAAGTGCTCAAAAGATTGGGTGTCTATGGTCCAACTGGGAGACAGTGGTAGTCCTAGGAAATTGGGGGTGTTCATCATCAGAGATAGAAAGTACCCCAGGCAAGGGGGGAGGAGGAGGAAGAGGAGGATTTGTTTGGTCCGATGTTCAAGAGTAGCTTTTCCTTATTCAGGAGCTGGGACAGTCTATGGTAATGGCAGAGGGTCGAGGTAGCTGGGAATCCTGAGTCCTTGCCCACATCTGTTGGGTCTGAGAATGCTGGCTCTTTGCCTTCACCCCAGAGCTGACTTCACAGTACTGTATCTGCAATGCTGGGTATTGAGGTCATCTCGCTGACCCCTGACAACTTCCAGAAGTGAGTACCAGGAGGGTTTCCCAGCCCACTGGATTTCTTGTCCCCAGGAAATCTGCAGAGGCACCAAGATGCCTAGAATCCTTCCAAGGGACCCAAACCGGACTCCAACCCAAGAAAAGCCTGGGCCTGTGGGCTAGAAATATGGAGGAGAATGAGGATGCCCTGAGAAGGAGCTGAAACAGTGATTAATCTGAGAGGAAGGGAGGGTCCAGCTTGGACTAGCCAGAACGTGGATGCCCCCAGGGCCAATAAAGGAGCTCAGTCAATGTGTGCAGATCAAATGGATGAATGAATGAATGATGGCCAGGAGGAAGCTGTAGCTCATCCTATGAACATCCAGCAGAGCCCAGGCTGGATTCTTGGAAATCCCTTCTCTTCAGGATGACAAAGCTTCCATGAGCACTTAACGTGGCAAGGACAGCACACTGTGAAGTACTGGGGTGGGGGTACTTGTTCACAAGGAGAAGGCCAGCTGGGGCACAGGTACTTCTAGAGCTGAACCTTTCATAGATGAGAAGCTGATGTCCACAAAGAACAATGACTTTTCAGAGGTCACCAGCAGAGGGTTCCAGAGCTGGATCCTGCTCTTTGGCTCCAGTCTAAAAAGGACCCAGAGCTAATAGACGAAGATCCACATGTGCATCCCAGGAAGGGTCCCGGGGCATGCCCAGCATCTGGTTAACCAGCAAACTGATTAATCAGTACAACATGGCTCTGTCTCGAGTCCACAACTGGAAACTGGGCATGGGAGCCTCTGAGGGCATAGTCCCTGGTATGGTCTCGTGCTGTTCTCTTGGGCCCATCCAAAGGGCTTTTGAAGCAAGTCTAGGCCCCCAACTGTGCCCACCCATCCTGGGTAGCAGTCAGGCAGCTGGGGGCGGGGAGAAGAGAAGAATGCATCTCTGAAAAAGAGACCAAATCCTTGGGGGACCACAGGGATGTGCTTGCCAGCTGTGCAAAGGCAGCAAAAGATTTCTGGAGTTTCCTGGGCCAGTAGCTGTGGGAGGGCAGTGTGGAGCAAGGCGCTGTCCCTTAGGATGAGAGGAGGAACCATGGGGCCTGGCCATGTTAGCCACTAGATAGATGGCAGGGTATGTGTGTGTGTGTGTGTGTGTGTGTGTGTGTGTGCGTGCGCACGTGCGTGCACTCATGTGTGAGTGTACCTGTGCTTGTGTGTGGATATGTGTCTACATGTTCTCATGTGTGCCCATGTGTGTGTGTTTATGCCTGTGCTTGTGTGTGGAGGTGCATTTTTGAGCCAAAATGCCAGGAGAGAGGGGAGGCCACCTCAGGCTGAGCAGCTCCCACCTCACTTCCCAGCATCCTGAGAGATCTTTGTCCACTCTCCACCGTGGGCGATGCCTGACCCTGTACATTCATGTCTATGTATGGATTTATGAAAGGTGGTGTGTGTGTGTATATGTGTGACTGTGAGTGTGTGGGTGTGTAGGGGGTGTGAGAGCCAGACAGCAGGAGAACTCAACAAATCCCAAGTCAAACTGTCAGCTTGATGCAGGGGAGAAAAAGTATGCTTGCTCTGCTTGAAAAGCCTCTGTCAGGTCTCTGGTAAGATCTCCAAGGTCGCCTCCTTTCATGTGAGAAGGACTCTCAGCACTTGCTAGCTTGTTCTGGGGAGCAGGGTGGGGGAGGCACAGTGCAGCCCTCTCAGGGCTAAGAACAGGAGAGTGATGTGTCCACCAGAACCGAGCAGGGCCAGACTTCTGAGGGTTCTTACTCCTCCTGTTGCCTCTGCTGAGGGCACTGACAGCCTGAGAAGCAGGAGGGACTTTGCGGTGGGGGACGCAATGTAGGTGTCTTAATTAAACCTGAGGCAGGAAAGAGGGTCAGGATGGCACCCCCCCCCCCAGCCCAGGCTGCCAGCTGGACACTTTGTGTTTGCCCACTCATGGAACCGATAGGAAGCTTCATTTTATCATGCATGTCCTTGCCAAAGAAGGGATTTAAGTGTGTGTGGAGAAGGGCAGAGAGGAGGTGGAGAAGAGAATGGAAATGAACATTATCTAGAACCCTGAAGAGATGGTGGACTTAAGGAGAGGAGGTGGGCCATTCACCTCATCCCTTCCCCTGGCTACTTTCTACTGTCCACAGTCCCACAGCCAATACTGGAGTAACTCTCCTTACCAATGTCTTCCTTGCGACTGACCTAGAGTGGCATCCGATGTCCCCAGGGCCTAGAATTCTGTTCCTAACACTACCTGGGAGCCCAGAGAGCTTGGAAGCATTTGGCTTCACATATTTCTTACTCAAAAAATTCATGAAATGTATTAAACTCCAGTCATCTTATTGACACCTCATGGTATCATGGAGACAACAATGGGTTCTTGAAGCTGAAGGTGGTAGAGCACAGGTTCCAGCAGTTCTACCTCTGTGGGAAGACTCCAAGGCCCAGAAGTATAACAGGCTGCCCCTGCTTCCCTAGGATGAGCCCAGCTGTCCAGGGAGACACTTGGTTCCAGCCAGTTGGGCTTTGGCTGATGCACCATGGGGCCATGGCCATCCATGAAGCCCAGAAGACACAAAGTAATCCTGTGGAGCCCTCTTCCATCCCTTCAGTGCTATGGATAGAGTGGGGGAAAGGGGGTGTCAGGAGGAGCTGGGAGCCCCACAGCCAGAGAGCAAGCATCTTCTCATCTTTCCAGGCTCTCAGTGGGCCACTCTTGGCCAATGGCCAGTAAGTAGACAAGCTAGTGAAGGAGTGGCAGGCCACAGACAGAAGCATGCTCACTAACAATGAAACCAGAAGACAGAGAAGTTGCTGTCCAGAGGAAGATTCACCTGGGAGAGTCAAAGAAGAGTGTTGGTGAAGCTGGTTCCATTATCCATGGGAAGCAAGAAATGGCATCTAATAGGGTAGGACCTGCCTCGATGTGCTCCTGTTGCCTGGCAGTGTCTCCCACTTATTTATAGATTGTTGACTGACAGAGCATTCCCATACAATTAGTGGTGGGAAGCAATTATTAGAGCCAGGCAGTCAATTGGCCCTAGAAAGTACCTCAACCAACAATTGCTTCATCTTCCTTCCAAAGGAAGAGGGATGGTAACCAAGGACCTCCCTGTGTCAGAATAGAAGGTGTCTCTAGAGATGTGTGGAACCGTTTCAGAAGACTGTGAGCAGAAGCACTATATAATGCCAGGAAAGGACGGATAGGAAAGAGGAGTTGCTGGAATGCTTAGTTTGAGACTCAAAAAGACTATGTTGTTGTGAGAGCATTTAACAACAGACATGGAAGGAAGAGCACAACTGGGAAAATACTGGAGAATATTGGCCAAGATTTCAGTAACTTTTTCCATCAAGACCACTTGGCTTCTATCTATCTATGAAACCCTCCACAAATCAGTAAAAACAAAAACCTGTACTAAGGAAACAGAGACAGGATAAGAAGCTGGACCACGGAGCAGGTCCGTGGAGGAAACACAAAGTGGAGGGCATCGTAGAGTCAAATCTCGAGACATACAAAAGCAGGAAAGCTACCGAACACCTCTACAGATGCTATTAGCAATGAGCAATCCATCTCCCCACTCTCTCATTTCTCCTAAACATATGCAAGAATAATCTCCACTCATTAAATTTGTCCTTATGAAGATATATAAGGGAGAAGACGGGCTTTCCCTAAATACCGTGCAATAGCAAACCATGTCTTTATATTCCCGTAAATATCTGAAAGTTACTGGGATGTCAAACTCCCACTGTGGTTGTGTTGATTTGTTCAGTGTAAAAATAATTTGATAAGAACAAAATGCCCCTTCAGAGCTTCTCCAAAGAGACATCTCCCATGCATGTGTTAAAGTCATGTGAGATTCCTTTACATGGCAGCACCAAAGTTTATGCTTGACATGATTGACTGACAAGTCTCTGATTATGAATGTCAAACAAGGCATGACAGGGAGTATCACCACGCCACCCAAATGTGCCAGGCACTGCATGGGCATCCAAAGATGGCACAAGAGCTGCCGTCCTGGAGCTGCCCTTCCAGCACCTCCTTTAAGTCCAGAGCACCAGGCTGATATTCCCACTCCCCATGGGCCAGGCTTTAGTGGCTGGGGCATGGCAGCCCCACCTCCTTGGCCAAGGGCCACCTTTCTACCACGCCACAGTGCTCCAGGCACAGCTTCCAGGGTAGTGGTTGATGGGGTAGGAGGAAGCCTGATCAGAACTCCTGTGCAGCCACAGGGGAGGTGCGGGGGGCACAGGCAGCAGCATCTGCTCCTCCTCCTCCTCCTCACACACGTGCACACACAAGCACACATGTGTGCACACACACACTGATGTCACACCATGGCTTCTACCATAAGCCTCCAAGAAGAGGCATTAGAATCATTTCCATTTTCCAGCTGAGGGAATTAAGGCTTATGGGCTTAGATCTCTGCCCATGTTCAATCCCTAACCTGGTCCATGCTGAGCTTCATGTCCCCAGATGTGTACAAGGAATATTCCAGGCAGAGAGCATGAAGGGAGGGTGAAGCACCAGGTCTCATGTAAAGACTGATGCTGGAGTTTTGACACCAACCAATTCCAATCCGTGACAACAGGTGAAAACAAAACAAAAGACAGGAGGCAGGCAGACACCTGGAGGAAGGTGTTGGGTGACTCAGCAGAAGCCTCAGGATCCTGCTACAGCTGAGAGATGGGACTGTTCCTGTGATGACGGGAGAGCATTGGGGTCAGCCCAGCCACCAGAACCAGGGGGCTGAGAGCCCACACTCCCCTGGGGCAGAGAGATGGGTGGGGGGGAGGCTGAGTGCCCGTGCTCCCTGGCTGAAGCTGAGTGCCCCACGCTCCCCAGGGTGGGTCTGAGCACCCACACTCTCCTGGGGGCAGAGAGACAGATGATGCTTCTCTGCTCCCCACACCCAGGCCATCACGGTCAGCACCACCCTCAATCGTGCGATTTGAGACAAAGCTGAATTCTGGTTTGAGCTGCCTGGGTGCTCAGGCCCAGCTGCAGGGCAACCCATATTCCCCAGGGCCCTTCATCTGACTGTCCCTGGGTTGTGGACCTCTGATAGTATCAGGGCTGCTGTGAGACCCAGGGCTCCAGAATTTCAGGACCCCCAAGTGGCCCATCCTTCCTCTCAGGGAAGCATTATCAGAGAAGCATCAGTGTGCAAACAGGTCCCAGAGAGTGAGAAGGACTGGCTCTGATCCTGTGGATCTCTCATGCAGTCAGTTCTCTGGCCTCAATAGCCTCTCCTGTCAAATGAGGAGATTAGACCAGCTGTGCACCTATGAGCTTCTGTGAGCCTCTTCCTGGTTCAGCCCCTCCTGACCTGATGGATCCAGGGGAGACCATCTTCACCAGCCTTTGCAGGCAGCAGCAGCAGCATTGACAAAGATTTCCTGAGGGCCTACTGTGTGCCAGGCACTGTTCTAAGCGCTCTGGATGAAAAGAAAGACAAATCCCTCTCATCGTCCTGTAGGTCACAGGCCAACGAGGAAGACAAACAGCTCTGGACATTCAAGATGAGCCAGAGGGGTTCTCAGAGGGAAGGCAGGCCCTCTTGTTGAGGGAGGCTGAGGACAGCCTCCTGTATGTAGCAGGAGGCTCCTAATCCCTCTGAGCTCTGCTATGTAGGATATTCCAAACAGGCCCCTCCTGAGATGGGCTAGGGGCATAGCCAGAATGGTTTAGACCCAACCCAGGGCCAACATATGCCCAGAGCACATTCCTGGCTGCAACAAGTGCTCCCACAAATGAGTCTGCTGCTAATAATAGAGAGGGCTGTATCCTCGGCGGAGGCAGAGTTCTCAGCACTAACTTTGTTTCCAGTGCCTACCCACGGCGGCCTGCATTAAAGGTGCAGGGTTGCATCCCCACAGTGATGCCCTGCCTCTCCAGTGTCTCTGGCCTCCTGAGGACCCACCCAGGACCATCTGGGTACAGAAGAGAAAGACACTGCCTGTCATTCATGTGTCTGAGAGCCACTGGTCACAACAATGCTTCTCACCCAGAGTCAAGAGGGGATTGTCCAGCCCCAGGAGGTCTGAAGAGTGAGGACTGGGTGTGGGTGACTGGAGCTTTGAGCCAATCCCTACCTGCCCCAGGACTGACTGCCAATCATGGGGACCAGGGGAGCCCCAGGAGCCCTAGGAGGCAGCATCAGGTAGCACTCAGTACCCAAGTCCTTTCTCCTCCCAATCCCATGGGAAAATGTATTTAGTGAGATAACAGAAGGTGCAGCAGCCAGTGGGCAGTGACAGCTTCATGCTCTGTTCCGATGTCTGAGCCCATCAGAGGGAGTCAGTGAAGGGTAGTCACAGGGCTTGGGCCACCTCTTCCTGCCTCCTCCATGTGCATCAAGCCTGCTTCTGGGCATCTACCTGACTCTATCATCTCCCTCACTCTCTCACCTGGCCTACTCACACCTTACCTTAGACCTGCTTGGGCCAGCCCATCCTGGCAGGCCTCCTTTGACTTTGCCTGGGCACAGCCTCCTCCATACCCAAACTCAGACAATCATTCTATTCTGCCTCTAGTGACATAGTCTTTATAATAAAAACAATCTCAGCTTTCCAGGTAACATCTCCCATCTGTCCTCATCTTCCTGTAAAACTAAGCTCCAGATGCAAAGAGGGACAGAGACGAGAGAAAGAGACAGAAAGAGAGAGAGAGGGAGAGAGAAAGAGACAAAGAGACAGACAGAGCACTCACAAATAAGGGGGAACAAGCCCACCTTCACCTGGGCAGTTACTAAGTGTACCTCCACATTCTTCAGGAACATCAGGAAATAATCAGCAGCCAGCACCCTTGTCCCTCTTAGTGCTGCTATATAGGTGTCCAATGCTTCCTACATGGTCAAAGTCCTTGCCTGCCAGCAGAGACAGCAGCCTCCCAGTCCCTAGGGTCCCTAACTCTTCTTTGTCACAAGGTTCCAACTACTATGGAAGGCGTTTCCCTTCCATTTGGGTCACTTGGCCCTGTCTCTTTTTGTTCACCTCCTGCTGGGCCAAGGGGATGATGGACCTAATCTATGAACCATAAACCACAACAGGTGACTCAGAGGATGGTCTTGTTCAGAATACAACCTTGACCTCTGGAGTTTTATGTCCTAGAACACCAGAAGCCTCTGTCCCACCTGCCAAATGTCCCTTGGCACTCCTGTTGGGACTAGAAGCCTGCCTCCAAAGCTGAGACATTCTTCTCTCCTAAGAGAGGTCCACTCACTGGTTGGACAGGACAAGGGAGTGGGCTGCATTGTAAGGGGAGGGGCCCCCAGCACATATTCTCCTAACCCAGCGCATCAGGGAGCACAGTGGGGCTTTTCCCAACGTATTCCAACGGTCCACAAGGTACACAGTTCTTTGAGCAAGGAATGAGGAGATTATTTCAGTGAATCTGTTATCTCATGCCTAGGACCTAGCCACCTCTCCAGGAAGAGTCTCGATCTGCCCACTAAGGGGAAGTCCCCAGCCAAGGAGATGACGGATGAATGCATGGGAGCAGTCAAGGATTCTCTGCACTATATGCAATGTCTTACCTCTGGTCAGCATTTAATATCTGTGCCAATGGATGGTTGGATGTCCTGGAAGAATGTCGCTTATCTCAAAGGAGAGAATAACGTCATTTGTAGAATTCCACCTTGTAATGTAACCTTGCTCAATGCAGGGAGAGTCCAAGAGATTTTACATCAAACCCAGAGGGTCCCATCTATGGACAACAATCATCTGGAGGAGAAACTAGGAACTGCAAACTGAAGAGAACAATGGAAAAAGAAGGGGCAGGGGAAAGCTGGCTGGCCCACTGTCAGTCTGGAGGAGGACAGAAATCCCGGCATTTCTCGAGGCCAGGGGGCCCCTGAGCCAGAGCCTCCCCCCAACATGTAAGGCCTCTACTCCTCCTGGACCTCCAATGGCTAAACTTCACCGCGTGGGTCCAGGAGCAGTCTTTACCATTGGGGAACAGCACTGATTGTTTGGGATTGTACCCTAATAGCAAGTGAAGATGGGCCTTTTGTGACTGGTACAGGCAGATCCTCGGTTTACTGTCAGGGCCTAATAGACCAAGTCTGATTTCCCTTCCCCTGGACACAGTCTTGTGACTGAGCATTGCCTTTGGTTGAGGTGGCCTGTGGAATTCTCTGATGGGGACATTGCTTCTGGCCCCATGATCTTCCCCACCTAAGCCCTTCAGGTTCCTGGACTTCCTCCTGTGAGGGGACCAGCTGCATATACTGGCCAGGCCCTATTCTGTGGTTAGAAGATGGGCCCCCGGCTCTCCCAGTCTCCCTGCCCTCTGCCCTTTCCCCTCTTGATATCCCCCCATCTTGTCCACAGCAGGCAATGTCCTTCAGACAGGGTGAAGAAGGACAATGAAGAGAGCTGCTGTTCTCTCCTCTGCCTTTGAGCTTCTGCCAGTCCAAGGCTGCTGTTGTTACACCCATCTTACAGAGGCTTAGGAAGGCAAAGCGTCTTTTCCAGGGTCACAGTCAGCAAGTGAGGTATGGATCCTGGAATCCAGAAGCCAAGTCCAGGCACTGGCCACTGCCCCTCTCCCATCTCCCCCTCCCCCACCCCAGGCCCCTGAATCTGTGAGGTCTGATCACCTTCTTCTCCATGAAGAACAATGTTTTTGGCCCTCCTGGTGTGCCTGAATAATTGTTAGGTTGGGTGGTTCTTCCTTCCTCCAGTCTCCAAATAACCCATGAGAGCCATGAACCAGACCAACAGGACCTTGTGCTGATTCATGGAAAGGACTCAGCTCAGGTCAATATCATCAGCTCTTTAGCACTGGAGAGACTGACTAGGGCTTCAGAAATCACTGCAGTTTCTAACCAGTCCATCCACAAGCTTTTCCTTAAGCCCCAGTGCTTCCTGGGGTGTCAGGGTTCTCAGGAGGACTAGCACTGCCAAGGTCATCCACTGCGACCCAGGCTATGAGGCATCCTCCTAACCACTGGACTTTGGTGGCTCCGGAAGAAAATAAGGCTGAAGTGTTTGTGCTGTATTGTCTCAGGCCCAAGACATCGCCTGTGATGCCACTGGTCAACATCAACAGTTACTTACTCTGTGCCAGAGAGGGACTCGTCTAAGTTTTGTGGCTACAAAGGCAAAGGTGAAGCCTCCCCTGCCCTCAAGGAGATTACATCCTTGAGCAAAGACAGCAGGGGCATGTGTGGCAATGTGCGGGACCTCTTCACATCAAAGACAAGGTTCTAGACCAGGATGGCTGGTTCTGCTCTCCGGGGATCGCAGGGCAGAGAAGGAAGGCATTCGCGTTTTCTGCATCTTCTAGTCAGTTAGGTACCCACCACCCTCTTCCATCTTCTCTCTTTTTCATGGAAGCGCTCGACAGGTACAGAACCTGTTCTCACGTCAAAACGAGAAGGGCAGACCCAGAGCCAGTTGGTACAGGCTTGGCCGCCTTTCCTAGAGGTCGCAGCCGGCATGTTTTATCGTCTTTTGATAGCTTCCTCCTTCTCCTCTCCTGCCGATCCCTCAATATCTTGATCTGGTTCAATGCAGCTTTGAGATTTATTTGTTAAGAAAGGGAAAACCTTGGGGCAGTTAGGTGGCGCAGTGAATAGAGTACCCTCTCTGGAGTCGGGAGGACCTAAGTTCAAATTTGATCTCAGACGCTTAACACTTACTAGCTGTGTGCCCTTGGGCGAGTCACTTAACCCCAATTGCCTTTCCAAAACAAAATTTTGAAAAGGAAAAAAAAAAAAAGAAAGGGAAAACCTCGACTGGCAGACAGACAGCCAGAAAACCCGAGGCTTTGCTTGGAGGTTGTGCATATGGCTGAGGCTCGCTGATGGGGAATGGGGGTGGGATGGGGAATGTAGCTTATTTTCAAAGATCCAACAGGTGCATCTTTATTTTGCTTTGTCCTTTGATTTTGAAGCTTTAGTCTTTTTCCAAGGCTGTTAAAGATGTGGGTGAAATAATTGCTATAAATTATGTGACATGTAGAGGAAGAATATTTAAGTCAGGATGGCTGTGTTTTACCTTAGAGCTAATCAAATGTTTTTTTTTTTAAGTGCTCAGACACATTGGATGGATAGAATGCCAAATCCTGCCACAGATTCTTATTAGCTGGGTGGCCCTGGACAAATCATTCATTTCTGTTAACCTAGTTTCCTCATCTGTAAAATGGGGATAAATACAGCCTCTGCCTCCCAAGATTTTTGTGTGGATTAAATGATACAATATTTGGGAAGCACTTCACAAACCTCAAAACTCCATTTAAATGCTAATTGTGATTATAACAAGTTAATATAGGCTAAAGATGAAGTCTGGAACTGGCTAATGCCAAAATCAAATGATTAATCTCAATAATAACCACATGTCCAGCTTAGAATGAAAACAACACAAGGGGAAATCTTACTTCTGGATGTTGGGATTATCTGATGGCATGGAGCCCGTGTGACCTGTCCAACAAGGGCCCCCTCTTAAAAATACACTGGTGTTTGCAGGTGTGTTGACAAAAAAATAATAATACCTAATTCCAAACAACATCCGTACTTGGGGAGGCACCAGAGCCGCTGGACACTGTGTCCGTGAGGGCTTGTTTCCATGCCAATCGCTTAAATCGGGAAACCATAAGCTGAAATGCCTCTGACTCTGGCTCTTGGTCCATGAAGGTAGAATGGCTCAGTTGGGGGGAAGATCTGAGTGAAATTCTGTCTGTGACCTAGGTGAATTCTTTAGAGCTTCATATTCTTCATCTGCAAATGGCTATGATCATACCTGTGGCACAAAATTCATAGAATTCTTACGGGATCCGAGAAGAATAGGTGGCTCGGGGGCTTTCGAACCCTTGAAGAATTATGTAAGTGGCAGCTATTAAACACTTTAGGGTGAATATTTTCCTCATGTCTAATGGTTTTCCCAATGTGGAACAATCATTTCTGGCTGCCTCTCAGGAAACACCGCATCCTAGTGACTTGGGAGCTTGTTGTTGCTCACACTTATGGAAAGGTTCATCTTAAAATGGTGAGGAAGAGCAAGTGAGCTTTGATGCAGGCTTACAAAGGAATTCACACTGCCAGTTACAGGGTTTTTAGGCCAGTCAGGGATCAATTCTCCTGTTTTGTCAATGATGGGAAGTTTCCAAACAACTCCACCAAAAATCTTGGACAGTGTCTTACAAAAAGAAGACGAGGTCATGGGAGAGGACAATAGTGAGTACCAGCCAAGGCCAGCCCTGGAACATTTGTGATGAGGACCAGTCAGCTCAGAAGCAGCCACCCATGGAGACCTAACTCTGGATGGGGACCAGTGCTGAGCACTGGGAACAGACACAAAGAATCTTTGGCCCTTCCCTCAAGGGGTCACATTTTAATGGGGGCAAATACCTGTGTACTAAGATCTATTGGGGGAACATGGGAAATGACCTCCCAGAGAGAGCCCTGGCAGTGGGGAGTACTGGAAAGGGTGGGATTGGAGCTGAGTCTTGAAAGAAATCCCATTCCCCAGGCCTTCAGTGTTAGACCATTGTAGAGCATGTGGCAGGACATAAGATTGGGATGGGGAAAACACTGACTGGGGGTCTAGGAGAGACCTCAGCCTCTTCCACTTCTGATGCTTAACTGCTGTGCGACCTTGGACCAGTCACTTTACCCTGTTTGCCTCAGTTTTCTCATCTGTAAAATGAGCTAGAGGAGATGTCAAACCATTCCAGGGTCTTCACCAAGAAAACTCCAAATGGGGTCAGAAAGGGTCAGACGCTACTGGAATGATTGAACAACAACAATGTATGAACATGGGGATAAAGCATATGTGAACATAGTGCGCAGTATTTTAGGCATCGTTGACTACAAAGAGCCAATCTGGGGGTCAGAGGCTCCTCCTGGGCTCCGTCAGGGCTGGGAGACCCAGGGTCAGGCCAGTCTTCTCTCAGCACCGCAGACAACTCTCTGAGACCATTGGTGGCCAACAGGGCACTAGGTCCGTTTCCTCACTGGGGATTCCATGTGCCATTGAAATAGTAGGCTCAGTCTCTGTCCCTTTCCCCCACCAAATCCAACTCCTCTAACCCTGGTCCCTGGGAAGGGGACAAGTGGGCAGTGGGCAGCTACCCACGCTTCCTTCCCTGGACTAGTCAGCCAGCTGGGGTTCTTCTGTACCTCCAACATTATGGGGTGGGGTGGTATGGTGGATGCCTTCTGCTGAGGAAAGGACTGTCCTGGAATGAACCTTGTGAAGCATTGAGTTCTGAATGCTGAGGGTTATCAGTGATGCCTGAAGGGATGGTTCAGCCAGCGTCAGGCTTGAGCTACACATCCAGGGCTCTGGCTTTTCTGCCTTGACCTGCCAGGGAAGGAGATCAGCCATTCTCTTCCCCCATCTCCCCTCAGAATAGCATTTTCTCATTGGCCCTATTTGCACTGCCAGGCCACCCCAGACGCCTGTCTTCCCTGACAGATGTGCAGAGCAGCTGTGGCCAGGACCCTGCTCCAGCTCTAGCCCATGGGCTGCTGGTTGCCTGGAATCTTTGAACTGAGGCCTTTCTTCCCTCTCCCCCCCGCCCCCAAGCTGCATTCAGTCTCTAATCCTTTAATTGCCAACCAGGGGCTGACAATTAAGGAGTTCTGGTGTAATCAGAGACCTCCAGGACTGCTCTGAGGGGCATTTGTATCTGAATGGGAGACTCAGGAAGAAGGACTTTTAGAGCCCCTGGGAGGGACCTCCAGATACTGGAATGCTAGGGATGGAGGGTGGTGAGAGGCTACACTTGGTACTTTGGGAACCCAGACTGCTGCCTTTGCCTGTCGCTGGCTCCCCTGTGGCAGAAACCAGCCGGAAGAACCTTGCCTCTGGGGTCTACATCACAAGCCTGGGGAGTCAGGAGCATACTTTAAGTTTCTCCGCCTCAACCCCAAGCCTGACCATCCCTGACCTTGGAGGTCTGGTAACTTGCATTTCACCTTTCAACAACCTCATACTGTTCTTTTAAGGTTCTGTGGGAGGTTTGAACAGCAGCCAGGGTAGGAGGGTTCACAGCTGGAAGCCAGATATCCTCCTCCACTCCGATGCCTCCAGAAGCAGCTGGCCTTGCCAGGGGGCTTTGAATGCCAGGCAAGAAACAGCAAAGGCCATGTCATTTCCAGCCAAAGGATGGTATCAGGTAAAGCATGGCTAAGGGTCAAGGAGGAAAACCAAAGGAATAATTGGGAGTTGGGTTGGCTGGGCCCACCCCTTCAAGAGGGAGCTGGCTCAAATAGTCTGGATGCAGGCCACTCACTCACTGCCCAGCCTTATCGGCCTTTCCTGTGTCCCGGTGTCCCAAATGTGATTTAACCTGAACAGTTCCATGGAAGTCTCTCCACTGGCCCTCTATGACCTTTTTACCACTGTCTCTTCCCTCAGCTTTTCATGTGCCTTCTCTGCCTACCCAGATTAGAAGGTTTTGGAGGGCAAGGATGGAGACACTGCTGGGAAAATTGGAAAGCAGTCTCTCAGAAATTAGGTATAGACCAATTTCAAACACTGTATGTCAAGATAAGCTCAAAATTGGTACGTAAAAATGGTGATTTTTATTATATTTTATATAATTTATATATTTATAATTTAATTAATTATATTATAATTAATTAAATAATTAATTAATATATAATATAATTTATATTATAAATTATATATATATATAATTTATATAATTATATATATTTTATATATATTTATATTATAGGAACAAGGAAGAAATTACCTTTCTGGTGATTTGGATGGGGAATAATTTATGGCCAAAAAAGAGAAAAGATGATCACAAAAGAAAAAGGGGGCAATTTCCAACACACAAATTAAGTTTTTACACAAACAAAACCTATGCAGCTAAAATTAGCAGGGAAGCAGGTAACTGAGAAAAAACCTTGGCAAAGTGTATCTGATGAAATCTCATTTCATGCATATATGGAACTAATTCAAATTCGTAAGACTAAGAGCCAATCTGGGATACGTAAATGGTTGGAGGATTAGAACAGGTAGTTTTCAAAGAAAGAAATCCAAGGTTATCAACAACCAGTGAAAAAAATCATTGCTTTCTAAATCACTAATAATTAGAGAAATGCAAATTAGGGACCTTCTGAGGTTTTGTTTCCTACCTATCAGGTGGGTGATGTTGACAAAAAAAATGCCTAATATTTAAGGGCCTGGAGGAAAATGGGCACCTCCATGTTTTGTTAGTGGAGCTATATATCAAATGGGGCCAACCATTTGGGAGGGCAATTTTTAACAATACTGTAAGTCACTAAATCACAAAAAGTCTTTGTCCTAACCAGAGCAGCACTAGGTCTGTACTCCAAAAGAGATAAGAATATAAAGGACCATATGTGCAAAAATAGTTATAGCAAAAGACTGGAGCTAAGGGGGCACCCAGCAGTTGGGGAACAGCTGAGCAAATTGTGGTCTATGAATGTGATGGATTATTGTGCAATGAGAAATGACCCTAGGGACTGTTTCAAGGAAATATGGGAAGATTTGTCTGAACTGATGCAGAGTAAAGTGAATAGAACCACTAGGAGAACAAGAGATAAAAATCCTCAAATTATAAAGTCAAACAACCTTTAAGCATTAAGGACTATGGTCAGTCCAGTGACCACCTACAACCTTAGAGCACTGAAGCGTGTTGCCCACCTCCTGGCAGAAAGGGGATGAATGAAAAGCATGGAATGAGATGCGGTTTTGTTTTTTGGACATGGCCAAAGTGGGAATGCGTTTTGCTTGTCTATGTACATTTCTTACAAGATTGTTTTTTCTTCCTTCCTTCCTTCCTTCCTTCCTTCCTTCCTTCCTTCCTTCCTTCCTTCCTTCCTTCCTTTTTCCATTGAGGGCATGGTGGAAGGGAGAGAAAATCAATTTTTGTTTATCAGAAAAAAAGGAATATGAGGAGAACCTAGGCGTGCCTTATACTCTAGTGAGACAATCGAGGCCATCCCCACGTTCTCCCTCTTCTCTCCATTTACGCATTTCCAGTCGCCTCCGGTCCCTGAGGGAAATGTGGCCCTGCCGGCCAAGGTCAGCTTCTCCTCTTCTTCCTTTGATCCCATCCCTTCTGACTCTAACCTTCAGCCTTTCGGGAACAAGTGGCTCCCTCGGTGCTGACAGCAGATGTGCCCAGACCTCTCGAGCTCTTCAGAACCACTGCCACCGGACCCCTGGCCCCTCAACCCGGCCTCTTCCTTTTCCTAGTGAAACCTCGGAAGACAAACCCAGACATTCATCTGCCCACAGTGTCACGGCTGCCATGATTTCCTCTATCTCCTCAACCTTACATAATCCAGCTTCTGCCGCTTGTCGGAGGAAATCGCCCTCTCCTTAGTCCTCGAGGGAGTCAGAGCGCTCCTTCTCGCTCTCCTTTGTCATATCAGGAGCTCCCTTCAGTCATTCAGTCAGTAAGCATTTATTAAGCACCTGCTGTGTGCTGGGCGCAGTGTTAGGTACCAGGGACACAGAAGAAGGCGAGAAAATGCCCTGCTGCCCAGGAGCTCCAGTTATAATGGGGATGGGGAGGCAGACTCCATCTCTGCCGAGGCAGCGCGGGTGCCCGCGGATCCCGAGGCTCCACCCTGAGCTTGCGCGCTGTCTATCTGTCTCTGTCTCTCTCTGTCTCTCTGTGTGTGTCTCTCTGTCTCTTTTCTCTCTGTCTCCTCTCTCTCAGTCTCTCTCTTTCCTCTCTCCTCTCTGTCTCTCTCTCTGACTCTCTCTCTCTGTCTCTCTCTCTGTCTCTCTCTGTCCCCCTATCTCTCTGTCTCTCTGTCTCTCTCTCCGTGTGTCTCTCTCTGTCTCTGTCTCCTCTCTCTCTCTCTCTCTCTCTCTCTCTCTCTGTCTGTCTGTCTCTCTTTGTCTTTCTCTCTGTCTCTCTGTGTCTCTCTCTGTCTCTGTCTGTCTGTCTGTCTCTTTCTCTCACACGTCCTTTAAGAGGCAAAGAGGCAATGGGTCACTCACCCCAAAGCTTCCCATAGTTTTCCACTACTACTTTCTAGTACATCCGCGTTAGGGGATTATATCTATACTAGAATCATTCATTCCACGACCTTTTGGAGGCTGAAATTAGCATTAGGATAGATAAATTGAAAAGTTGTTAGCTGCTCTGATTTTGGCAGACAAAGAGGGAGGAAAAGGGAGTGAGAGTGAGAGAGACAGAGACGGAAAGAGGAGAGAGACAGAGTGCTCTCTTGCAAACTAGCAGCCCTCTGCATAATTGATATCTCCCGTCACCCGTGCACAATCTTTGCCCACTCTGTATCATGTTCTGACATTGTTATCTACTTCCCCTTTTGATTCATATAGTTGATAGAATACTCAAGTGGCAAAATCACTTTTGTTTTTCCATACACTGACCTTCATCCACATGCCTCCACCATGCTTCTACCCTCTTGTTCCTATCTCACTGTGTAATACACAATGCTCTCCCCAGTCACATTTCCTTCATAAATTCCATCCCCCAAGTCTCAATGGTATATCTTAGTCAAATGTCCTTCATCGTGTCAGGAGCTCTTGTTCACCTTGTTATTGCTTTCCATTTGTGTAGGATTAGAATCATTTGGGATCATGAATTAGCCCACTCAATTGTTTCTTAAAGTCTGTCTCTTATGAACATCTATCTGAGTGCTATTCTGGCCTCATTGCAGCTACTTGATATGATAGATATATGAAGGGGTGTGTGTGTGTGTGTGTGTGTGTGTGTGTGTGTGTGTGTGTGTGTGTGTGTGTGTAATCCCTATCCTTTTCAATTTAAATTCCTTTTGATTAGATTTTCAGGATTCCAGGAAAAAAAATTCTTCTGAGCCTTTTTGAAGCGTTCTCTACTTTCCATCTCTGGGAAGGAACCTGCCATTCTTATATTTCAAGCCATGTTCCAGGAATTCAAACCCCACTTTCTGCTATCATCTTTCCAGGCAGCTGCTCACTTCCCAATTTGGCTTTTCTCTTTTGCATTCCTTGTATGGGCATCATTGATGACAGTGCCACCTGTGCCCTTGTCATCCTGAATGTCTTGGCCAAGATTTAACTGTGTTGAGCAGTGCTTCCTAGGCTCTTTCTGGGAGTATCATCATGGAACAGCCAAAGTGGGAAGTAGCCAGCTACGTGGTCTTTGGCGTATTTCTCTGTTATGTCTAGGATGTGAGCCCTCTAGGGTGATAACAGACCTCCTTCTATTGCTAACAGTTCAGCTGATTGATAGAAGTACCCATAAGCCCCTGGATGTCATTAGCCATTGCTGTGTTCTGATCGTATAGTGGGCAGCAGCTATGTGTCCATTTGGTCATCCCCTGCAGGACGAGAAGCTACTTCCTCCTCATGTTCAGGTTCTTCTCTGCAGTAAGAGCCATGAGCTATCTGCATCTATGCCAACACCCATTTCTATGTCTGCATTTGTACCTACACCGATGTTTGTATCAACAGCTATTTCTATATCTCCATCTATAGGGTCTATATCTATAACTTCTATACCTATATCTATATCATCTATGTATTATGTTTGCATGTGTGTATTTACATGTCTCTCCATCCATCCATCTATCTATCTATCTATCTATCTATTTCTTTGTCTATCTGTCAGCCTCTCTTCTCCTCTGTTACTTCAAACCTTTTGCTCTACTGAAAAGGAAGGCACTTCATAATTGTCATTTTTTTCTTCTTCCTCTTTCTCCTCCTCCTCCTGTTCTTTCCCTATAGAACTGCCTTCTCTTGGTTCTCCTCCTTCTGCTTGAATAATACTTTTAAGACTCATTTACTTGGACTGCCAGGTCATGTGACCAACATGCTTTGAAGACTCATTGACTTAGACTTCAGAGTCATGTGAGCAACCAGATGGAGAACTAGACTTTTATTTTTTTTCTTATATAACCATTCAAACCTCTTTGAAGTAGAAAGTATGCACCAAATATAGAGCAAATTCACACAATCATGTCCAGGACACTAGAAATCCCAAAGATAATTTTAAAAGAAATGAAAATGACACCTGTGTGAAGCACTCATAGCACCTCCCCCACACCATGCTATTGGCAGTGAGGTTGCCCTAGCCAACCCAAGGATCCTGGTTCCCCTCCTCTATTTACACTGTCTTAAGGAAGTTGGCTGGGGTTTTGGTGCCTGATGCCCCAGAAGTATATTATGCTGGAAAAGAGTAGAGGAAGGAACTGAGAGAATGAGTCAGGACACATGTCTGGGTTTGAAATAGAGCACAACCTCACACTCCAACACCCTCACTCCTCCCAGAGCCTTAGATATCCAAACTCAAAATGACAGAAATAATCCCTGGCCTCAACCACAGTTCTCTAGATTGCCAGGTCAGAGAACTGAGGAACAGAGGAAATGGGACAGGGCATTGTGTATGGAAAATATGTGACACTCCACTAAGCCTAAAAGAAATAACCCAGGATCAAACTGGGGTCAATTCTATCCTCCCAAAAGTCATTTGTAACAGGACCCTAACCTGTTGGACTATGACTCACTCAACCTGGGAGAAGGTAGAGATGTTTTGAGTTCCAGCCCCAAGAGAAACCACTATCAGAAAGGAGAGAGTTAGAAAGTGAGCAATAGAGGAAAATAAGGGTGAAAAGATTGGAGTCATCAAAGATCTCAGGAAGAAGAAAACTTGAGGACCTTGAATAGAAGTGAATAAATCAACAAGGAAATATTAACAACAAAACATAATATGACTTCTAGATCTAGTAAATAAGTTCAGGTATTTATGAAAAAAAATACTGCATGATAAAGGGAAATGATCCAACACTTGATGAGACAGAAAAGCCTATGGAATTGGAAGAGAATCACAAAATGCTAAAACAAATTAGAATTATAAGAGCAGAATTTATATCCTGCAAAGGAAAAAATGCAGAAAAATAAATTTGAATCTGTGATGGTAAATCTCACTTTGATAAAATTTCTTTCATCAAAGAAACAAAAGTGAGAGCAATTATTTAGAATTAATTTTTTGCTTGTTTTTTGGAGAGAGGAAGGTAGGGCAATTTGGGTTTAGTAACTTACCCAAGGTCACACAGCTAGTAAAGTGTTACATATCTGAGGCCAGATTTGAACTCACCCTCCTGACTCCAGGGCCTGGTGCTCTATTCACTGTACCACCTAGCTGCCCCAGTTATTTAGAATTCAAATAACTAAAGTGAAAGACAATCTTAGAAGAGAGTAAAAAAAACAATAAAATCATAATAGATTATACTTTCTAATCAAAACATAGCAATCTCAAAGACAGGATGTTCACAGACAACTTAAATCAACAGGGAAAATATTAATAGCACAAAGAAGTATCTCAGAAGAACATAAGTCAAAAGATCTGAATATCACAGTAAAACAAATGATAAAGAGACCTGTTGACCACAATCCTGCTGTTCTGCTGACAACAGAAAATGAAAAATCAATTGAAAGAACTAATAGATTTACTCCAGTAAAACAAAACAAAAAAAAGCTAAACATCATTGCTAAACAACAGTTTAAATCAGAAACATCAAGTTTGGCAAGTAACCCGAAGAAAGGAGATTCAAATCACACACCCACCAGAAAACACAAGAAGGAATAGAATATCATGTGTTCCACAGAGTGATGGAGCTTAGGATGCAGCTCAGACTGAATGACCTACTCTGAAAATCTAAGCTTAAGCATAAGTGGAAAAGATGGATGTTCAGTAATGAAGAGCTATTTAAAACACTCTTAGAAAGAAAGCCAATTATGAAGAGATTGTTTGCTCCTCAAACAGTTCAGCCAAGAGAAATACAAAGAGGGTGAATGAATGTAGTAGCCAAGGACAGCAGTGACAGAACAACAGCAGAAAGACCAGTGAGAAAACTTTGACAATGTATGTGAGGGGAGGAGGTTGAAGGCAGAATTCAGGTGGAGGAAACAGTTGAGAGGTAGGCCTAAGACACCATGGACAGAACCTTGTGACATCCTATAGGCAAATTAGTGTTTTCACAAAATGGGAGGGTATATAAAAGGGGGGAGGGTGGCGGGGGAACAGAGGAGAGTGGTGTGATGTATCCAGATGAAATCAAGGGCTAGCAATGAGGGAAGGATGATCCCTATTGTCTTAGGAAGAAAAAAGCCTGTAGTGGAGTGGATGAGGAGGTGGGGGAACCATTTAAAATGAGAGGTGAAGGAGAGAGAGACCTTGCTTTGGTAGTGAGAGGGAGCAACACTGATGAATACTCTTATGAGTGAAAAGACACATTCTGTGAAGGGAGATGGGAATCTTCTGCTGAGTATTGTCTAGAAGACTCAGTACCCCCCCCCCAAAAAATCAATCATTTTACTTCAGGAGGGAGGGACTTGGGATTTCTGGGGGCAATTGGCACATGGGGGAATAAAAAGGCATGTACTAGGGAGATTTTGAGGCAAATGGGGGAAAGTATAGGGAGAAAGTATAGATCAAAGGAGGACTACATGATCAGGGACATGGGGGAAGGGGTCCTTTCATGGGGTAATGTCCTCTCTGTCACCTGCAAGAATTGACATTGTTCTGAGAGTGAGGCTTAGTGAGAAAATGGAATCCATGGTACAAGATCTACAAGGTAGTAGCAGAAACTGACTAGATGGAAAAGCCCAGAGTGTATACCTCAGAAGCTTTGATTCCATGAAGAATAGAGAAAATAGAAAATGACTAGATAATTATAGGAGTTATGAATCAGAGAATGAATGACTAGTATAAACAGGGAGAATAGTTAATGAAGAGAGTGAGAGAAATTGCCTCTGAATGGGGGTATGCAAATTAAAAAAAAAATCTAATGGACAGGTCTAGTTGAAGGGGGAGAGAGGGAAAAAAGAGGAAAATGTATATTATTAAGAAGACAAGAGATAGAGACACCTACAAAAGATAAAATTGATAACTTTGATGACATTAAACTGAAAAACTTCTGCACAAACAAAATTAATACACCTAGGATAAGAAGGGAAGTAGTAGAATGGTAAAAAAAAATCTTTATGAAAAATTTTCATAAAAGTTTCATATTCAAGATATTTATCAATCTATCCATCCATCCATGGATTAGAGGTCACAATGATTATGTAAAAAAATGGTAGACATCCATAAACATGCTTTTTAAAAGATTCGTTTACCCATTCATCATCCTTGCCCCAGTATCTACATTTGGGTATCTCCTAAGGATCTGTCTTAGACCCTTTTCCTTGCTTTCTTGGAAATCTCATCTGTTCTTGTTAAATTCAATTGTCATCTATACAAATTAATCTAAACTCTACAAATATGTCTGTACCTGCTCTCCCAAATTCTATTTTTACACCATCAATTGCCTGCTGGGTATCATCACCTCATGGATGTTCTATCATCATCTAAAACTCAATACATCACCCTGGAAGAGGCCTTCTCCTTCATACTCTACCATCCTTCTTACCTTGGAAGATCTCCATCCTCCTCCTTGTGATGGAAAGATCCATGCACCTCAATAATCCCTTCCCATGATTGGTCAACTTCTCCTAGAGTTTTCATCTTAAGAAAAGTCCCACACCAGTCATATTCATTTCTTCATTCTTCTCTAGACTCTTCTCTTGACTCTCTGGACTTCTTTCTCCACCATATCCCTATGGGGGTCCCCTTTTTTCTCCCTCTTCACTTTTTTGACTCCCTTTTGTGTGCCATTTTCCTTTACTAGAAAGTAAGCTTCTTCAGGGCATAAACAGTCTGTCTTTCTCTTCCATTTCTACTCTCAGTACCTAGCACCATGCCTGGTACATAGCTTGATAAATGGTTGTTGACAATATCAAAATCAAAAGAAATTTTATCTCATTATCTTTTCCCCATGCTCCTTCACACTTTCCTATTTCTACTGAGAACAGTGTCACCCTCCCAGGCTGCCTGGATCATGACCTCAGTACCATCTTTGACTCTTCTCTTTTCTTAACCCACCATTCCACCAGTTGCTAGGTCTTGATGGACCCTTTCAAGTCCATCTGTCTTTTTTCAAAATCATTGCCCTAGTTCAACCTCACATCACTTCTTGCTTGGATTGTTCTAACAACTCTACCAACCTTTTCTGCATGCATTCTCTCCCTTATCAAATCTATTCTCTACAAAGCTATCAAAGTGACATCCCTAAGAGCCTAGGCCCATTTAGGTCCCTCCAATGCTCAGATGCTTTGATAGCTCCCTGTGGATCTCAAGTAAAATGCAAATGCTTCATCCTGACATTTAAGACCCTGAACAAACTGACTTTTCCCTGCCTGTCCAGTCTTACTTCAGATCAACATAGTTTACATTTTGTTTCAGCCAAATTAGCCAGTTTACTCTTTCTAAATGTGCTTTTTCCCATCACCATGTTTTGGCAACAACTCCTCTCCATGCCTATGATCATAGAAATGCACAATTGTAGACTTTGAAGGATTCCCATTAGCCATCCAGTTCAGGCTGCACCTCAAACAAAATGGAGGGGGATACTCCCAGAACACTGCAGCTTTAGTTTGGCCACCTATAAGGAAAGGCTATGTGGCTACTTGTTGGCATGGTGTTCTAGGAATTATGTTTGGGTTTTCTGCTATCAATTGGATGAAATCTCTGCTGCTGTCTCTTTCAGCTCTAGATTCTGTGACTCCAGGAATGGGGAACAGAGGGCAGTGCCTTCCGTTCTTCCCTCCACATCTTATACTCCCTAGCTTCCTTCAAGACTCAGCTTCCAGACTGCCTCTTACACCCAAATCTTTCTTGATTCCCCCAGTTCCTCTTTAGACAGCTGTAGAGAGATTAGGTTTCTGGTCAATTGTGCTGGGGCTTAAAAATGCCAAAGAGACTGATTATTCAACTCCCAGGGGGCTCTCTTTGGATAATCTACCGCTAACTATTGCTGTATGGCTTGATCTGTTTACATCTTATGCTCTGAAACATTCTAAGGTGATTAGGCCCTAGAATTCCTTTGTTGTTTATTTGTTTGCTTGGTTAGTTACACTTGGCAGTGCCCATTTTCTCTTTACCCCCTTCCCCCTTCTTCCCCTTTCCCACCCATTAGACATGAAGACATGAATACCATCATTGAGAAATCATCAGAAGAGCTTGGACATGATACCATTGTAAGAATCAGTTGGTTTGGATTTCTTTATTTAGTAACTAGCATTTTAAAAAACTTTTTAAAGTAAAGAGTAATTGATTCCAAGTTCAGATGGCTCAGATCTGGTTGACTCTGATAGCCCCACCCCCATACTGACTCCATAAGGAATGTTCTGTTCTCAAAACAGGGAGCAGCCGATTACTGTCCCAGGCTGAGCATCCTCAGCCAGTGGGGATAACTTGTGGAAACCCTTTAGACTGGGGCTTCCTAAAATGGGGCCTATCGCATAGACTTCAAAGGGTCTATGAACCTGGAAGAGGGAGGGGTTTCCTCTGTAATCCTCTGTATTTAATTTCATGCATTTAAAGTACATCATTTTGAGAAAGAAATTATCCATAGGCTTTACCAAAGCAAAGGGGCTGCCAAAGGAGTCAATGAGTAAAGAGGTTAATAGCCCTCTGTCTGGTGTCTTTCTGTCTCTGCTGCTTTGCTTTAATCAATCACCTGGCACACACTTGCTATATCCAAACCATGTGTCATTTTCCAAGTGAAAGAGAAGAATGAGCCCAATCTAAAGGTCTTGTGTGCAGAGATGGGAGGTCCATGGCTGGGTGTTGCCCAGTGCATGCAGTCTTTGGACCACCTGGAATAAGGGCTCAGTGAACATCAGGATCAATGAGACAGGACTTGGTTTGGCTCAGCCTCTTCTGTACCCCTGGGGTCCTTGTGCCAGGTGGTGCAGGAGGTGGAGCACTGGGCCGAGTCAGGAAGGCACATCTTTCAGACTTCAGATCTGGTTTTAGATACTTGGTAAAGTAGGGCAAGTCACTTCACCCTCTTTGCCTCAGTTTCCTCATCTGTAAATTGGGCTGGAAAAGGACATGGATAACTACTGCAGTATCTTTGCCAAGAAAATTCCAAATGGGGTCCTGGGAAGTTGGATGGGACTGAAAAATGACTCTCCACTAAGAGGCAGCTGGATGTCTGCATCCAGAGCTCAGTCTATAGTTCTTCTAAATGTTGGTAGAGGGATCACACCCCTTCACTGTCATCTTTCCCTGTTGGCCACCACCAGCTAGACTGGTCCTGGGCTCTTCGAGAGTCTGCCTGTAGTATGGAAGCCCTGGGAGGACTAGCCAAAGGGGGACAGCTTCAAGTCTGTCCCTAACAATGGGCTGTTAGCCCAGTGCCTGAGAAAAGGTTGAGGAGTCTTTGGGGCAGTGGCTTAGCTATTCAGTGATTAATTAAGCAATTGAGTAATGACACTGTGGCTTCAGAATATTGTGAACTGATTTACAAAGGCCTGAAAGACTCACTGCCTTGGCCCACTGAGGGAGGGATTGAAATGGCTGAAATCCTTGAAGCACTGAGCCAGCTTGGTGCATGAAGCCCCTCATGTGTCCATATGGGAACCAGGAATAAGCTGGCTTTGGGGCTACAGGGGTTTGGAGTGGCTGGACATGTGCCAGTCCTTGGGTGATGAAATAGAGAAAGAGTATGCATCCTCCCTTCTCATATGTGTTGTGTGTGAGATATGTTGGGGGCATGTGTGCCCAGGGCAATGAGGCTCTCTTGTTTTTAGGAGGTGGGTGCTGCCTCCTGAGCCCTCATGTACTGCTCTCACATCCTGTCTCAGGAAGGTTCTCCTGAGCCTTACTCAGAGCCCCCTCCCCCCTACTCTGCCAGAACTCCCTGTTGATTTCCCCCCAACAAGCAGTCTGCCTCTGGCCCTGAACACCGCGCCCCGCTCTTCTTGGTGTGGGTCCATGGAGCCCTCAGATTCCCACAGGGGACACCTTGGTTCTTTCCAGGGGGAAGAGGCTTCCCTGCCTGTCTCTGCCTTCACAGCTCCTGGCTTCTTCACCAGCACTGCCTGTATCTGCCCCACACAGGGCACTGAGCACATGCTGCTTTGGATTGTGAGTATGCCTCTCCAAAGTTTAACATATGGTTGCAGCTGGCTTTGCTATGAGTTAGAGGGCCCTGTGGACAAGGATTCCTTACATCCCCTGAAGTCCTTCATAAAGTACCAGGTACAGGTACAAAGTACCAGGACCACAGACGTTATGAGGACCATTTTGGTCAATTAATTGAGGGCTTGGAAGGGACTCTGGGTCCATCTCTGCTTACCCACCCTTTGAAAGTGCATACTCAGTGAGTTCCCAGCAGGCTCCCTGGAAGGCCCTCACAACCCTCAGTGCCTCTTCCCTGGGCTCAGGAAAGACCATTTCCAGGAGTCCAGACGTGTGGTGATGAGGCACCCTAGACGGGTCCTGCAGAGTAACCTGTAGCCATCCTCATACTCTGTGATTCAGTAACCCTGGCCTCCTTCTTCCTCACAGGAGGGTCTCCATCTCCCATCCCTGTGCCTTTACATTGGCTACCCTCAGATGGAGAATTGGCTTCCCTCAGGCCTCCTTACTTCTACCCCTGGCTTCCCTGACTTCATTCAACACTTAGTTCAAATCTGACCTTTTTCAAGAAGCCTTTTCCACCTCCTTGCTCCCCCACCACTTCACCCTATCAATGATCTCCAATCCATCTTGTATATGTCTGGTTTGCACATAGATATTTGCATGTTGTCCCCCACTTTAGACTGTGACCTCCTGGGAACCAGAGGTTGTCTTTGGCCATTCTTTACAAATCCAGCATTTAGCAGTGTTTGCAATAGAGTAAGCACTTAGGAAACGCTTTGTGATGATGATTCAGGCAACGTGTGTTGCCCACACTTGCTGCAGTTTTTATGGCCGGCCCTTTTAAAATTGTTTCCCAAGAATTCTATCTTTTGTCCTGATCTTCTTAGTTGCTGCTCTCCATGGTACCAGACCTGGTCTGTCCAGAGGGGCAATTGTTTTTCCTCCTCATTCCCTTTCAGATTAAAGCCTCCAAATGACATTGCAGAAGGCTGCAGGCAAACATGATTCTTTCAAAGTTTTTCTTATTTATTGATGCATTTTTATAGCCCACTTGTATCTGCATAAATCCCTTGTTCTTTCTTCCAGTATTTAGTGAGCTGTCTCTTGTAGCAGTTTTTAAAAACAGAGAAGGGGAAACAAAAGCATTTCCATCAAACTAATCAAGGCATCAGCCAAATATGACAGTATCAGTCTCAACAGTCCCCCATGTGTGCAGTGAAAGTAGGAAGGTTCTTTTTCTTGGCACTTATTTGGAATCATCTTTGCCATCAGCACGATCCTAAATTCATTTTCTGTTTGTTTCCTTCTCTCTCCAACCACCCTCCCCCATTTTCATTGTTGTAGTCCCAATTGTAGTATTGTTCTCCTGTTTCTGTTCAATTCCCTCTGCATCAATTCATAGAAGTCTTCTCAAGCTTCAGTGAATTCATCATTTTCATTCTTGCTTATGGCACAATTATATGCTGTTACTTCCATAGTCCACAATTTGTTTATCCACTTCCTCATTTAGTGACACTAATTTTAAGCCAATTCTTTGATACCACAAAAAATGCTGTGGCTAATGTTTGACCCTGTTTGGACTTTTTCTTCCCTGAGTTTTAACCTCCTTGGGGTACAAGTTAAGTCATGAAATTTCCATGTCAAAGGGCATGAACATTTCAATCACTTAAAAAAAAAACAATGTAAATGCTCTAAATCACTATTGATTAGAGAAATGCAAATCAAAACAATTCTGAGGTACCACATCTCACCAGTCGGATTGGCTAAGATGACAAAACAGGATAATGACAAATCCTGGAGAGGATGTAGAAAAATTCGAACACTAATGCATTGTTGGTGGAGTTGTAAACTGATTCAACCATTCTGGAGAGCAATCTGGAACTATACCCAAAGGGCTATAAATAAGTGCAATGACCCAGCAATATCACTTCTAGGGTTATATCACAAAGAAATCATAGAAGTGGGAGGAAGACCCATATGTACAAAAATATTTATATCAGCACTTTTTGTGGTGGCAAAGAATTGGAAATTAAGGGGATACCCATCAATTGGGGAATGGCGAAACAAGTTGTGGTATGTGAATGTAATGGAATACTATTGTGCTGTAAGGGATGAGGAGCAGACAAACTTCATTTTCACCTGGAGAGGCTTATACAGACTGATGCTGAGTTAGAAGAGCAGAACCAGGAGAAATTTGTACACAATTACAGACAATGTATGTGTGATGACCAACTTTGATACACTGGACTCTTCTCAGCAATGCAAGGTTAGAAGACAACTCCAAAAGACTCATGATGGAGAGAGATGTCTACATTCAGAGAAAGATTTATAAAGAACAGAGTTTGAATGCAGATTGAAGCAAACTACTTGCTCTCGTTCTTTTTCTTGTCTAGTTTTATTTCCTCTTTCCCATTGTTCATTCCATCCATTACATCCTTATTTATAACCTGACTAATGTCTAATGTGAAAGTATTTTCAGGTCCTATACTTGGTTGCATGCTGCCATGGTGGGGGGGCAGGGAAGGGAGGAGAGGGAAGGGGAGAAAATTTGAAACTCAAGGGATTGTGGAACTGAATCTTGTGAACTAAAAGTAAGCAAACAAATTGATAAAGACAAAAAAAAAATTTAAACAATGTAATTATTAATTCCTTTCCAGGATTATTTGGTCCCATTCACAAGTCCACTAAATCATCTCTTCCACCAATTCTAACCATTTATTTCTTGTTATTTGGCAAATGTGACTTTACTGTCCCTTCTTGGACATATTCCATTCTTTACCAAACATCCATTATTTTAATATGTTAAGGTCTGTTGTGTAATCGTTTTGGTTGTGTTTGACTCTTTGTGATCCCATTTGGGGTTTTCTTGGCAAAGATACTGGAGTGATTTTCCATTTCCTTTTCCAGCTCATTTTACAGATAAGGAAATTGAGGCAAACAAAGTTAATGTCTTGCCAGTGTCATACAACTAATACCTGTCTGAGACCAGATTTGAACTTGAGTCTTACTGACTCCAGACTCAGTGCTCTCTCTACTGCACCACTGCTGCCTAGTTGCAGAGGACACAGATTCAAATTCTGCTCTACCTATGTGCTATCTATCCCTTTTGCTGACTGTCTCCCATGCCTGGAATGCACTCCCTCCTCACCTCTAATTCCTAGAATCCTTGATCTCCTTCCTCAAGATCTATGTTCTCCGTGAAGTCTTTCCTGGTTCCCAACCACTGGCTGTTAGTGCACTCTCCTCCCAAACAAACCTTCTTGGGTCCTGTAGTCCCTCTCTCATTTTCCATGATCTTTTGAAGAGTCCTGATTTGGGCTCTGCAAGCCATAGCTGACAGCTCTTTCATTGTACACTATTGTAGTTCATCTTTTGTTATCTAATTTTAAGCTTTTTGCTTTATGCTTCTTGCTGCTAACAAGAATGCTCACATCTCCCCTATCCTCCTTGAGAAGACTGTCAACAATCATTGCTTTCATTGTATTTCCTCTCATTCTCTCCCGAACTCTTTATAGTCTGGCTTCCAGCTTCATCATTCACCCTGAAACAGTTCTCTCCAGAGTTACCAGTGATCTCTTAATTGTCAAATCCAATGACCTTTTTCCATTCTTCATCATTCTGAATCTCTCTTGCAGCCTTGGACACTGTTGATCACCTTCTACTCCTTGATGTTCTCTTGTATGTTTTATGACCGTGATCTCTCTTGGTTCTCCCCTTAACCTACCTGGGTACTCCTCAGCCTCCTTTGCCAGATTTTCATACAAGCCATGTTGGCTAACCATGAGTATCCCCCCAGGTCTCTGTCCTGGGCTCTCTTCCCTTCTCCCTCTAATTTCCTAATTCTATTAGGGAATTTACATACTGTTTTGCTTGGATTCAATCATCATATCTATTCTGATGATTCTCAGATCTATTTATCCAATCCTAATCTCTCTTCTAGCCTTGAGACTCACTTCTCCA
>CM053583.1:423748480-423764937 GCA_028627135.1 Pseudochirops cupreus | reverse complement strand
ATATATATATATACACATGCTCACATATGTATTTATACACACATGCACTCTTATATATAGATATACATATATATTCCCTTCAACTATCCTCATACTGAGAGAAGTTTCATGACTTACAATTATCATTTTTCCATGTAGAAACATAAATAGTTCAACTTTAATAAGTTCCTTATGATTTCTTTTCCCTATTTCCATGCTTCTCTTGCTTCTTGTATTTGAAAGTCACATTTTCTGTTCAGCTCTGGTTTTTTCTCAAGAATGCTTGAAAGTCTTCTATTTCATTGAATGACCATATTTTACCCTGAACCATTATACTCGATTTTTCTGGGTAGGTGATTCTTGGTTTTAATCCTACCTCCTTTGACCTCCAGAATATCATATTCTAAGCCCTTTGATGCCTTTATGTAGAAGCTGCTAGATCTTGTGTTATCCTGACTGTGTTTCCACAAAATCAAACTGTTTCTACCTGGCAATTAGAAATATTTTCTCCTTGTTCTGGGGACTCTGGAATTTGGCTATAATATTCGTAGGAGTTTTCTTTTTGGGATCTTTTTCAAGAGGTGATCAGTGAATTCTTTCTGTTTCTATTTTGCCCTCTGGTTCTAGAATATCAGGGCAATTTCCTTGAGAATTTCTTGAAGGATGATTTCTAGGCTCTTTTTTTGATCATGGCTTTCAGGTAGTCCAATAATTTTAAAATTATCTCTCCTAGATCTATTTTCCAGGTGGTTTTTCCAATGATATATTTCACATTGCCTTCTATTTTTTTTTTCATTCATCAGGATCTGTTTTATAGTATCTTGACTTCTCAGAAAGTCATTAGCTTCTATTTACTCCGATCGAATTATGAAGGAGTTATTCTCTTCAGTGAGTTTTTCAAATTTCTTTTCCATCTGGCAAATTCTGCTTTTTTAAAGCATTCTTCTCCTTGTTGGCTTTTTGGGCCTCTTTTGCCATTTGAGTTAGCCTATTTTTAAGGTGTTATTTTCTTCAGTGTTTTTTGGGTCTCTTTTAGCAGGCCGTTGACTTGCTTTTCACGATTTTCTTGCTTCATTCTCATTTCTCCTCCACTTCTCTTACTTGATTTTCAAAATCCTTCTGGAGCTCCTCCATGGACTATAACCAATTCATATTTTTCTTGGAGGCTTTTGATGCAGGAGTTCTGACTTCACTGTCTTCCTCCCACTCCATGCCTTGACCCCTTTTTGTCCCCCAAAACGGAGTCTATTGTGTGTTTGTGCTTCCTTATCTTGCCAGCCAATTACTTGACTTTCAAGCTCTTTGCCATGGTAGAACTCTGCTTCTAAAGTGCAGAGAGCTATGTCCCAAAGAATAAATGATTACTGCTCAGTAATATATTTTAAGGCCTGGTAAATTATTACCCTACCCCTTTATCCTTACATTTAAAAAAAGTATTTCCTTTGAGATTCTAGATCTTTACTTCTGTATATGTTGCTTGGTGCTTTAACTTATTTAAGTCCTAAGTCTTGTCAAGCATTAACCCTTCAATTTTGCAAATGAAGAAACCAAAGTCCATAGAGATAAAATATCATATCTTAGCTTTTGACAGTTTGGTTTTTGGCATATCTAGAATCAAGGTGCCCCTGCTCCACCTCTTGGGCTCTCACCAGTACACAAGCCTGAGTGCTAGCACTTTGGAATAGATATTGTCAGGAATTTCTATTTCCCTTGGGAGGAAGGATAGCAGAGATGACCAAAAAATCCTGTATCTGGTGGACCATGGGCTATTCCCAATGGGTTGTATTTACTTACTTTGATTCCATGGAGATTGACACATGCTCTGGCTCCACATTGATAGACTTGGGCTTTGTGATAATGAAACAATCTGCTATTATCTTCTGTTAGGGCCAGCTAAGTCAATGGTGATTTGCTAAAGCTTGGAATAGCTACTCCTTCAGTAGGCTTTGCAGCTTAGGAGAAAAAGCTCCACCTTTTTCTCCTCTTTCCCTCTCTCTTTTGAGAACATCACTTGAGACTGTGTCAGCACTCATTTCTAGGACTTCCAAGTTGAAGGGAAGGGAATTTCTCTTGAGTTCCTCCTCCCCAGTTCAAAGGCAGCAATAAATAAACAGAAACAAACAAATGAATGGAGAGAGCCAGAGATAGAGACAGAGAGAGGTAGGCACAGACAGAGAGAGATAGAAACACAGAGAGAGAGAGAGAGAGACAGAGAGATGGAGGCAGAGAGAAAGAGACAGAGAGACAGACAGAAATGGAGATGAATGCATGGATGAATGTGCTTGCTGGGAGAGCTCTGAGAGACCTCAAGTCTCTCATTATTTCTTACACTTTCCATTTATTTATCTGGATCTGAGTCAGTGAACCATGATCTCAAGAGATCAGTGCTTTCAGTTTTGGCAGCTACTTCATAATTTTGAATGCTTGAGGTTCCTGAGTCCATACTGATTGGAGGTGCTTTGCTCATTGCTCCTCAGAGGATAATATGCTCTACAACAATGAAGATTCTATAGGTAAAAAGTTTAAAAAAAACAAAACAACTAAGCCATAACTTGGTTAATCAGGATATTTGAATTTGAGAGTTCATCAGATACCACAGGTCAGAGGAAAGAGTAAACTATTTGCTCAGCAGTCTCATAAAGTACCTTTCACTTGTGGAGAGCTGATAAGTATAGTGGCAAGTTACTGTTTTATAAGTGTATGTTTATTCATACTTAAAAGTATTTATGTCTTAAATATTGGTATATAGCTGTCCTATACCTATTATCTACTTTTCACGCTTCTTTTCTGTGAGAGATTCCATCTGTACCTTCAAGGGGAGACTCTAACCCTGTTCCATGCTTATTTTCCCTGAAATTCTAGCATGGGAGCATAACAATTGAAAGTGTACCAGAAAAAAAAAAAACATCATCTCCTTTTTTCTAGGACTGAGCCCTGTCCATGTAAGTCCAGAACAAGAGACATCTTTTTCCAGGAAGGGGCCTCCTTCACTTACAGGGGACACCAAGTTTGAAAAGTAGCACCCACTTTGGCTATGGTATGTTCTGGCTGAGGGCAGGTATGTGTGAAGTGGTAATGAGGACAGACTTAGGGCAGGAGTTGCTTATCTTTCCAAGCAAAAGGCTATTTTTTTTTTTAGTGTTAACACATTTTTCAGACCTCCACATGATAGTAATGATGTCAGTATTGCCCAGTGAGTAAGAAAATAAAGGACAAAAAGCTTCTCTGGGTCCAGGGACCATTTAAAGTGAATACATATTATGAATATATTCATACATACATATATGCATGTATTGTTGTTGTGTTTATCCTTTGTTCTTGAAGAGGCCCATGGCATCAGGGAAATGATGAAATGACTTGCAGTTGACTTTGATTTGAGTGAGGGAGGGTTGTACAAGGTCACCAGCCTCACTATCTCCTCCAGAGTCATCTGGGGCCAGTGACCAGATACTCATCAGGATGACTGGAGATGACCCAGGATGCAAAGGGAGACCCTGGCCCTTGGCCTTTGCAGGTCCTCACTGAGAGTGAGGTAATGCCCATTCAGGGAATAGGCCTCTTTAAGAAGTGAATCAAGAGATTGCCCCTTTAATTAGAAAAAGAAAAAAAAATCAACCTGGGAAGGGGAGACCCTTAGGCTTGCAGTTCCAAAGAGAAATAGTTGCCATTGACATTCACTCTCAGCCAGGAGGGCCCAAAATACAGTCATTAAGTGGAGCTTGTGCAGGGGCCTACTGCTTCAGAGTGAACTGGGTTTATGGTTTTGTGGAAGCAGGGAAGGAAGGAAGGAAGAAAGGAAGGAAGGAAGGAAGGAAGGAAAGATGAATGCATATATAAAGATGTATATGTGTGTATATACGTATTTGTATATATACATATACATACACATGCATATATATATATATATATATTTATGTAATCACAGCAATTTGCAAAATAGTGATGCATGTGTGTGTGAGACAGTATTTCTTTAGTCCACAGAAGGTAAGTTTGATAATTGGTTACGCTTAGTCACACTGCATATTTTTGTCAGAGCTAAATAAGGCTCTAAATGACCCACTCAGTATGAGCCTATCATATTAGCAGAGCCCTCTTAACAGTTCCAGACTCTCTTCCCCCTTTCTTGGGGCCTCTTTGTGCCTAAGTCGGGAACCCTTGGATTACATCCTAATTCATTTCTCCCCCCTACTAATATACATGTGCCCTAACTAATTAGAGACTGCTTTTCTATAAACTGAGAATATTTTCTGGCATGCGGAAAACAATGACAAGCCTACAGACATCCCTGTTGTTTCCAGTTAATTCACAATGCCTTGGGGAAGTGTGAACCTTCTGAATGTACCTGATACTGATATGGCAAACTGAGCCACCAAGAAGAGTCCATGGAACTATTCACTCCCTTCCTCCCAATAAAACAATCTCTCTTTGGCAGAAAAAGCATGAGGAACCAACAAAGTGAACCATTTCCCTGGATCATCTCAGAGGCCCAACTCCAGACTTGATGAGGTTCCATGTCCTTCTTGGCTGTGCTAGAGGTGACCCAGGTCTTAGAGCTTTAGATATGGACAGCTTTCATACTATTGATCTCTTGAGGGCTCCTAGGATCTGAAAATTTTCTCATTCCCCAAAACAACCAAACAAAATAATTCTCAGGATGTTTTGGAGAATTGAATTACTTGTAATCTCTTCTCCAATCATACACGTACTTACTTTTTATCCTTCTATCCATCATTGGACTTCATAAATGCTCAATTTAACCTGCCTTGCTTGTGAACATTGTCTCTCACATACCTTGGGTGCTCCTACTTTTGCCTGTCCCTCTCCCCACTGGCCTTCAAGACTCAAGGCTGTTCTTGCCTTCTCAGGGAAGTCATTTCTGATAGTTATCCACCCTGCCTCCTCACCTTCAAAGGGAATACCACCAGCAGAGAGTTTCCATACACTTGAAGTATCTTAGTGCGTGTTTATATCTTGTCTCTTCAGCTAAACTTCAAGCTCTCTGAGCACAAGGGTCAAATCTTGCCCATGTCCTCATAAGCATGTCCACCCCCAAATAGTCCCAACTTTGTTAGCACATTGGAGTCAAACTGAGAGATCCATTGTCCATCACCCATCTGATCAGTCATTTATAACATGACCCAATGCCCCCATAAGTCTCTCTCACCTGATCTTTTGGTTTCACTTCAGAAATAAAATTGGAGGAGTAAGAGTAGACCCAAAAACTTGACTTGACTTACACAGCCGCCATGTAGTTCTAGGAGTATCAAGAGAGAGCTGGATTCAAATCCCCTCATGAATCCTTGCCATCTATGGGACTATGGGCAAGGAATTGCTGTGCCTATGACTTTATTTTCCTTATCCATAAAATGGAGATAATATTTGTTGGGGCAGCTAATGGCACAGTGGATAGAATACCAGACCTGGAGTTAGGAAGGTTTGAGTTCAAAAGTCCAGCCTCATATACTTACTAGCCGCGTGACCCTGGGTGAATCATTAAACCTACCTGCCTCTGTTTCCTCATCTGTGAAGTGGGGATAATGATAGTGCTCACCTCTCAGAGTTGATGTGAGAATCAAATGAGAATTGTAAAGCACTTAGGACATAGTAGGTGCTATCTGTGTTAACTATGATGGTGATGAGCTAAAAGCCAGCTAGATGACGCGTCTGCCCAAGGCCAGACACAAACATCGGCCATCGTCAATCCCATTGTACACACAGGGCAACTGTGGCTCAGGGAAAGACATTTGCTGACCTGGATTTCCCTCCCCCTCTTGCCCCACCCTTGCCATCAAATCTCTTTCCTCACACCCTGTGATCCTGCAGAGGCCTTGAACAGGAGCTGTCCAGAGTGCTGAGATTTATCAGAGAGTGAGGAGCAAAATTCAAGTCCAGGTACAGGCGTGTACTGGCCCATGCGTGCATGAATATGTGCACATGCACACACGCACATGCACACACACACACACACCCCTCAAGGAAGGTCAAGAAAAGTTCTAATCCCCCTTTGAGCTAGTCCCCACTAACCCAACCCCTGATACCAAATCTATAGCCCCACTCAGAACATCTATAGTCATAATCAGTTCCCCTTGCAGGGGGGGAGCAGGTAAATAAATGCCCCTTGCTTCTGTGAAGGAGCCTTTACTAAATTTTTCCTGCTCCTTTTTTTACCAAGTGGTGAATTCCTGGAAGACTGGAAGACAGAAAACACCTCCTGGACAGCCAATTAATTTATGCCCAAGGAAAGATTGAGGCACAAAGAGTGGTTATTCTCCTCTCCTCCCCTCTTCTCCCTTCCCCCTCTCTCCCCTCCTCTCTCTTCTTCTCTCCCTTCCTCTCATTCCCTCTCCTCTCCTCTCCTCTCCTCTTCTTTCCTCTCCCCTCTTCTCTTCTCCTCTCTTCTCTTCTCCTCCCCACCTTTCCTCCTCTCCTCTCCTCCAGTGATACATCTCTACCTTCCTGACTGACTTCTCTACCTGGACAATTCACTGGAACCTCAAACTCAACATACTCCCCAATTTTCCTACTATGTGTGTGTCCTTGGGCAAGTTCCTTCATCTTCCCAGGCCACAGTTTTCTCATCTGTGAAAGAAAGGAGCTGACGCTCCATGCTTCTAAAGTTCTCTGCCACCTTTGCTTCTCACCTCTCCACACATAAGTCCTTATTGAGGCCCCATGAAGCTCTGGCTAGAGTATCTTTTTAATATGAACTTGAAATCAGAGGACCTAGTTTCAAATCCTACTCTACTCCTTCTCTGCCTGACCCTGAACAAGTACGTTGAGCACTGGAAGCCTCAGTTTCCCATCTGTGAGATAAATTTGTTGGATGCTAAGATCTCTGAGGTCCCTTCAAGCTCTACTTCTGTGATCCCATGATCCTATCCTATCACACCAACTTGACCCCTGCAATGGTGAAAGGGAACTTCCTTCAGTTTCCACCACTTAATCCATCACATGGCTTGAAAATCCTCTTCTTCTGGCAGAATTCTGATCCCATAATTCCCTGTTCAAACACTGTTATAGGAATCTGAAGATCTTCCCTGACTCTAGGCCCTTTGCTTAAATGACTTAAAGTGATTCTGAGAACCTTCCCAGATTTGAAAGTATACTCTGTCCACTAATAAGCTGAATGTGGTCACATGGAGCCTGTAGCAGGAGGCTTGTTCTTCAGGAATACCCATGCCTTATTACTTTTGATTGGGCAGTGGGTCAAGAGGGCTGTGACATTCTCTGAGCCAGGAGAAGGCTATATATATGCCCTGATGTGAGGTTTTGCTTTGGGGCTCACTTTGAGAAGAGTTGCGTGATTTGGCCAGATGAGACTCTGGGAAGCCATTGAGCCCCCCGGCTTTGAAAAGCCCAGATGTTGGTGCTTCCCTCTCTGGTAACTGAATAGATATGGATGTAATGGTCAAATGGCTGGAAGCCTGTCTGCTGATCTGTTTCTTTGTCTGCTTGTAACTTCTGCTTGTTAACTTGTGTCTGTAACTTGTGTTTGCATTCTCTGAAGCTCAGGGTGCTGACTTTTTCCCCTGAACTAGGTAAATGATATATGATTGATTAAAGTGAGACTGTTAACCCATTTTGAGTTGCTTTCCTTTAGAAAAGCAGATCTAGGAACCTGTGCTAGCAGCCATCCTGGGTATACTAGGGTGTTTGCTGATACAAAACATCCTTTGGCTGTTTTGCATTGTCTCTGGTATATAGTACAGTCCCCTTCCATGGGCACTCCAGATTCTCCACAGGATCAACCCAATTCATCCCTTTGGAAATCTTGCAGGGTTTCCCTCTGGATTGGCAGGTCCCACATGAAGCCCTCTCAACTCTCACCTACCCACTCCTCAGCTTTATTGGGTAGGAATAGTCGGGTGCAGTACAGAGTGGGCAGCATCTCCCTTTTGGCCAACGTTGCTCTTTGGGGTTTTTAAACAAGAGGACAGTGACAGCATCTTCACCTCTTCTCCTTTGAGGAAGCATAGCTCTTGAAAAGAGGTGATGGAGAGAGAAGAGGATAAAGGCAAGATCCAGAAGAAAATCCCAGTCCCCAAAGCCAAAAAGCAATCAAGAGAGAAATGTTGCTGCCAACAACACTGAGACCCTTTGGCCTGTTCTATTAGAAAATAAAATAAAAAAGAGATGGGTCACCATGGTCAGGTTTCAAAGATGTTAATTAAACAATTACACTGTGATAAGCTGAGACAGAAAGGCAGAGTAGAATAGGTGACTAGAGTGGTCTGGATGGCACCTCTTCCTCTCTTTCTCCTCTCCTCTCCTCTCCTCTCCCTCTCCTTCTTCCTCTCCCTCTCCCTCACCCTCTCCTCCCTCTCTCCCTTTTTCTCTCCCTCTGTCTCTACCTCTGCATTTCTCTCTGTCTCTCTCTCTGTCTCTCTCTTTCTCCCCTCCTCTCCTCCCTCTCATTCTGTCTTTTTCACTCTCTCACTCCTTCCTCCCGTTTACACAGAGATGACTTTGGATGACCCTATATTGAGACCCTCATGAGACACTGGGTAATTGCTCATCTCTGAGAACTGTGCTGAAAAGTAATGTGCCTCCCCTTATGCTTCTCTAGCCTGCAGAAATGAGGAAGTTGATAAATCCATAGTAGTGAACTCTGACCATCAGATATTAACTGCTCTGGTAGTCAGATACTAACTTTACCTTGCCTTGTCTCAACTATCCCGAGCTTGTGTTCCTGTGTTCAGGTGCATGTGGACACAAATGTCCCTTGGATCAATTCCCAGCCCACAGGCCATGCTCTGCCATATTGAATTATGCTGCCATGCTTCAGTGGACTCGGTCAACAAACCAGTATTAAGCACCTACTCTGTGCTAGTCACAAGTGCTGGGAATACAGAGAAAGGCAAAATACAGTCCATGCTCTCAAGTTACTCCCCTCTGTTGGAAGAGACCTCATGCAAACATATATGTATCTATAAGCTAGAGACAGAATACATTGGAGACAGAGGAGCAAGGAGCCAAGGAGGGAATGCTGGCCTCTCTCCGCTTAATGCCATTCCAGGGAAAGCATCAGAGTGTGTTTGAGAAGAGGGAGCAAGTCAACCAAGGGCATCTCTGACCTCTCCTCCCTGGAGGCAAGAAGGCATGGATTCACACAGTTCCTGACTAAGCCAACCTCCTCCTCCTGGGATGGTCATGGTGTGATGATAATACTACCTGACTGGGACAGGGCAATGGGAACAGGCAATACAGCTGAACCTCACATCATTAATGGCAGGCCTTGGGCCTTCTTAAGTACACCAGCCTTGGAGACTTCACTGTATGTTTGGCTGAAGTGCAAATTCAAGCAAACTCAAGGGTCACCCGGCCACATTCCAAGCACTGTGCCCACCTCATAGGCACTTAGTATTTTAGGATATGGAGCAATCAGGAAGTAAAATACCTGTGGAATTAAATTACATTTTTCTATTCATCAAAAAGCAGTGAGTTCCTCCTATGAGCTAAACACTGGGGATGCAAAGACAAAAGTGAAAGTCCTTGGCTTTGAGGAGAGGGTGGGAGATGAAGTAGGGTCAAACCTAAGGACTAAATTCAAAATAGATACAGAATTCTTTTTAGGGGGTTCCCAACAGTTGAGGGAACTTAGGAAGACTTCCTGTAGAAGGTAGCATTTATTTGAGATGAGCTTTGGAAACATGAGAGATTTCAACATATACTATAAGAACTAAGCTTGTTGAAATGAAAACACTACAAAAGATTTTAAATTAAGGTATCAAGAGCTCCAGAACAACTCAAGAGGGTGTGAAAACTATTGCTTTGATTCTCTCTCCTCCTCACTAAACTAGTAAATAAACCATCCCTCCTGAAATCACTTTCCACTTTCCATTATTTCAGTCGAGCCTGTATTCACTACTAGAGTCATGATGCCCACTGGCTAGCCTCCATCTGATCCATCCAAAGGTGCCCCATGGGCACTGAGAAAAGATCTGACATGGATCAGGGGTTAATTGATAGGCTCTCAGAAAGTATAGATCCTCATCCAATTGTTACGTTTTCTGGGACACTAACCAGGTACATCTAGGGACTAAAGCCTACTTTGCCCCATCCCTTCCCTGCTCCCATGCTGCCATGGTGGTCTTATGTACCTGGCTGTGGTCTGACCCTCTTGTTATTTCTTAGCTGTGAAGTCCTGCTTCCTGGAAGGGACACCTGCGCCTTATGTCTCAAGTAGGCAACTGAGCAGAGGCAGCTTAGCATAGAATCTGCATGGGTGTGTATTCATAGTACTAAAAAGCAGGCATTCCAAGAGCCTGGTACAGGCAGAAATTGAGTATGTGTAGAAGTGGCATTGGTGAGCACTTCTTACTCCACCATATAACCAGAAATGAGGACCCAGCTCCAGTCCTCAGTGGTTCCATTGGCTCCACAGCTGGACTAGTTGGCTCCAGAACAGGATAGGAAAAAAGAAGCAGAATTTGAGTTGAGGACCATGTCCCAGACCATGGTCTAAATGACCCTGTGATGCTAAGTTTCCATGTTATCGAATAGTAATACTGACCCTGGAAGGAGACATGAAGCCTAACTAGCTGCTGGTGATACTCCTTTGTCCCCACCCCCCACCTCCCCACTGGCAAGGGAACCACAATCTCATTGCAACCAGACCCTGTCCAATGATGATCAGAATCCACTCCTGGCTGCCCATCCTGTGGGCTCCTTGCCCATGGCTGCCTACATATTATGCCTCACACATCAAAAAAGAAAGCAAAGATTTTTAGCCAAGGATGGGGAGCTTATTAAAGTTGGCAAACCATTGCCAGTGAGCATCAATATTTAGGCTGGCTATAATTTCATCCCCAGCTTGCTTTGACTGCTCCACTCCTAAAAAAAAACCAAAAAAAAAAACATGTATACATGCATGTGTGTGTGTGCACACATGGACACATGCATACCCACATATTTGGACCTTTTGGACTGCACAGGTGTTTTTCAAATGCACCCACCAAGCTTCCTCTGTTGTCTGATCCATTCCAAAGAACACTGATGCCTTGGGAGATAGACAATGAAAGCAAATCCTTCTGTTGGGGATTTGATTTTGTATATTTGTAACTGAAACAAAGGTTGTTTTGGATTGTTGTATGATGTCTATCCAAGCATCTCCTGGCTGGTGTAGACAGAACTCTAGCATCAGCTCCTTTGGCCAGTCATAAGATGTTGTGTGCACTGATGTTCAAGCTTTTGTTGCATGTGGGCTGGATCTTAGGGAAAGAAGATTGTCAGGTGTTGAGGGGGATCTGGAAGGAATTGTCCTGCAGTGTGAAGGGGCTGGGTCACAATTGACTTTGTCACTTGGAAGAAAATCAAGTGTCTTGGAGGGGTGGCCAGAGTATGTATGACTAATAGTGGGCACCAACACTGAAGTTTATCATATGGGTGTCCAGCTGTGAGGGCAATTACTGACTCCTGAGGAAGATGGATTATGGAATAGCTTATATGACGGACACGAGCTGACTATGAACAGCCAGCTGACAGGCTTGAGACGTTATTCATTAATATTCTCACACACTAATCTTCACTGCCATACACTTCCCATTCTGTTATCATCTGTGTTCTCAAGCTTCAGGGACCTTTTTGTTAATGGTCCAGTTAAATTCTCTCATTAATTTGTCCACACTTTGCTTTGCAGAGATGGTGGGGGAGGGGGGTGATTCTGTGGCATTTGGATTTCCTCAAGGTGCTCATTAGAACTAGAAATTCATTTGAATATTGGAATTAACTATAATAATTGGAAGCTCCAATGAGGTTTGACTTTGTCACTTGGAAGAAAATCAAGTGTCTTGGAGGGGTGGCCAGAGTATGTATGACTAATAGTGGGCACCAACACTGAAGTTTATCATATGGGTGTCCAGCTGTGAGGGCAAGCACTAGCAGGTACAGCTGTGTCCCTTCCTAGGTCCTTCTGAGGATCCCAGGGGTCACACCAGTCACAGCAAGAGTGAAGTACCAGGGAGCGTTGTTGAGTGCATGACCTCAAGCTCGTAGAAGAGGAGGAAATCTCAAGGGACAGTCAGGTTGAACTCTTTGTCATCAAGCAAGGTATCTTCATCCCCATTTGCTGATGGAGCTGGGATCTAGAAAAGAGTCATCTGGTCACTCAGCAGGCATTTTTCAAGTGCTTATTATAGCCAGGAACCTTGCCAAGTACTAGGGATATGAAGAAGGGCCCCTGTCTTTAAGTCAAGCCCATTAAAATGAGGGGGAGGGGGTGGTATCAACAGTGGGTGGGGTGGGGCAGAAAAGACCTCCTACAGAAGATGGGAGAAGAGAAAGGGACTTGGTTGTCTCTTGTACAGTTTTAAATATATAAAAGTCTGGGGAGGGAAAAGGAGTGAGATGAAGAGAGGAGAAAGAAGGAAGGTGAAGGGGGATCTGGGTTGTAATTTCAATGACCACTGCTCCCCAAACCCAGGACACCTGTTTACCACTTTCCAGGGAGTTAAGGGGTCTAAGGAGAGGTGGTCAGGAACATACCCCTGACTCCAGCCAACATACTTTCCAGCAGGGAGCACAGCACAGAGTCAGTCTTGTGCAGAGTAGGTATTTAAGCAGCATCCACTGTTGGTGACACCCTTCCCCTGCTGAAGAACACAGTAGGCAGACCCTAGTCCCTTCCAATGCCTTAGGGATACAAGTCTCTCAAGAGTCTAACATCAATTGTTGGTCAGCCTTGGATCTTTCTCACTCTTGAACTATTCACCAACATAGTTGGTTAGTGAGCTGGAGGTGGAATGTTTTTGCCATCTTTCTCTATAGTCATATTTGCATCTACATTCCAAGCTAGATCTTAAGTGGGAGGACCTTCCTTACAGAGTTCTGTGTCAAATCACTCTCCCTCCTCATCCTCCACAGCAGAGGCTGCTTCACAAACAGAATTGATTGAAATGGGGCAGAATCTCTTGGCAAGGACTCAGCATGAACCCTGCAACAGGAGATGACCAAGGATTTCATGAAATAATGTTTGTCTTCATATAGAATTATTTTTTTCCCTCTCCAAGAAGAATCAGAGATGAAGGAAGGGGGCGGGGAGCCAGTTTTCTATTTAAGTGACATTCCCTTCATCTTTGAGGCTTCATTACTAGTGAGAATTCTAAGGTGGGTACAATTCAGTCCCCTACTGGCCACAAGGATCCCCTTTCAGAAACCAGTCATCTAACAACTGCCTCACTCAGTACACTGTCCCTGGTCACTGCCCTGCCACTATTATTGCAGAAGTGAAAGGGACCAAGAAGAAATGAGGATCACTATGTTTCCTTGACTACCATGGTCAAAGAAACTGTCCACAATGGTCAATAAACCTACAAGGCCCTATTTTGTAGAGAGCAAGGAAGATCCTCAGAAAGCAAACATCATCTTCTTCTTTTCAGGACCTTGCCACAGTGATAGAACTGCCAGTCAATCAATCATTGAGGTTAGGTTCTAATAGCAGAACCTTTGAGACCTTAGAATCATCTTCACCTAACAATGAAACATCAGAGGAGAATTTTGTGAAGGCTCTTTTAACTACAGGGGGAAAATGTTCACATCTGGTGGTGCTCTAGCCTTTCCAGCCTCCAACTTCAATCCTCCTTTCCAGACTTGGGTTGTATTACTCAACTTCACATTCCCTAGTTTCTAAACTGAAGCTGAGCTACTCATTCTTCCATCAGCCCATGGCTTCTTCCACCTCCTTGGTTTTTCTCAGGTATTCACTGGTCTCTGGAACAGAATACATCCACATTCTTACCTGGTGAAAGGCTTCCTCTCTTTCCAAGCAAATTCAGGAGTCTCCTCCCCAAGAAGCTTCCCTAAGTTCCTCCACAAACTCTCACATTTCTCTAACAGCTGCATCTAGCTGCTTTCTTCATTCCAGCTTCCAATGTAGTAACCATTTGTGTATGTCTTCTCACCTCCTCTACTGAGCTGGAAATTCCTTGGGGCAGAATTCAATGATTTTTCATCTGTGGGTAGCAAGGGTTGGACTAGACTCCAACCAACGGAGTATTGAACATGCTCTTGGCAACTTTGGGGACAATGTATGGCTCAAAGCAGAAGGATATGGAACTTTAGGATGATGTGTCAGATCCTGGAAGGGCCCTTGGCTTCCCCAAAGTGAGGGGAGGCAACATCACATCAGAGAGGATTGGCTAACCCCTCATCCAGGAATGGAGTCGGGTTGGCAGACCTTCCAGGGAATGAATCTACTCTCTCATTCTTTATCTCCTCATCAGCTAAGGAAGCCAGGAGGCTCATTCCTTCACCTCCCCAACCAGGAGAAGTTAATTCCCTCCCCAGATCTGGAAAAAGAAAACTATGAGCATATTCCAGTTAAATCACAAGTCACCTTGGCATGTCACCTTGCCTCAAGTCTGAACCTGACTGTTTGCTAAAATTTATAACATGGGTTCTCATTTGATCCTCACAACCATTCTGAGGAAGGTACTATTATCCCCATTAACCCCCATTAACCTCATCCAGAGGTTAAATGACTAGCCCCAGGTCACACAGCTAGTAAGTGTCTGCCTCCAGCCTAGTACTTTATCTACTGTGGTGTCCCCTAGCAGCCCAGGTTACAGAATAGTGATCCTGAGAGGCACATATTCAGTCTTTTGAATCTGAATGATCTGGAGCTTGAGGGCCCTTCCATGGAGCTGGACCAATGTTCTTCTGTTGTAACCCCCCATTTTGTGAACATCCCCTATTTCTCCCTATCATAAGAGACCTGCCTAGGAGACTTGCCCAAACCCAACAAAGCCCGCCTAGGCAACAAACCTGCCAAGTAAACATGCCCAAACCTGCTACCTGGAGCCCATACCCCTCCCCTTCTGTTCAGTTCTTGAAATAGACTTGGGAAATTTCCAGTTGGGCAACAAACTGATTGCTGGGCAACAATTGCTAGGCAATGAACTGACTGCTACCTTTGGGTTTCTGTATTTTCCCTGCTTTCATAGTAATTGATTAAGCTATGGTTTCCCCCTGGTAACAGTTATGTTGTGACTTTTTGTCTGTATAAGCCCTGAGGAAATGTATCTCGGGGCTGCTTGATTTGGGTAAGCTTAACCCCTAGCAGTGGCCAGCTCATTAAACTCCACCTCAGCACATTTCTCAGTACAACACTTCAGCTCTACCCTCCTTAGCAAAGGAGAAAGAGCCCCAAGTCATGGCCTGACTTATCAGAAAACCTGGACCAGTCAGTCAAAAATCATTTATTAGGTGCCTACTATGTGGCAGGCACTGTGCCAAGCACCCAGGATATGAAGAAAAGGTAGAAGACAGCTCCTGTTTTTCAGGAGCTCACAGACTACCTACAAACAACCACGTGCCAACAGGATATGACAGGATCCATTGGGGATAATCAGAGGAGGGAAGGCCCTGGAGATGAGGGAATCAGGAAAAGACTTCCTCTAGAAGCTGAAGTTTCAGCCGGGATTGGGAGGAAGCCAGGAGGCAGAGATGAGGAGGGAGAGTGGTCCAGGCAGGGGGCACAGCCAGAGAGAATGCACAGAGTCTGGAGATGGAGGGTCTACTGTGAGGAACAGCCAGGAGGCCAGTTCACAGAGCATGGGGCAGGGGAGATGGGGGTGGCATGGGGCAAGCAGGGAAAAATAAGGGGTGAGGTGGCTGGAAATGTACTGTAGCTTTGGCCACCTCCAATGAAACAGGCTCTCATCCAGAATAACTCCGCTCTTGGAAGAGGGGTTATGGAATGGTCTATGCTTATGCTACCAGTGAGCAAAACTGTTTTTTTTTTAATTATTCCTCCAATTACTTAAGCTATACTTTATTTCTTTTTTTAAAACTTTTGTTAATTTTTAGTTTACGTCATTCATTTCCATGAGATTTTGATTTAGAAATTTGCTCCCCATCTTTCCTCTACCCACCACCCCAAAACTGAGATCCCACTGTACACCCACTCCCACAATCAGCTCTCTCCTATATCCTCCCCCATCACCCCTCTGACTTTCTGGTAGGGCAAGATGGATCTCCCTACCCCAGTACCTGTATATTTCCCTCCTTCCTATTCCACCTCCCACTTGTTCTATTCTCTACTTTGTCCCTGTCCCTTTACAGAAGTGTGTGCTTCTAACAACCTTCCCCCCATAACCTGCCCTTCCCTCCATCCTCCTCCGCTCATCCCCTTCCCCCCTACTCTCCTGTAGGCCAAGATACCCAATTTAGAGTGTATGTCATTCCCTCCCTAAGCCAAATTCAATGAGAGTAAGGTTGACCCATTCCCTTTTGCCTTTCTGTTCTTCCCCTCCATTGTAACAATTATCCTTTGTCGTTTTCAAGACATGATTGGTGAATTATTTCAAGTTCTATTTTACCCTCTGGTCCTAAAATATCAAGGCAATTTTCCTTGAGAATTTCTTGAAGGATACTTTCTAGGTTCTTTTTTTGATCATGGCTTTCAGGTAGTCCAATAATTTTTAAATTGTCTCTCCTGGATTTATTTTCCAGGTCAGTGTTTTTTTCAAGGAGATATTTCA
>CM053583.1:423719318-423747980 GCA_028627135.1 Pseudochirops cupreus | reverse complement strand
TTTTTGCATCATTCTCATTTCTCTTCCCAATTTTTCCTCCACTTCTCTTGTTTGGTTTTCAAAATCTTTCTTAAGCTGCTCTATGGCTTGTATTAAGTTTATATTTTTCATGGAAGCTTTTGGTACGGGAGTTCTAACTGTGTTGTCTTCGTCCCGTTCCATGCTTTGGTCCTTTTTGTCCCCAAAAAAGGAATCTAAAGTTGCATTGCTGGCTTGACTTTGCTTCCTTTGCCTACTCATGTTGCCAGTCAATTACTTGACTGTTACATTCAGTAGAATTCTGCTTTCAGAAGGGAGAGCTCTGTCCCAAATCACTGGGGGTTTCACAGCTGCCAGAACTATTAGGAGGCCACTGTTTCTGCAGCCCCCACAAGCTTTGCCTCACTGAAAACGCCCCTCAGGACCACCACCCAAGACCGCAATCCTGATCCCAGCAGTTCAAGGCAAGAGCATTTAGCCTCTGAATGATCTCTTGGCCCCCCTGAGATCTGCAAGCTGGGAGCTTCTGAAGCAGCCACATGGAGGTGGCAGGCCACTGCTCCAGCTGCTTCTAGCCCTGGGGCAGTCGGCCAGACCCTCTCTCCCGAATTTATTTGAATTCCACTGACCTTTCACTTAGTGCTTGTTCCTTATGGGTTGGTAGTTCTGGAAAACTCTACAGCTGCTGGTGATTTGCTGTCCTGAAAGCTCCAGCTGCAGTTTGTTCTGGTGGCCATAGGGCTCTAGCTGTGGGTTCATGGGGTGCTGGTCTGTGCTCTCAGAGTGCTGCGATGAACCCCTTCCTGTCTTCCTGCCAGGCTGCCTTCAGTGGGAGCTTTGTTACTCTGTCATTTTGTAAATTCTGGAGCTTTAAAATTTGTTTAGAATTGTATTTTATAGGTATTTGAGGTGGTTATGGGGAGAGCTGTGGAGTTTTGCTGCTTCTACACTGCTGTCTTGACTCCACCCCCGAGCAAAAATCTTAACAATGGTCTGGTATTAGAGCACCTAGTTGTGGGCTAGGAAAGCTTCCTCTCTCCCAGGGGGCTCCCAATGTGTCCTCCTGGCAACATAAGGACTGCTTCAGCCACAGGTGTTTATGGGAAATAAAATTAAATCTGGCAAATGTCTTCTTCAACTGAATGAATTTTTAAAAATACAATTAAGTGGAAGGAAAGCCAAGGAGGGGTAGGTCTGGCTCATTTTGGTTGGCTTCAGCTATTGGAGTGAACACCCACGACAAATGCACATAGCCACACACACACACACACACACTCATACACACCCCTTCCCCCCCTTGTTTTAGAAGTGATCCCTCAGGGTCTAAAGAAGGGAGCTCTTGCTGTGGAAGACCCTGGCCTTGGCTGGGCTCATAGCACTGACCTGGGATGGCATCTACTTCTTCCTTTTCTTTAGCAGTATGTGAAAGTTGTCATTCCCTCCACATAGGGCTGAGCATGCATCAAGACCTTCTCTTCTGAAGCTGGACATCACTACAACCCCAGGGGTTGTGTGGCCAGCCAAGCTCTCACCAAGGGTTGTCACAGTAGGAAAGAGCCAACCCCATGGAAGGGCTTTAATAGCCAAGCAGAGGATCTGATGCTTGATCTTGGCAGAGATAGGGAACCATGGGAGCTGAGTAAGTGTGTGTGTGTGTGTGGTGGGGGAGATATGTTCAGACCTGCACTTCAGGAAGGTCAGTTTGACAGCTGACTAGAGGCTGGACTGGAATGGAGGGATACTGAGGCAGAGAGGCCAGCCTGAAGAAGTCCAGGTGTGAGGTGATAAGAGCCAAGAAAGTGAAGGGCTTCCCCAGGCAGCCTGCCAATGCTTCATGTTTAACTATATCTGTCCTGGGAGAAGGAAGACAATGAGCACTGACTCACTGCCTGCCATGTTCTCTACACTCTGCTAAGGGCTGTGATCTCAGCCCTGGGAGTTAAGTGCTGTTCTCATCCCCATTTTACAGTTAAGGATGATGCAGCCACCAGAGTAACCTGGACAAAGACTTGTCCAGGGTCACGCAGCTGAACAAATGTCTGAGAGCTTGAGCCTCCTTGACCCAGTCTCCAGTACTCTATCTGCTGCACTAGCTGCCTCAGAGGGAGGATAACAGTGGATAGGTTTTTACCACTGCTGATTTAAGTCTTTGCCAAGGCATACTTTGTGACTCTCCAGCACTAGGCATTGGGAGTGAAGGAAACATGTAGTATTCTTTGCCTGACTTAGAATCCTCTCGGGATATCTCCTCCCTCTGCTCCAAATGAGCCCACCCTAAGCTTCCAGTCATTTCCCTATAGCTCTGGGGCGGGTCTGTCCAAAGTTTGAGGGACAGAAGAGGAAGGTTGAGCCCTCTCTGGAGGCCAGAGCTGAGAGGGGCCCCTCAGGAGAGAGGGCACCCAGGCAGCGCTTTTTGTGGTTCACCCATTTGGTATTCCCAGCCCCGAGTATGGGGCCTTGCCCACTGCAGGCACCAGGCACTTGCTACTGGAACGTCTTGTGTGGCTTATTCTTTTTCCTTTCTTTTATTTTTAAAAAATTTTGGTGGTTGAAGTGATGCCTTGATGACAGTCCTCTTGGTAAGCATGTGGAGCATGTAGCACCCTCCTAAGGTGGTTCTGTGAAGGACATGGAGAACTCTCTCCCCTTCCCCCCAAAGACCCTACAATCCTTGAAATTCTACTCTGGTGTTTTTTTTCTTAGAGAACAACTACGTGGGCAGAGACCTGGGAAGGAAAAGATCTCCAGCCATTGTGGGCAGGGCTTTGTGGCAGAAGTCCAGGCCAGGGTGAGGATTGGGCCAAGAGAAAAAAGAACATTTAAGAGTAAGGTGATGGGAAGAGGAGGAGCCCAGTTGTGCCCATTGGGTACCATCGCCTCTGGCTCCTGCCAATGTAATTACAATGAACGATCAAGGAGTTGACTTGGGACCAGCTAAGTAGGATGGCAAGCTGAGAGCACAGCTCAAACTTTATTCTAGGCCCAGGTCATTGAAAATAAAGTAGAGGGAAAAGTTGTCAGATACTGTCTATCCTCAGAGCAGAGCCTCGGTGGAGCCCAGGACCATCTGCATCACTGACTTCCCAGGTTATGTAGGCATTGATCCAAGTCAACTGAGGTATGGACAGCTCCATTAGGGCCCAGCTGGTGAGTGTGTTAATAAAGCTGAGGATCCAGCAGCTAGACAGAGGCACAATATGTCTGACACTATACTAAGTTTTCTCCTAGACATCAGGGAAGAATTCCCAGAAGACAGAGGAGGCCTGGAGTCAAGTGGGAAGAGACCTTTGGGAAGGTGTCAAGTGACATGCCATTTCTGTGAGAAAGGAGGGGGCTCATGTCAGCTAGGAAGGGCAGTCCAGAAGCAGAAGGACTGGAGGGTAAGGGGACTAGCCCCTAAGGCTACAGAATGTGCTTAAGGCTGCTCCTCAGCCACCTCAGGGCAGGCAGGCATTCAATTCACCTCTGATCTCTCAGCCTACGGCCCTTTTTCTTTCCACTCCCTACTGCAGTAATACCTGCTGCTGAGAATGCAGTGGAACCAAACCTGGCTTCCATGGCATCCTCCAAATATTGACTATCCCTCCAGCCCCTCACCCTCTCCCCAACTTAGTTCCACAAAACTCCAGACTTTCTTTGTTGTTGCTTGGTCATTCAGTCATGCCCAACTCTTCTGACTCTATTTGCGGTTTTCTTGGCAAAGATACTGGAGTGGTTTGTCATTTCCTTCTCTGGCTCATTTTACAGGTAAGGAAACTGAGGCAAACAGGATTAAGTAAGTTGTCCAGGATCACATAGCTAGTAAGTGAGGCTGGATTCAACTCAAGTTTTCCTGACTCTGGGTCTAATGCTCTGTCCCATGTGCCATCTATCTGCCCTCCAGGCTTTCATAGGAGCTCTCAAAGTCTTCTTCCTGTATTCCTTTACTGTGGTGTCCTCTCTCCTCCTCTCCTCTCCTCTCCTCTCCTCTCCTCTCCTCTCTCCTCTCCTCCCCTCCGCTCCCCTCTCTTCTCCTCCCCTCCCCTCCTCTATCCTCTCCTCCCCTCTTCTCTCTTCCCATGACTCATTGCACCATTCTTTTCTTTGGAATCCTCTCCAAAAGGAAAAGAACCTGATACTGTAAAAAAGACAACACCTCCCATTTCCAATAAGTTCCCCTTTTCCCCCACAGAGAGCCTTATACAGCTTGGTGCCCAACAGTATAAATCCTGAGTCCCTTAAAGTGGTTGGATATATTCTAATTCACACTATTCAAAGTTACAATTATGTAAAATATGGTCACTGGTTGTACCCACTGGAAATGTGCCAGCAGATGTCTGGCACTGTAACTCTTCCAGAGATTCCTCGTTCTCTCTAATCAGGACCTGACTTTGTATGGGCTATGGAACTCTCCTGGGCACTTGAACCCCTACAGAAGAGAGCTACCAAATGCTTGGTGCTCTGGGCCAATACCCCAATATCCTACTGAGTCCTTCTTTCACTGGATAGAGACTCTTAGCAGGCTCAGACTCCAGAAGGGAAACTTTTTGAGTCTGCTCCTCATGTGCCTTCTTATTGGCACACTGACCAAATGACCCAAAGTCAGTGGTGCCCAGGTCTTGTGTTCCTTCACCCTACATTTTTGACTTCTTCCAGCACTGAAAGGTCTTATATAAGGTTCTCTTTTATTACCAAGAGGTATGCTGCCCAGTAGGTTCTGTTCTTGATTAAAAGCCAGGGCCACAAACTTGAACTGGGGAAAATTCATGAGGTGACCCTAACATTGATGCGGCCATGGAAAATCTTCTGCCTCTGGTCACAAGGCTAGACTCCAAGACCCTCAAACCTGAGCATTCTGGAGAGGCAAGCCTCAGAACCTCTCCACACTCAGCCTGAGGGAAGGCTGCCCTGTGGCCACTGCCTCTCAAAGGCTAAAGTCATGAAGTCATCCTGGGGGGAATCTTCCCATTAGCCAAGAGACCTGCATTTGCTCTGAGTCCCTTCCCAAAATCTCAGGGCTACTCTTGTCTCTGACTGAGATACCCCATCACTTGTGCCTGATGTCTGACCTCTGACCTGTGCTCAGAAGAGTGACAAAGAAAGGTCTTTGTCAAAAATTCAGGCCTAAATGTCAGATCTAGAAAGCCCCCTGTCCCTCACAATATATCTAAAAGTGAAACAAACAGATGTCAAAATATCTTTAATTACTTGACCAGACATCAAGAGACCATCATAAATCTTGCTGGAAGTGGTAAGGCCCATGAGGGCTTGGGACACCAACAATCATGCCGGATAGTTCCTGTGTGCCATTGTATTTATTTAGAGCCTGATGAATGTGAAAATGACATGCAAATTCACTCAGTACAACCACCTTGTAGATATGAGATAGGAATCTTTTTGGTCATAGCCATATAGGTTGATTTTCAACAAATGAGAACGCATTTTCATTCTTGTGAAATAAAAGGTAATTAGTGAAATCACAGAATCATAAAGATGGAAGAGATGATAGCCCAGGGCCTCTCATCTAACCCTTACCTGAACAAGGATACTGTCTACAGAGTCCCCAACAAAGGGTTGTACAAACTCGGCTTGAGACCTCCAGTAATTAGAGGCCTCCAGAACCTGGGATGACCTAGCCAACTCAGAAGATTAGGGAGCTTTCCTTGTGTGATACCAAAATCTGTCTCTAACTTCCACCCATTCCTGGACCACAAATGGTCAATCCAGGCTCTCTCTCTATTACAGTCCTCCGGATACTTTACAAGAACTCTCAAGATCCTCTTCTGAAGTCTCAACATCTTGCGTTCCTCAAGCCACTTCTCTTGAGACATGTTCTTCACTATCTGTCTACCCTGTTCCACCTCTTCTGGAAATGTGTGTGACCCTTCAGTCCCCCAAAGTCCCTCCTTGATCTGTCTACTCCCCCTATCTAATATCCCATCTCTCCTGCTTTTGGTGAAAAGGCTGTCGACACCAAGGGCTTCACTTCTCTCACTCTTCTTACCTTGTTCCAGTCTGTCTTCCAGTCTCCCCACTAAACAGGAACCGCTCTCTGCAAAGTTAACAGTGGTCCCTCAACCACCAAATTGTAGTCTGTTTTTCCATCCCTCAGGCCCCCTATAAAGCCTTACCAACTGTCAAGTTGATGCCCTTCTTTCTGTTTTCATGACACTACTCTCGCCAGCTCTCTTCCTACTTGTCAGATGGCTCCTCCTTTTCAGTCTCTCTTGCTGGGTCTTCACCCTGCCTGTTGCCTGTAGTTGACACCCAGGGTTCCATCCTGGGTACTTTTATTTTCTCCCTCTTTGCCATTTCACTTGGCGATCTCATTATGAACTCAATCATCATCTCCCCAAAGAGGATTTTCAGATCTACTTACTCAGTCCTAACCTGTCTCCAACTTCCAAGCTCACATTTAGAAATGCCTATCTGGGGGCGTTTTTCCATCTCCTGAAGATGTTTCAGCTGCCTGAAGTTGTGAGTAGCTCTTCCCTTGGCCAACGCCTTCTGGCAGTGCTGGAGCCCACTATGCTGACATGGAGATGGCTTCATAGACAGAATCCTGAACCTGGTGCCAGAAAGGTCTGGGACCAGATCCAGGGGGTAACTCTTGACAAGAGGATAATATTCTTGGAGCCCAGATTTGCCCAGGTCTGATGTGGGGATGATAACAGGACCCACCAGAACTTTCTGTAGTAGTAAACACCTAACAAATTCCAAGGTGTAAATATAATGGACCATTATGGAGTTGGGATCAGTAACGACTATGAAGGATAGAAATAAGAAGAGGAACTTTGGAAGGCTTGTATGGACTGGCTTAGAGTGAAGCAAGTAGAACCACAAAAACAATTTACTTGCTGATTAAAGCAGTTTAAATAGAAAGAACAACAAAAAATCAAAACGGGAGCTTGTGAAAAAATAATGACCAAGTTTGACTCTCAAAGGGGGAGATTCAGGTGCAAGTCCCTTCATTCAGTGCAAAGGCAGGAGATTGTTCAGTGCCACACTGAGCTGGGGTGCTATTTGACTGGAGAGAACTAGGGTTTTCCCTCTTTGTTAATCTTTGTTACAATGAAGAGCTCTCTGGGAGAGAAGAGAGAAAGGCTAACATTTTTGGATGTTTGGAATTTGGAAATGGAGGCGATACAACACCAAAACAAACAAACAGAAAAACCAAACAAAATATATTGTTGCAAAAAATCTCACCTACCTCTCAGACTGTTGTGAAGACCTGAGGAGACAGAGCACATAAAGCCAGGCATTATGATGCTAATGATGTGAGGTGGCAGAGATGTTTGAATTTTTGTCTGTAGAATAAAGGTTATGAAATTGACAAAAGCACGATGAGACATTGGGGCCATTTACAGTGACGTACACAATGGAAGCGCTAATGCAGCCCCCATTTAGGGGCACTCCCTTGTTAGGGAAAAGAGAGCTGAGTGGTGAGCATAGATAGGAGTACTGAGGCTTGCATATTAACTTGCTTGTTTGCTCTCTTCCTTTTTTTTTTTTTGGAAGAATAACTTCTTGCTGTCTCTTCTCTTACCTTTCATGAAATTCAATGGATTCCCCCTCTACAACTCTTTCAAGAAGCCTTACTTTGCAGGCTTTGCCCTATCACCACTATAAAATAAAAGTAACCTCTACAAGACAATGCACATGCCTTGGCACCTGCACTTTCCAAGCCATCTACCACACTAACGTAGCATTCATCTCCCGAGGTTACTAAAAAATGCTTGTTGGATTGGACTGAAGGCATGCCATAGTTGAGTAATGAAGAGAATTGTGTGTAACAAATCATACAATTCTGAAAACAGCAACCCATGTTTAAGGCCAATGAGTTTGTTTAACGTTGGCCAAGGTCAGCATTCTCCAAAGAACAAGCATGATCCCAGAAGAACAACTATTTGTCCCCAAGCCAATCAGAACTCTCCAAACCTTCTGGGCCAGAGCAGTCACAATTTATTAATAAGATGTGTTTGAAGGATTTTTTATACATAAACAAGCATAATCCAACTTCCAGTTGAACAGCTGCTAGAGAAGCCTGTTGGAGATGATTCACTGCTCTTTCTACAGAGGTGGGAGCTGATGAGACAGAAGGACCCACCCAAAATCTGGCAGGAACACTGGAGGCAGGTTCATTCCATCTCTCTTTTCCTTAATCTTGAGCCCCTGCTATATCATAGAGGAGGGACTTGATTGATTCTGTTTGGTGCAAGAAGGCAGGGTGAGGAGCAATAGGGTGAAGTTACAAGGGGTACATCTAGGTGTGATGTCTGGGGGGACATCTACCTCACAATTCCCATTGTCCAAAGGAGGGAGGGTATCACAGTGAGGGAGGGAGTTCCCCATTCAGCAGCCTTCCAGCTGAGGCCTTATGATCATGTGACAGGCACACCATAATGGAGATTCATTTCAAGTATTTATGGGATGAATTAGGGGCCGCTAAGATCTCCTTCCTTCCAACTCTCAAATTCTAGGATTCTTTGATTCTAGAATAGCCTAAAGACGCCAGTAGCTGTGTGGAGGATGGACAGGAATGGGGAGAGACATAAGGCACAGAAACCAATTAGGAAGTAACTTCAGTAGCCCAGGGAAGAGGTGATAATGAGAGAGAGAATGAAACAAAGTAATGGTTGTATGAATAGGAAGAAGAGACTGGAAGCAAGAGATAGTGTGGAGGTCAGATCTGCAAAGTTCGCCAACTGATTGGCTATGGAAGGTGGAGGGAAGGTGAGGGAAGGTGAGGAAGTGAGGATAATACCACAGTTTTGAACATATGAAACTAGAATAATGGTAGTGCTTTAGAGAGAAATAAGGAAGTTCAACAGGGTGACTGTTTGGGGAGGAGGAGGATGAGTCATTCTGGACATACCAGTAGAATGATGGCATCTTGGCCATGAAAGTTGTTCTGATCAAGATGGTGCCCTTCTTCCCCTGAGGCAGACCCTCTCTCTACTGGTTCTTAGGCCTTCTCTTTTATATTTAGTGTAACCAGGTTTGTCAGCTCCTTTCACATTAGGGAACTGCTCTTTTCATACTGTATCAACCAAAAACTTACCTTTCCATGGCAAATGGACAGAATGAGGAAAACTGGAAGGAATTCTCAGAGAGACTGAGTTTTGTCCTATGTAGGAAAAATTGCTAAAACTTTTTGCTAACTCAAAGAAAAATGGGTTGACTTTGGTTTCCCATCAAAAAAAAGGCCTTACAGTAGAAGATGCCCAGTAGTTCAGTATGTTAAAGAGGGTATGCTTGCTCATATACAAGTCATGCCCGGTGACTCTCAGATTCCATGCTCTCTTCTCCTGAACAACAGACAGAGTACAGAAATGAAACAGTGGAAGTGTACCTGTCCTTCTGTGGCTGATGGTGACACACGAGTGCTCAATATAGAATTTTGTGAGAGAAGTTATCTAGCTGTTCTGAGCTTTTGACTTCATGATCCTGCTCCTGGGTGTATCAAAGACAGACATCAAAGGCATGTCAAAGACAAAAATACTATCCCCCCTCAAGTAGGTGACTAGAGTCATAGGAATAACAACCAAATGGAAGCAATATGAGTGTCTATTAATTAGGGGGCAACCTGAACACATAGTGTGGGATTGTACCTTATGAAGTAATACCTCTAGGGGATTCCTAGGAATACAGACTGACTTCAAGGAAGTAATGCAGAGTAGCCTAAGTGCAGCCGATCAAACATGCGGATTGTACACCATCACTCTACAGTCATGTAAGTGAAAAGAAATGAAGCCAAATGTTGAATCATTGTCCACAATGCCCTGGACCCAGCAGGAGAAATGAGGAAGCACTTCCCTTTCCTTAGGAGAGGTGAGTCACTCACTATAGGTACAAGAGGTTGGGCGCACCAGAAGTGGTTGCTGTGTCAACTGGTGTTACCTAATAGATTTTCCTTCTTATGGGGGAGGGAAGCACTCATTGGCATGGGAGTTCTAGTTAGGGTTCAGGAAATAACTGTCATCTACAATCAAAAGACATAGCAGATCTTCTTGTGATGGCAAAAAAAAAAACCCTGGAAAATATGGTAATGACTATAAATTGGGGAATGGTTACACAAATTTTTCTCTATGAACATAATGAAATATTATTGAGTTACAAGAAATGAGGGGATAAGTTAAAAGAAGAAGAATTGCATAAACTGATGCAGACAAAAGGGAGTCAAACTAGGAGAATAATAGATGCACTAATATCAACAATGTAAAAATGAACGACTATGAAGGACCCAAGAACAATTATCAACCACAATTCCAGAGGGCTGATAAAGAAGAAAGCCACCCACCTCCTGATAGAGATAATGAGTTAATATGTAAAGCTGACAATGCATTTGTGGGCATGACCAGTGTGAATATGCTTTGCTTGACTGTGATTATATGCTAGAATTCCTTTCTTTCATGTATTCTTTCAATTTCCTTTTATTTCTTTTTGTCAGTGAGCTGAGAGATATAGGAGAGATATAAAGTGGATGCTTGGTCAACAACAATAAAGTAATTGTTTTTAAAATAAAACAAAAGATATAAATAAAAGGTCATTTCTTCAAAAACTCCTCTTACCTCGATTTGTCAACACCTCCTGTGTTGGGCTCTGCTTGCTTCCTTTCTAGTTGGGCTTCTACTTCTCAGCGCCCAGGTTAGAGTTGTCCTTACGCCACCTGCGGCTGTGCTCAGTGCTGACCTCTGCCACCCTGCCTTGGGACCAGGTTGGTGGAGAAGACGTCTTGCTCAAAGTGACCCACAATGCATGTGCTCTGCAGCAGCCAAGCCCAGTTCATCTCTCCTTGGGCAACGCACAGCAGGTCCCAGAATCTGGAGGCTCCCATTGGGAGCTGCCGCTGAGGACCTCACTCTCCGCTCTGCGCAACTGTTAAGGTAGAGGTGCTTAATGTGGGGTTTGAGAACTCGCTTTTTTGTTTCTGTTTAATATTTTGATAACTTTATTTCCACATAATTGTTTTCCTTTATAATATCACATATTTTATTCTGTGCGTTTGAACACATCATTCTGGGCAGGTTGTCGCTAGCCCTCAGCAGATAGGCAGAGGGGTAGATAACAAGGGGTAAGGGGGGGGGGGGAGGAGCAGTAAGCAATGCTGCTGTATCTGTGGGAGGGGGAGATGCTCCTTGCCAATGGGAAGGGGCCTTCAGCAAAACCCCAAATAAGTTGGAGCTGGGCTGGGCTGGAAAGGGGCTCACTCAGAGGGGATTTCTATGGCAGACAATGAGACCACATGCAGGGTTGTCTGATGAAGGAGATATAAGAAGTGTAGTCATGGAAAACAGAGACCTACAAAATAACAACAAATGAAAACCAGCATGTCCAAGACAGGGGAGGGAACCCTGAAGCACAGGCCCAGGTTCTGGGGTGTAGGGGCTGTTCTTTGACGCAGCTTTTCCGGGGAAGGGGCGGGGGGGGGGGGAGGGGGGACTTGGCAACCACAGCCTTGCTGCCTGGTGGTGTGCCGCCAAAAATACCCATGGAAGTGAGAGTCTTCCCTGGGCATTAGCACACTGCTTTCTGTGCCTAATTACTGAGCTGGGCTGCTTAAGGAAACAAAAAGCCTGGTTTAATTGAAGGATTTCTCTGTTTTCTAAACAATGACAGGTGAACCAGGACTGGACAAAGGGGAAGGTAACAGCAAGACTCCCAGCCCAGCTAGAGACCGGCCGACAAAGGAGAAAGCCGAGCACTTTCTGCAGCTAAGAAGGGCCACAGTGTCCAACACACAATTTTCCCCAGGAGGCAGCACTGGACACAGTATTTAACATATTTTCTCCCTTTTTCTAATAGTATTTACACAGACCCATTTTATATTAGCTGTAATGCAGGCCAGGTTGTAATGGCCCTGTATGACACATACCCTGTTGGGGCTGACAGCTTTGACAAATGTAGTCTTCTAACAGTGAATGCTGCCTTTGTAAAAGCTCACAAATGCAGAAACCTCAGAATAGTCCTAGAGGTGGGAGAGCACAGTGCCAGGGACATGGCACAAAGACATCTTTGGTCCATGCTGTGCCCACATGAACCTGGGGTTCCATCCTTGTCCAGGTCTCAACTAGGTTAGTGGGTACCAGCGGGATAGCCAGCAAGAGACTTGAGCCCTGGCTAGACAGTCTGAGGTTCCTGTGAGCCATCACTGAGCCCTGAGGGATTGGAGAAGTCTAGTATTCTGACCTCGGCATTCGATGGCAACCTGCTTCCCTACTTTTTCTCCATGTTGCAAACTCCTACTAATATAATCAATTGAGCATAGTAAATGTAGGCTTAGAAAGGTCCTTGCAATGAGACTTCTCCTTCCTTCAGTCTCCAGGATGGACTGCATGTCACTATCACAAGAGAGAAAAGGAGAAGTCGCATTTTAATGACGTCTCTAGTTTTCCTCATTTCCCCATAGGAGATTTAATCATCTTGACTCCTACAAAGTTCTTTCTTTTGTTTAACTGGTCATGCACAACCATGCTTTCACAATACATAGATGTACACACATGCACAACCACACAGGATGCACACATGTACATACAAACACACTTACACACATACCTGTGACTCAATTTAATTTTATCCTGCTTCAGACCATTGCTGTGACTGATCTCGGCTGACACTGTTCTCCTTTGCAATTCATGTCAGCCAATCACACTGCCTTCTCCCTACTGTTGGAGCCCCATCTGATTCTCCAACTTCCAGGGCCCTTCCCTTCTTGTTCAGTTACTGGGATTTATTTAACTCTTTGTTACTGTTGAGTGGTTTTCAGTCATGGCTGACTCTCTGTGACCCCATTTGGAGTTTTCTTGGCAAAGGTACTAGAGTGGTTTGTCATTTCCTTCTCCAGCTAGCAAGTGTCTGAGGCCATATCTGAACTCAGGTCTTCTTGACTCCAGGTCTGGAACTCTATCCATTGCACCACCCAATTGCCCTAGTTAAGTCTTATTCTTCATCATAATCTGAGCTGAATTCATATGTGTATACAAACACATGTATATGTGTGCATATGTACACACATTCAGATATGTGTATATACATATATATGTATACATGTGTCTGTTGCTGACCACTCTAACTTTCTGGCTTCATCACCCTCATCCTCACCCTCTGCCTCATTTTCTCTAATGACTTACATCTCCACTCCTCATTCACCCATTGGCCATCACCCTGAGTACACACACTTCCAAGGTCTTGAATGTCCAGCCTAGTCTGACTAGTCAGTCAGGCTTTCACTTCCACTCTCTCCACTGAGGCTACACTTCATTTTCAGTGGGGCTGAATGTCTTTTGTCCCATCCTTCCAAAGAATTTAAAAAAAGAGGAAATCTTCCCTAATTGATTAATGGTCAGAGGATATGAACAGGCAGTTTTCAGAGGAATAAATTAAAGTTATCAATAGCCATATGGAAAAATGCTCTAAATTACTATTGATTAGAGAAATGCAAATGAAAACAAATCAGAGGTACTATATCACACCTATCAGATTAAATAACATGACAAAACAGGAAAATGATAAATGTTGGAGAAGATGTGGGAAAATTGGAACATTAATGCATTGTTGGTGGAGTTGTGAACTGACCCAACCATTCTGGAGAGCAATTTGGAACTATACCCAAAGAGCTATAAAATTGTGCATACCATTTGACCCAGTAAAACCACTTCTAGGTCTGTATACCAAAAAGATAATAAACATGGGAAAAGGAATGTACCAAGAAATACAAAAATATTTATAGCAGCTCTTTTTATGGTGGCAAAGAATTGGACATTAAGGGGATGCCCTTTGATTGGGGAATGGCTAAACAAGCTGTGGTACTTGGATGCAATGGAATACTATTTTGCTATAAGAAATGATGAGCAGGTGGACTTCAGAAAAACCTGGAAAGGCTTCTATGAACTGATGCTGAGTGAAGTGAGCAGAACCAGGAGAACATTGTACAAGTCATAGCCACATTGTGCAATGACTGACCTTGATAGACTTGGCTCTTCTCAGCAATGAGAGGATCTAAGACAATTCCAAAAGACTCCTGATGTAAAATGCCATCCACATTCAGAAAAAGAACCAGGGAGTCTGAGCACAGATGGAAGTGAGCTATTTGCATGCCTTTTCTTTTGTTTTTTGTTTTGTTTTGTTGCTTCTTTCTTGTGGTTCCTTCCCTTAGTTCTAATTCTTCTTTACATCATGACTAATATGAAAAAACATGTTATATGCATGTATATGTAGAGCCTGTATCAGAGTGCATGGTGTCTTGGGGCAGGGGGAGGATTGGATGGGAGGAAAATTCAAAACTCAAAATCTTATGGAAACTAAAAATTAATTCGTTAATTACATTTTTAAAAAAGAAAAAAAATTTTGATGAAACAAATAAAAAAAATAAAAGAAGAGAAAATCATAGAATATGTTACTCCAAAAAGCAATTAAGTTTTAAAAAATCCCTTACCATCAAGAATGGTTTAGCCTATGACCAAAGCTCTGCCACTTTTCATCACCTTTATCGATGCTGTTGACATCCTTAAGGTACAAAGTCTCTTTTCTTGACTCTTCTATCCTTTCATGCTGACCTAAGTGTCCCTCTCCTCCTTTGCAGGAGTAAGCCTCTTGAAAAGTGCCTTCTCTTCACTGTTCTTGCTAGCTCCCTAGTTAACTCTCAGAATCCTGCAATGTGGTTTTGGTTGCCCCAGGTGAGACTCTCAGGACCTTCCACAGTGACAGCCCTTTCACAGGGTGGGGTGGGAGGGGACTAAGAGGCATTGTGAAGGGATATCTTAGTGTCCTTGGCAGGAAAAGGCAGAAGTGAACTGAGCTCGAGTTAAGTTTACTGCAAAGGAAGGGAAAAGTCACAGCGATGGGAAAACCAAGGAGCCAGACCAAGCCCTTCAACCACTGCAGGGAGCACACTTCAAAGGCTCTGGCACATGGGTAAAAGGCATGATCAGCCAATGGTTAGGAGTCTTTTCCTTCAACTTAGTCTCTTCTTTCTCAAATGGCGACCAGCTAGGGAACAGGAGGATGGAGTCAGGAAGATCTGAGTTCAAATCTAGCCTCAGACACTTACACCTGTGGGACTCTAAGCAAGTCATTCTGGCTGCCTTAGTTTCCTCAGCTGTAAAGTGGGAATCATGTAGCCCCCATCTCCCAGAGTTATAAGAATAAAATAAAATAATACGTGTAAAGGACTTAGCTCATAGTAGATGCTTAATAAATTCTTGTTTCCTTACTGACTAAAAGGGAGTACTATGGGGATTCATAAGGACAGTTCAGGAGCACAGTGGAAAGAATGCCAGGTCTAGAGTCAGGAAGACTTGTCTCCCTGAGTTCAAATCTGGCCTAAGACACTTAATAGTTGTGTGACCCTGGGCAAGTCACTTAACCATGTTTACTCCAGTTTCCTCATCTATAAAATGAGCTAGAGAAGGAAATAGCAAACCACTCCAGTGTCTTTGCCAAGAAAACCCACAATAGGCCAGGAAGAGTAAGACATGACTGAAATTACTGAACAGCAGTGAATGAGGATTCACATACAGATAAAGAGAATAGACTATAGCAGAGATTCTTAGTCTGGAATCCATGAACGATTTTAAAAAAAACCTGTTTTGACTACTCATCATATTTCAATAAAATTGTCCTCCTTTGTAAAGTTACATCTTTTGTTTTATGCATTTAACCATTGTGATTCTGAGAAGGGTTCCAGAGCCTCCACTAGATCTCCTGCCTAAGGGGGTCAGGACACAGACTGTGAAGGTCTGAGCTATAGAAATGTATGAAGAGGAGAAGGATGAATTCCCCCACCTGCTTCTGGAAACTCCCACAGTCACAGTAGGGATTTGGAGGTTTGAGGACAGCACTGCCCTCCCACCCACATTCCTTCTCCCACATGCAGCCTCTCTCTCTCTCTCTCTCTCTCTCTCTCTCTCTCTCTCTCTCTCTCTCTCCCTCTCCCTCTCCCTCTTCCTCTCTTTTTCTCTCTCCCTCTCTCTTTCTCTTCCAGAGACAATTTTTGTGTATTTGCCATTTGGGATTATGTTTTGGCTCAGATTTGTGATTTAGCCTATGTGTCAAGTTCTCAGTGTGCACACTCCCTCCACCAATGCAGCTAGGCAATAAATAGTCTGAGGGCATGGAAATGAAATGATTTGCCACAGTCTCCTAGGAAGTACATGTCAGGACCAGGGTCAGCTCACCATTCATTACTCCACACTGAATCTTACAAATTCCCTGACAGGTTCTTTGACAGTAACTCTTAATGTCATGAGCCAATACAAGACTGGGACTCAGAGAAAATGAGCATGGAAAGGCTCTGGCCTTTCACAGCGCTCTCAGTTTGCAGGGGAGGAACAAGACCAGGAGAGGAAAGCCCCGACTTGGATCACACTGCTCCCTGAGGGCAAGATCAGGATCAGAATTCAGGTCTCCTGACACTCAGTCCTGTGACTGCCCTGCATGCCCAGGGGCTCTGTAAGGCACCTGCAGATTTCATGAATGAGAGCTGCTTTTCTTTGCATCCTGGTGCACGTCCGGGTGTGGCCTTAGCTCCAGGCTGGGGAAAGGAAGGCTTCCCACTCTGGTTTCTCTCTCCCCAGCCCTATGGACAGGTGTCCCAGGCTATCCCTCCAGAGCAGCAATCTGTCCCTCTTCCCAGTTTTGCCAAATCTGGTCACCCTAGGGTGGCCGGATTTTACAGGAGTAATTAATCATGATGTTTTCTGCAATTGGAAGCAAAGGCACATTATAAAGCCTTCAATTGGCAAGTGTGTTTTGAAAGAGAGTGGCTTATGAACGAGTGTGTGTAATGAGAGAGGGGAGAGCCTTGTAATTAAGGAGGAGCGTAAATAATAATGCAAGTCATTAGCGGCATTCAGTTGGAAGAATGTCATAAAGGTAATTGGAGCATTAAAGTGAAATCCATTATGGCAAGCATTAACAATCCTGCGGCAGGAAACGGGGTTATCAGCCGAATGACAGCAAGGGGTGGGAAGAGAGCGCTGAGAGCCTCTCTCTGGGCCCACCAAGGCCAAGGAGGGATCCGAGGAACTGGTCCTGGGGAGCTGCTGCCTCTTCCTGCTTTTGATTAGGGCATCTATCCTCCGGCAGCCTACAATAACACCAGCAGCACTCGCATATCTGGGGTGGACCGGCCAAAGAAAGGGGGGATCGGAGAATGTTGAAAGCATCCCAGTGATGGTGCCCAGCCCTTGAAGCAGACAAGCAGCTAGGAGGTTTCAACAGATCCAGGAGAAGGAGGGAAGGGGAAGGGGGAGAAAACGAGGACGTTTTAACAATTACACAGGAAATTATATGATGCTGAAATAGAACCACCTCAGCCGGCTCCAAGAAGGGATTTCCACCCACCCGAAGACGCGCCAAATGCTAATGCTGATTTTTTTCCCCCAGGGCTATAATTTAGGGCGTGGAAAATTCAGATTGTAAAACAAAGGAAAAAAAATTTTAATATGTCTAGAGACCAAGGCAAAGTGAAACAAAAAGAAGGCAGCTGGAGAAATTTGGAGGAAATTAGGTCTGAAGGAAATGAGCCTGACTTCGGGGACGTTCTGAAATCCGTAGGGGCTGTAGGTAGGCGGCTCTGAGATCGGTGACAGCTGGGGGGTGGGGGTAGGGGGCTGGCTATGCTGCAGGCTGCCGCTGACCAAGGGGGGCAGAGGGGAGGGGAACCACGCTGCAGGCTGCCGCTGACCCAATATTTTAAATAATAACAATAATAATAGTTGATGGTATCAATAACAGCGCGCATTTTTAAGGTTGTAAAATGCTTTATAAATAAGACCTCCCTTGATCCCCACAACAATCCAGGAAGGGAAGGAAGTGCTGCTATTATGCCCATTTTCTCAATGAGGACACTGAGTCAGGCAGAGCTGAAGTGATTTGTCAGGGTCAAACCCGCATCTGAGGCTGGATGGGAACTCAGGACTTCCCTACTCCAGCCCCGGGACCTCCAGCACCAGCGCCAGCAGCTAGCCTAGCTAAGCCTAGATTGCTGCCCAGCTGCAGGACAGCTGGGAGAGATAGAAGATCTTAACCTTTGGGTCATGAAATCCCTTGAACAGTGGAGGACTCCCTACAGACTTCTTCTTTTAAAGACCTAAAATAGAGATTACAAAGCAAATTATATGGAAATCCAGTTATCCAAATACTTTTTAAGAAACAGTTTCACAGATCCCAGGTTGAGGACCCCTGGCTTAGCTGTGTGCCCTGATTCACCAACTGGATTGTGTCCATACAAGTACACGTCATCTCTTGTGAAAACACATTCAGTGTCCTTTTTTTTCATTGCCCAGAAGAGTATGGAAGGAAGCCAGAAGTGATCAGAAACAAGCAGAGGAGCTTTGAAAAGGCATGACGAATTTTTAAATATTTTTTTAAAAAAAGCACACAGCACATAATAGAAATTCAGTGTTTCATGGCTATCCCACTTTTCTGTTCTGCTTTATACAGAAGGGCAGCTAGGAAGCCCAGCGGACAAGGCACCAGGCCTGGAGGCAGGAGGACCTAGATTCAGATCTGTGGTCAGACACTTAGAGCTGTGCCACCCTGGGCAACTCACTTGGTCCTGTTTGCCTCAGTTCTCTTAAAATGAGCTGAAGAAGGAAACGGCAAACCACGGGTATCTTTGCCAAGAAAATTCTAAATGGTGTCACAAGTAGTCATGATTGAACAACAACATCAATGAATTTACATGGAAATATTCATTTTATTTGATATTCACTGTGTTTAAACAAAATAAAAATTTTAATTCAAAACAAGGTAAAATGGATTCTGAATCCACTTTTTTTTTAATGTGTAGATTTCTACCAATCTCTTTAAAGTGTTCTTGGATCTTATTTAATTCAGTGCAATGCAAAAAGTCTTTCTTAGGTGTCTACTATACTGCAGGCCCCAGACATACTAGGGCAGGAATAAAAAGAAAAAAGCAGATGAGTCCTTAACTCCACGGAGTTTGAATTCTTGTGGTTGATGGCAGCATGTCTACAGCTAAAGAAATGCCAAATAGTTAGGAATGAGCTACAAATTCAATTTCTGGGGTGGCTAGTGCCAACTGCAACAAACAGCACCAGCATCAGGAAAGGTGTAGCCGACAGCAGTGAGGGAGGGAGCACAACCAGGTTTGGGGACAGCTCTTCAAAGATATTGAAGTGGCCAGAACAGCAATCATTCCATTTTGACTTGCCATAATCTCTATGGGGGTGGGAGGGAGGAATGGGAAATTAGTTCAGATAAGTGCCCTCAATCTAGATTATTTTTTTTCCTAAAGGCTTTTGGGAGCCATTGACACTTCCGGAGCATGGTAGTGATGTGGTAAACTGCATACATTAAGAGTCTCAATTTAGCAGCTCTGTGGAGGATCACTTCAAAAGGTCAGAGACAAGGCAAGGGAAGCAATTATGGAAATGATCCAGGTGAGTGGGGACAAGAGCCTGGACTGAGGTAGATATTGGATGGGTGGAGAAAAGGGAAGGATTTCAATGATGTTGGACAGATAGAATAGACCATAATTGGCTCCTAATTGGTCAGACACGGGCATGGTGAGACATGATGGAGGAAATAAGAGTCAAGAATGATTATAAGAAATAGGAAAATAAGGAACAGGGGGGCATGATAGATAATGTGCTTTATGGTAGACAGGCTCAGTTTAACATTCCTTCACTACATGAAACTGGAAGTTGGTAATGTGGGTCTTTGTCTGATGAGAGAGATGAAGGGTGGCTATGTACATTTGGTAACTATCTGAATACAGAAGAAAACTGAATCCATGGAAGCTAATGAGATTGCTGGGAGAAGATAATGAGAGGTTAGGAGAGGGCCATTGGGTTATCCGCATATAAGGAGTGGAACATGGATGGTGATAGAGCAAGAAAGACAGAAAATAAGTAGTCAGATACGTAGGGGTAGAACTAGGAGACATGAAAGTCCCCAAAGACTAAGGAGGGGAAGATACCCAGGAAAAGGCATCCCCAGGATCAAATGATTCAGAGAACTCTTGGAACAGGGAGCTAAGGCCATTGCTTCGCACAGTGAAGAGTTTATTGGCAACAGTGCTGAGAGAAGTTTGAGTCATGCAACAGAGTTGGTCATTGTTTGAATTTTGGTGACTCAGAGTGAGGGTAAATATAAACAACAATTATTTCTGTTCTGGCCAGAAACCCTGAGGATCTTCCCCTCCCAGATCGACTTTTTTTGAGTAGGTAAAAAGAAGTCATTTTTTGCTTCATTTCTTACCTACCCTTAATCACCACATGGGTGTACTTCAGACAAACGGAGACCTGTTAAAGACCTTAGCCACTGCATTCTTGGTTGTCTGATCTATTTCTGGCCTCTTGGCCCAGACGGCTCTGGAGGAGAGAGTGAGGCTGATGACTTTGCACAGCCCTCCCTCCCTTAAATCCAATTTACTTGGAAGTCCAGGAAATCCCGATGTCATTGGTCCTCTTTGAAGACAAAGCACCCCAGAGTTGGAAAGGGCTTGAGAAGTTGATGGGATGTGTAGCAGTGCTGACACTTGACAGCTTTTGCTAAAACTCTGGCCAAAATAGTAGAGATACCTAGGACCACTTGAGGAGTTGGCAGTGTCAAGCAAAGACTGTTTTAGGCAGCAAGGCAGGAACTAACACATAGAAATCAAAGATCAGAGAGATAGAAAGGATGATAGAAAAGGTAAGTGCCAGGAGGAGATAGGAAGAAATAGTGTCAAGGAACATGGTCTGAGATTGACCTTGACCAGGAGAAGGGCTAATTCTTCCTCCAGGAATAGAGCAGAGGAGAGAGTGGGGAATGTTCTGCATTTTTTTTCCTTGGACTTGATGCCATTAACCAGGTCATCTTCCAGGGGCATCTAGAGAACTTCACCATGTGTAGATGTCAGTAAAGTATCTGGCAAGCCTCTCTTTCCATCCTTGTGAAAAAGATGGAGAGGTGGCATTAAATTAAGTGTGTTCAGCACTGGCTGAATAACTCAAGTCAAAAATCAAAGGGCAGATTTCAAAAGGAAAATCTCTGATGGACACTCTATCCCAGGGATCTGCACTTGACCCTGCACTGGTCCACATTTTTTTTTCTGGTCAAGGACTTGGATAAAGTTGGAATGTTTAGGAATCAAATAAGAAAGTGGAAAGTATAAATTGGAAAGCAATTATCGCAGTGCCTGGAACATAATAGGAGCTCAGTCAATGTCTCTTCCCTCTTTTCCTTCCTTATGAGTAGCAATCATCTGACATGACTGAAGGAATGTCACTGTGCTCTCAATGGACTAAAAGATTTGTTTGCATCTAATCAGAAGAAATTTAGTAGGGATAAATGTCACACTTTGTACTTGGGCCTAAAAAATCACCTGCACAGGTATAAAGTGGGAAAACCATGACTATCTGCACGTACACACAAATATATATACATTAGTGTGTGTGTGTGTGTGTGTGTGTGTGTGTATATATATATATATATATATATGTATATATATATGTGTGTGTGTGTGTGTACAAATATACACAAACATACATATATTATGTATATACATACTCTGTGTGTGTGTGAGATCAGTCCATCAAAAAGCAAAATGGGAATTTTAGTGAACTGAGAAGCAAACATGAATCAATCTTGCAAGGTGACACTTGAAAGAGCAAAAGTAAATTTTGTCAACATTAAGAAGAATGTGGCTTCCCTTAGTGACTAGGAGGGGATGTTTTACTTACCCTCCTCTACCTGGGTGAGATCACATCCAGACTATTGGGCTTTGGTTCTGTGCCAAATGTGTGAAAGGTCATTGATAAGCTGGAGTGTGACCAGAGGAAGACAGTTAGGAGGGGGAAGGATGTCAAGCTTCTGCCATCTGAAGACCAGCTGAAGGAGCTGGGGGCATTTAATCTGCAGAAGAGAAGACTTTAGGAGGATCTGTCTGTCACCAAGCATTACAAAGGCTTTCACATGGAAGAGGAATCAGGTTTGTTTTCCTTCATCCCAAAGGGAAGAACCAAGACCAATGAGTGAAATTGGGAAAGAGGCAGAGTGGGTTTCTCAGGCAGAACAACCCTTTCCCAATTTGCATTGCCCCAAAGTGGAATGGGCTGAGTTCCCCATGCTGGAGGACACAAAGGGAGTCTTGGATGGCCGCTGGGCTGTGTTTAATGGGAATTGGGGTGGGGTGGGAGGGTGCCATGGTGGGTTCTGACCCAGATGGCTGCTGAGGCCACTTCCAACTCTGAGTTTCTCTGATATTCTGTGATTCCATGGCCATATAAATGTGAGCCTATGTCATTATAGGATTATTCCAGCTTAAACATGCAATGATTCTTTCAGTTTATGAATACTGTGTCCCCAGGAGCACAGAGGAATCAAGTCCTCTTCTAACCACACATGGGTCATCTTTGAAGGAAGGCTCCTTCTTTTGTTCTCTTTCACTTTTGTTTTTATTTCCCTCACAAAGACTCCTGAGCCCATGGGGGTGCCGACTGATGAATGACTCAATCATATTAGATTGACTTAGATACGGAACTAAGCTGGATGTAAAATAGAATTTTACCCTACCCAAAGCTGCCCATGGTCATGTTTCAGATGTATCCTTTCCTTTCCAAATCAGGACTCATCAGTCTCTCCTCCCCACCAAATCACAGGCTCTCAGAGCTGAAAGGAGCTCCAGGCACCAGCCATCTAGCCTGGCCCACGCCTGAGCAAAGATCTCCACCCTAGTATCGCCCAGCTATGGCCAGGGAACTCTTCTCTCCCCTCTCTGCAGGGGAAGTCTGCAATGTCTCAAGGCAGACCCAGCTGATTTTAGACAGCTCTCCTTGTGGGACAATTTGTGGTCGGGTTTGCTTTGGTTTCCGAGTAGCTAAAGTCTGTATCTCCCCCTTTTGCCACCTCATACTTCCTCTTCTGTCCATTGTTCCTAGAACTGCCTTCGAGACCAAAGGGGAGAAATCAAATTTCTCTTCCAAATGACAGCTCTTCAAAAATGTAAAGACAACTACAATTCATTCTGCCCCCTTCTCTTCCCTAAGCCAAGTATCCTCAGGTCACAGAACTCAAAGGACCTTAGCAATCATAGAATGCAACTGAAGAGCCCCCAAAGAGGCCTCATCCAACGTAGCCAATAAGTCAGTGAGCCAGCCTCTAGTGAGGAAGGTTCTGTTGTTCTCCCCGGCAGCCCAGGCCACTCTAGTGGGTAGGGTCATTTGTTTATCAGTATCAAGCCTAAATTTGTCTGTCCACAATTCTCAGCTACTTCTCCTGCTTTTGCTCTCTGGGGCCAAAGTGAAAAAGCCTCATTCGTTCTCTACCTGACAGTCCTTCAAATACTCAAACACAACTCTCATGCTCCCTGACCCCCAGACACCCCCAATTCTCTGGAAATGCTCCAGTTTATTAATGTCCTTATTAGACTGTGGTGCCCAAAGCTGCTGATGGGATTCTAGATGTGGTCTGACCAGGACAGAGGCAGCAGCCTGAAGACCTACTTGTTCCTGACTGCTCTGCCTCTCTCAGGGCACCCTGAGACCACGTTCACTTTTATCTGCCATGGCATTTAGAGGTAGTGGAGAAAGAGCTGGCCATGAGCCACAAAGAGTGGCTTTAAGTCTTAACTCTTATACAAACTGGCTGAGTTCCCATGGACGAGCCACTTAACTTGACCTCTCCAGGTTCATTCTAGGCTGTTCTCTAAGACAGTAAAGAAGTGCTGACCTGCCCAGAGTGGGGAATTACTCTGGGAAGCCCCCATTTCAATGATAGCACAGCTCCAGACCCTAACTTCTCCCAAGCTGTCTCTTCAGATAATTTGGTTAGGAATCTAGGAATGGAAAAGGGAGAAGCTAAGAGAGAATAAAATAAAACATTCCTGATCCCATGGGTCCTTGCAGCACATAGTTACCCCTTGGCACACAAGTCTCCCAAAAGGCTTTCCTCACCTGTTCTTAACCAAGACTTTACCTCCAGAAGTTAGACCTCTGTATTGAATAAACATTCCCAGGCAGGCTTTGCTGTCCTCCCCGTTCTTGACTTCTCTGTCACATCTGACTCTGCTGTCCACTCCCTTCTCCCAAGTCCTCCCTCCTCTAGGCCCCTGATTTCTGCTGGTTCTCCTTTTACCTCTCTCATTTTTCCTTCTCCATCCCCTTTGCTGCTTCACTGACCATCCTCTATCCTCTGTGTGATGTGACAAGCACTAGGACTGCCCTCCGTCTTCCCATCTCAGCAGCTCCTGAGGCTCAAGTTATAACAGTTCTTCAGACAACACCTGGAGCTACGGATCTGATCCTCAAGTCTATCCTGAGCTCTGGTTACCCTTGTGGATCTAGTTGCCTGTTGGAACTCTCTATCTGGATGCCCCCACAGCATAACACTCTCAGTGTGTCCCAAACCAAACCTGATTTCTCCAACCCTACTCCACCTGTTCTCTCAACCTCCCTATTTTCCCCTCCCCCTCTCCAGATTCATTCCTATCTCCTCATCCTACCTCACCTCCCATGATCCAATCAGTCATTCAGTCTGATCTATCTACCATCTTTCCAAATGGCCCTTTTTGCTTCTTCACACAGCCCCCATCTGGTTCAGACTCTTATTACCCCAACTCAGGAGTCTAGGGTCTTGACTATGGTCAGAGGCTCCTGGGTGGCCTCCTTGCCATCAAGTCCTTTCCTCCTGCCAATACATTCCATTCTGGTCATAACAGTCTTCAACTGAAGAGTAACCTCTAAGACATCATGGAAACTCCCTTGGCACTCCCCTAGATGATTTTACTGTTGCCTCCCAACACATGCTTTTCTATCTGGCCAAAAAGGTGTTCTCAACTGTCCTGGAAATGGGTGCCAGTACCTCACTGGGCACTGCAGGCTCAAGAAAACAAGTTATTTATTCAGCAGAGGGCCAAGTGGGTGCCACTTCCCTCAGTCTTTTACAAAGGCTAATATGTGCCTACCAGAAGGGCCAATATCAAGGCTTCAAATCAATCTACCTGGGGATTTGAGAGAGAGGAGATGAACACAATCTGCTCTGGTTCTGCCTTAGAGTATCCTGGCCACCAACCAGGCATACTATTGCAGATCTTGCTTCTGTTATGGGTGGGGGGGGGGGGGCATATGGAGTTAACAACCCACCCAACTTAAGATGGATCAAGGTGCTTCACTCAGATACCTTAACCAGGTAAGGACCCTTATTTTCTGAATCAGTCAATGATAGGCTTTAGAGTGGAAGAAAAAGTCAGCCATTGATTCATATGTCTTCAAAAGCCTTTGGCTGAACTGTAGTGACATCATGCAAGAAATAGGTTGGGACTGGTTGAGGATGCTTGATCATGCCCTGTCTTCTATAAAACAACAATCCTCAAAACCTCAGGATTGGGGCATCTGGTAGCCTAGTGGTAGGAGCCTTCAGTCAAGCCCCCAGAAAAGATCACTTGAGGGTATAGGAGAGTATAGGTATACCCTGCTCTAGGTATCAACATTAGTGTCCTCTAACCCTAGTGACCAAGGGATGATCTAGTGGAATTTGGAGGACCAGAAAATTTGAATTGTTGATCGGTGTCCTAGCAACCATCATATGAAAGTAGCAGCTGGCTAGCAGCAATGTCTCACCATAGAGTTGAGGAATGGTTGGATGTGGGAGGAAAGGTAGGTTCAGAAGACTGCAAAGAACCCCACCAGAAAGCAACACCATACCGAAGGGGGACAGTCTGTTAGCAGAAACCATGTGTGCCAATATAAAGAACCACAGAATATATACAAGGCCAAAGCAAAGTCATTTTCAGGGGCCCAGGTCGTTGGCAGGATTGGGAAAGGTCTCAGGGAGGAGGAGCTCTTGAGCAGAGACAGAGGATCTAAGAGGCAGAAGGGAAGACGGAGTGCATTCTAGTCATGGGGGGTAGCCATTGCAAAAGCATGAAGACAAGAGGGAGAAGGCCTTGGAACCGGAGTTAGGGTGAAGGCCTATCCCTTGGGCCAGGGTCAACAAAGTGGTCAGTTTGGCTGTACGCAGAATGCATAGAGAGTGACGTGCAATGAGCTTAAAAGGAGAATGGGAACCACATTTTGAAGTATTTTCTCACCAGACGCAGAGCCTTTAGGACCTCCTTAGCAGCTGAGATGGAATGTTCTCCCTCATTCATAAGATGGGGGGTAGGTGGCCCATGGCAGCACAGCTGGGAAGGCATCTCTCCAGATGAGGAATCTGGGAAGCTTGTTCCTGGGAGAACTAGGACATGTAAGAGAAGGCCTGGGAGAGACAGGAGCCAGCACAAACCTCGCAAAACTGGTCTGCTAGGTTAACCCCTCTGTGAAAGAGGAGGCTTTCTTTCTTTCTCTTTCTTTCTTTCTTTTTGCCAATATTTAAATTTTCTATATTCTTTTTTACATTTAAATATATTTATTTTTTTAGTTTACAACATTCAGTTCCACAAGTTTTGAGTTCCAAATTTTCTCCCCCTCCCCCTTGTCCTCTCCCACCCATGGCATCATGCAGTCTGATATAGATTCTACAGATGCCTTCACATTAAACATTAGTCAAGTTGTAAAGCAGAATTATAACTAATGCAATGAACAAGGAGAAAAAAGAAACAGAACAAAACAAAACGGAAAGAGAGAGAGCAGGTAGTTTGCTTTCATATGCATTCAGACTCTAATTCTTTCTCCGGATTTTGGAGTTGTCCTATAAGGTCTTGAATTGCTGAGAGGAGCCCAGTCTATCAGTCAGTCATCACAGATACGATGTGACCGTAATTATGTACAAAGTTCTCCTGGTTCTGCTCTTCTCACTTGGCATCAGTTTGTGTAAGCCTCTCCAGGTAAATATGAAGTCCGCCTGCTCCTCATTTCTTATAGCACAATAGTATTCCATTACATTCATATACCACAACTTGTTTAGCCATTCCCCACTTGATGGGCATCCCCTTAATTTCCAATTCTTGGCCACCACAAAGAGCTGCTATAAATACTGTTGTACGTATAGCTACTTCTCCCACTTCTGTGATCTCTTTGCTCTCCAGCCCTAGAAGTGGTATTGCTGGGTCAAACGGTAGGCCCTTTTGTGTAGCCCTTTGGGTACTGTTCCAAATGGCTAAGAAGAGGCTTTCTGAGGCATTGAGGAAGGCTGGTCATCTTCAGTGACCTCCTCTTTGGTTTCCTTCTCTTTTGCCTTCATTCAATGATTATAGCTGGAGATACCTCAGGACTTCTGAAAGACGGGGACAGAGAGCCACAAGAAGCATGGCCTCAGAGGTTTTGTGGCCACTCCAATATCGAAGGCCCAAGGAACAAGAGTGATCTTGGAGACCCCAGTGAGGTGATCATTATACGTGGGCCCCTCTGAAGACATGCTGGACATGAACTTGGTGGGACCAACGCTGTGCAGGAACCCAGCTAAGGTTCAATCCCGCTCCCTCCAGAGATTGAGATGGTAAAGGGGTTGGTATGCCTTGGAGGCTGTGTAGGGGGCATGGGGCAAGAGGAGGAGGAGAGGCTTGTTCTTGCGACATCTTCAAATATCCCTTTATAAAAGCTACCTGATGTTAAGTAGTTGATAGAACTGGATTGGGGTGTCAGTCACTGCCCTCCCCCTCCCTCAAAAATGAAACCTGACTGGGGGGCCTCAAAGCAATGGGGGAGGTAGAGAAGAGACACCTCAGCCCCCAGGGAGAGCCCAATCTGGCCCTGGGACAGTGAGCCAGAGCACACAGGCTGCAGCCACATAACCTGGCTTCAAGACTGCCTCTCCCAGGCCTGCTGTGCCTCCCTCTACCTTTTTTTCCCCTTTTCTGTAAAGCAAAACTTTAATTCTGCCTTGTTAAAAGTGTTCCCCCTGCTGCCTCTACAGGGCACTTTAGAATGGTCTGGGCATCCCAGGCTCAGGTGGACCCAGTTGGCGCCTCCCACCCCCTGCTGCAGGTTGCCTTTCTGCTGCTGTCTTCCATCCTCCATAAACTGATTTTGGACATCAAGACAGCCAGCTTCAGGGCTCTGTTCTTTCTCAGAAACCAGATCTGGGGCCCTGAAGGTCTGCCTGTGAGCCAGTTGGCCATAAGGGACCTTGTAATCAGGCTGCTTTATGCACATGTTCCTGTGGTGCCTTTTCTAGTCAGGGCCAGGCTGGACCCTGGTTCTCACAGCAGCCGCCAGCACCATTTGGATGCTCTGGAAACAATTCTTGAAGTCGATCCTGGTCCTTCCCATTAGGATTTGGAAGTGCACAGCATGCTGTGGCTGGGCGGTTCTGGTGCTCCCCAGCGAGATGAAGAAGCTGCCCCGAAGATGAGCAGCTGGGGCTAAGGGGCACAGGACATTACACACCATGATATGTGCTCACTCTCTCCACTTTGGAGAGAACCCAACTGGGACCTTGTGAGGTGGCTAACAGGGCTTCTTTCCTGAAGAGACTTGGACAGTTAACTGTCATGGGGAGAAATTCTGTGAGAATCTTAGACAGTTATGTGCCATCTCTGAGAGTCTATGAAGAAATTAGAGCATTCACTGTCATCTTTATGAGGGCCTGAATGGATACTTGGAGAAAACTGACTTTAACAGACACTAGAGGGGAACTGAGTGAGTTTAACCGTCTTTTCTTCCTGGCAAGAATGGAGTAGAGTTAACTCTTTTTTTTTTATTAAAATTTTTTTTTGAGTTACATATTTTCTCCCCGTCTTTCCCCCGCCCACCACCCCAAAACAGCCATCCCAGTGTTTCCCCCCTCCCCCAGTCTATTCTCTCCTATGTCACTTTT
>CM053583.1:423693124-423718818 GCA_028627135.1 Pseudochirops cupreus | reverse complement strand
ATGATGAAGTTGCATGAAGAGAGCTAGGGTGGGGAGGCAACTCCATCCTGCAAGGAGCAGAGGTCAGCTGCAGGGCTTTGGGCAGCAGGGGTCTCCCCAGAGCCCCATAGGCCACTTCCCCAGACCCTCTGCCCCCCAGCATCACCATGACTCTGAGTTGCTGCTGCATTTTCAGTGAAAGGGAAGGTCTTTAGCTTCCTCACTTTCCCCATCGCAGGAAAAGAAAGCCCAGGCCCAGTGAGAACCTGGGGCTCTGGAGCCTGGACATTGGAGCCTGCTCCTCAGAAAGGTGTGAGCTTTATAGGATTCCCTGGCATGTGGGCAGCTGACTGTGCACATGGTGAAGTAGAAACCCGTCCTGGTCCTGACCTCCCAAATAAGAGACTGGTTCTCCCCTGAGGGCCCATCCTCCCTGCACAGCCCTTGGACAATCTTCAAGAGTGGTCTGCTGGACTAGTGCAGCAAGCCAGGTTTGGGCTACAGAAAGGAAGACCTTGGCTGCCAAGGAGAGAGCCCTCGCCACCAATGGAAGCGTCTCTCCCGTCCTTTGGAGAGAAAATGAAACAGGTGTCAAAGGCTGCCCAATTCTCTTTTTCTTCCTGGACTATTACTGATGCCCGGAAACGACATCTTCCTAATCAGCTCCGGAGTCTGCAGACTCAGCAACATTCAGGAACCTGGCTTAATGAGAGCAGCCTCCAGCCTGGCCCCAGGTGAAGAGGGGCCCTTTAAAAAGAAAGAAGAAGCTGCCTCGGGCCGCTCTCCCCATCACCAGGCCGGCTCTTTCTCCTCACAGCCCCCAGAGGACACTTTGGACTGAGTCTTCTGTTCAAATCCACACCGTTGTCAAGAGGGAAGGAAGGCATGGAGAGTGAGACCAAGAAGGAAACCACCCACAAGATCAGTGTGAGAGCCCATGTGGGCAGTGTTCAAGGTAGCAGCAAGGCCCCCCGCCGGAGTCTAGCTTCTCTAGGCTGGAGGCCAGGTCTGCTTACAGTGGAAGCAGCTGGTTCCTTGCCTGGTTCCTGGCTGGGAGCTTCTGGGGGCTCTGCAGGAGAACTTTCCAGGCTGACCCTATAGCCTCCACAAGATAGACTGGTCTAGGAGAGAGAGCCCAGGCCTAGGGAGAGCAGGCCACCTCAAGATCTCGCCTGCCTATCCAGCCCAGTTTTGCACTGGTCAGGCTCTTTTGGCCTCTCTCCAAGTGGAAAGAACACAGACTTGGAGAAAGGAGGACCGTGCTGGAAATTCAGCTCTGCCCCCTTCACCTAGGCACTCCCTCTCTGAGGTGAGCCTCAGTCTTCTCATCCAAAAAATGGGATAATGATAGCACCTCAATTCTCTGCCCATGTGGGCTCTTGTGAGGATCCGTGGGACACAAGGAGCCCTGGGAATGCTGCCACCACGTTCCATGAACAACGACCTCGGCTTGCCCTTGGCATCTCCCTTGGCACAGCCCTTGGCAGCTCCCAAACCTCTTTCCTCACAATGGAGCGGCACATGGCAGGGCCCAGGCTGTCTGCTCTGGGGCTCACTCATGGGGTCTCTGAGATGTGAGAACTACATAGAGGATTCCCGTAAGAATGCCGGCAGCCCTCTGGGGAGATACACCAAGGTGGCATTCAGGGCCTGCCGCTGCGCCCTCGCCCCTTAAGCGATTAGGTCCCCTTGCAGAGATTCTGGTTGTGTCACCTGATCCACAGTGCCCATTTCTGCCCTGTGCCCTTGGTAGTGGGTGACTGACTTGCTGACCATGGAGTTGTTCATGCTAACTTCCAGGTGGCAGAAATTAAACCTTCCTGAAGGCTGCACCATTACTTCATCTTAGTATTCCATAATCCCCTTATTCCTGGATTTTTTTAGTCTTTGCAGAAAGCGCTGCATCTCTCTTTGTCTCTGTCTCTCTCCCTCCTCCTCTTCCTCCCCTTCTCTCCCTCCCTCCCTCCCTCTCTCTCTCTCTCTCTCTCTCTTTCTCTCTCAATCTGGCAAGCAGACTATTTTTTTTAATCCTAAACAAAGACAATGGTATAAATTTTACCCACCTCCCTAAAATGAGGTTGAATAAACCTTGTTCACGGTAAGTTCCTATCATTCAGAAGCCTGTTACCAAAAGAGGGAGCTCATGTGTCCTCACATGCTGGGACAAAGGACTTGCTTACTCCCAACTGGATAATGTTTCATCAATTTGGGGGGATCTCACCAGTGCCCCAAATGAGAGGATGCCATCCCTCAGAGCTGGAACAGAATGGGGACTGACAGCTTGGCTGCATGAATTTTGTACTGATCCACCAAGGTATGTGGTGGCTCTCAGGGGCAGGTCATGTGGGCTCAGAGCCACTGCCTACTACCACCCCACACTGGCAAAGCCAGAGATGATGCAGCAGCAGAGCTGGTGATTTGGGGATGAAATATGGCTGATGCCCCCCTCTGACTCCAGGAAAAGGGCTGTTTGTCTTGTGTGATGAGGAGGTTATTCTGGCTTGCCATGCTGTATACATGGCCACCATTGTAAAACAGAGCTTCACATGCAGGCTCCTGGATCCCTGGCCTTCCTGAACGGTCAGAATGGGCTTGCCCATCCATCACCCATGGAAATCTACAGTCTTCTGTCTATTGAAATTCCCCACAAATAAAAGGCATCTCAGACCATACAACTGACTGAAAAATCTCTATGTGATGCCAGAACATGGGCAGCTAATGGCCCTCCAGGGACCTCTGAGGATGCGGAGCATGAGAGAAAGGGTGGAGGGAAGGAAGGAATCCCAGAGCCTCAGGACCTAGCCTGAGCCATAGCTGAAAAAGAGGCTACCGTCTCCTCACCCCGGCACACACATGCTCCTTACATGTGCACACACATGCACACACACAATAGACTTGACAAGAGGTTGTTCCACCTTTGATGAAAAACAGGGATTTGGTGAACTCCTTAGGTAAGTAAGATAGTGTGTTAGCTGCTAAGAAAGTACAGAAATGACATCTTTGCTCTTGGGGAGCGAACGTTCTAGGGAGGGAGTTAAAACACAGATAGCCTTCTGAGGTTTGTGGCCCTTCTTCCAGCCTTTTGGATCACATGCGTGTGCATGCACACACACATGCATGTGCACACACATACTATATTGTAGGAATGGACTTCACGAATGACCACACATCTGTCCACTTGTCAGAAGAGGGCTGCTGTGTGCCCACAGTGTGCTGAGTGAAGTGAGTGTAAGACGCACACTTCATGTTCTGGGGGCTCCAAAGAGAGAAGAAAAGCTTGCCCCCACAAAGAGAGGGGATGCACTGGATTCTTGCACCTCAGGAGTCATTGAGATGGCTCACAATTACTGGTCCAAGGTCAGTTGGGGAGTGCCTCTCTTTCTCCAGGACCAGAACCTGGCTCAATTATCTCTTCAGCTTCCGATCTTTAGGGCAGTGGGCTTCATCAGCATTTCACAAAGGCTCAGATACTGTGCAGAGTTATGGCCAGGTGTGGAGCTAACACAGTGTCTCCCGTCAGCTTGCAGGAGTGAAGCACCCAGGCCTCTTGTACAAAGATCCAGATTGCATTTTTCTAAGATCCTGCTTCCCTTGGAGATCTTAAACTCCCAAGAAAGTCTTCAGAACTCTTAGGCTTGCAGAAATACACCCATTTTACAGATAAGGAAGCTGTTAACCACACCAAATTTGTCTCATCACTTTCTGATTCTGGACTTGTGCTTATCATGGCCACAACTTAGAATGTTCCTGGCTCTCTTCTAACTTCCTGATAAACTCATGTCCAAATGATTAATATGTTTCGTCAAGACCAAGTCTTCTCCAAGAAGGGCTCTCTATCTCAATTCAACTCAAATTTTTTTTCATTAAACGCCTACTACGTGCAAAGGTCTAGGACCCCTGTCCTCTGGGCATTTATAATCCTTTGGTTAGCCATATCATGCCAGTGAGGCTGCTGGGTGGCACCACAGAGCAAAGAGGAATGGACCCAGAATCAGGAAGGTCTGTGTTCAAACAGGACCTCTTGCTATGTGACCTCTGCCTCTCCTCAGTTTCCCCAGCTATAAAATGGGGGTGATAGTAGCATCCACCTTGCAGCTGTGAGGATCAAATGAGATGTCATCTTTTAAGTGCCCAGCATAGGGCCTGGCACATACTAGGCTCTATCTCACTGCATATTCCCTTCCCCTCCCCGTACAGCATCCCATGATCCCTTCTACTCCGTCTGTAGTCAGTCTTCCCTACTGGTCCTTGTGCTGGCTTCCTTGCCAAGTCTCTGTAAGGGGCTTCCCTTAGGCACTCCAAGAGCCGCCCCACTGACATGAAGATGGTGCTCCAGCTCTAACGTGGGTGTTGTCCCTCCACACTTCCTCTTAGCTGGGTTCTCCCCTTCCATTGAGGGCTCCAGCTTTGGTTTTCCTTGGATACCCTGAAGGAAGAACCTGCCCTGGCACTCAGTAAATGTGGCACAATGAGAAATGATGCCCAGCCTGGAGCCCAGAGCTCCTGAGTCCACATCTCGTCTCTTTGCTCCAATAGCAACCATGCACTATCTCATTTCCTTGTTTCAAAGCTTTCTATGTCCCTGGGATAAAATCTAAGCTGGGATTCAAAGCCTTTTACAGTCTGTCTCCAACTCAATAACAGCTTATCTCATAACTCTCCCCCACATATACACGTCATGTTGCTGTTCTCCAGACTTAAAATTCCATCTCATAGCTCCAGGAATTCAAAGGCTTGTAATAATAGTGAGTCTGGGGTCGTCTTCAGTTGTCCTGACCTACGTCCTGTCCCTGGACTCATGACCCTAGAAGAGAGAACAAGGCTGATGAGTTGGCAACATCTTGCTTGACGTAGATCCAAGTCACTCGCAAGCCAAGACATGACCTTCCTGGGTCATGGTCCTCTCAGATTCTAAAGGGAAGCCAAAGCTAAGAAGAATCTTGACTTCCCTGTAGCCATCATACCAGAGAATATCTGAGGTGGAGATGGATGCCATCCCCTTCATCACCAATACCAACTACTGATCAACTGCTACTGAGGGTCAGGTGCCCTGGGAATAGTAGTACCCCACTCATCAAGACCATTGGTTCTACTTCAGCTCATCTCAGCCACCTCTACCCAGAGGAGTTGTGAAGACTTGATTTGACAACTGCCTCCAAAAGTGCTACAGTTCCTCTTTTGTAGTCACATCTACTGAAAACCCAGAAAAGAAAGTCCTCTCCACTAAAGTCAAGAACAACATAGCACACATTTACATGGTGCTTTGAGATTTGCAAAGCACATCACCTACGTTTTCTCATTTAAGCCTCTGGCAATCATAGGTGTGATAATTATCTCCATTTTGCCAATAAGGAAACTGAGGCAAAGAGAGACTAGTTGACTGGCCCAGGGTCAGATGTAGAGTATATGAGGTGGGATTTTAACTCAGGTCTTCCCAACTTCAAGATCAGCACCCTATCTACTGTGTCATTTGGCTGCCAATCATAAGCCACTCTCCCCTTCTGCTCATTTCTAAAATGGATTCCTTTTTCCTCTTTGGTTCTTAGACTTAACCTTCCTTTAAGGTCCAATTCAAATATCACATCCTCTATAAAACTTTCCCTGGTTCCTCCCAATTGTGAGTGCTTTCTCTCTCCTTAAATAACCTTATATTTGTTTATCTTGCACACTTTTTAGAAGAATTAAAATGAGATAATATGACATGAAACTGAAGGAACTTGACCTCTTTAAATAATATTATGAAGCTGAAAAATGAGGAGTGAATAAAGAACAGACATAGGTACAGACTGAGACTATTTCCTTTAATTTTTTTTTAATTCTTAGTATTTTATTTTCCCCAATTACATGTAAAAATAATTTTTAACATTCATTTTAAAAACTTTGAGTTGCAGATTCTCTCTCTTCCTCCCTCCCCACCCCACTTATTGAGAAGGCCAGCAGTCAATATAGGTTATACGTGTATAGTCATACAACACATTTCTGTATTAGTCTTATTATGAAAGAAAACAGAAACAAAAAACTCAAGAAAAACAAATAAAGAGAAGAAAGGTATGTTTCAATCTGTAGTCAGATACCATCACGTCTTTGGGGATGAATATCATTTTTCATTATGAGTCCTTCAGAGATGTCTTGGATCATTGTATTGGTGAGAATGGTGAAGTCATTCACAGCTACTCATCTTACAATATGCTTTGTATACAATACATTTCACTTTGCATCCATTCATGTAAGTCTTTCCAGGTTTTTCTGAGAGTATTTTGCTCATCATTTCTTACAGTACAATAATGTTCCATCATACTCACATAACACATTTTGTTTAATCATTCCCCAATTGATGGGTATCCTCCCCAATTTTCAACTTCCTGTCACCAGCTACCATAAATATTTCTGTACATATAGGTCCTTCCCTGACACATCTTTTTTTTTTTAATCTCTTTTTGGATACAGACCTAGTAGTGGCACTGCTAGGTTAAAAGGTATGCACAATTCTATAGCCATTTTGGCATAGCTCTAAAATGCTCTACAGAATGGTTAAATCAGTTCACAACTCCACCAATAGGGTATTAATGTCTCATTTTCCCCACATCCCCTCTGACATTTGTCATTCTCCTTTTCTTGTCCTATTAGCCAATCTAATAAATATGAGGTAGTACCTCAGAATTGTTTCAATTTGCATTCCTCCAATCAGAACACCTTTTGATATGGCTAGAGAGCACTTTGATTACTTCATTTGGAAAGTGTTCATCTTTCTTGATCATTCACCAATTGGAGAATGATTCATATTTTTATAATTTTTTTCTTGAGTTTCTACATATTTGAGAAATTTAGGCCTTTACCAGAGAAACTTGCTTCAACTTTTTTCACAGTAATGATTGCTAAATATATTTCCCTTCATCCTCTTCTCCCTTGTTTATTCTATTCTCTCTCTCCTTTCACCCTATCCCTCTTCAAAAGTGTTTTTGCTTCTGACTACTGTCTCTCACAATGTTCCCTCCCCTCTATCATTCCCCCTTCTCTTATTCCCTTCCCCTCTCACTTTTCTTTAGGGTAGGATAAATTTCTTTATCCAACTGAATGCATGTGTTATTCTCTTTTTGAGTCACTTATGTTGAGAGTAAGATTCACTTACTTCTCTTCAGCTCTCCCATCTTCCCCTCCACTGTAAGTTTTTTCTTGCCTCTTTTATATAAGGTAATTTACCCCCATTTTATCCCTTCCTTTCCCTTTCTCCCAGTGCATTCCTCTTTCTCACCCCTTAATTTTTTAGTTATTATACCTTCATGTTCAACTCACACTTGTGTCCTCTGTCTATATATACTCCTAACTTCCCTAATAATGAGAAAGTTTTTATGAGTCACAAAAATCGTCTTTCTATGTAGGAATGTAAACAGTTGAACCTTATTAAGTTCCTTATAATTTCCCTTTACTATATACCTTTTTATGCTTTTCTTTCACCTTATATTTGAGTGTCAAATTTTCTATTCAGCTCTAGTCTTTTCATCAAAAATGCTTTTAAAGTCCTCTATTTCATTGAATATCCATTTTCCACTGAAGGGTTACACTCAGTTTTGCTGGGTAGGTGATTCTTGGTTGTAATTCTAAATCCTTTGCCCTTCAGAATATCATATTCCAAGACCCCTGATCCTTTGATGTAGAAGCTACTACATCTTGTGTTATCCCGACTCCATGATACTTGAATTGTTTCTTTTTGGTTGCTTTCCATTTTCTCTCCTTGATCTGGGAGTTCTGGAATTTAGCTATAATATTATGGAAGTTTTAATTTTGGAATCTCTTTCAGGAGGTAATTGGTGGATTCTTTCAATTCCCATTTTACTTTCTGATTCTAGGATATTGGGACAATTTTCCTCAATAATTTCTTGAAAGATGATGTGTAAGCTCTTTTTTTATCACAGCTTTCAGGTACTCCAATAATTCCTAAATTATCTCTCCTGGATCTATTTTCCAGGTCAGTTGTTTTTCCAATGAGATATTTCATGCTGTCTTCTATTTTTTTCATTCTTTTGATTTTGATTTATTGTTTCTTGATTTCTTATAAAGTCATTAGCTTCCATTTGTTTGATTATAATTTTTAAGGACTTATTTCCTTTGGTGAGCTTTTGTACCTCTTTTTTCATTTGGCCAATTCTAATTTTTAAGGAGTTTTTTTTCTTCAGGGAATTTCTGTGCCTCTTTTTTCCATTTGGGAATTTCTGTTTTTCAAGGCATACTTCTCCTCATTGGCTTTTTGGACCTCTGTTACCATTTGGCCTAGTCTATTTTTTAAGATGTTATTTTCTTCAGTATTTTTTGTGTCTCCTTTATCAAACTGTAGACTTGTTATTTGTGATTTTCCTGCATCACTCTCATTTTTCTTCCCAATTTTTCTTCTACCTCTCTTACTTCATTTAAAAAAATCCTTTTTGAGCTTTTCCATGGTCTGAGACCAATCGATATTTTTCTTGGAGGTTTTTGATGTTGGAGTTTTGACTTTGTTATCTTACTCTGAGCATGTGTTTTGATCTTCCTTGTCAGCATAGTAACTTTCTGTAGTCAGATTTTTTTTCCTGTTGTTTGCTCATTTGTTCAGTCCGTTTCTTGTCATTTAACTCTTAGTTAAAGTGAGGCTCTGCCAATCGGCGAATGGTCAAAGGAGATGAACAGACAGTTTTCAGAGGAAGAAGTTAAAGCTATTTATAGTTATATGAAAGCAAATGCTCTAAATCACTATTGATTAGAGAGATGCAAATCAAAATAACTCTGAGGTACCATATCACACATATAACAGTGGCTAACATGACAAAACAGGAAAATTATAAATGTTGGAGAAGATGTGGGAAAGTTGGAACACTAATTCATTCTTGATGGAGTTGTGAACTGATCCAACCATTCTAGAGAACAATTTGGAACTATGCTCATAGGGCAATGAAAATGTACATATCCTTTCACCCAGCAATAACCCTTCTAGGACTGTATCCCAAAGAGATCATAAAAATTGGAAAAGGACCTACATGCACAAAAATATTTATAGGAGCTCTTTTTGTGATGGCCAAGAACTGGAAATTGAGGGGATGCCTAACAGTTGGGGAATGGTTGACCAAGTTGTGGTATATGAATATAATGGAATACTACTGTGCTATAAGAAATGACGAACAGGCAGACTTCAGAAAAACCTGGAAAGACTTATATGAACTGATGCTGAGTGAAGTGAGCAGAACCAGGAGAACATTGTACACAGAAACAGCTATAGTGTGTGAGGATTGATTTTGATAGACTTTACCCTTCTCAGCAATGCAAGGACCTAAAACAATCCCAAAAGACTCATGATGGAAAATTCCATTCACATCTAGAGAAAGAACTGTGGAGTCTGAATGCAGAGTAAAGCAGACTCTTTTCCTTTTTTTTCTTTCTCATGGCTTCTCCCATTCATTATAATTCTTCTATACAACATTACTAATGGGAAAATAAGAATGTATATGTAGAATCTGTATCAGATTGCAAGTCATCTTGGGGAGGGAGGAGGGGAAGAAAGGGAGAAAATGTAAAACTTATGGAAGCAAGTGTTGGAAACTAAAAATAAATAAATTAACTTAAAAAAGTAAAATGGGACTCTGCTTCTAGTGTGGACGGTGAATGATCCCAAACTTCAGAGGTTTTGTGCAGCTGCTTTCAGAGATACTTCTAGGGACATGTAAGTTTTCAGTTCATCAAAGGTGGCATGATATAAGGAGAGGTGCCTTTACTTCTCTCTTGGCCTGTGCTCTTGTCTGTGAGTGACCACAAGCCCTGGAACTGCGATGAGGTCCCATCTCCACAGTGGCCATGAGCTCTGGTGCACTAGTGCTGCTCTCCCTCCCTGGGACAGGACTGTAAAACAGATTTGATTATGGACAAAGCAACAGGGGCTATGCTGGTGCCACCTGCCCTGAACTGAGTTCCACTCTCACCCTTTCAATTTTCTAAATTGCCTTTGACTGGAGAACTATTTCACCCCATCCTTTTGTGGTTCTGCTGCTCCAGGAATTGTATTAAGGAATTATTTAAAGATATTCTGAGAGGTTTGGGGGAGAACGCAGGGGAGTTGCTGCCTTTTCTCCACCATCTTAGCTCTGCCTCTGTGAACGTTTCCTCAAGAAGCTCGAATAATAGAAGTGAGACCCAAATAGGCTAGAATCTGACTGAGACAACAGAGGCTTAAATTTCTTGCTCAATGGAGAGGTCTGGTAGGGAAGGTCAACACCAGTTTAGTTTATACACCCATTTGTAAAATCTTAATAAAGAAAGATTTTGAAAGATTATGATCAATATTACCTAATAGAGTTGTGAGCAACAGCAGAGAAGTGACACCAAACCATTTTTACAAAGTTTAGTGAAAGACTGAATGAAGTCAGATCATCCTGAGGACCTTAAGAATTAATTTGGCAGAACAATAAACAAGACTAATGAAGCAGATCTGCAGATATCTTTTCAGCCAACTCTTTTCCCCATAAATGCAATTAGATTCAAAGTATTAAGACACCAACATCATAGTGTAGTGTTTCGTGTGATTAAGTGAAAATTGCTCTGAAGAAAACAGGAATGAGAAGAGAAGTTGGAGGAGTCCTATGCTATAGAGAATGGCTTTTTTCAGGTTTTTTTGAGGGATCAGATCTGGTTGCTTTCCCCATATTTCTTCTATTTAGTATGGTGGTATTAGACTGAGCACATGTAGAAAACAAAACTGTACTAGAGATGATAAAATTGTGAGGACACTAACAAATTTGAATATTTGAGATATTTGAAAGAGAGAAAGATATCAATAATATATGTGTGAGAGAAACTTTGAATTTATTAATAAAGAAAAAAGTGATTATGAAGATATCTAACTATCACTACTCTCTTCCTCCTTGGTTATATGTATATATGCCTCATTAATATAAAATATTTATGAGTCATCAATATACAAGTCAATGGTATCCTCAGTGAAGTTATTAGCAGGGAACAATCAGTCTTTCGCAACTAGTATTTACTGATGGACCACATTTTTACCATCTTACCATTCTCATGTAGATAATATAAGGTCCCACTGAGTGTATTGTTTGTTAATTAAGAGAAATAATTTGATGTGATACAGCAAATCTCGATATACATATTATTTTAAAGCAAGGCATTTCCCATCCATATATAAACACAATTTAAGACTCCTTGGAAGATGTAACAATAGAAATTTCTCTGTCTAATGATCTTCTGATCATAGGCACCAGATAAGGCATAACATGGGGAGGCATATGCACACCAAAGTCATTGGCCATGGTGATAAATGAGATTGAGGGCAGAGTTCAGGTTAAATTGGCATTTCATCTGGGTGGATGGGTACTCCTGATGCTCCTGGTTACAGATGGTCTTATGCTAAGTTCAGCAGGCCCCAGGACATTGCAAAGCTTCCTAGATGAGGCCAGTAATGACTCAAAAGAGTTTAACCTATCTATCCATCCACAGAGGAAACACCAAAAGAATGAGTAATACCTGTTGCCAATATTTCTACTCTTTAGAGCTTGTCCAACAATCTGTATATCAAGGGCAGACAGGACAAATAAATGATCACATGGGCACAGAGTTGAAAAGGAAGTGACTAGCCTAAATTCCTTTTAAGAAACTTCAGAGTTATTCTACTTATCCTAAGCTTCCCCCGAAAGCAATGCCTTATCTTTTCTTTTAAAAAAAAAACGCATTTATTTACTTTTAGTTTACAACATTCAGTTCCACAATCCCTTGAGTTTCAAATTTTCTCCCCCTCTCCCCCATGGCAGCATGTAATCAAATATAGGTTCTACAAATACCTTCACATTGAACATTAGTCAAGTTGTAAAGAAGGATTATAACCAATGGAGTGAGCAATGAGAAAGAAGGGACAAAACAAAACAAAACACAAGAGAGAGAGCAGGTAGTTGGCTTCAATCTGCATTCAGACTCTGTAGTTCTTCCTCTGCATGTGGACAGCCCTTTCCATCTTGAGTTTTTTGTAGTTGTCTTCTGACTCTGTATTGCTGACAGAATGCCAAATCTTTTCAATGTTAACATTTAGCTGGTGTTGCTAATGTAGCATACTAGAGCCTTCAAAGAATTAAAGATCAGCCTCCCACAGGTGGCGATGGAAAGGGGCATGGCGGGTGTGATACTTTGGCATAGAGTTACTATGGAGGAAGGACAGAAAAGGAAGATGAGTTGGCTATATGGCAAGAGCAAGCAGAGAAGGGATGTCAATGTATCCTTGATAAATCAGCTGAAACTGAAGAAAACTGTTAGCAGTGGGTGGAGCCCCTGCCTGGAACATTTAGGAGAATGTGAACCCGAGGAACCCAGAAGAGGCTGGCATATTTGAAAAGTGATTTACATTGCTGATGGAAACTCCCAAATCCATTCACAGATCTATCTGATTATCTATGAGGGTTCAGTTCTTAAGATCTCTGAAAGATGGGAGATTAACAAACCCTCAGAAAAAATCCCAGATCTTATTAGTAACTATTGACTTGTATACCTGCTTTCCAATTTATGCAATATCCTTGCATATATCTACATACATATTGAAGGCATCTTTGAAGAAGGCATAAGAAGGGAAAATTTACTCACGAGACCCCATTTTTACAATCAGGAAATTGACTAAGATGTACAGGGACTACAATATTTAATTCTACTTATTGTTTACTGTTTATGTATTTAACTCTCCCTGCATACATCTAGCCATCCATCCTTCCATCCATCTATACATCCATCCACCATTTCTCTGTCTTCTTCATGCATTATAACTATTACAACCTTCTCATTTTACACATGAGTAAACTGAGACCTAGAAGGGTTCAGTGACTTGTCAGCCTATTCCAGTATGTAGAAGAGCCAAGATGAGCATCATTTAGGATCAAAGAATTCAGAGCCAAAAGGGACCTTAGGAAGGAGGGGATCCCAGTTTGAGCAGTGTCCAACCTCTGCATCTCATAGATGGCTACTCAGTCAAGATTGCATAGACAGGGACAATAAAATGAGGGTTTAAGTCAAGCATCTCTGACTCCAAAACCAGCAGCTTTTATTGTAGCTTGATGTCATCTGCACATGTATGGCTTGAATTATTTCTTCACAATTGGCTAATAAAGATGAGCTTAAGACACTGATCTCGAGCACATTCTGTTGATGAGATCATCTGATTTGCCAGAAATTTGCATTGCAATAGTTATCACATAGGACAGGGGTGATCCCACATCCCTCCCAAGCGTATTTCAAATTCTTCTGGGGTTTGGTTTCCTTAGGCAAGGGTTTAAGTGAGTGAGTGAGTGAAAGATGAGTGTGCCAGTCATTGAACAGATATTAACTATTTTGCAGTTTTCTTATGCTCTATTTCTTTGAAACTCTGGGATTGCAAATGATGGGAGACAGAAAATGTAGGAAACAACACTTAGCTTCCAAGGTACACTGAGTGTCATGGGGTTTGGGAATAATCAGAAGGCACCTACCTCAGTGTCATCACATTGGAGTTACATAGAGAAGAGTTCTAGTTAAGTGGAGTAACATGCTAAGGAAGTAAACTTTGTATATTCACGAATGCAATAATACTACTTGTTTCTGCTGGCAGTGTGGAGTGGAGTCTTAGATAAATAGATATGTGGATATGTATATGACTAGATAGACATATAGAAATAGGGCATAGGTATATGTAGACTAGATCTGAATATATGCCTACATAAACCTGTGTAAACAATGATGTATGTGTATATGTATTTACATCATCTATCTATATCTATCTACTTAGCTCTCCATCTCCAGTGAATTTTGTGGGGCTTCTGTAGATATAGGGAATGGGATGTCTTAACCTTGTGTTTACTTTTGAGCCCCATTAAAAGATATCTTCTTTTGTTTGCAAGGAAAAAACAAGATAATTTTCTTTGATGTTCAAAGGAAGCCAGATTTAAGTAGTTAGATGAGTGCTCCCCCCACCCAGCAGGGATCATGGCCTTGGTGAGGCCATGGTAGTTCACAGATAGTAGAAACACAATATCTCCCCATCCCCCATGCCACAGACCCTGGAAACCAATTCCAAAATCCCAGTATCTCTGAAAGAGGGGAGATTAACAAACCCTCAAAACAATAATCCCAGATCTTATTAATAACAATTGACTTGTATACCTGCTTTCCAGTTTATGCAATATCCTTACATATATTAGGAGAGAACTCAAGGGGACCTTGTCCATCCATGACACATTGACTTGCTGCATGAATGGACACTTTATGTTGTCTTTAACATACATATATAAATTCAGGTATGTGTGCAAAGGTAAATACATGACTGTATAATGCACATTTATATATACATACACATATCTAAGCCATGATGGTTATCCAAGAGATGTGAAAGACTCCGTGAAAGGCTGGAGTGAGCAGCTTCATTGTGCCCATACTTCCTCTTGCCTAAGTATTTTGCCTCCTTTTCCTCTTGCCTACCAAGGTACTAGGTGTTAACCTGTACTGCATCTAGAGCAGTGATTCTCAACCTTCCTAATGCCTTAACCCTTTGATATAGTTCCTCATGTTGTGGTGACCCCCAACCATAAAATTATTTTCATTGCTACTTCATAACTGTAATTTTGCTACTGTTATGAATCATAATGTAAATATCTGATATGTAGGATGTATTTAAATTGAACATAACCCACAGGTTGAGAACCACTGATCTAGAGGAATAGACTCTTATTGCAACCCTTATGCCGACTGGCTCTAACGGGGAGGGGGTTATTTGTCCTTATACTGCCTCCTTTAGGGTTGAAAGATCAAAGTGTCTGGATTGCCTAGCATGTTTCTTAGAAGCAAGGTTCAGCCATAGCTCCATTCATGTCAGAACAGGCAGCTTCACTTGAAATGTCTGTTTCCCTTCTTAATGTGCTGTTTCTCTTTGTGACTTTATGATAAATAAAATCACAACAGTTGCCCAGGGATGGAAATATGTGTTTATGTGATAAATCCATGTTCTATTCAAGATCATCTCTATAACTAAGAATTGAAAGGAAATTATAGGATTGTTTTCCTGGCAGAAAGATAAAGTGGGTACTTAGTTTTTCCCTTTTTTATGCAGCATTAGAGAATAGAATCTAGAACAAAATATTTCTGTCATATGTGACTTTGCTATTTACCCCCAGTGAGAATATTGGTGCAGTGACTAATCTAGTTGTCTCCTTCTTCTCTCTCCATACTCTACCCCCACCTCTAGAAAAAAAAAAAAGAATGATTCTCCACAGGACAAGATTGACCAACTCACTCAACATTTCCTAGGGACATACTATGTGTGACTCATTGTGTGTTCATAGGAGGGGGGTGAGAGGCAAGATGAGGTGAAAAGGCCATGCTCCCTATCCCCAAGGAACTCTTTGTTCTATAAAGTGTAAGTTTCCTGAAATCAGAGACTGCCTCATATTTGCCTTTGTAAATCCCTAAGCCTAGCACATTGCTGGCAACAGCAGATGCTAAGTCTTGGGTCCCAAATCAGAACATGAGAAGTATGTATCAGATGTCTGAGACATAAGACTAGGATATAGTGGGTGTCTGAGACATGAGAGCTTTGAGTGGGTGAGGGAGCTGAGGCTGCTGGGGTAACGTGACCAAGAGAGCTCTTTGCTTTGGAAGGCAGCTTTCTAATGCCAATGTGGAACTGCATGACCTTGTCCAAGCTCTTTCATGGTCTTGGGCCTCAATGTCCTCCTTGGGATAAGAAGAAATCTATGGTCCTTGTGCCCTTTGTCAAACTTGGAGTGTAAGGGGCTGGAACTTCTTTGCACCTCCCAAATGAAAGACTGGAAAATGTCAAAGGAAGCTTTATTCTGGAGAGGTTAGCCTGCTGCTGGCCATGGTACCAACTTGCTTTCTAATGAGCTGTTCAACATGGCAAAATTACTTTGTTTGACCATGGTCTTTAACTGTCTTTATCCAGGAGCTGGATGGGAATATAATGTCCCCAGACTTTTGCTGTTTGGCCTTTGTGTAGATGGGGCTATTGGGTTTTCAGTGAGGTAGGAGGAGAGCTGGCAAAGCCTTATCAGGTAATTTCATGTCAGTTCCGAAGGAGCAGCATATGGGATTTCAGCAGATTAGCAGAGATAAATTGAGTGTAACCCTCAAAATTACATTTGGGATAGGAAACATCACCACTAGTGATGACTTACAGAAATACACACATTCCTAAGTGCCTTTTCTGTGCTCAGCCAGGCTAGAAACACTTGCGAGTGTGATTGCTGGAGGAAATTGTCCCTGGGTTTCTGTGCAAAGCCCTCCAGTTAATGTAGGAGGGAAAATGATCATGGGAAGTGCAAACCCTCGGGATTGCTTTCTCTGGCCATGTTCTTATTGCATCCAAATGAGTGCCTTTTCTTATTTTCAGCTCCAGATTTCCAATGGGAGCTGTTTTACCAAGACCAAGGCTGAGCATGAAAGTGAACTTACAGTGTTGACTCTAGAACCAGTGTATGCAGGTGTGGCAGCCTTCCCATTTGGGGGTTTAATTTGCCTAAAGATAGGAAAGCAAGGCTCTGTCCTACTACTCAGAACACAAAGCTCAGGTGGCAACCTAGAGAGGCTTCTTGAAGGATACGTAAGCCATGCTAAGAAAGTTGTGTGAGCCTCCAGGGGATGGTAAATCTGCTGATGAGCAGACTGAGGAGAGGATTCATCATCCAGGCTGGTCTTGGGCATGACGTCCCTGATGAGTTTGGTCCTCGGGTACCTGCTTCAATGTTTCCAGAATCCCCCATCTCTCAGGTAGGAGACACTTCAGAAGCCGCCTAACCCAACCCTTACCCAAAAGACTCCCCACTACAATGCCTGACTAGCAGTCACTCAGACTTGACCTGAAGATCTCCAATGATGGGAGGAGCTGCTCTGTTCGCTTTCCCAGAGTTCTTCCTATGATTTGTGAGAGCGACCAGAGAGCTGGACATGGAAGCATGGGGATTATGACTAGAGGAGCCCAGGCTGGGGCCACCTGGAAATTCAGGCAATGACCCAGTTGTTTTGTTGTTGTTGTTGTTGTTGTTGTTGCCCTAATTTCCTCCCTCTTTCTAATATTGTCCCAGTGCAACATAATGTACTAAGGAACTGGGTAGTGCTTTGAGGTAACCAATAAATAGTTATAGGTTCATATTTTCTTAGATTTCAAGCTAGGAGGGGCCTCAGTCACCATCTAGTCCAATGCCCCTATTTAAAAGGTGAGGAAACAGAGGCCTGGGCATGTTAAGAATCTTGCCCAAAATCTCATGAGTAAGAAACTTGAACTCAGGTCTTCTGGATCCTGCATTCCAAACATGTGGCAACATGAAAATCTTGAAACATTTGGAGTAGGGTACTCTAGATTTAGTTTTGAGAGATTGCTGGGCAGATAGTCCAAGAGCTAGCCTCCAAGCACTTGGCCTTCTGATCTTGGATCTGTCATCTACAGATCCAAGAGAGGAAAAGTAGAACCAACATGCCCCCAAAAATGATATTATCGAGTAGGGAAGACCCGGCCAGGTTCAGATCCTGCTTCTGACACACACACACACACACACACACACACACACACACACACACACACTCTGCCTATATGACTGTGGGCAAGTCACCAAACATTAATGGCCTAGGTAACACTCTATGACCAGAAGCTCCAGATGAATCCTGATCTACCTTGGTAGAGGGAGTTTCCATATCTAGATTTCTTTGCAATGTTGAAATCACACATCTAGACTGAAAGATAACCCAACATGCTACCAGGCAATGAGCAACTTGGAGTGCTTTAGTAGGGATTTGGAGGTCATTGCTCTCAGAATGCCTGCTTACCCAACCGCCTCTATCTAGGCTAGATTTCCCCTGTTCAGGGAAAGATTATCCCAATTTGCTTGATTCTGGGGTTTAGTGCAGCTGACCTTTTAGTCAGGTGACTGGATGACTCTATGGAGGCACTCCAGTCTTGTGAATACTCTTTTGGTGCTCACAAAGACAAAAATGCTGCTGCGTGTGCAAGTGACAGCAGTTGTGAGTGAGATTCCTCCAAGTTAATTCAGCTGTTATCATAAAGCCAGAATTCAGTCTCCACCATGATGGTCCTCACTGATGGCTGAGCTCATCTGCTGAGACAACTGCCATGTGACTCCCACCATTCTCTTTGGGGAAGTAAGTGGTACCTTGGTGCCTTGGTACCTTGGCAGTTCATACTGCATCTCAACTTGAAGTGCCTCATTCCTGACTCTGATTGTGACCATGTCTCTTAGCTTTTCAGAAACTCAGTCTCTTCATCAGTAAAATGGGAGTGCCTCCTAGAAATGTAATGAACACCAGGGGAAACAATGACTTTTTGGAAAGGAGGCCCTTGCACATAAAGAGATAATTCATGTAGTACATTACATCAGTTTAAGCTGTTCTCAGTATTGTGCTTTGAGACCATAAGAAAATGGTTGTTTGATGGCATGATACTTGGAGGGTCCTTTGGCATCACAGTCATCTGATAATGCATAGGCCCTAGACAGTGACAAAGCAGAGAGGGAACATGTACCTGGATATTGCCAGTGTGGGTCATCACCATCTGAACACTGACCAGTCAATAGTCTTGGGGCAACCATTTGAGATTGACAACTAAAGTGGCTAGCTGACTTCAAGATGGCATTTTGGGGTGGAGCTCACTTCTTGGAACAGATATTTGAATCAAATAATTCATGGTAGAGACATACATGAAGGCCAGCATGGCACAATGGGCAGGAACTGAGCTCAGAGACTCAAAGTCTCCTCTGAGACGGCACACATTGGTTCTTTGACCACGTCATCTAACCTCCATGTGCCTCACTCGGTGCTCTGGGACCACTAAGTCCTCAAAGGACTGAGATCCCATGTGGAGGAGATGCTCAAGGAAATCATGGTTCGCTGTCCTCCATTCTTGTGCAAGTACATAGATGACATCCTAGGTGTTGTCAGTATTGTGCTTTGAGACCACAAGAAAATGGCGTGATCTCCATCTGTTGCTCCTGCTTGATGTGTATCTGCCTGGTGGTGACTAAAGCTTTACTCTGCACTGCTATTCTGGTCAGCCTCCATCTACCATGTCTGGTTGTGGCTAGAATGCCACCCAAGGTAACCTTAGGGCAGTCTCTTCTCCTCTTTCATACTATTTCCTCCTCTCTGGTAAGAAGGGGAGAGGGGAAAGAGTAGGACCAAAGGGAAGCATTTATTAAGTATCTGCTATGTGCCAGGAACTATGTTAAGACTTTACAACTATTATCTCATTTGCTTCTCACAATAATCCAGCAAGGCAGGTGATTTTATGATCTCCAATTTATAGTTAACGAAACTGAGGCAGACAGAGGTTAAATGACTAGATCAGGATCCCACAACTAGTAAATATCTGAGGCTGGATTTGACCTGAAGTTGGCCTGACTCTGAGCTCAGCATTCTGTGCACTGTGCCACCTGGCTGCTGGGAGATGGGTCGGAAGTGGACTAGATAGTCTCCATGATCCCTTCTAGACTCTGTGGTTACCCATGACTTTGGTACCAGCATCTTACATGCCTCTCCACTGGGTACAGGACAAAATGAAAATAAATGGTTATATTCATGGCTTGGTGAAAGCCTGTCTTCAGCATCACCATTTTTGATTAATGACAGTGGTGCCATGAGGCAGTGAAGGATGGCAGCCTGAACTCTGAGGAAATGAGAGGCAGGAAGGTGACATGGGGTCTCCAAGGCGCTTCCATATCAATGGACTTACCAATGAAGAAAACTATTTTGGAGTTTCCCCCAGAGCACTTTGCTCTGCTCCTCAGGGATGTAAAGTGACTCCATCCTTTATTTTCTTCCCATTCCCTCCAATGACATTTGGGAAACTCTATGTACATGAGCCTTAAATACTCTCCTTGTCAAAAAAGATGGAGAGAGATGGGCCAGGCTGGAACATGGACAATCCATGGATTCAGAACCAATGAATACTTGGACTGACAAAGTGAGCCTTTAATGTTCCGGGGTTAACTTGAAAATAAGTCTCCAGCCACAGGGCTTTGGGCTCCATCTGATGCATTTAATAGTGATCATGATATATTATTAATAATGCATGTTATGTGTTAATAATTATTATTTTGATAGAAAATAGCACTTACTGGGGCAGTTGTGAGAATCAATTGAGATAATAATTTTATTGTTGTTTTGATACTTAGCATTTATGTAGTGCCTACTACGTGCCAGGCTCTGTACCAAGAGCTTTACAAGTGTTACCCTCATCTGACCCCACAACCACCCTGGGAGGTAGGTACTAGGATTATCCTCATCTGTAAGGATCACAGGTCTAGTGAGTGTCTAAGGCTGGATTTGAAATCAGGTCTTCCTGACTTCAGCCCCAGTACTCTATCCATTGTGCCACCTAACAATGAGCTTTTGAAGAGGCAGCATGGCATAGTGAATAAAGAGCTGGTCTCAGAGCTTCAAGATCCGGTTTCAAGTCCCATCCCTGACACATACTGACTGTGTGACCTTAGGCAAGTCCCCTACCTTCTGGTCTAGGCAGCTCTCTGACACAGTATAAGTTGCAGAATGAAATGTGTTGCCTTGAGGAAATCATGGTGACATTCCTCATCCTCTCTCCAAACAGTGGATACAGCCATAGATTGAATTTCATCAAACTGGCAGATGACAAAAAGCTTCTAGGGCAACCTGGCAGGGTCTTCAAAGGTCTTGAAGAATATGCTAAAACATGTGCTCAATCTAGTATGGTGTCATCCAATCGGGTTAATGTCTAATATTACTCTCAGATTAGAAAAATCATTTCACAGATGCTGTTTTAGGGGAGGGCTGGCTGATCAGTTACCAGGACTTTTAGTGGCCTCAAACATTTTCTGAGCCAGCAATGGAAGAGCCTGGAGGTTCTGGCATGAGGGTTCTGGCCCCCAGAAGGTGTTTAATAATCTACTTGTGAACCAGATTGGATGGGATGGGATGCAGGAAATCTTGGGAAATACTGTCATCTGAAGACGTGCATAGGGTTGGCAATGGGGAGGGGGGCGATGATTAGTGTTTCTTCCTTCTGCAGTTCCCTCCCTTTCCCTCCCAAAGTACAGAGTTCAGTCCTAGCCACCTGGATTTAGGCCACACCACGATGATTGTCTCAAGAGTGCACTGAGCAAGGCAATGCACCATACTGACTGAAGAGTGGAGTCTAGTTAGCCTGAAGAAGAAAGAGAAGATTCAGTGAGAACAAGTGTCTCAGAGCTGTCACAGAGAAGAGAGCTTAGCTCTTCTGTTCAGCTGCAAAGGGAAGAAGCAGGAGTAGTGAGGGAAAGCCTCAAAGAGGCAGATTTCAGTTCCTGTGAGAGGGAAACATCAAATCCAAATGCTTCCTAGCCACTGGAAAAGTCCCAGAGTGGAATGGGCAGGCTACCTGGAGAAGCACTGGGCCTCCCTCCCTGGTAGTCTCCAAGCCCAGGCTGGGCATACACTTGTTAGATGCATTGGAGAAGGGATTCCTGGGGGGAGATCGGACTATCTGGCCCCTGGTGTTACTTGCTTCATTTTTTGCCCTTTCTCTACCCCTGGCTGATCATTCTCCTTGCCCTTTCCTCCTCACCCCATCCCTATGTACTCTTCAATGCAGACACTGGCCTTCTGGCCATCTCCTGATGCTGGGCATTCTCCCTAGGCGCCCCCATACCCTAGAATGATCTCCTTCTCCTTCTCCATCTCCATCTCCATCTCCTCACTTCCTTGGCTTCTTTCGAGGTCCAGCTAAAATCCCACTTTCTCTACGAAACCCTCCCCCATCCCCTGTAAGGCTAGAGCCTCCCCTCTGGTGACTTCCAAGCTGGACTGTCTCCAGTTTGCTTGTACATACTTGTTTGCACCTTGTTTCCGCATTAAACCGTGAGCCCTATAAGAGCAGGGACTGGCTTTTCCCTTTCTTTGTATCCCCAGAACTTAGCACATGACACACAGCTGGCGCTTAATAAATGTGTGTGGACTCATGCCTGAGTGAGTGGCTGAGTCAAGCACAGGGTCGGACCTTGGGACGCCAGGTGCTGATGCTAGGAAAGCTGGACAGCGAGGCAGCAGAATGTCTGAGTGGAAATGCTTCCTTGGGGCTCATCCAAGGGGGTTCCAGGCCTCGGGTGGGCTGGTTGAGTCTACAGAACTTCTGTCTTTGGACCCACAGCTGGGTGTGTGAGACCATCATTATAAGCACACTGTCAACTTCTCTGGGACCTTTCAGGGAGACTTTAAGGGCAAACTGTGTCTCAAGGACGACCCTTAACAGTTTCAGTCCCTCCACATCTCTGTGAAATCACATCCTGGTTCATATGAGTCAGACTTGAGTTGAGGATTGCTGGGATATGGTTTATGGACCCAAAGAGGAGGAGGAGGAGCAGGAGGGAAGAGAAAGAGAAGGAGGAAGGGGAAGAAGAGGAGAAAGATGGGAATAAGGAAAATAAGAAAGAGAAGGAGAAAAAGGGAAAGGGAGGAGGAGGGAGAAGGGGGAAGAAGGAGGGGGAGAATGGAGGAAGATGAGGAGAAAGGGGGAGGAGAAAGCAAGAGCAAGAACAAGCAGAATGAGTGATTTCATCTTAGCATCCTTAACTTGAGGTGTGCACATTATGAGACTTCCCGTCTCATATCCTCAACTCTGGCCTTGGGGGTGAAGGTGCTAAAATGCCCCTGAGCCTAGCCTCTGTGCTCCTCCTTCTAGCTGACAGTTAGCTTATGTCTAAACCTTTGGGTTGTCGCTAGAGTAGACCCCTAGTCCCTAACTCCCCAGGATCCCAGACCTCCTTACCTCACAGTACCCCAGCCCTCTCCAAATCCTCGATGCCTATCTTCTCAGTGCCCCCCACCAGCTTAAAACCTCTAGACCTCAGATCCCCAGCTCTATATCTACCCAGTTCCAAAGTCCCCATTAGTCCAGTCTCCTAATTCCAAGGACCCTCAGATCCCAGTTCCTCAAGCCCCCAGACTCATAATGCTCATCTTTCCAGGCCCCTAACCTCTAGTTCTCCAGAATCTCAGCATCCTTCCCCCTAACTCCCCAGGTTAGCATTCCCTTAAGCTTCAGATCCTCAACCCTCCATATCCCCTGCCCCCCAGGCACAACTGAGTCACCATCATCTCATGCCCTCAACTCTGCATACCCCTAGTTCCTATCTCCCCAGACCCCACAGGATCCAATTCTCTGCCATCTCCAGCATCTCTATCCACCTGTATCTCATTTCCCCAACTCTCTAACCCTCTAGGCACACATCCCCTATGTCTCCTAGCCCCTAGTCTTGGCTCCCCAGGATGTTAGCATCCTGCCCCACCTTCCAGCTCTCCAGTTCCCAGCCCCCAGCAGGCCTCGTGCCAAGGAAGACAAAGACTCCCTCAAGAAGTGTCAATTTCTCTTTGAGCTTTATTTCTGCCTACTCATGTCACTTAGGGTTCAAAATGGCTCTTTGGAGATTTGACTTGTGGGGAAAAGAAAGAAGGAAAAAAACAACCTTTTTCTTCTCCCTCAGCCCCTCACTAATGCCTGCCATTTGACCAGTAATTCCTCCCATGCCTAGAGTCATGGTGGCTGTGGCATCTTGTGTTGGTGGCATTCATGCCCTGCACGTCCCTGGCTCTGTCAGTTAGCCAAGTTTTCACTGTGACCACCGAGGGCCACAAAGAAAGGGGAGCCTGTATCAGCACACATGGACCCTGGCTGATGGCGCCTCCCCTGTCAGGGGAGGACACAGGCGTCCTGTAGTCTAGTCTCACATTCCCTTGCCCAGTATGGCCTAGAGTGGAGTGTGGAATAATGAACTTGGCCTTGGTGGTCATCAAGGTGATGATGTTAGTTTCCCTCACAGCAGTGAGGAAGGTGGCTAATTAAGTGATCTCAACAGATTTCTCCTTTAATTCTTCCATTTCAGTTGGGTCTCTGAGGGGGAGAGTACATGGGAGGGGGCAGTTCAACGATGTTCCCTTCACTAGCCCCCACAAACTCTGATTTCCAATCCAGTCACCTTCCCTTGGAAACCCGAGTCAACTGTGTGTATGCAGCACCACACCGAACATCAGGGCACAGCAGGCAAGGGTATGCACAGATTCCCCAGATAAGAACAAGGCTGGAGCCTGGGGAGATCAGCATTGTGGACCCACTTCCAGGGGCTCTGCCTTCGTGAAAGGGCATGAACTCCTGGGAAAGCGTTACTCCACCCTCTGCACCACTCAGCGTGTGTGTGTGTGTGTGTGTGTGTGTGTGTGTGTGTGTGTGTGCGCGCGCGCGCCACTGAGGATCTCTCCTACCTCCCCCTCTCCCAGGGCTAGCCACCTGAATGTTATTCAGAGTGGGCTAGAGCCAAGTTCCTGAGGAAATGTGTGCAAAGTGCTTCCTAGGAGAAACTTGAGCACCAGAGTCTCTGGCCTGAGGCAGTGCTGGGCCAGTGGCCGGGTCAAGGCTGGTGCCCAGCCTGGCTGGGGGCGGGGCGCTGTCAGGTTGGCACTGCCTTCTTAGCAAAGAGAACAATTATAATCAGTGACAAAAATATTTGTGGTCCATATGTGCCTCTGAGCTCATGTCCATCTGCTCCTGTTGCGAGCACGTTGGTAGCTGATGCTTCTGTGATTCAGGCTTAGAGCAAGCTCGTTCCATGGGTCCCGATTTAGAGGCAGGTGCTAATTCGGTCAGACTCTATCTTTGCAGCCAGCCTTCAGCACATGCTCCATCCCTTCTGTGACTTACACTCGCGGCACACACACGCGAGCGCGAGTGTGCGCGCGAGGACACACACACACACACACACACACGCACACTCACACGCGTACAAACACATTGAGGCAATTAGCACTGACTCCCGCAGCTGCGATAAAGCCTATCACACTTGGCCTCTCAAACCCCACTCCACTTATTCGTGGCCTGGAGCTCTCCAGTGTGGCTGGGGGATGGGCCCGGCAAATGCCTGCAAAAAAAGGCACGGGATGGGAGGCAACCATCTGATTCTGGGAAGGTCCCTGCAGGTGACGGTCAATGCTACACAAAGTTAAAGCCTTGCTCCCAAGCTTGGGAACGGAGATTGAGGCTTTGGCTTCTTCCAATCCCTCTTAGGGAAAGTGATCCAGAAGGAAATCCTGGGCTCCATTTGACATCCTCAGAGAAAGTTTCGGAAGCTTGAGAATTTCCCCAAAGCAGAAGCGAACACTTTCCAACGGCTCAGTAAAATATTCCCTAGCAATTGGTAGCAGAAGAGTGCGCAGTTTTGTGTCCACAGTACTGTTTTCCACTTTGGTTTTGGGGGAGAAGGCAAGCCCTTGCAATAGAGTGGGGTCGTCTTATTGTGAGCTCGTTGTGAGAAGGCTGGTCTCCGGAGCCCCGAGGGTCTGTGGTTGCGGGGAGACTTCGTAGTGTGGGGCGCCGGGGCAGCCCTGGGTCACAAACTCCGCGGAGTCCCCACGGGCAGCCTAGTATCAACTCACCGCACAGGGTAAACTCGTGGTGCCGCGGGCTCTTGGCAAACGTCCCCTGTGTTTGCGCTCAAGCTGTCTGTGCCGCTGCTGCCGCCGTAGGAGTGGTGAGAAGGCACACGCTCCAGCCCTGGCTGTTTGCACCAAGGTTGGAGTTTGCAAATCTGTCACCCGAGGCTTCGGCCCGGGCTGCCTTGATGGCAAGCAGAGGGCCCGACTGGCAGCAGCAGCCTGGGTAACCTAGGGGGAACGCGCCGCTGAAGGGAGGCTGTGAAATCTGCATC
>CM053583.1:423681443-423693024 GCA_028627135.1 Pseudochirops cupreus | reverse complement strand
AAAAAAGCCTTCGCAGCCCAAGACTCCCCGTCTTTAATTGGGCCTGACGGGAGGGTTCCAGCGGAGGACTGCCTTTCTGCTCAGAGGTGATACTGACTCCCATTGAAACCAACATCCCCGTTTATAGTTTTTAATGCAAAGTGGGGGATTTCACTAAAAAAGGTTAAGCCGCCTCAGTGAGTAATGAGCGGCGCATAATGCGGGCGTTAATTTTAGCTCGCTGCGTAGGAGCTGTTGGGACTTGAGCAGCGGCTGAAGCCGCTTCATTAGAGAAGAGGCAGGCGGTTTGGAGACAGGTGGAGGGAGCTCCAGCGGGCTGAGCCAGTGATTGGCCGGAGCTGGGCAGGAGCGGTGGAGGAGAGCCAGCCACTTCTGCCTTCTCCTCTTGGTGGATGTGGCCATGAGTGTCTCCTGCCCGCCTGCCTCCTAGTCACTGACGACTTGTGCTCTTTTTACAGGTTGGCGATGCTCTGTCCGGCCATCTGAAGAGGGGGCATGGAGACGGAGACTCGCACCTGCTGACAGGGACATGGGACTCCAGTTGCCATCGGTCACTTGTGTGGATTTTACTGGCCCGGAGCCCCGAAGGCAAAGTGAAAGACACCCGGCAGAGAGCCCCCACTGAAGGTAACCGTCTCCTCCGTGCGCCCCTGCTTCTCCCAACTGTCATAGAGATGCTGGAGCCTGCCCTCATGGGCAGGATGGGGCTGAGGCGGAGGCCGAGGCCAAGGCCGGGAGGCTGCCAGTCAGCTCCAGTTCCCAGCGCCCAGAGGTTTAAGCGAGTTTGCCCAGGATCCCCAGAACTTATTCTTCTTGTCCCGTGTGGGATGCCAGGAAACGCCATCTATTTTTCATGAAATGCCTGAATGAATGAGGTAGGTGACCAGGACCACCATCCCGACCCCCTTGGGCAGGCTATTTTTGCACGTGACCACGTGGCACGTCAGGTGAAAACCGAGATGTCCTCGGGGCTCCTTCCTTGCCAAGCCAAGCACCAGTGTTCCCTTCCGCCCCATAGAGCCACATGGGCAAAGCCCGTTTTCTGCTAAGTGCCCACAATCCTTTGCTAGCTGAGCCAAAGCAAACCAGTCAGCACCAGCAGCGCCGCCCGTGTAGCATTAGCCACTCCAGACTGTGACATGGTACGGTTAGGGAAACGGTGACACAAAATTGCCGGCTTCAACGTTTTTCTCCTGCTTCCTTTGCCAGCTGAAAATAAAGTTACTGAATTTGTAAATGTTAATTAAATAGTGCCAAGGCGATGCAGCAAAATACTGATTTGTCTAATGATCACCATCCTGACTTCCCTTTGAAAGAAACAGGCACAGCTTGGACATGCAGCTGCAGGCTCGGTTCCCCTTGTCCCTTTTCCCTTGTCTTGGGGGACATTTTTTAAAATTTTAGATGAGTTGAGGAAGGAGGAGAAAATGCTAAATTATTCATGAGACTCATTTGACATTCGATTAATGGTTGGGGTGAGTCCAAAGTTGGGGTTTCTTGGGGGGAGGGACAATAATAACAAGCTTGAACTTGGGGGAAGGCAGGAGAGCCAGTGCCTAGCTATGTGCCTTAGCATCTGCAGCTGGCAGGAATGGGGATGGGATGCAGACCATGAGGACTTCCTCAGAGCTGCTGCTCAGAGTCAACAAGATTCCCATAGTACCTGGAGAATGACATAGGGCTGGGGGGAAAGCTTAGGACTTTAATAATACAGCTGTCATCGTGAAGCCTGGAAATGTTGACTCTAGAAGGTTTCCTGCCAAACTGAGATTTCATATTTATATAGAGTATAATTTATCCACCTCCTCCACACCACTATTCCCCCCAACCACACTGCACGTCTTCTACTCAGGAATGGGACTTAAAGCTTGGACCCTTCAGATGTGTATTTTTAACTGAGTGATCTTAGGAAGAGTGCAGCTGATGAGTTCTCTCTCTCTCTCTCTCTCTCTCTCTCTCTCTCTCTCTCTCTCACACACACACACACACACACACACACACACACACACACACACACACAGAGCACCCCTTTAACTCAAAATCAGTTTGCCCTGTCAGGGAATCCAAACTCCTTCCCCCCATCCCTGCCCTTTTCTTTCCTTTCTCTTTCCTTCTTTGTGGTGACTGATGGGGCAGGACTGCAAAGGAACTGGTCATCTCATTCACTGGGGGTGGGGGGTGGGGTGCTAAATGTCTCCCTGGGGTCAGATTGTGGCTTTTCCTGTTGCACATTTACCATGTCAATTCTGTGGTTTATTTGAGTTGTTGAAGGAAATGACCCGGCACAACCACTTAACTTTGGGTCTGAAGGATGTAGTGAAACCCTCAGGAGCCAAGCCAAAGCCAACCCTTTCATTCTCTGGCCTCTTGACCTTGCAGGCCCTCCCACCTTGTTACTGTAATTTCCTCTGGAGAGAATGTCAGAGCCAGGGGAATCAACTGGCCAGACAGCTGAGGCCCCTGGGGCGGAGCAGGAAGCCAGGACCCCCGAGAATGGTATCATTCAATCGGACAGCCTAGATGAGGAAGAGAAATTGGAACTTCAGGTAAGAACCTGGAGGCAGGGCTAGTCCATTGTTCTCCCCACCCAGGGAGCTTTGCTGAGCTTAGTTAATAGTTTTCAAAGTCCATGGTGCCCTTGGCCTCCCTTTTCCTGGCCAGTGATTTTCAGGTTGCCTTAGCATCTGGGAGCACATCCAGGATTAGTAAGATGCTCCAAGTGCTTCTGGCTCCTCTTTTCCAAATGCTGACCTAAGGACTGGTGCTTAAGGAAGTACCTAACTCTGGGGGCCAGAGCCACCAGCCCTTGGTCCCTGGGTTTCCTTCCTGGGCCAGTCTACTGTTTTTCAAAGAAAACTGGGGTGTCTTTCACTGAAGGTGGGGACGAGAAATACCCCTCTACAAGTGTAATAGACCTAGCCTTAGCACCACACAAAGCTTGTCAGACAGACACCGCTACTGAGGCAATACTGAAGGCCCAGAACTGCTTTCCATCCTGTTTTTAATTATCCTGACCCCATGAAGAACCATTAACACACCCATTTCTGCCAACTAGGTGGAGCCAGCTCCACCCTTGTCTGTAGCTGCCTTCGGTCTGGGAGCCAGAGCAGCAGTGCTGGGAGAGTTAGGGACAGGACCTAGATTCAGTGTGTGCACACCTTAGTCTTGTCATGGCACTGTCCCAATTGACAACCCTCTGGGGGCTTTCTCCACACAGCGGCGGCTAGCAGCCCAGAACCAGGAGAGGAGGAAATCCAAGGTAGGGTTCTCCAGCAAAGCACATGGTGGGGGGAGGGGGGCGCTTGCTGGGACAGCAGTGACTAAAGCTGCTTAAGGAGGGGGAGAGGTTCCCAGAGTCACTGGCTGTGGGTTCTTGGGCTATTCGGGCAGTGGAGGGGTGTCCCGCACTCCTGGGATAGAACTTGCTTCACCTGGCCACATGGCTTATCCTCGGAGAGACTTGGGAAAGGCCCCCAGGATGGCCTCTCTTGCTATTCTCTGCTGTTGGTTGTTTTCCTCAAAAGTCAGATTTGGAGGAAATGGATTTAAGAGGCACTGGTGTTGCTTCCTTCTGCCTGGGTGGACAGGAGAGGAGGCCCTGGCAAGGTCCAGGGTATCTCTTTTCATCTCTACATGTTTTTATCTGCTGCTCAGAGCCATTGCTTAGCTCTGAGAGTTGTAATTGGTGTGGAAGATCGGGAAGTAAAGGCAATCGCTTTGGCTTTGCTAAGTATTCATTCTAGTTAGCAAATAGCCTGCTCCACCCAATGAAATGTCAGTTTTCAATGAAATGAGATGCTGAGTCCACATCTCACCTGTATACACACATGCACAAGCAGGCACACACATGTGCCCACACACAGAGCTTTCCAAGCAGGGCCTTGCTGGAGCACTTTTCCCACAAATGACCCTCACACCAACACTCCTCCCTGCCTGGGCTGACTACCTCCTTCTCAGTTTCTAGAAGGTACCTGAGAATGGTGGGAGCGCACAGCTCCTCCCGGAGTCAACAGCTGCTTCCTTGGGTGTTTTGTTTTTGCTCTCTGTTTCCTTCAGTCAGGAGCAGGGAAGGGCAAGCTGACCCGGAGCCTGGCTGTCTGTGAGGAGTCGTCTTCCCGACCAGGACCAGAGGGCCTCCAAGATCAGGTACGTCCTCAGTGGTCCATTGCCCTTCGTGCATGGCTGGGCTTCCTCCACTGTGGTTCGAATGGATGTGTGCTGTCTGGGGAGACGAAGCTCAGATCTGGGGGAGCGACCTTTACTGTGAGTCTGACCATGACCTGGATTAGTTTCTTTCAGATGCTTTGGAAGGATTCTGAGTCATTCTTTAGTGTGTCACAGAGTATCACATTTGCTTTTTTTCCAGACTCTCTGAAAGTCCAACCAATGGAAAGGAATTCCAAAGAATTTAGATTAAAAACTAACATAGGAAGGCAGCCTCTCCGACTCTCGTCCGAGCAGGCTGCCCCACAGGAGACTCCCAGGACCTACTGGTGTCTAGCTCAGCCAGGCTTTCTTACCAACCAGTTCCCCAAGATGTACTTGCCTCTAAGACCCAGGATCCGGGCTCTTCTCAACCTTGAGATATAGAGAACAAGACACATTGTTCTGTGGAGGACTCATTTGTATGCCTTGGAGGACACAGATTCCCCACAGCTGTAAATAAGGCTTGGGAGGGGGCTATGCTTGTGGGGGATCCTTCTTAAGGTCATTAAGCAGGCACCCCCACCATGTCCCTCCCTTGTTGGTCCAGCAGATTCAGCAAGTTGCTGCAGCAGATTTCCATCCCCCACAAGCAGCCTTTTGGGGGCCAACTTGGGAAGGCTCATTCGCTCATTTTCATTTGCCTTTTAGGCATGGGATGAAAGAAGAGACAGCCTGGTGCTGGGCTGCTCTCCAAAGGCTCATTTGCTTCACTAGAAATTGGGACCAATTAGGGAAAGTGAGAAAGACTTTTAGGAGCCCAGGGGGAAAGACAAAAGTATTAAAGCATTCCATTTAAATGTTTCTTTCTTTCTATTGACTTTAGTTAAGATACCTTAAACTCTCCTCCTGGACTCTGAGAGATCCAAGAGCATTTTCTTCTAAAAGACCAAAAAAAAGATCTCCTTCCCTTACTGACAGCTATGGCTCAGGGCTGGACCTTCCCCACCACCCTGAATTAGTCCGCCCTCAGAGAGTCAAGGGATAGACAGCTCACCCTGCAGGTGCCACCTTCCTGTTTCGAAATGTGAGCTCTGGGTTCTTCCAACTTTGAGAACCACAGATGGTTTGGGTTCAATGTTTTATTTGTGCTTTTTGTTTTCAATGGGGATCTACCGGGAGGATTACAGCTTATACAGAAGGGAAAGTGAATGATAGGTGGTCCCTCCCCTATTGGTGTCCCAATTCCCAGACCGGAAAGACAGAGGAGAGATGGACGCCTTGTCTATCTACTCTGTCTGGAGGCTCCCTGTGGTTGTACAAGCTACTCAGAAGAAATCCTTGGTCGGGTTTGTTTTCCTTAAAAAGATCACCTATGCCATCCCATGCCATGCTATCCTGGACCGTAAAGCCTATTTCTGTTGTACAACAGGCAAAGAGAAAAAAAGTGATGAATGGTGCTTTTTTGGCTTCAGCTACCCCCATACAGGCTTGGTAGGACAGAGTTGGGCCCTTCCTGACTAGGGAAGAGGGAGGAGGTGGGCAGGTGGAATGTGAACCCCAATGGGATTCCACTGAGCTCCAGGGCTGGGGGGAAGAGGTAGGCACATCACATTAACAGCTCGCCAATCACTTACGAAGTGTAAGGTCTTAGTGGCAGAGGCAGTACCCTGCTAGAATGATGCAAAGAATGGCTTACACATTGGTCACCTGATGCCCATGGTCACTTGAGTTGTCCTGTGTGGGGAAAATCTCCCCCCAGAATACTTGACCTCAGCCCCATGATTTGACCTCCCAGTCTGCCCTTCAGTTAAAGGAAGCTGGCTGCTGACTTGATGGTGCCATTGGCCTCCCAGTGTATTAGTGCACCCTGGATATTTCTACAACTCTTGGTGGATATAATGACCCTGTATCATGTAACTCTTCACACATGTATTTTACTATTGAGGACGTCAATAAAAATCAGTATTCAACCCAGCCGAGATCCTTTCTTGCCAACCTCCAACTCCTTTGTCTGTTCTTCTGACACCAGTCTGCCTTTACAGTGTCTATATGTTTGTAGGAACACAAGGTGTTGGCTCTGAATGGCACCTGTGAATGCCAGCCCTCAGGGGCCATGCCCTTGGCCTTGCTTTTGGTCATGACTGCAGCCCAGAGATGCTCTGACTAGATTTAAGCACACAGAGAGTGGACAGCTCCTTCAGTCTTCTCTGTTGCAAAGAGGTATTGCAAAGAGCAGCCCCATCCTAGGCTGTCTCCAATCCTCCTGAGGACTGTTCTTTGGAACAGAAGCTTCTGCAACAGGGTCTTCCGAGGTGCCAATGTCTCCTATGGTACTTCTGCAGCAAGGGAAAGCAACCCCGCCTCCTTGGATAGGTTCCCAGGAAACTTCTTATGGGCTAACTCTGACTGAGCCTGGCCAGGGCCAGTCTCCGGGGTCTAGCAGGCATCAACAGCCCACATAATTAGTGTCTGCACAGGCCAAGGGAAAAGGCAGAGAGGAGTCATCTGACCACAATCTAAGGTGACCACCAGGCTGAGATGACCTTGGGCCTCTTTTAGACAAGGCTTTTTTCTGGCTAGGTTTGACTTCATGTCAACCCCTCACACCCCAACCAAGAGCCTCTCAATGTTTTCCTTTTGGATGTCCCCCCCCACACACTTTAAAATGATTCTACTGGAAGGGATGGCTTCCAATAGATGGCTGAACCATCCCAAAGTCTCCTGATTGGTGAAGGAGTCATTGGCCGAGCTGCCCAGGGGCCTCCAATGGGAGGGGCTGGTGGCCTTCATCTGGGGCTGGTTTTGTTCAGCCTCCCTGTGTCATTCTCCCCATGGCCACACACTTTGTTCTTCCTCTCCCTTGTTCAGTAGCTGTCACTGACACATCACACTTTCAGGCCCTCTCTGGGTTTGCACAAGAGTGGATAATGTAATGTGTTTCATCCAAGTCTCCCCTCAGGGCAATGATCATGTTTAATAGCGGATTGATCATGGGGGAGGGGCAGCTCATCCCAAGATCTGGCTTCTGAGATGCCCCTTCCTGCGAGAGAGCTAGAGACGGGGGCCTCTCTGGCCCTGCAGGCACATCTGGTTAGAGAAAAAGACTTGGTTAGAGATGCTGGTGAGGCTAAGTGCAAGCTTGGAGTCCCAGAAAGCAGATGGGAACTCATCAGAGTTAGAATAATATAGAATGAGCACCTCCCCCCTCCCCCACTCAGTTCAGAGTGAGAGCTTTGTCTTTGCAGAGTGAATGATTTAGCTGGGCCCAGGTAGCCACACCTCTGCAAGGTACTCGCCTGTGTCATCTGTCTCCATCTGTCTGTCTACGCTGTCTGACTGGGGGCAGTTTCATTGTCTACTTCTCCCCATATAGAAGGGGGACCCAGAGCTGAGGCACCACTACCCAAACATGACATCCGCTAGGACATGCGCACATTTTTTGACTCAGGCACTTTCTTCCTGGATAAAAATAAGCCTGCAGAGGCAAGCTGACGTAGGAGCTGAGGGCAGGGGTGAGGGAGCCTGGTCCCAGGCACAGTGCAGGTACCAGGTTGTAGCAAGGATGGCAGCCAGAGTCCGACCTCCTGCTGACTGATGGGCAGTGGCCTCCCCAGGGCAGGGCACTTGGGTGACAGTTTATTTTATTTTATTCTATTCATGTAAGAAAAACCATTCCGAACACTTGGCCTTACATTCTTCTAGCACAAATGAGCCCCGTTCAAGATGGATGCTGAGCAGAGCCAGAAGGATCTGGGCCTAAGTCCCTATCTTCTTTCTCCCAACAGGAATCAGTCCATTTACAGCTTTCCAGATTGCCCAGCCTGCAAGAGGATGAGAGGCTTAGTAAAGAGGACCCTGAGAGAGACAGAGAGGAGAAAGCCAAGGAGCGGGAGAAAGCCTGTGAGAAGTCCAAGGCACGGATGCTGTCTAAAGGTGAATGGGGAAGGGCTTCAGGGGCAGCGACCTGTGGCCACTCCCACCCACGAGCATCTCAGGCTGGTGGCATGGCCACCAAGGGTGAGCTCAGGGCCACTGAAGAGGCTTGGCAGGCACCCTGGGGTCCCTTGACTGGTCCCCCACATTTCATCACCAAAAAAGCCATCTGCCAGAAACCCAGGCTGAGGCCAGGTGACAGAATAGCCAATGCGCTGCTATGGAGATGTCCTACAGAGACACAGGAAGGGTCATGGAGTAGTCAGACCCAGAAATAGTAAAGAAGAGAAGGTAAGGGGAGGGGCTTCTGGGGAGGGCCCAAGAGGCCTGAGGTATCTGTATCTTTCTTTTTGGAGGGGGGAAGGTAGGGCAGTTGGGGTTAAGTGACTTGGCCAAGGTCACACAGCTAGAAAGTGTTAAGTGTCTGAGGTCAGATTTGGACTTAGGTCCTCCTGACTCCAGGGCCAGCGCTCTATTCACTGAGCCACCTAGCTACACCTGGCACCTGTGTCTTTGCAAGCCCCAGTGGGGCAAGGCTCCTGAGGCTTATGCCTAAAAGATAGATTGGATATCCAGAGCCAGGCTCAGTCATTCTGGGGTTCACACAGAATTCTGAATTCCCCACATGGGTATATGGAGAGATAATGTCTCCAGCGAGCTGAAATGCCTGACACAGGTGCCCCCTTTTCCTCTCAGAGCTCTGTTGCAGAACAAGCCCCATTGGATATCACCACAGGTCAAAATCAAGCTATACAGCAGGCCAAGACTGTATTGCCCCCGTGGATACATGGGCACAGTGCCTGGCATGCCAGGGTTGAGAGGCAGAGCTTAGAATTTAGTGGTGTCTACCCTGCCACTTGCCCGTATCCGGGCAGAGCATCTGTGTGTAACAACCTGCACAAAGGTAAAAAAGGAGTCTAAAATGTTAGGAGATGGCCTGAAGACAGAGGTCTTGGGGTCAGTGTCACCAAGAGAGCCCAGGCTTCCCCCAGAGCCTAAAGCACTTCCCAACAGTTCAGCCCAAAGTCAGGGGCAGTGCAAATAATGGTCCCCCTGAAGCTCCCAGGGCTGGTTGGTACCCATGCCCACCTCACCCACCTCACTGAGGACTCACTTCCTCCTTCCCTGTAGCCTCCAGGCCAGGAACCCAGCCCTCCTCTGGAGCTGGGTTACTTTTGTATGGTGAGAACTGTGCCACCTAGAGCAGGACCGTGCTCTCCTGGGCCTCAGACAAGAAGGCTACATAGGGATCCTGAGTTCAACCTGAACTCACCCCCAGTTCATGTTGTCTGCTGCTACTTTCCAGGCATCCCTTTCCATGCTGAGGTTTCCCCTGGAATGGGGGGGGGGTGGAGAAAAGGCAGGGGAGGTTACTCAGGTGGCCTGTTTGTTCCAGACTGCAGCCAGGAGTACACGGATTCCACAGGCATTGACTTACATGAGTTCCTGGTAACCACCCTGAAGAACAACCCCAGGTAAGACCTAAGCTGGGTGGGTGTCAGGGTGATTACTGGGCTGGGCTCTGCTTACACAGCTCTGTCCTGTGCAATTGGAACCAAATCTCCGGTGGATTCAGAATGAACAGGGTCAAGTAAACCCAAAGACACCCCACTGATCTCCCAACGGTTTTCTCTGCCCTGCCCCCACTTTTGCTGCCACGGACATTCTCAGATTACCATCTTCCTTACCCATTTGAGGGAATTACTTGGCTTCTGTGAGCTTAAGACCTGCGTGGTACTTACTGTCAGACAGGGGGGTCTATGCCCTCGAAAATGTCCAGCTAACCATACAGCCAGACACATTGACAAAGGGAGGGGCTGCCAAGTGAGGAATGGTGCCATGACACCATCTGGTTGCAGTAGGTATGTGTGGGTGCCTGGGGCCCGATGACATCATAAGGTTTCTCTGAAATATTTTTAAATATCCTGTGTTAAGCCATATGGCCCATCCATGCACATGGAACCTTTTCTTTCAGACCATGAGTTAGGATGCCCAGAATCTCCTAAGGACATGGCTGTGAGGAAAGTTCACTTGGGCAGCCTGGAAGCAGAAACTCAGGAGAGGAGATGATGAGGCAGGGCAGGGAGGGAATTGGGGCGACTCACTGCATCTTGGGACATGAGCCTTGGTAGACCCAGGTAAAGAGTGCCCTCAGAGCACAGTCAGAGAAAATACACCTTTACAATTGATTTTGCAGAGACAGGATGATCCTCCTGAAGATGGAACAAGAAATCATAAGCTTTATCAGTGATGACAAGTATGTGAACCTTCTCTCCGGCCTCTGGCCCCAGGCGGGCACATAGCAGTGAGCAAATGCGAGTTTGGGCAGCGCAGAGCCTGAGAACTGAGAGAGCAGTGTACTCTGGGCCCAGAGCTGCCAAAGGGTTAGGGGTGGGGCTGAGCGAAGGTGCACCCTTTTCACCGTTGGGTCATTTATGACAAGCTTACTAAAGGAGCCACTGGCCCGTGAAGAGTCTGAAAGAAGTTCCTCCTTTCCTTTCGGCTTCCCTTTGGGAGGCGCTGCTCTTGGGCCAGGACCCGCCCCCAGGCTCCACCTTTGCCAGATGCCAGTGTGCTCCTACTGGCCCTTGGTTGCTTTGTCCCCAGCTCTCTTTGTGGTACACCAAGCAGGAAAACAAGGTGCTTCCCATTGGGCACAGAATGGTTTGCCCAAAGGTGGTTTAAACAGAGGGTCTTAGCTGTTGCTTAATTGCTATGGCCATCCAATCGTCTGGCAGTCAGTATTTACTAAGTTCCTCCTCCATGCTAGCTGCTGGGGCCACAAAGAAAGGGAAGAAGCAACAGTACCCACTTGCAGAGCACTAACATTCTAAAGGGGGAGACGACAAGGGTGTGTGTAAATATAGTCAGAATAAAGAACAGAAGGAAACATGCAAAGCAGTGAGGTACAAGGGGTAGGTGGGGAGGGGGGCGGCTCAAGCAGTCAGGATGCCTGCTTGGGATCAGGCGATCTGCCAAAGATGGCGCCTGGATGCACCTTAAAGGGATAGAGGCAGTCTGGGGGCTGTGCATCCTCCAGGAGAAGCCCACCTCAGCGAGAAGACAGCCCTGGGTGGGTGCAGGGGAGGACCAAGGCTTTTCACTCTGTGCTTAGCCATGGTCTGCCTTCCACAAACCTCTTGATGCTGAACTCGGCTCCCTTTATATACTGTGCTGTTACAGGAATCATTATAAAAAGTTTCCTCAGATGTCATCCTATCAAAGGATGCTGGTGCATCGAGTGGCTGCTTACTTTGGAATGGATCACAATGTGGACCAAACTGGAAAGTCTGTCATCATCAACAAGACTGGGAGCACCAGAATGTGAGTGCCCCCTGTTATGTCCTCATGCCCCCCCATACCACATAACCCACTACACCCCACCATAACCCACCACATCCCACCATAGCCCCTCACACCCCACCATAACCCCCCACACTCCACCATAATCTACCATAACCAACCACATACCCCAATATGGCCCACTGTAACCCACCATAAC
>CM053583.1:423663735-423680943 GCA_028627135.1 Pseudochirops cupreus | reverse complement strand
CCCCCACAGCCAATGGCCAACTGTAACCCCCCACGCCCCATGTTGCTGTTCAGTCATTTCTGACTCTTTATGACTCTGTAAAGAGTTTTCTCAGCAAAGATACTCGAGTTGTTTGCCATTTCCTTCTCCAGTGGATTAAGGCAAACAGAGGTTGAGTAACTTGCCCAGGGTCACACAGGCTTGTGAATGTCTGAGGCCAGATGTGAATTCAGGTCTTCGTGACTCCAGGCCCAGCACTCTATTCATTGAGCTATCTAGCTGTTTCATACCCCATTATAACCAAGCACAATACACTTTGCCCTACTACATTCCACCATAACTCACCTCTACCATATCATACCCCATCTCACCCAATCACAACCCACCACTTTCCCACCATACCCCACTGTAACCCAACAAAACCCACCATGCCTCCAAGGTGGCTGCTTCTTTTGGTCTCTTCTCCTTCTCCTTCCCTGCCCCATCTCATACTCTTGGGGGGGAAAGGTACAGAAGAGTGTGATTTGTGATGTATTCTTGTTGGCCAAGCTGGGCATTTATCTGAGGGTTATCTGATGATTCAGATAAGTTTGTATGGTCAATTCATTCAATGTGGGAAATGGGAGTGTGAGGAGTTGGCTGTGTCTACAAGAGGATCTGCCCCAAAAGCCTTAGAGCAGTTTGAAGCTTGAAGATCTTGATAGCTCCAATAGTTTACAAATGAATTAAGACTCCTGGGACATTCTGTGTATTTAATATAAACATATACATATATGTGTATGTATGTATATATATATATCATATATATGATAAATTCACACAATGTATAATGTAATCCATTCATCCCTGTGTGCACACATACAGGCACACATGTTATACATATACACATATATCTAGCCCTTATACATGTAGATAACATGTAGATGTTCTTTATACATATGAGCATGCACATATGTGTGTGTATTTCATGGAATGAAAAGTTCTCTTTCCATCATTAATCACATGATTACACATACCAAATGAGGATTTTGTTGGGGGTTTTTTAGATTCTATCTAGAGAAAAATATTTTAAGAGTACCTGAATTTCTGGACAGCCTTGAAGTGCTGGGACAGCTCACCATTCCTCTGTCTCCTTGGCTCTGTCTCCCTGTCTCTGCCTCTGGCTTTGTCCATTTCTCTCACTCTCTCCCCTCCTTTCTTTATCTCTCCCTTCTCTCATCTGCCTTCGTCCCTGTAATTTTCTTACTCTTGGGGCACAAATTCTGCATCTTTTCTAAACTCTAGAAGAGATCACTGGTCTCCATGCCTCTTATCTGGGAGTTTCACTGAAGGGGGCTCATTGAAACTCACCCTGCTCCCCTGGCCCTGTTAAGTGTACACACAAACAAAGTCCTTCTCTTAGCCCCTCCTCTCCCATCTCCTGAGAAAAGATTGCATCCTTGTTAAGGGATGTTCCCTCTTGATCAGAAAACTCCCTTCCTTGTCTGGACATTTAAACAGTGGGTGAATGGCAGTGTGAGTGAATGGAGGAGCTCCGCAGAGGCACTCCTACCAGGAATCTGGAGTCAGAAATCTTGCCTCTGCCACATGGGTGACCTGAGGGGCAGGGTTAGGGTCACTTGACCATCTTTGAGCTTGATGTCTTGTTTTGACATCAAAAGAAAATCTCTTGCCTGTTTGCTGTCTTATTGTGGTTCCCTAGGCACATCTCTATTGTACTTGAGCCCATCTGGTCTGATGCCCATGCCAGGTGGCTTACCCTCTGGTCCTAACAGGTACCTGTCCTTTGAGAAAATCACAGCCTCTTGGCAGCAATCACCCTTCTGTGCCTTATTTGGTTCCCTCCTTGGTCCAGAGAGAAGAGGACACCTGTATCTTGGTTTGTGATCTCTACTGACCTCTGCCAGTGGGCATTGGGACAAATAGTTTCCTAGTAAGCTGGATTTTTGCCCACTTCCTAGACCTTAAAACTCCTTGTCTCTCCTTGTCCCTATATAAGCATTCACAAGCATGGACAAAGCTTCTTAGATCCTGCCTAGATTGAAATCACAAACTGTCACTGTTCAAGGGGTTGAGGCAGTTGATTTTCCTTCCCCTTCCTCAGCTGGGCTGCTGGTAGGTGTAGGTTCATCTGTGACTGTGGCCCAGAGTGAGTGCATTCTCCAACCTCCAGCTGATTGCCCAGCTGCTAATCATGGCTATTCCTAGGGGAAGCAAGTGGTAGCTTGCAAGAGATAAGACAAATGTCAAGGGTCTTCATTCGGCATTTACCGGGAAGTGGTGGCTGCTCTCAGCCTTGTCTGTGCTCTTGGCAGCATGGATGGTGGTCTCCAGTAGGGGCCTGTGCACAAGCAACTTGCTGGCTCAATGTTGTTGAAGTCCTTGGGAGAGGAGAAACCCTGTGGTTGGTCGAGCTTGCTTCATCCAGTGGGTTACTCATGATACGTGAACCTGGAACTCAGGCATATTGCCATCCACCATATACCATAGAGATGATTGGGCTAGGAGTACTTTCTGTGGAAAACCCACCACCATCTAGGAGCCCAGACACATGCGGGAGGAGAGGAGGGGGGACAGTAACTGAAGGGGAGTGAGGCTGAATTTCAGAATGCTTTGTTTGAGAAACAGGAGCAAACATCACTGGCTTCTCATTACAACAACACTGAACTCTACATATCCAGCTGGGGGCCTGAGGGCATAGATGATTCTGCAAGCATGGCATTAGAAACACGTGACTGTGAAAAATGGAAATTCACCCAAGTTATTCATATAATCCATTTTAAAAGCCTGTCCTGTTGGCAGTAGAGAAATTGGTACTGTCTCCTTAAGAAGGAGAGAAAGTCACGGTCACTGTCCCAATTGTCTTTCTAGTCAGTGCTTGACCCTTGAGAACAGAGCCTCTGTGAGCTTAAACACCATCCATCCATCCACCATCAGGAGCTAGTGGAATTTGGGGAGACAGAGGGAAGGGAGGGAGGGGAAGCTGTTTTCTTGCTAGAACCACATTTATTTCATGAAGAAATGATATGAAAATAATTTTATAAGGAATAGAGCAAGTCTACTAAGAGAGATTAACTTGAGAAAATCAGTCAGCAAGCATTTATTAAGTGCCAGACACAGTGCTAAGGGCTTGAGATAGAAGAAAAGCAGGAGACAAGCCCTGCCCTGTAAGAGTTCACAGTTATTAGGGTTAGGGTTAGGGCTGGAGGCAACAATTCTGTACAAACATGGCAGACAAAGGGTCAATGGAGAAAACTGAGAAAGGGAATGTGCTAAGAGTAAGGGGGTCAGGAAAGCCTTCTTGGAGAAGGTGAGATTTTGGCTGTGACTCAAAGGAAGCCTGGAGATCTAGATGAGGGAGAGCATTGGTGCATGGGGGACAGCCAGTGGGATCACCCAGAGTAGGGAGATGGAGACCAGTGCCACAGTGCTGCAGAGTGCATCAGGATGATGAAGGGAAGACTGCAAAGCTAGAGGGGGTCCAGCCTCAGAAGGGCTTTAAAAGCCACAGGATTTTTCATTTGCTTCTGGAGGTGATAGTGACCCACTGGACTTTACAGAATAGGTAGGTGACAGACTCAGACCAGCCCATGAAGATGATAAATTTGGCAACAGAGAGGAGGACAGACTGGAGGGGGGAGAGACTGGAGGCAGAGATCCCTCCCACCCACATCCCCAGCAGGCTGGGAAAGAATCCTGTTTTGCTATCATGGCTGGAGAGAAGCTGAGGAAGGTAGAGAGAAATAAGATGGAAGAGTCTTCTTTATGAAGGTATGGCAACTTTTATCTCATGCAGAAGATGAACCAGATTCTTTTAGGAGATTTTGTTAAACTGAGTTAGCCCACTGTGGTAGGATTGTGTTTTCCACAGTGAAGAAAGGTCATCTATATTTCCAATGAAGGCTTGTGGCTGCTCTGACTGCGAGCTTTCTTCTGCCTAAAATGAGCATAAGGAATCACATCTGCTTTGGAACTATTTCCTTGTAAATAAATTGCACATTTAGTAACCTTAACTTTTAAATACTAGGGGATTAAGTGGTTTCTTATAAGGACAGACTCATTACATATGTGTGTATGCATGCATGTATGTACATATATACTTCTACACACACAAACCTGATATGTGAACTACTATTGGGAAAGACAATTTCACCAATTTATTAGCTAAATATATATTACTTTCATATTTTGTAATGTGTACTAATCATGTTACACATAAATATATAAAATAAACAATATTTCAGCAGCTAGGGTTCTGAGCTTAGTTGATTAATTGAGATGTTGAATTTTTAGTAATGGATGAGGAAATATTAGATTACCCAAGAACTGGAGATGATGTGAACAAGTTAAGTGTGATCTAGAGATGAGCTCTGGAACCCTTTGGAGCCAAGCCAGTTTCATGTTGATGGGCTACATTCAGATGGCGTGGTAGGTGGCTAGATTGACCGTCAAGGGGACCTCTGGGTCCAGTTCACCTCTGCCTCTAAGTCACTACATGGCCATAGGCGCATGGGAGCTCCAACTGTCCAACATTGTTCTTCTAACCCACTCCTCTGAGTGTCTATTCCTGGGACTTGGTTTCCTCGACAACTAAATTAAGGCATTGGATGAGACTATCCCTGACCTCAAGGGTCTTGTAGCCCTTAGATTCCTTGATCTATTGTTTCTCACTCAAAGTTTATACAGTATCAATGATATAGAACTTCTAGTAGCCCAAAGCTATTAGATGGGATGGAAGATGAAAACAGGGCATCGAAATGAATTATATCATAGGCAGATGAAAGGGTATGTTTCTGTCCTGTATTAATGACCTATATGAAAGAAGTGCCATGTGAGTCATTCATGGAGGGAAGGTAGGGTGAATGCAAGAGATTGGCTGGTCATGGAAAGAGAGCAAAGGAGCACAGGTGGCCAGCCAAGGCTGCTCTGGATTCAGTGGAGTTCACAGAGATATAGGGGAGGTCTCTAGCACTTGAGGCATGACTTCTCTGTAGGAGAGAAGGTGGAAGAACATCAACAAGGATCAAAGAGGAGAAGACGCTGAGGTGTGATACACACACACACACACACACACACACACACTGATTTTATACACACATATACACATATGATCACTGCAAATACATAAAGACAGCTGGATGGAAGGGTAGATATACATGAATATGTTTCTATCAAATTTCTCAGTTCAATTCAGCAAATATGTATTAATCACCTGTAATCTGTAAGGCACTACCCAGATCAGAGATGGACATTGTAGCATCTAGAGAAGCAGATCTAGCTGCCCTTCCAGGAGATGTTGGAGCTGGCTTCATCTACTGCTTTCCTTATTGGCACAGAAAACAATCCGTCTCTGGGTGCCTGCCCTCTCAACCTTTGTGACTTTTGTTTCTGTGAACTCTGGAGTGACATTTAGAGAAGAAATCACACATCTGCAAACAGAAGGGAAGAAGGTGATAACACTGTCATAGACACATCACCTGTAGTTTCCTTCTACCATTCTTTACACAACCTTCCTCCCTCCCCTCTTCTCTTTTTCCCACTTTTCTTCCCTTCTTCCCTCCCTCCCTTCTGCCTTTCTTTCTCTCCTAACTTCTCTTGCTCCCTCCTTTCCCTTTCCTTAGTTTCTTTTCCTCTGTTCTTCCTTTTTTCTTCCCCTTCTTTCTTCTGGCTAAATGTATTATGTGCCTACTATGTATAAGGGTCTATATTAGTCTCTGGGGTATATCCCAAGATATATATAACTTAATCTCTGTCTTAATGAAGTATACCCTCAGGTAGGGGTGATAAAGCTTAGCCATACATGATGTAAACTAGAATATAATGCTGCATCTTAGGAATAGAAATCAGGTCTCCCTATATCCTAAACAAACACAATAGCAAAACACTAAACCAACCAATCTTGCCTCGACTCCAACTAAGGCCTCCAATCGTTGTCTTGTATGTACTCTTCCTTTCTCTTCCAAGCCAAGCTGCTGAGGGAACAGCCAGAACCAATTTTCCTGACCATGGAGCTGACCTAAATTAGCATCTTCCTAGATAAGCGATTTGAGCTAGGATGGTTGCAGACTTCGCGCAGTAGGGTTACTGCATGAAGGGTTATGGGAGGACATATGGGTGCATAGGAGGGTGGGGGACAGGCAGAGATGGGATGTGATCTTCCTCTGGTGAGGGGCATGGGGAATGGATGGTCCATGTTTACAAATATATTTCTATATTTGTTTCTATACAAATATGTTTCTATATTCAAACATGTCACATAACCCAAACAATCCAGCTGATTCAAGGAAATTGCTGACCTCAGTAGTCCATTTGTTTCTGCTTACTGGTCCTGAGTCCCAGAAAAAAATTATGTAGGAGAAGAAAGAATGGGGACAGAGTTCCTAAGACAGCTATTTCTCCCCCAATAAGCTGCCAAATGGTACCTAAAGGTGACTGAACTGAAGCAAATTAGACAGGAAGGCTGAGCACGTGTGTGTGTGTGTGTGTGTGTGTGTGTCTGTGTGTCTGTGTGTCTGTGTGTATGTCCAGTGTGGCCTCTATTTCAAATGGAACCCTAGGACAGGCATTTTCAGAGTTGCAACCCTCCAGCTGACTTCATTGGGCATTTGGTAGAGAGGGTTAGAAATCCTCACTGGACAAGGAGAATCATGGCCTTCAAGAAGTAGACCTCATCTAACTCAACTCCACCAGACAGATGAGAAAAGGGAAGCCCAAAATGGTGAAGTGACTTACCTGAGGATACACAGAGATGAGGAACAAAATGGGAGGAGGTCTCAGGTCTCTTTCTCCAGGTCAATGCTCTGCCCTCTTAACAATTCATCACTGACCATCTTGGACAATCCAAACCCATGCTCCTTAATGTGCTGAACTTCCTGTGCAAGGAGCAGGGGCTAACACCATTTACCTTGACTCAGTAAGGAAGAATAACATGTTCCCACTCCATGCAGGCCCATGAGCACAGAGCCCAGCACACAGTAAGAGCTTAATAAATGGTTTTTATTATTCCTTTGGGTCCATGTCAATCATCTCTCAAGCGCCAGGGCCTCTCCACGTTCACCTTTCTGCTGACAGTGGTGTTCCTGCCCAACGAATGGGGTCTCAGAGATTATCCAAATAGAAAGCGGACAAGGGAAACCCAGCAGAGGAAGGCCAATGACTCTGAGGGTCTCCATTGTATCTAGTCACCTCATCACAAGTCAGGCTGAGCTTGCTCCCAGCTCGCATGCCAAGGTGACTCATGACCCTATCGGAGAGATGGCTCGTGTTCTTGGCAAGGCAAAACTTAGACATGGAATAAGATGAGAACCAGCTAGAATTGAGTCTGGGGGCTAGGATGGGCTTAAGGACACAGTCTTTGGTGACCAGAAATTGGATAGAAGTGTTATTGACCTCAAAAGGAGACCACTTCTATGTGTAGTCAACAGGATGAAGGGTGTTGGGAATCACCCTTACAAAGACAGGATTAAGGGAGTGTCTGCTCCTCCTCAATAAGGACAAGACATCCACAAACAGACTGGGAACCTTCCATCATTCTAGGGCTTCTGCCTGTGAGCTCTCTGCAAGTGCTCCCTGGGCAAAGGCAGTGCTGATAGGAGTCCATGAAGTGCTGGCCAAAGCAAGTCCCACGTTCTTTCCAACATGGTGTTTCTTCCTGACAAGGGGCATTGGAGGGGGAAAGAAGAAAATCTTGGTGGCCCCGTTCTCCCTTCCTCATGGGCTTTTGTTTCTCATTTGTTGTTTTCTTTTGGGACACTTATAATCTTCAAGTCTTTTGAGATCAACATGTGTTGCTTGCAAAGTAATCATTATGACTCATTATTTAACATCACTACTTTTCCGCTTCTCTTCTTTCAGATTGCCCTTGACTTCCTCATATTTACATTCCCAATCTTTTTTTCTCTCTTATTTGCTTCTTTGGTGAGGTTTGCCACCACAAATCCATTTTTTTAATTCTGACAATTGTTTCAATTGTTAAGTCTACAAATCCAATTCTTATTTCTCTCTCAAACCATTCAGACACATCTTTCTGTGATTCCACGCTTTCTTGGGAATCTGTGGGGTGCTCTGCCTCATCAGGTATTGATTTATTTTTCTTTTTTGTGGTATTTATTCATAGATGTCTGGACTCATTTAGATGATCTGGAAACCATAGCCCCTTCTGGTGTTAATGTTATTCTTTCTGATGTATTGATAAGTACTCAAGGTTTTTAATCGAGTATTTTTCCTCCTATGATGTTCAGTAATTTTGGTCTTTTTTCCTGGTAGTTTTCTATTTCTTATGTCTTCCCCTTTGCTGGCTTTTTCCCAGGGAAGCTGAGCCCTTACTGGGCTTAGATTGCCAGTGTACCATATGCCTCTTGTCAATAATAAGTGTTCCTATTTTTCAGTACAGATGAGAACATTTTCCCTCTTCACTTTTTCATACTCATCCTTTTCACCTCTGCCTCACAATTTGCTTCATCATCAAAGCCAACAATTGCTGAAGAAGTCTCTTACTAGGGACTAATTCACAGTATTGATACTGATAAATAGCTTTGTTCATTTATCAAGTCATTAAACATTTATAATAGGCTTCCAGTAAATTAGTAGTTTGGATTTATTTGGGAGGTAGTGGAGAGCCATGAAATGTTATTGCGAAGGAGCTAAGGGTGTGTGCCAAGGGGCAGCACTAAGGAGGAGGCAAGATTGGTTCTGGGAGGTGCTGGAGGCCTCCAAAGGGCAACTATCAAGAGAGTTCTGCTGCAGCCCATACATGAGCTGCTATGAATACCGTCCTGGGGCAGCAAAAAGTTCCAGGTGGATTGGGACCTATTAGAAAGGAGCTGCTCCCATTTCTGAAAACGGAAGTAACCTGGAGAAGGTCAACTGAGTCTGGGGATTTCCCATTGATGTTCTCAATCATTTTATACCCCATTCACACCCACTGACCATGTGCATTTGTAGATTCTGAGGTCTCATTTTTCCCAAAATTATGCATCGTTTCAATCTCCAGATACTTAAACAAAAGTTGTAATCCCATGATGCTATTTAGCATATCAAAACTAAATGTGCCCATGTATGGACACACCTATGTGAATGTAGACTTCTATAGTTCAATGCTTTCCATTAGAGCAGTGATACAATCACCTGCAGCTCCCATATCCTCCTTGTTCAGTGATTACTGGAGCTCCCAATACCCAGAGCAGTCTGAGCAAGCTCCATGGTCTACAGCTATGACTGAGATTGTCTAGAGCAGTGGTTCTCAACCTGTGGGTTATGTTCAATTTGAAACAATGAAAATACCTCCTGCATAACAGATATTTACATTACAATTCATAACAGTAGCAAAATTATAATTATGAAGTAGCAACAAAAATAATTTTATTGTTGGGGGTCACCACAACATGAGGAACTGTATTAAAGGATTGTGGCATTAGGAAGGTTGCGAACCACTGATCTAGAGTTTCTTTGGACACATTTCATTTGTTGGCATTGGGCTTTCCTGTGCTCTGAAGCTCCATTCCTTGTACTGTGACAGTATGTTTTGTAGAGCTCAATGGAGTCAGACCAAAAATTTGTTTGTGGGTGTTGGGGGGAGACCTCCAGGGCCCATCCTATGCTTTGGTAATTGAGGCTCAGTGATTGAGGGATTTTTTGGGATGGTGGTTCTTTCAGATCAACTTTCTATGGGTAAGTCATTGGAAAGTTCCTGGACCCAATAGAAAGTTAACGTCCTGAGGGTGATGCTGTGATGCCTTCCTTTGTATCCTCAGTCAGTAGCCCAGTGCCTGTGACACAGTAAGTGCTTACTTAATAAATGCTTGGCTGCCCCTTCAGAGTTCTTCACCTTTGGCTTATCCTTGTGTGCCCCTGAGGCATTCTGCATCTTCCTTCTGCAGGGAGGGGAGTGTGGTCCCCATGCACAGGTTCAGTGGCCCCCAGAGCTGCTCAGAAAGGTCCATGCCAGGGCCAGTGGCCAGGTAGCTTTCTTCTCAGTCTGTTGTGTGGAGTGGTAGGAGTGAAGGTAAAGGAATCACGAGCCTGAGCATCTCAGAGAGTATTCACTTTTAGGAATTAGAAGCTGCTTTTCATGAGATTTGTCAGTTAAAATCATTCTCAATATCATGTTTTCAAAATCTATAAATGAATAGAAAAACATATGCTTGAGTTCTGTGCTTCTATTTTATATACATTTATCCCTCTGACTCTGTCACACTCATGTTCTTTCTTTGTCTCTGTCTCTTTGCTCCTGTCTCTCTGTTTCTATCTTTCTGTCTCCCTTTCCTTCTCTCTCTTCTTCCCCTCCCTCCCTCTGTGTCTCTCTCCCTCCCTCCTTCTTTTCCACAACCACCACCACCACCTCCTCCTCCTCCTTATCTCTCTTTCTGTGTGTATCTCTTTGTCTCTGTCTCTATATCTCTGTTCCCTGTATCTCTCTCTCTCTTTGTCTCTTTCCTAGCACCCTGCTTTTGTACTTTTTTTGCATGCATTGATTTCAGATATTAATGGACTTTTTACTTCTTCATGAGGGGAGGGAAGGGATTGGAGGAATCTTCCCAGCTCCATGCCCCAGCATTTCTGGATCTTGAAGAAGCACTCTGGAGGCAGGTGTAACCCTGGGCTACAGGTCTCCTGGCTTGGACCTAGAACTAGGGACTTTGCCTGGACGCTTGCTGAGACCCAAGGCTGGCTGGGTGCATTGGCAGTCCATAGCTGGCTCTGAGCTGAGCCTTGGCCTGGGAGCCAGGAGAGCTGGGCTGAAGGCTGGCTCTCCCCTTAGCATCTTGGTGACCCCCCCTCCCAGGTACATCAGCTCCCACTCTGAGCTTCAGTCACCTCTTGTGGAAACTGAGGGGGCGAGCCTCCGTGACACTCTCTCCCCTTCTTTGAGCCTTCAATGCCATATAAGCTGTGGGAGCGATTCCCTGCCTCCCTCCTCCACGGAGGTTGTCATCTCCTCAAGCTTCTCCTTTGTCTTCCTTCTCACCCACCCACTCCTAGTGACTTGGATCCTTGAGCTTAGGCAGGTGCAGCAGAGAGAAGTGGGGCACCCCTCCCCACTGAGCCCCTGGGCCAGGGGGCTTGTTGGCAGAGTCTGTGGAGAAGGTGGAAAGGACATAGGGCAGGCCTCTGACAGGAAGGCAGTGTCTCCTCCATTCGGCCACGCTGGGGACTGTGGAGACGAGGCCCCACAAGGCTGGGCTCCCATTCTTTATTGTTGTTCCCTGCCACTGAGATCAGTGTTTGGGAGAGGATCTGAGATCCATCAGCTGTCCCCAGCCAATGAGAGAATCATCCTGGTGCTGGTGCAGCAGAGGAGGGACAATCATTATACTTCCTGGGGGATCCTGGATCTGAATCACAGCCTTGGTGGCTGCAAAACCCTGAGACTGTAGCATTCTCCTGGTGTCCACTGGGAACCTCAGAGTGAGCCCTGGCAGCTGAGGCCTGGCTCACCTGACCTGGGGGACGCTCTGGCCAGTTCAGGATTAGAGCTGCACCTGGCACAGCCCTCTGGGAATGCAGGTGGTGGAGATGGGGGAAGGAGGGCTGTGCCCACTTCCCCTTTGGTTGAGATGGTTTCCTGGGCTCCAAGAGACCCACACTCACTTCATTCTTCTCAAGGGAAGCCAAGCTCAAGTTGATCTCTGTGCTGCTGGGAGTTCTGATTTGAGTGAGGTTCTTCCTACCTCTTTCTTCTTACCTTCTTACCTGTGTCTCTCACATCTGTGATGAGGAGATGTCATCCCAGCCAAATGGGGGAGAAACCACTAGGGCTTTTCCTCACTCACTACCCCACTGCTTGTTCACAAGCAGATTCTGGGCAGGACTGAGATACTCTTAGTCCTGAGGGGCAGAGGGTCCATACCAAGTGCAGGGAAGGCGGGAGCCTCTGAAGAGGCCTGCCTAAGGTGGACATGCACACAGTGCTCAGGCTTCTTCCCCCAAGGGTGGGCTTGGAGGTTGGCATTTCAATGGCCTTTCCCAGTTCTCTCAACCTCTCCTCCCTGCCCTGAAAAGGACATGCAGTACCATGTTTTGAGAGTCTTAGACTCTGGGCCCTGGGGGTTCTTCTCAAACACTGTCAATCTGTTCAGAACCTTTGCTTCCCAGAGTGTTGCTCTAGATTCACTGCTTTGCCTTTGGACCATTTCTGCTGAGCAGCTATGGTGGTTATTTTATGGCTAGGAAAATCGAAGCACATGTTGGCTAAGTGAGGAGGACTGCCCCCAACCCTGGTCCCTTGACTCCCAAAGTGATGGCTCTTCATGCCATGGGGAGGTAGGAAAAAGAAGGCCCGCCCTCTTTGAGCCTAGCCTGGCAAGGCCATCAGAGGTGAGTTCCAGGACCTACCAGCTCCTCAGTGCTCTAGACCTCCCCTGGGAGCTAAGCTTGAAAGGCTCCATGGGTGAAGTTTATCAGGCAAGATCTAGGGCTTGGTCCAGTCGGACCAGACTTCACCTGAATTAATAATCACCATTGCCTTCTCTGACTGTCCTGCCACCCCAAGCAGCCCTTCTTTTCCCAGCTGGATGACCCCAGCTAAGAGCTATGGGTTGCAGATGCAGGAGAGGCAGCTAACTGACCAATGAAATGATCTCAACAGTTTTCCTAGCCTTAAAACAGCAGCCAGTCTTGTGTTGGGGGAAGCATCCCTTCAGTCCCATAGTTCCCAAGGTAAAGGGAAATCCTGTGGAGGGCATCTGAGATTTGGCAGAGGGTTCTCCAATGAAACCTCACTGGGTGTCCCTGAGTGGAGTGGAGGGCAACCCTGGCTACCCCAGATCTCTGATCCAGACAACAGCCCAACAGGACCCCCATAAGGACTCTAGGAAAAGCACTGACTTATTGGTGATTTAGCAGCCAATGATGTGAGTCTAGGGAGACAGATGGGAAGAAAGAACATTTCAATAGAAAACTGTATCTCTTTGTCTGACAACAAGCCCAGCCTGCCATCGCTGCTGTCAGCGTGAGCTTCTCTTCCCCAGAGGGGGTCCTCTGGATTCCAAGGAGGATGGTCAGCTCCTCTGATGCAGGTTGTGGTGTAACATTATTGGGTCAGTGACTTGAGAGGCCATGTGTGACCTGGGGCATTTCTTCTTCCAATAGCCCTGAAAGGGGATCATTAGCAAGGGCCCAGAGGGTGACTTGAGGTTGTCTTGACTTCTCAGCTGAACAGCTAAGATGGAGTGACTGAGAAGAAGCCATGGAGCAATAGGTCATTGCCTTCTGTAGAAGCAGGTACCCTCCCCCCGAAAGCTGCCACCCTCTGCACTCAGACTCAATCCTAGTGGGGCAGGCAAGCCACCAGGCAGAAGGAAGGATGCCGTGTGTTCAGTGGCGACTGCCAAGGCCTTAAGCTCCCTGGGGTTTGTGAGAACACTGCTACAGATGGGGCATTGGGGTTGGAAGAGCCAAGGTATATTTTTTTAGACACACCATTCTAAGAATGAGCAGCAATGGGTACCATGATTTGGCATCCTTTTGATCCTCTGTGTTGACCTTGAAAAGCACAGAGATGTGCCCTGCCTGGTGACAACCCAGAGTGTAAAATGCGTCTACGCTTAACAGGACATGTAGGAAGCAAAGATTTTCCCCAACCAGAAAGAATCCCAAAGGTGGAAAATATCTCAGAAGCATCCTATCTAGTCAAGGCCTGAACACACAGCTACTGATGCCACGCAGAGACCTTTGAGGTGGCAAGCTTCTGCAGACTATTCCAACATTCCATCAGAGCCACAGGGAGACCAGTGAATCTGACCTCCTCATTTCATGGAGACACAGAGGATAAGTGGTTGACCTCGGGTAGTACAGCACGGGAGTTTGTGAGATGAGATTTGAACCCAAGCCTTTCCGACCCTCCCAGGCCCATGCCCTAACCAGTAGGCCACACTGCCTCTTACTTGGAAATCCCTTGAAGTTCAGCAATTCTAGTCACATAGCTAACAAGTTAGGAACATGTCTGTTATGTAAAGTGAGGCATGCCCTGGTTTAAAAACCCATGTTAACTGTGGCAGACCCGAGTCACTTGAGAGTTTCTTCTCCCATTCTTCCCCTTTTTTCCTCTTTCTTTTTCCATATTGTTAGTCTGCATTGTCTTCATCACGTTTAGGAGAAGAGGGGTCTCATGATGGGGCTGGTCACAAAAGGTCTTTTGATGAGCATTGGGGCCCATGAGAGAGGGTGCTTCAGAGGGAGGGTTAAACCCCCTGTGCATGCCCTGGGCCTGCCCTCTGCACAAGTGGAGGTAAGGAAACAGTTGCAAGAAAGACCTGGATGAAAGCAGTGGGACATCAGATTAGAGGGAAGGGGGAGGGAAGAGAATATCAGGAACCATGACACATTGAGTACAGCAAGGAACCCAAGAGGAATACGGGTGCAGAAATTCTTCCTGAATCTGAGAAGAGACTTCATCCACTTCAGGATTGTGTTGAAGAATTTAAAGAAGAGAATTCAGAAGAGAATGGAGAGGAGAGAAGGCAAGGCAGCAGAAGCATGTGGGGAATGAGAGGGTGAGGGAAGGACAGAATGGCCCCTGAAACAGAGACAGGGAAATTATCTGGATGTTTGGTTGATGAGATAATGTACATAAAGTACTCTGTGAATGTTTGGACACCATATAAATGTCAGCTGTGATTCACTGAATGAGGATGGAGAGAACACCAAAAGATAGTGAAAGAGCACGGAGGATAGACTGAGGGCAGCTGTCCGGACCTGGGGAGGAAACATATCTGGGGGAGGGCTCACTGAGAGCCAATGACCAAGGAAGTATTGAGATTGAACAGAAGCCAGTCAGAGGGGAGGAACAGAGACACCTGATGGGTGTGGCCCAGGTTCAGTGCTTCATCTTGGAATGATGATAGAGGTGATCAGTGGGTGGAATCGACAAGTGAAAATCATATATACATATGTACTTATGTGTATATGTGTATGGGGAGAGAGAGACAGAAAGAGAGAGGAGAGGAGAGGAGACGGGGGGGGGGGGAGGAGAGAGATCACTTTTCCCTCAGGCTCTGGACCCAAAACTTCCCTGCTTCCCACCCCACCCTTTAAACTGAGATTTTTCCAAAATGGTGAAAACCCAACCTGGAAGAAATACAAGTCCTCACTCATAGGTAAATGGCCCTTTAAGTTATTTCAGACAAAGAGTCAGCTTGGGCTCTCTTCCACATGTAGGGGGAGAGGTGGGGGAGGATTGCAAACACTGAGCTGGAGATGATGATATTATTGAAGATTAGGTTTAGGAGCCTTGGGGAAGGGCAGTTCTTTTTTTTTTTTGAGGGGGGAAGGTAGAGCAATTGGGGTTAAGTGACTTGCCCAAGGTCACACAGCTAGTTTTTGTGTTAAGTGTCTGAGGCCAGATTTGAACTCAGGTCCTCCTGACTCCAGGGCCGGTGCTCTATTCACTGCTCCACCTAGCCACCCAGAAGGGCAGGTCTTAACCTGTGTTCCTTAAACTTACAAAAAAAAAAAGCCACCATATTTTTCTAACTGCATTTTAATATAACTGACTTAGTTCATAAGCCTACATCTTTTATTTTGTGCATTTATAAACATGATTCTTCATCATTCAGAGGGTTCACCTGAATGCTAAAGGGGCCCATTACACAGAGAAGGCTCAGAACTCCTGCTCCAGGGAATCTGTACAGGATGCAAGAGACTGAAAGGGACCAGTGGTGGGGACAGCTCATCTTTTCAGTTCTCGATTGTCCAAAAATCAAGTTCATTGGGTATCATATCTGGGAGAAGAATCACAAAGGGGAAACAAGGCTGGAAAATGGAGCCTAACAATGAGGGAGGGTGGGTTGTTGGCCACAGCCTAGGACTGAGCACTAGAGAAGCAGACGCATTTGGAAGTCAGGAGCAGGAGAAGGGAAGGTGGGATCTGTCAGATGAAACAAAACTGAACAAAATTCACCATGTGCAGGTGCCAATCAAGGGGAGGGCAGATATGAGAACAATAGTCTTTGTTTTATAATAGAAGAATGGCATTAGCATGTTCTGATGGCAGAGGAGTGATTTCCTCTAGAAAATCTGTAGAAAACCCCACACAGCTTCCCTGATTGGGGCCACTGTCATTCGCTCTATCTGTTCTGAATTCTTAAAGGGACACAGAGAAAAGGCTTTTCTCTGGGTCAGAATAACCACAGTCATTCTTATAGCATTTTGGGGGTTTGCAAAGTAGTTCACATATGTAGCTCCCATGAGGAAGGTACCATTGTTATCCCTTTTTGGTAGATGAGGTAACCAAGACATCCAGGAGTGTACAACTAGGAAGTCTCTGAGATCAGATTAGAACTCATCTTTACAGCTCCTATGTTCCATCCACTGAACCATAATGTATGTACATGCATGGGGTATGTGTGTATGTATGTGTGTGTGCGTGTGTGCATGTAGGTGGCTGGGTGTGGGTGTGGGTGTGTGGCCCCAAAGCTGTCACCCATCCTCCCTCTGCCTCTTCAAATGGAGGCTCTCCAAAATAGCAAAGACCCTCTTCTGGAAGAAGAACAAGGCCTTGCTCACAGGGAGATGCCATGTAAACAGCTTCAGACTCATAGTTTGAGCTGGCAGGAGGAGGTTCCTAAACAGGGAGCTGGAGCTGAAGACCAGGGTTGGGACCCTTGGGGAGTAGTTATGGCATTGCTCCATGGGACTTCCCATCCATTATGGGGCACAATAAGCCATCTGTGGTTAATTGAGAAAGGGAGATTCAAGATTAGGGCAGACCAGATCCAGTGGTCTTGGATTGGGGAGCTGTGTGGAATGGAGTGAGGTCTCTGGAAGGAGTGAGGTCTCCACGACCCTGGGGATAGGGATGAAGGACTCCTCTGTAGGTGTGGGTGTGACTAGACAGTCTTCTAGGCACTCCATTTCTAATGCTAAGACTGTGACTCACCACAGCAGTGGTGTGGAAAGGAAGAGTCAGGCAGGATGAAGACAGCTGTGTCCCACAGCACCATGGAGAAAATACTCCTACTGGAGAAGTCAGGTTAGAAAAAGCCAGATTCTCAAAGGTCTGCTCTTTTGCAGTTTACCCTGCATGTGGGATGAGGGGGTATCTTTTCCTTCCCTCCATTTCTTTTACTTCCATTTGTTTGGGGGATGCATAGACAAAAAAAAAGGCAAACCTGGCCTCAAAGAGCTAGCATTCTGCTGGTCATGCCAAGGGCCAAGACACACCATGGACAGACAATGCCCAGCCCAAGGGAGACTAAGAGATTTCAGGAGGGAGAGATCAGAGAAAACCGG
>CM053583.1:423645583-423663235 GCA_028627135.1 Pseudochirops cupreus | reverse complement strand
GAGGTTATTTCTATGTGTATACAGGAGGAACCAGAGGAGAGAGAGTGAAGGATGTATGAGGGATGCTTTGGGACAAACACACCCCAGATGCCGTCATGGGTATTTCCCATTCACAATAAATGACAAAAGGAGGTCTTTGCTTCTGACAGCCAAGAACTAAAGGCTGAGTTGGTCCCACTAAGGGAGAAGGATGGATGGCCAGGCTTGCTGGCAGGGGGCTGCCTTTGAGGTCAGGAGAGAGCCCCTCCAAGGGGTTAGGCTTGTCACTGACCCAGGCCAGCCAGCACAACTTCTGGAGTCCGGGCTTCTAGCAGCAGACCTTTTTAGTGCCAGGAACAAGAATGACTATGGGCCTTAGAATCAATTGGCTGAACGATCTTGGGCAACTACTTGGTGACTTTTTTCTCCAAGCTAATCAGCCATTAAGTTGTTTAAATAAAATTCCTTTAATCCCCCAATTAACTGTCTACCAAGATTGGGGAGTGGTTCGGTGCATCTGAGGGCAGCAGTGGCCCTTGACAAATCACAGGGACACCCCCCCCCCCCATCCACCTAACTGCTTATCTTCGTGTCCATTGATGCCCACCCCCAGGAGTGCTCAGGGAACACAAACTGACTCATTAAGTAGACAGGATACTAATGAAGTCCAACTGAATTCCTCCTTTGGTGAACCTGAGCAAGGCTAATCGAAATTCAGGTGAGGTGGAGGTCAGCACGATAGAAGGAATAAATGAGAAGCATTTGAGGAGGGGAAAGTTCCTCCTTGTCCCTCTGCCCTGGGGAATAGCGCAGGGCCCAGGCTGACAGCAAGCAGACGGGGTCCGTGCCAATGAGGAGCCAAACCAGCAGGAGCAGGAGGGCTGGGGCAGCCCCTGGTGAACGAGGGCGCAGCCTGCTCGGCCCAAAGCCCCTGTCCACTGATTCTGGGAGCTCCATGCCTCTGGTGGGGTGCGTGCCTGTTGGGGGAGGGCGGCTGGGGGAGAGCACGAAGCGATGCCTCTAAAAAGGGAAAACTCTCTTTCTTGGTGTGTTTTACTTTGCTGGCAGACCAGAGCAAAGGTTCTGTGAACATTTAAAAGATGACAAAGGTGAAGAAGGCCAGAAGCGGTTTATCTTGAAGCGCGATAACTCTAGTATTGATAAAGAAGACCTTCAGGTTGGTTCTCCAGGGGAGGGAGAGCGGCTAACCGTGTGCTGTGGGGCAGGCGGGCTGACTGATCCTCCTGTGCTGTTTTCTGTGGCTGCCTCTGCCCCTACCCAGACCCCCACTGCTGGGCCCGGCCCTCCCCGCCCTTCCCTCTGCCGCTGGCCGTGGTGCTGTGCGGGGCTGCATGGGTGGAGCTTGGCACGGGCAGCGCGCTGCTGCATGCGGGGGAGGTCACTGGGCGTCCGCGGGGGGCAGCGCGAGCAGCCGAATTTCTTGGACGTGTTTGTGTAACTCGGGGAGCCATTCCGCTCCCTCTTTGTCCTTCAGCATCAAATGAACAGGCTCATCAGTACGAACGAGGGTCACCCGGGATGGCCGGAAAGAGCCGACCTTGTCACGGTGAGGCCGGGTGGAGCTTGCAAACCTTCTCCCATAAGTCTCCACCAAAGGAGTCGGGTCCATGTTTGAGCCGCACCACCCCTCCCCCCGTTCCCCGTCGGTATCACTTGTTGGCTTGTTTGCATGAAGTGAGGCAGATCCCGCTCTGCGGGTCATTGCTTGGGACTAGATAGCAGAGATCTCGAGGCCGGGGCAGAGCGTCGGGACCTGGTCAGCCGGGCAAGCCAGGCCAGAGAGGCAGGGGGCTTCTGAGAAGCACTTCCTGGAGACGGTGCAGAGTGGGTGGGGGGCCTGAATAGGGGTGAGGGCAAGGGGAAATAAGGGTAAGAGCAAGTGGTTGGAGGAGAAGACATTGAAACCCCAGGGGAGATAGCACCTCACCTCTCAAGCCACCCAAAAGGGGGTTGGAAGTAGATTTTGGCAGCCGAATTTCAGAAGGGAGTATAGTGCCCACTTCTCCAGATGTCTCAGCTTGTCCTCCCACTGAGAGGTTTCAGGAAGTCACCCCAAATTACTCAGTGAACTTCTGACTCAGAATTTTAATAAGAACTGATTTTTTCCCTTGGTTCCCCCTATTTCTTCCCCCCTTCCTCCCCCAGCCATATCATGGCTCAGTTCATGTTGGCTATGAAGCTAGCGCCCCACACAAAGTGGGCGCTCTGTCGGTGTCTGCTGAATGAACAAACAAACGAATGAATGAGTGAATGGATGGATGGATGAAATGAAAGCCTGGGGTGTTATCTAGTCATAGGAGCCAAGACTAGAGAAGAGCTCTGGAGACCCAGTTAAGGCGAAGAAGGCAGCGGTTCTTCCTCCTCGGTCTCGCTAGAGCAGACGTGGGTCCCATCGGCTTTCTAAAAGCCATTGAGATCCGGATTTAGCTGTGAGTGTATATGAAACTCTTGGTGAGGTTACCTAGCGGTAGCGTCAGACTGATCTCTACCCCTCAGGGTCCTCATTTCCTCACCCCATTTCATCAATCCCTAAGTTGCCTCCTAGCCCCCAATAGGGCTTCCCTTCTCCTTTCCTTAGCACCGGCTTAGACTACAAGAAATCCGCCCCTTCTGAGCCTTTGGTCTTCAGATGGGTACAGAGGCTACCGGAGCCCTCTCAGGGCAGTGCTGCCCTAGTGAGACCCCGCTCAACTCCCTTGGACAAACCCCGCCCCCAAGGACCACTTAGGCTGTCACTGAGCTGGACCTCCGTCCCCCCACGAGCACACGCACACACACACCTAACACCTGCGCACACACACCCTTCACGCCTGCACACACACACACACACACACACACACACACACACACACACAGCCCAGTGCCTGGCCCAAACCTCCGCCCTCAGGTTCTTAGAAGTCTAGAGGCGAGGGGCTGAATTTTCTCGCCTCGTGGCCGGCCACGCTCCTCACTATTTCTGACTGTCCGCTGCCAGTGACTTTGTGGCTGCCGTTCTCGGCTCTGCCTCTGTGTAACCCTCCTGATTTTTCTTTCTGTTCAGCAAAACAGAGTTCATCCATTTAGAGATGACAGACGAAGTAAATCAATTGAAGAGAGAGAAGAGGAGTATCAGAAAGTGAGGGACAGAATATTTGCACAAGATGTGAGTAGTTGTTTTAATTGCCTCTTCAGCGCTCTATTGTTCTCAGCATTGGACAAAGACAGCGTCCTTCCCTGGGATGGAGCCGGAAGCCCGCCCCGGCACCAGGGCTGGAAGGCCCGACTGCCATGCCAGGGAAGGAAGGAAGGAAGGAAGGAAGGAAGGAAGGAAGGAAGCAAGGAAGCAAGGAAGCAAGGAAGGAAGAGTGGAGCCTGGGGTGTTAGGCCAAACTGCAGGGGTTGAGGGGACTTTAGAGAAAGGAGAGAGAGGTAAGGGGCTCAGTGTGAACCTCCCACCCCCCACCGAATGTCTGCAGGGATGGCCATGAAGCCATGGACCAGGGGGAAGAGAGACAGAGAGAGACATACACACAGAGATGTACACAGAGACACAGATAGAGAGAGACAGAGAGATATAGAGAGACAGAAAGAGTAAGACAGAGACAGAGAGACAGAGACAGACAAACAGATGGAGACAGAGATAGAGAAAGACAGAGAGAGAGAGAGAGAGAGAGAGAGAAAGAGAGAGAGAGAGAGAGAGAGAGAGAGAGAGAGAGAGAGAGAGAGAGATCACCCAGAACTGAAAGAAGGGTTAGATCAGAAATTATTTGGGGGGGTAAAACCTCTGATGTTTTGTGGGGTGTGTGTATGTGTATGCGAGAGAGAAAGCATGTTTTTAATTTTGTTTCAATTTCCTGAAGCCTCAGACATCTGAAAAAAATGATCAGCAGTGAAAACCCTTGCCTGTGATACCCACCCACCTACACACCCCTCTCCCAATTCTTACAGAGTAAGGGATCCTAGGATCTGTGACTGAGAGAGATCTCAGAGGGGATCTAGAATAACCCCTCCATTTTACAAATTAGGAAATTAAAGCCAAGGCCCCAGACTTACAGGCAGCTGGCACCTACCCTTCCTGATGCTTTGAATCTTGACCGTGGTGTTAAATTCTCCAATACCCCTTGAAAGTGTGATCTTGGTTGGCTCCTATCACAGGGAGAGCAAGGTGTTAAGTATTGTCCCTGGCAGGTGAAGAGACAGACAAGCTTCCCCTAAGGGTAGGAGCGTATGCCTGCTGAGCCCTCAGACAGGCCAGTCCTGGGAATTCCTGAAGCCAACTGCTGTTTTCTTCCTCCCTAGTTAATGGTGGGGCCTGTGTGCTCTGTCCCACACATTCAGAGAGAAGCAAGGATTCAGTTGTATCTACGGCAGCATCTGAGGGTATTCTCAGCATTTCCCATGCATCTCTCCCTTTGGAGAATCCCATTGATTCAGTGGAGTTTGCCTGGTGCTGGAGCTCAGCCATTGCCCACCCAGGAATTGAGAAAGACCTAGAGCCTTAGCTAGAGACTGATGTCAGAATCTGGGACTGCTTCCCTCCTCTGGTTCTGGGAGCGTTTCCTTTAGGTAAGGCCGGAGAAGAGGCTTTGCCAGAGCTCCCTAGGACAACCTCACCTCACTGGTTGTCCCAAACCTTCCTTTGCCTGGGTTGTCCCTTCCCAACTTAGAGGAAATCATTTTTTATTTCAAAAGTGGGATAGTGATTCTTATCCAGGACTCACCTTGTGATCCCTGTGGCCATAAGGTTCAAAAGGAAGCTCAGTTGCCTTAGAAAGGAAGAGACTGAGGCTAGCAATTGTCCTCAAACTAAACAGAGTGCCAATAGCATGGACCCCCATTGGTGAAGGCAGCATTCTCCTACAGAACCACACCAAGCAGTAGGGAAGGGAAATGGTCCATCACTAGCCTGATGTCTAAGATGGCATGGGAACCCAAGTGTTCTTCACTAGCCTGATGTCTAAGCTGGCATGAGAGCCCAAGTGTGTCCTGCCCAGCCACTCAAGAAGACAGAGACCAGGTTCTCAAAGTGGACTCCAGGCAAGGCTTCTGGGAGGGCAGGCATCTTTTTCTCTGTCTCTCCCCCACCCAGGGTGCCTCATGAAGGGCAAGTGGCCCACCAGAGTCTTCCACTTTCAAGAAGCAAAGCTCATTATGCAGATGATGAGATATTAATAGCATGACTTTTCATTTCTTTGTTTCCATCCCAGTATATGACATTTAGGAGCAGGCAGGAGAAGGCAGCACAAGTCATAAGTTCCTCTTGTTGAGGGTGACAGCATCCTAGACTCAGAGTACTGGAGGTAGGAAGGCAGGTGGGAAGTCAGATAGATCAGCCCTTCATTTGACACATGTAGAAGCTGAAAGCCAGTGAGGCACCTGCTCCAGCAAGAGGAACATTAACTTCAGAGTTGGAGGACATGGATTCCAATCCTGCCTCAGTCATTTGCTGCACTACCTTTGTGACCCCTTTGGACTTCAGGTTCTCCATCCGCCAAGTGAGAGAGTCAAACCAGATGGTTTATTGACTGCTTTCTACCTTGGCCATATGATCTGTTCTTCTCTGATCAAGCCTCATGGTTCCATGACTTGCCCAAAGCCACCCTAGCAATTCCTGCAGTAAATAAGTTTCCTTCAGGCACTGTGATTTTGAGCCCTGTCCCTGGCTTCACTGCAGCTCCCTGGCCTCCCCCTGTTTCTTTCCATGACTGTGGCCCTCTCAGCAGGAGTCCCATCTCCTCCTCCTCTAAAATCCTCTTCGGTCACAATGCCCAGGGTGTCCAGGAGTTCTTCTGCTGTTCTCTAACCATAGCAATGATGAGTGTTTGGATCCTTCCATGAGTCATTCCCACAGAAAGAGCAGCTGGAAAATAAAAGACCATCAGAGATGGGATGGAGATGGGGCAGGGCATGGTGTTACTTTTCAGAATTCAGAAAAGGGGAAGGCTTATGAGACTGACTATGCACAAGATACAAGCTGTGCAAAGGCAGCTAAAGGTGCCACAGTACCTAGAGTGGCACTGAGTGTAGGGAAGGGGAAGCTCCTTCAAAAAAGCATTAATTGAGGTGATAGCATCATTGCTAGAGATGAGAGGGGAGGAGCAGGAGCCAAGACTAGAACTAGTCTGGCAGAGGCTTCACATCTGGTGGGAGGGTGGGGGGACCGAGGGTAGGGACTAAGTAGAGAATGTCATCTGCTTCTGCTGTGAAGGTCTGTGAGTTGTTCACACTGCAAGCAATCACAGACAGTCCAGTCAAGAGGCTCTCAGACTCCCTCTCTGCTTTGGCAGAATAGGAAGAACAGAGGTGACCCCTACTTATCCCTTTCCCCCATTTCTTCTTCCCTTTCTCCAGAGGAGTGGGGAGGCCCTGAGGGTCTCTTGTTGGGGATGAGGGTAGGGTCCCATTTCTGTTTTCACGTGGACACTGAGGACTCATCGCCCATGGGATTTGAACTGTTCTAAAGCCATCACTGGTCTCCCTCTGGCTCCTGTCAGGGTTCTGGAGATGTCCTGTGCCCTGCACTCCTAGCAATTCACATCAGCCAACAAGCATGTTAAGTTCTTGCTTTTGTGTGAGGCATAGTGCTGATCCCTGGGTGCACAAAGAAAGGCAGAAGCATGGCCCTGCCTGCCTTCATGCAGCTCACAGTCTAATGGGAGAGGTGACTAGGTACAGACACCCTACAGGCAGGACCATTGGAAGGGGCTCAGTGGTGAGGAGCTACAGGAGAAGAATAAGAAAGGCTTGGCTTGGTGGTCAAGGGAGCAGCAAGCAGTGAGTTGCCCCATTTTGGCCACAGACTTTCCTGATCCAAACCTTGTCTAGACCCTTCCCACTCATCAAGGCATCAACTCATGAGAACAGCGCAATAAAGGGGGCAAACAGAAGGAGCTTCTGTTTCTGTTGTGGGGTGTTGGCCTGAACATGGGATCAATGCAAGGAAAGCCAGCAATAGACTGCATGGTCTGTTTCTCTTCTAGTAAAGTAGAACTCATAAAGCTGAGACAAAAACATCATTTGCTAAAAATGTTTTTTTGCAAATTCAAAGGCACCTTCTCAATTCATTTGTGTGTTGCCTCTGAGGAAAGAGAAAGGGCCACAAGGGATGCCTGATGTACCATGACCCAGAGCAGCTGGCATCATCCCGGTGATCTGGACATGGAGAAACATGGATGGGCACCGGGTGCCAGGGGTGACTCTAGGAAGGCTTCCCAGGCAGAAGGTCATGCCCCGAGCCAAGGTCATCCAGGTTCCTCTCACCCTCACTAGTCACCAGAAGAAGCCAAGAGGAAGGTTTGAGGGCCATTGTTCCATGCATAGCTTCCACACAAGACTTCCTCATGCTATGAAAAGGCTTATCCCCGTGTCCTGGTTATGCCTTATGATGCTCTGGGCCTTTCCCTGATCAAGGTCTCTGGGGGACAGGTGTGCTGGGTCTTGTCTGCTCCCTGTTCTCCTCTCCTTACTTCCTTTCCTGTCAACATCCCACAGCCTTTCCCTTTGACCTTTAGTGCTGGCCAAGCTGCCCCTGTTGGCCATCTCAGTCCTTATAGGGTGATATGGGCAGAAAGGATCCACTTGTGAGGAAAGGAGAGGCTGTACCCAATGCATCTCCACTCAGAGGTGGATGGGATATAGTGGAGGGAGGGCACAGGGTGAGAAGGAAGCTAGCCTTCTCTCCCAGGATACTTACCTTCCTTCACCCATTACCTTACCATAGGAAAGACACAGCTACTCAGGACAGACTCTGGGCTTCTTGAGAAAATTAACGCTGGTTGCCTTGCATTGGTATTGATAGACTCCAGAAGAGCTGGATTTGATTCCCGGGTTTGTGACTGCGTGGTGTTTGTGCCCTCAGCTGGACCAGGCTTGCATGCTCTGCCCCAATGGTGCCTGGTGCCAGGATGCCCTTAACACATCAATATGAGTCCATGAGAGGGCTCTGACAGCCCTTTCTCCAGCAGATTCCTTTGGCCTATTCCTCCCCCCTGGGCCATGACTGTGAGGCTGACCAGGTTCAACCTATTTCCAGTCTGACCCCAAAAGAAGCCTGAGAAGTATGCCCTTGCCCTAATCCTAACCAGATGGTTTTGTTTCACTTTCTGTCGTTAAAAGTAGCTCATGGTTTTCCTAAATCTTCTCAACACAATGGGGAAAAGATATGTTAAAATCAGTCAAGAGACTGTGACCATTCAGGCCCTCCAGAACGTCTGATGCCCTTCCTTTTTATTTTTCAGTCAGTTTGCTCCCAGGAAAGCCTTTTTTTGGAAACCAGGTAAAACAGAATTTCCTTTTCTGTGTCTTAAAAAAAATGCCATCCTGTGTGTCGTGTGTATACATGTATGTGCTTGGATACATGCATGAAGATCCATATATGTATGTAAACACATACATATATATGTGTGTGTGTAGCTCTCTGGATTTTCCCATTGACTACATCCATAAAGGGCTCATTTCTAAGGAAAAGCTCTCAGCCACTTCCAAGTGACCCAGGGTATTATTCTCTCACCTTCCTAGGGGATTAAACTCTTTTTGGGATTGAGACTTAATGATGAAACTCAAGAATCTTGAAGTCTGATTGATTTGGTTCAGGTATCCCTCAAAGTAAGTGCCTCTATGGCCTCCCCCAGACCCTTTATTGCTTTGATCCTGGATTCTCATCACCTTGTACAGACAGCTAAAAGGTTGTCAGCAACTGCTGCTATCAACAGGAGAGAAGAAACAGCCTCATGCTGGGAGAGTTCTGTTCTAATATGCAAATGACTCAGATGGCATGCTGATTGGGAGGTGGAAGGAGAGGGGGCTTAGGGGAAATAAGGTGAGGGAAAGAGAAAAGAAGTTTGATGATTCAAAGACAACCCCTGAAATGCCTGGGCCTCGAGTAAGTGAAACACTGACTTTAAGAGGGGGCAAGTCCCAGAAAACCAGCTCACATCCGAGATTCTCTCCCTAAGCCAATGTCCAGAGAATGATCTGGAGTTCCTCCCAATTCAGGCTCACTGGCTCCATTCTAGCTCTCTAGAAATGGACTTGGCTCTGGGGGCATTTTGCCCTGGCTCTGTCACTAGCCTTGGGGCTAGGGACAAATCCTGGCCCCTCCCTGGCTTCAGGCCTCCCTTCTATACAAGGGAGGCAGGATCAGATGTTCTCTGAAGTCCTTTCTAGCTCTGAAATTTTCTGATCCTGAGTGTGACCTCAGACAAGTCACCACATGCTCCTGGGGCTCAGTTTCCTCATCTGTGAAAGGAGGGAATTGGACCAGATGGTCTCTGAGGTGCCTTCTGGTTCTGACTTCTGTCATCTCTTCTCTTATGCAAAGAGGATTGGTGTTTGCAATGATGGCCCTGAGGGTTCCCAAAGAAAATCAGTTTCCTCTTCTGTAAGATGGGCAGGGTTGAACTTGAGGACCTCAAAGTTCCTTCTGGCTCTTCAGGCTAGATTCTGTGGCTCATGTTTTTATTATGCTCTTCTTCTCATCCTTGACATGTGTCCTGTGGCATCCAGGAGAGATATCTAACCAAGGATTATTAATTCAGTTACTCAGAGCCCTCACCTCCTTAGACATTCTGGTTAGTGAGGCATTCTTGCTCTTCCCATGGGGCTTTCCCCAAAAGAAGAGGCTCTGTGCCCTCCTCTCACCCTGAGTGAGCTCAGCCAGGTGGTCACCTCTCGGTAGTCTGCATGTATAGTGTTGGTGCTGGGCATTGACCACAGACAGATACCAGCTCAACCCCTGCCCTGCCATGAAGATTGTCCTTCAGAGATACCTATCCCTCATCATGAGAATTCTGCCTCACCAAGGCAAGTCAATTTCCAATGAGCCAAGAAGAATATTTCTCATTGGGAAGGCAAACCTGGATAACTGGCAATACATCCACTGGGTTACTCAGTACACATCGCCCCAATGCTAATAGGCTGTGTGGCTGCTCCCATGTATCTAGGCAGACATGTGGCAATACACATTCCATTATCTACTCTTTGGGGCCACGATAGAAAAAGCTGGCATTGATATGATGCTGTAGGATTTGCAAAGTGATCTCCAAATATTATGTCATTTGATCCTTACAACTACCCCGAGAGGGAGGTACTGCTCTATTTTCATCATACAGTGGAGGAAATTGAGGCTCTAAGCAATTAACTGATTTCCTGGGATTGCTGACTAGTCAGCATCTACAGGGTCATTGACTCCTCTCTCCTCCCAGGCTCCTTCCGATACCCTCCCTCACCCACATAGACATTGACTCCTCTAATATGGTTAATAGGAGCCTGCACTGTTCCTGGGTCCCTCTCCAGGTAATGCCCAATGCAAGAGGGCCTGGGTGTGACCAGGAGGGAGGAGACCCTCTGTGTGATTTGGGAAAGAAGGGCTGCAGGGGAGCATACTCTATTGTGATGAGAAAAAGGTTCTTGGATTCCTAGGCAGATAGACACACAAGGTACATGTACCCATGCACACATACATGCTTCCATGCACACATACATGCATCTGCCCACACAGCTTGCATCCATGAACACATGATGCACCCAGCAGCACAACATATCCATGTACACATATGTGTGTACATACACAGTGCTTGCACACACACATGCATTCATGCATGCCTGTACTCACAACAAATTATCCATGCCCACATACATATATCCATGCATGCAAACACATGCATCCATTAATGCAGACATGCAGCCATACACACATCTGTGCATCCATGTACACACACACACACACACTAAAATCTATACTGATATAGCTAAGTGCTTCAGCATGTCTGTGTTGGAGAGCACCCCAAAGATCACCTAAACCCAACCCAACCCGAAAAAGACTCCAGTCTGTCCGGTGTGTATGTACATGTGTGTATATTTCTATATACATATATGCCTACATTGACACATGCATGTGTGCTTGTGTGTAAAGTATTCTGCCCTTCCCCCTTCCCTCCTCGGTGCTGCCAGGCCCTCCTCCCTAGAGAGAAGGAGGACCAGCTCCCAACAGTCACCAGAGCAAATGTGTGCACCAGGGAGAGCCCTCAACAGGGCAGGGAGCTGAGAGCTGCTCTTCTGGAAGCAGGATGAAAAAGATCAGAGGAGAGAACCTGGCCATGCCCAGGAGCTAGAACCTCGTGAATGCTCAGGCTTTGTCCCACCCAAATCATTCTTCTCTTCCAGTAGGCTCTTGGAGGACAGTAGCCTATGCAAGGAAATCCATAAGAAAAGGCAGCAGTTTAGGTTGGTATGGTTTCCTTTCTCAATTTGCTTTCAAATCCTGTGTCCCTGGGTCCATGTGCTAAAATACAAGTAGTGAGCGTGTGAAGGAGACGGGGGAGGGGGATGCAGGGCTCTTTGAGAAAAGGCAGCTTGCTGCAGGGGTCTGGTTTCTAACAGCAAGGTAAACTAAGTCTGCAAGCAATCTAATTTCATTTTAGGGATGTTTACACTGATTGTCTGCCTTTAGGAAACAAAAACTCTAGTCAGCTTTGGGACGTCCTGGTGCACAGGGGGAAGGCAGATCTTTGTTGAACCCAGAAAATAGTAAAATGAGACTGTTCTCTTTTTTCTTCTTCCAAACACCCTTTACACGCGGTCTTGGGCATAGCACTTTCTGCCCAATGAGAGTCAGGGCGTGGCCATCTCCACGTCGACCCCTCACAAACATTGCCACCGTGTAGGCTTTTGATGAGGCAGTGGGGACCACTGGGGAGGAAGAAGGAAGACTGCCTTCCTGGCAATCCAGGCCATGAGCTTGAGCTCATGTCTTCCCCAGCCAGTAAAGTCATCCTTGACCCAGACTCCTAAAACCAGCCGTCCACAAGGAGTGGAGCCGTAGCGAGCAGAGGAGACGCCCAAGGCTGAAAGTGATCAGGTGTTCTTGTTCAGCCCCTGCCTGTTAGAGACCCCAAAGATTCAGAATGACATGGAAAGCTCCAACATCCCCCAACAAGCTCTGGAAAAGAGTTAGCTTAGTCATTTTTTGTCTAGGCCCTTGGTTTAAACTGCTGCCCAACTGCTGAGTGCTTTCTGGTTATTTTAGGGGATAAGCTGGTCTGTCTCCTGCCTAGGAGTTTATAGGGGACTAGCTTAGGCATGGCATGTGCAATCTTAGGGCTTGAGTAGGGGTGCTTCAATGTCCAAATATGCCCTTGGCTCATTCCCCCAGCACAGCTGGGCCCACCCAGGGGAGACTGGGGAATTGGAGAGGATTGTTCAAATTCTCAGAGACTTTCAGAACATATGTCCTTAGTCTAAATGGCAGCTGTTGTAGAAATTGGACACCTGCAGCTGCCCTCGCTAAAAATACAGTGCAAACAAAGGACCATCTCCCCAAAAAGACCTGGGAATGTAATAGCCACCAAGCCCCTGGGCTGGTAGGGAACAAGGAGGCGTGGAGAGTTGAGCTCCAGAGCAGCTGCAAGGCGTTAGTGAAGTTGGGCATTTCTGTTTATAGGAGTCTGTGTCTGAGGCTGGCCCAGTAGACAGTAGAAGTCAAAGCAAGGCTGTTCTTCTTGGTTTGCCAGCCCAGCCCAGCCCAGGAGAGGTCCCTTCCTGACCCTCACCTGTCCCAAGGGCTATCTGGAGGCATCTGCCACTCTGTGCTCAAGCTGCCCTTTCCCTTTCATCCAGGGGCCAGCTCCCCTGTAACTATACTGTCCACACCTGCCCCCTGCCTTGCCCCCTTCTCTGACCCACGAACCTTCATAAAGTGGATGGACTCAAATCTGTCCTCTGCTCCAGTCTCCCTTTTACAAACCAGTGAAGGGCATGATGAATATGGCAGGTTCTTCAGGGCTGCTCACAGGCTAGTCCAGTGGAGGACATGAGCATGGACCTGGAACCCTCAAAGGGGCAGGTACAGCTCACAGAGCTGGCACTGGTCTGGAGCCTGAGTCAGGGAAGATTTGAAGTTTTCATTTTGGGATGATGTGGGGGAGGAATTAGGAGAGCAAGAAAGATTGGAAAGAATGGAGTGAGAGAAAGTGCCCAAGGAGGAAGAAGTTGGCTGGCAGTTCCCTCCCCCCACCTTCCCCAGGCAAAGACTGGGTGTGGGTATTCTGTGTGGTCTTGGGGACTCTGGGTCTGTGCCTCCCTGTTCTTCAGAAGCCAACCTGAAATAGACTTTGGAGGAGGGGGCCCAGGAGAAGGGGCCACTCACTCCAAGGTGTGCAGAGGAAAACACCCATTGCCAGGCCAGGGCTTCCAGGGACTCCTAAGATAACTTGGAGGAGGTGACCTTGCCCTTGGACATCTCTGACTCTCTAGGTCCTGCCTTTCTCTGCATAAGGCTCAAGTCCTTCTGTGACACCTCATGGAGACAGAAACCTGGGGAAGTCCACTGGAGCTTGCCATTGGGCCCAGTGGGGACAGGCTTTGGGTACCTGCTTCTGCCTCTGCCCTGGGGGCCCCAAGGGAGGTTCATTTCTTCTATAAGCTAGGCAGGTGAGGAAGAGTCTAGGTTCAGAATTAGGGGATTGAAGAGTTTTCAGGGATCTGTGCCTTGTAGACTTCAGGAAGCAGGATGTAGAGCACCCTTAGACCACATCTGAGATCCTCCTGGGAGCACTGAGAAGGATACCAGCCACATCTCTCAGCCATCCAGGGGAGTGTGACAGGGAAGAGGACCCTCCCTGGCTGGAGCCTCTGGCTAAAAGGGAGGGAGGCTGCTGTGTAACAGCTCAGGGACTAGAGGGGCCAGAGCTCTGGAGCTCTGGGAGGGTCTGCTCAGGGAGGGCCTGCCCTCTGCTCCCGCTGAGACTGTTGACATTGTGAGGCTGCTCAAGACTTCACTTTGATGGCTTCATTTGCAAAGGGGAAAGAGCACGTTTAAAGGGGCAAAATGCAGATCCTTCCTTGCTTTCTGGCTCCCGTGTTGGTTCTTCTTCATACTACTGTCATTGTTACTACTGGAGCTGGAGCTATCCTTAGAAAGAAGTTCTGAGCCGTGGCTCTTCAGAGCCCTGAGCTGCTTCTGTAAAGCAGAGGAGATGCAAGGGCAGATCACATTGGGAGTGGTTCTGAGCTCAGGCCTCATCCTGTTGTTCTAACTTTCCTTTATCCCTGATTCTCCCTCTACCTTCAAACCAGAAGCAGAAAGCAGAAATATTTTCATCTCTGGGAAAAGAGACCAACAGGGCCCCACCCCCGGCTGCAGCTCTCCTCCTCTTAGCCAGCTGCAAACCTTTCCCAGGGAGAGTCTGCAAAAGACGGACAAGGACTGGAAAGCAAATGTCCCACCCCACTCCAGGACCAGGGCCAAAGTCCAGCCCTCCTGGAGAGCCCAGGCCCTCCCAGAGCAGACCCTCCCAGAGCCCAGACCCTCCCTGAGCAGACCCTCCCTGAGTAGACCCTCCCTGAGCAGACCCTCCCAGAGCCCAGGCCCTCCCTGAGCAGACCCTCCCAGAGCCCAGGCCTTCCCTGAGCAGACCCTCCCAGAGCCCAGGCCCTCCCAGAGCAGACCCTCCCAGAGCCCAGGCCCTCCCTGAGCAGACCCTCCCAGAGCCCAGGCCCTCCCAGAACAGACCCTCCCTGAGCACACCCTCCCTGAGCAGACCCTCCTGGAGAGCCCAGGTGTTGTGACTGCTGGGATGTGGGGAGTATGAGTGAGCTTTCCCCAGGCTTCTGTCTCAATTTCAGGTTCACTATTTTACCCACAGAGATGGTTTTCCTCTTAATTTCCTTGGAAACTGTCGTACATTCAGGATGTTTCTATCATCACCACTGTTGATGATGTCGCTTTTGAAGCCCAAGGCCTGTCCACCCTTGGGTGGTGAAACAGTGCCTTCTTCAGCTCCATGAGGTCAAACACACAAGCCAAAGGTCCCTCCCCTCGTCCCTCATCAATAGCCAAGTAGACTTGGGATGCTCAGACCTAGCCAGTGTGTGGTCTCCCCACATGATGGAGTGGAGGCGGGACACCCCTGGAAGACCTCGTGCCTACTACAGCCTGAGTGTCCAAGGTCACTTAGTCTGGGACGAGCCTTGTTCTTGGTGGGCCCCTGCAGTGAGGCTCCTGCTATCCCATTTCACCCAGAATTGACCTGACTACTAGTCTGTCAGTAACAACTAAGGTCTAATACACCCTCCAATCCAACCCAAGAAGGAAGCTGGCAGGTGCCTTAAGCTCCTGGGTGCTTCTCCTTCTAGGGAAGAGGGTCAGCTTTGTTCTGTCAGGCATCCTCCATGTGTCTTGTGCCTGTGACCATGCATACACAGAGAGTGTGTGAATGGGTGTGTGCAGGTGTGTGGGTACACATGTGTGTGTTCACCTGTGTGTGCACACTGCTGTTTCCTAAAGGAGGGATCTCAGGCTGGGACTTCCTGGGGGATCTGTTTCCTGGGCACACAGCTGTCCTTCTGTACTCTGCCTCCTGAAGTTATCGCTATGTTTCTTGTGCCCCTGTCACTTCTGGGGCTCCAGGGGGAACCGAGATGGTTCAGGGAAGATGTCAGGGAGTCGTCAAAGCAGCACCGAAAATGAATTGAGATGGCCTGACTCCCAAAGGCCATGGAGCAGCACAGACTCCGACAGCTCTAGCCGTAACCTCAAGCCAGCCATCACCAAGACCGCCAGCTTTGGGGGCATCACGGTGCTGACCAGGGGCGACAGCACATCCAGTGCTAGGAGCACCGGCAAACTGTCCAAAGCAGGTAGGTCATACTGCCCTTTCACCCAGTGGGCCTAATGTCCAGCAGCCTATCGTTGCTCTTGACTGGCCTGCTTGAAGCCAGAGACTTCCAGCTAATTAGTGTGGACAGGCAGCCACCTCCTCAGCCCTTCTACACCATTTCATCTTCATAATTAGCAAATGAACACATGTTTTACCAAATTGGTTTTTCTGTGGAGTCCTTCTTCTTGGGCTGTCTAGGGAAGTCCTCTTCATTCAGAGAGCCCAGCCTTGTGCCATATTGGCAATCCACAGCTGAGAGTCTGGAATTCCCTTGTGCTGTCCTTGAACTCATGGAAATGAATATAACCAGACACTAGCACACAACACACTCAAGGATGACAAGTTTTACAGATGTGGGGAAGAGTGTAATGGGGGACCTGTCATACTCAGAAAGGTTAATGAGTTTTAAATCTCGTTAAAATACCCAAATGAAGCACATTAAATGGCTCACTTTTAAGAACCCAGCGCACCCAAAGAGCTCTTCACAATTGTGAATTAATGTGCCTTCAGCCCCGCTCCTGCCATCTCATCCCCCTCTCTTCCTCACTTCCCCACAGAGCCCCTTGGCACATGTGAAGTGCCTCCAGAAGTCACTCTGACACGCGTGATGAGAGGAGGCTGCATGTGCTGGGAGAGATCATTAGGAGCCTAAGTGCTTCAGGTAGATAGATGGATAGATAGATATTTTTAAATCTAAGTGTTTCATCTCAAAAGCCTGTCAAGGTGCAAGCAATAAAAGCATTTTTCTTTTATTTTTTTTCAAGAGAGAGCAAGATAGTTTGTCAAAACAAATTCCTATTCTCTTCCAATGGCTCACAAGGCAATCTTGCAGCAGAAGCCCTGGGAAATAAGAATGGAAAGCTAATGTATTGTTGTCAGAGACGTGAGGCCCCTTCATTGGCCCAGGCTGCCCCCCCACCTTCAGCCATGGTTTTGTCTCTGAAAAAGTCATATCCTTCCTTATTTGGGCTCCAGAGTCCTCGTTGATGTCTAGATGAAGCTTCGAAGAAGCTAATAAGACTGAGGTCATAGCCCTCCCTCGTGCCATGGTAGATCTCTTTGCGAAGATCCAGCCCGTTTCTTCTTTTGACTTCATTAAAGGAGCCTGCAGATTCAGTTCTTTCTCCCATATTTTTCCTGACCCTAAGTTTATTTCTTTGTTTTCTCTCTCTCTCTCTCTCTCTCTCTCTCTCTCTCTCTCTCTCTCTCTCTCTCCCTCCCTCCCTCCTCTCTCCCTTCTTTCTCCTCTCCTCTCTTTCTCCCTCTTTCTGTCTCTGTCTCTCTCCTTTCTTTTTGTCTCTGTCTCTGTCTCTGTCTGTCTCTGTTTCTCTCTCTCTCTCTCTCTCTCTCTCTCTCTCTCTCTCTCTCTCTTTCTCTCTCTTTCTCCCTCTCTTCCTCCTTCTTTCTCTGTCTCTCTCTGTCTCTCCTCTCTGTCTCTCTGTCTCTCTGTCTCTGTCTGTCTCTGTCTCTCTCTGTCTTTCTGTCTCTCTGTCTCTGTCTCTCTCTCCCTCTCTGTATGGAGTGAGGGTCTGATGCCCACTCTTACCCAGCAGTTCAGCATCTTAAATTTTATTCCTTCTCCTCTCAGCCCTTTTCTCCTAAATTTACTTTGAGAAAATGAAAGTATATGTATCTATGCGTGTCTATGTGTGCACATGCACCCCTCCATCCTTAAGGATCAGTCTTCCCTTGATATCCTTCAGTGAAACCCAAAGGAGTTTCATAGATGATCTAGAGGATGTCAAGATGTGCTAAGCTGGAATCCGCTCCTTGTCCCCATGATAATGCTTTAGGTTCAGCCACTTACTCCTTGGCTGTAGCATGATCTAGACTGCATTATGCATCTTAGGGCATGGGGAACAACTCTGTCGATAGTTTTGCTGGCATCGAGATATACGATGTGAAAAAAAGATATACAATGTGGCATCATCTTGACCTACCAAGAGAATAATCCTACTAAAACAGGCAATTAGAGTAGCCTAGCATGATGTGGTCTGTATAGCCATCCTGGATTTAA
>CM053583.1:423612512-423645483 GCA_028627135.1 Pseudochirops cupreus | reverse complement strand
TCTCTCTCTCTCTCTCTCTCTCTCTCTCTCTCTCTCTCTCTCTCTCTCTCTCTTTCTCTCTCTCTCTCCCTCTTCCTCTCTCTCCCAGAAACCCTGAGGTTCTTTCCCTCTCAGCTGGATTTTCTTTTTTCTGGACTAGGTTAAAGAGGCCATCCTTTGCCTCATTGTTTGTTTGTTTGTTTTCCCTATCCTTAATTGCTGAATGGACATTGCTTCAGCCAAACTGGAACCTGCTAAAGACCTTAGTTTTAAAAGGTCAAGGTCTTCCACCACATCTAGAGCCATCTCCAGTCATCCTGATGTGTATCTGATCACTGGATCCAGATGGTTCTGAAGGAGAAAGTGAAGCTAGGGACTTTGCCCAGCCCTTCCTCATTTAAGTACAATTCATTTACATGTCATGGCATCACCTCCATGATGTCATGGTCCTCTTCGAGAACAAAGGACAAACAAGTATAGCAACAGCTCTATGGTGGCATTGATGCCATCCAACAGTGCAACTCATAACCCATCCAGGCCACTCCCTTTTTGCTTTTAAGTAATCAAAAAGCAGAAAATATTTTTTTTGTCTACACTTTTCAGTTAATAGTATGCCTGGAAAGAATGGTTATAGAGCTTCTTGTTGTCATTGTTCAGTCATTCCAGTCATGTCCAGCTCTTCTAGACCCTACTTGGGTTTTCTTGGCAAAAATACTGGAGTGATTTGTCATTTCCTTCTCCAGTGGATCACCTGCTGTCAGAACTCTCTGCTATGATCTGACCATCTCTGGAAACTCTAGCTCAGAGTTCCATTGAACTGCACAAGCCCCTCCGCCAAGACAAGGCAATGATCCAGGTTGTTGTTGAGTCATTTCAGTCATGCCCAACTCTTCATGACCCCATTTGGGGCTTTCTAGGCAGAGATACTAGAATGGTTTAGCATTTCCTTCTCCAGCTCATTTTACAGATGAAGAACTGAGGCAAACAGACTTAAGTGACTTGCCCAGGATCACACAGCTAGGAATGTCTGAGGCCAAATTTGAACTCGGGAAGGTGAGTCTTTCTGATTCCAGGCCCAGTGCTCTATCCATTGTACCACCTAGCTTCCATAGAGCAGCATCTCTCATCTTGCTTTTCTTTTTAAATGCTTTCACCAAAGATAACCTTAGCGTGTATAAATCCTTCTGATCATTATTTTTAGACATAGAATGCAGGCCTATGGGTCAGTGGTCATTGATGTTCCCTCAGACTCTCCCTGCCTTTGAATGACATTATTTTCTGCTCTTGGGTCACAGTGGTATGGGATAATGACTAGATGGCTTGTTTTCAGGAAGACCCTGTTCAAATTCTGCCTTAGACATTTGCTACCAAGTCCTTAGGACTAATCTGTGAAGTTACAGACTTCAAAATCACCAACAGTGGCTTAGAAGTCACATCTTCAAATGTTTCTGTAGCCAAGGTTCTGGAGCCTGGTTGCCTTGTACTTATTAAGGAAAACTGAGTTTTCTCTCACCCTTTGCTCGCTTGGGCTGGATTTCAGTTTCCTGTTACCCTTTTTTTTATCCTTACCACTCAGAAGTTTATTCCTATGTCAGGGAAAATAGAAGAAAATTAATATTGTAGTTCCTTCTCATTGCCATGCATTATTGCTGTCCTATTTGAGCATCAGTCCCCTGCCTTCTTTGGGCCTCCCCTTCCCCACCCCACCATACCAGAAAACAAACTCTGACTTGTCTTTAGATTGCATCCCTAGACTCCTCTAATTCAGGACTTGGGGAACCTGTTATCACTTCTCCAGGGCCATGCCATTCTTTTGATCTGATTTCCATTTTCTCTCTGAAAATTTGTGTTGGGTTGGAGTGCACCCCATACATCCACATCAGTCTCTTTGGTCAGCTGCCATCTTTTGCCACATTGAAATTGTTTTTGTTTCGTTGTTTTGTAACTTTAGAATTTTATTCATGAGTATTGCCCAGTGTGGAATGCTGAGTATCCTTCCTGTGAAGCCTTTGGTGTCTTGTGCTCAACCTGGCCCAACTCTCCTCTTCCCAGTCACCAGCTCCAAGGCAGAGTTGTGACTTTCCCTCAGGTTCTTATCAGTTCCACTCTAACTGGTCCTTGTTGGGCAGAGTCAGGCTCAGAATACAGAATGCAGCTCTCTTGCAGCTTCTCCCTTTGGAAGAATGGCTTCACCTCCCTGGTGAGGCAAAGCCCCCATGGGCATTACTTAGTGGGTGGACATGCTTCTCCCCTTTCTTCATTCTTAGCCCTGTAAGCTACAGCCAAATCGTAGGAGATCTGATGTTATTGTCAGAGCAGAAAGGAACTTTTAGTTCAAACCACCTCATCTTGCCATGAAAGCACTAATGCCAAGAGAGATGATGACTCATTTTGTCCAAGATTCCACAGGAAATCAACAGCTAAGGCAGGTCTAGGATTGTACAGAATTGACTGGAACTTGATACAACAATGACAATGATGATGGCCAGCACTCAAATAGAGTTTTACACTTCGCAAAGAACTTTGTGATCTGGTCTCGTTTGATCCGTTCAACAACCCCGGGAGGGAGGCATTATTATTAACTCCATTTTACAGAAGGGGAAACTGAGGCAGGCACCAGGGAAGCAACTTGCCCAGGTTCATAGAGCTGGCAGGGAAGGAGGGAGGGAAGGGAATACACATTTCTATAGCACCTGTCATGTACCAGTCCCTTTGCTAAGCACTTTATAGTATTTGACCCACATCACAACCCTGGAAGGCAGATGCAGTTATTATCTATCTCAGTTTTAGAGTTGAGGAAACTGAGACAGAGATGAAGAGACTTACCTAGGGTCTCACAGCTAGTGAGAGTCTTGAGGCTAGATTTGAACTCAGGCCTTCCAGATTCAGCACTCTACAACATGCAGGTACTTCATGAAATCATTACAGGGTCATTGATGAATGAGAGCAACTGGGGACATTTAGATGTAGGAAACAGCAGACCAGAGCCAGAACAAGTCCATGTAAGGAGCTTCACCCCCCAGAACCATGCATCCTATACCACCATCACCACCCCGCCCCCTCCCCCATAGCATATTGTATTCCTGTCACTGATAGAAGCAAAGTCTCCTCTTTCCTGTCCAAGCCCTTCTTTGGATCTTGAAAATAACATTATTGCTGTATGCTATGAACTTTAATGGGCATCGAGAAATGCATTATTAAAGATAGAAATCAATTGTCCAAGGTTAATAATTTAATGATTCTCTGGAGCTGTGCAATCTTGCAACTTATGACATCATCCACATCTGCAATTATACTTTGGATACTGGAATTTTTCTCAGACATGAGGTTAAATTTTTAATATGCAGGGCTGACTCTGGGGCAGGCTCCTATCTGGGCAGGGGCCAAGGCTGTCCCATTCCCACTTTCCATGAGGCCTGCTGGGAGAGCAGCCCTGCCTGGGAGAGGCACAGACAGCCCCTCAGGAGGTCTCCCATCACTGCCCCCACCCCTGCCCCAGAGTCTGCCCAGGAACCTCCTTCCTGACTGTGTTCAGCCTGTCCCACAGAGGGTTGCTGCCCCCTGAGGAATCACTTGCAGCCCTTGGATTTCCTGCTCTTCATTGGTGTTCAGATTCCCAATTGTCAACAAGTGCTGAATTAGAGTAGCCTACTGGCCAGTGGAAGAATCTAAGGAGGCAATGATGTCCTATGGCTCTGACCTGGGCCCTCTGCTTCTCCGATGTGTTCCTGGCAGGTTCCTTATATGATACTCACATCTCTAGTGGAGACTGGAAGAGGAATTGGGGTACACTTAGAGCCCAGATTCTGGATTTGTTTTGTATCCTGGTTCCTTTGGGCAATAGTCTGTTGAAACCAAGGGAGCCCTGCTCAGGAACATGTTTGTAAATGCATGCAAATTCATATAATTACAAAGGAAACTTGATGTATTAAAATATAGCAATTAATTTTTTTTTAATTTTTAAAAATAAAATGGGCACAGACCCCAGGCCCATAAATTAGAGGATGTTATAATTTAGAGAAATTAATCCTTGAACTTCCTGGAAGCCAGGACTGAAGTCACTGCTTCCTGGAAGGAGAGTGCCATTCCCTCTCAGTCTCTTGCCAAGCAGCCTTGGGGAGCTGACTAGGCCAGGGCTTAGGTGGGCAGCACCTTAGTCCCTTACTTATAATCCACAGTGGTGGCTCTGCCTGCCTTTCCCATTTGAGAATGATTGCATGGAGCTCCGGTCCTTTAGGAAAAAGCTTTAGGTTCCTCCACTCCCACTATCTTCCCACCTGCCCTGCCAAGCCAGACACTGATTGATTCCAGGAATTGCTTCACAGGAATTTCCAGAGGTGTTTAAATCCAGAGACTCCCAAAGGGGTGATTTAGGGGCTCATTTGGGTCATCACTGCACCCCACTTTGAGATCATTTCCAGTTCCCTCTCATATCAGGACAGTGGAGAGGAGAGCGTTTCCTGGTAGCCCAGGGCTTTGTATATAGTTAGGGAGTGAGGCCCTGGGGGCTGGGCTCTCGGCTTCTCTTCCCTAGGTCCTCCCCTACACACCACCAGACACTTGGCAAAGGCCCCCAGTGTTGGCTCTGCTATTGGTGTGTCTGATTTGTTGCATGCCCACACGCACCTTAGAAGACCTCAGTATGTCTGGCCTCAGACTGCTTGATGCACACCTGATTCCCATGCATTCACACCCGTTTGTGTCTGCCCATTTCAGGCTCTGAGTCTTCCAGCAGCGCAGGCTCTTCTGGATCCTTGTCACGAGCACATCAGCCTCCCCAAAGCAGCCCCCTCATCCCTGGAGGGCCTGCCCCATCTTCAGGCAGTGGGGCCTTTGCTGAGAATGGACTGAGCAGCCAGGCAGCCCCTGGCAACCCCAGCTACATCCTGCTCCCACTTGAAGCTGCAGGCATTCCTCCAGGCAGCATCCTTCTCAATCCCCACACAGGTGAGTGAATTTGGTATTCTCAGCATGACATCTGACCCAACCCTTGTCCCCAGAAGAAAAAGTGGGTCAGGATGGGGAGGGTGCAAGTGGCGGAAGGGATACCTGAGGTGTTTAGGACTCAGTCATCAGTGAGGAGCAATCAGCTACTCTTCCCAGTGACTCCCTCCCCACCCGCCGGAGTTACTGGATTTCAGTTTCAATAAGTTGGACAGACCCAGACCGATACGGACTCCCTCTTTTCTGCCAGTCTGTTGTTCCATCCAAGAGAGGGTGCACATGCATCCTCATTTCAGAAAGATGGAGAGGTCCAAAGAAGCGATAAGGAAGTAACAGCTGTCGGGACAACGCTCTCCCAGCAGGGCCTTTCCAAGTGTCTGAAGGCCGGCCGCTCTACGCAGTCACTGAGTTTCTGATTCTTAAGAGCTTTGTATTCAGGGGAGGAAAAAAGAGGGGAAAAATCCCAACCTATCCGACTTTGGAGTCAGGTTTCGCCAAGGGCCCGAGGGGTATTTAAATTATCTCTCGGCTCATGAACACGTGAGATCTGGAAGCAAACTCGTGACAATAGGTTATTTTCAGCAGATTGATCTGGACTTTCCCTATGTTTTGCCTGGAAAAAAAAAAGCTTCAGGGGAAGGGGGAGAACGACACTCACAGTTGTCACATCTTTGAAGAAATGTCATGTAGAAGAGTTCAACACTATTTGTCAGGAGTTCCCTATCACTGGAGGTCTTTAAGCAGAGGCTGGAGGCATGGGAGTTCAGCGTAAGAATTCCCTGGTTTGGGTAATAGGCAGCCTAAGGGACCTCTGGGAGCCTTCAAATACCATGAGTTTCTGATTTCATTGATCTTGAGGAAGTCCAGCAGAACAGACACAGTGCTGAGTATAACAAAGGAGTCACTTGATACTTTTCCCATGGACAGATTGTGGGGAGAGGCATATAATTAAGTCATATTGAATTGAAGCATTTAGATCACTCTAGCATTGTATATTTAGAGCTGGGACACCTCTTAGGAGTCACCTTGTCAAACACTCTGATTTTACAGAAAAAGAAACTGAGGCCAGGAGATTAAATGACATGCACATTCCTTATCACTGGTAAGAAGCAGAGCTCGGACCCAAGCCTAGCTCCTCTAAATTTGAATTCAGTGCTCTTTCCATTGCACTAGCCTCCCTCTGATTTGGAACATTCTTCCTCTCTGTCTCTGTCTCTCCCCCCCTTCTCCCTCTCCCTCTCCCTTTCCCTCCCTTTCTCTGTCTCTCTGTCTCTCTCTCTGTGTCTGTCTGTATGTCTCTCTCCCCTTCTCCCTCTCCCTCTCCCTTTCCCTCTCTCCCTCCCTCCCTCCCTCTCTCTCTCTTTCTCTCTCCCTCTCTGTCTCTCTCTCTGTCTCTCTCTGTGTCTATCTGTCTGTCTGTCTCTCTCCCCTTCTCCCTCTCCCCCTCTTTTGACCTCCCTCCCTCTCTCTCTCTCTCTCCCTCTCTCTCTCTTTCTCTCTGTTTCTCTTCTTCTCCCTCTCCCTCTCCCTCTTCTTCCCTCCCATCCCTCCCTCTTCTGTCACCCTCTCTCTGTCTCTTTTCAACTCAGAAGACATAAACAACAAGCAAACAACACACACACACACACACACACACACACACACACACACAATCATAGCCATCCATAAGCCATTTATACAATGATCTTTTCTCTTCATGGAGCCCACACCTTCCTCCAGGTCACTCAAGCCCTGCAGAGTCGATCCTTCATTTTGGTTGTGATTCTAATCAGAAGGGAAGTGACATGGGCTCCCTGCTGAGCCATCCTCCCTCAGTTTCAATTTGTCCCTCCCTGATGCCTTGGACACTCCTGGTGGGGAAATGAACTTGAGATCACCAGAGTAGAGATGATCTTGATTTTGAAACTCCACCGTCCAAATAACTTGTAGTAACAGGATCCTCCCATTGCAGGGAATCCTGTTTTCAATCCTCTCCATTCTCTAAGGAGATAGAATTGCCCAGGGACCTCTCTCTTCCCTTTAAAAGGTTGGACCCAGAGCTCCTGAACTTGGGAATCCTAAAAAAGTGACCCCAAATTTGGTGCCATCTAGGAAGTCCCTCTCCTCTATCTAGAAGGCTGGGGTTCAGGAGGCCCCTCCACTCAAACCATGTAGTTCTGCATTCCACACTTGTCATATGATTGAGGGTGCATGGATACCTGCACTGCATATAGGGATACCAGACCCAGGAGCTCTTGCTCACCAAACTCCACATACACATTGCCTTGGCTGCTACCATCTCTTGGGCTAAGAAGCTGTCATCTAGGGCTGAGAAGGGGGTGACAAGTCAGTCCCTGGTGGTTTCTCACTACCATATATATATTCCCCCACCCCACCCCCAAGACTCAAATACATGTTTAGGACTCTGATCCCTGAACTGTACTAAAGAAAAGGGAAAACAAAGAAAAAATGCCCTGGGTATACAGTGAATACTCTTCTGATTAGCTTAGGGCCAAGAGGGATTCTTTCTGAGACTACCAGGTCACCCACAATCAATCCCAAGTCAATTGATTCATCCCTAATGAAGAGGCTTACAGAGATGACTTTATCTTCAAAGAAACATTCCTGTTTCTGTCCAAGTAGATGCCCTCTGAGCCTCCCAGGTGGTCAACAAGCAATTGTCTATACCCTCCAGAAGGAGATACTCCCACATGCCATATGGTTCTGTGGAAATAACACTAGATTTGGAGTTAAGGGGCATGAGTTCAAATCCTACCTCTGGCACTTCCTACCTATGTGGCCTTGGGCAAGTCACTTAAACTCCCTGTGCCTCAGTTTCCTCATCTATAAAATAAAAAGCCTGGACTAGATACTCTTTGCTGTCTCTTCCTTCCAGATCTGTGGTCCTAAGAGAGCCTTTGATGAAGGTTCACTGCCCAGTAAGCTCAGAAAGATGACCAAGGGACTTCATAAGTTCCATTTCCCCTCTATATCCTCCATGTATATTTTTGCATGTTGTCTTCCTCCGTTGGACATGAGGATCCACATTTTTGCCTTTTATTGTATCTCCAGTGTTCAGCGCAGTACCTGGCATGGAGCAAACACGTTGTAAATACTTGTTGGCTGTCTAAGTGACTGACTAACTCACTTCCCTGACCAACACCAGTTGGTCAGCACCTGATAACAGCAGCTATAGCTCAAAATGAACTGTGTGTGCTTGTGGCCATTAGTAGTAAGGAGTAGGGCAGTCTGGTGGGTAGAGTACTGAGCCTGGAGTCAGCAAGACCAACATTCACAGCAAACCTCAGATGGCTCCTAGCTGGGTGACCCTGGTCAAGTCACCTGACCTCTGTGGGCCTCAATTTCTTCATACATAAAAAAGCATCACAATAGCATCCACCTCCACGGGGCCACATCACACCAGATAATATATGGAAAGCTCTTTACAAACCTTGAAATCCCATAGAAAAGGCAAGCATTTGGCATCAGCACCATGGAGAGAACAAGACCATGATTTAGGAGTTCCCTGCTTCTTTCACTGATGGGGACACTCAGTGACTATGAGTAGCACTGAGAAGGATCCTGGGTCAGGGACTGGTACTCCTGGGCCATTCTCAAGGCAAAACTAAGCTGTTGGTGACTGAGCCAATGGGCAGGAGACAGTGAGTGCTCCTTAACTGGAAATCAGCCATTCCCTTTTTGGGCTGACAGACGGCTGCCAGGCAGGTGACAGCACAGCTTGTGGTGCTGGGAAGCCTGCAGCCCAGCAGCCCTTCTCTACAGGGCATGGGGCCCAGAGATGCATTAGACTTTTGATAAAACTCCCAGGGGTAGAAAAATTGTTTGCTAGCCCTTAAATTGCTATTGACTAAAAGCTGCTCCCAGGCTCAGCAGAAGAGTGAGCCCAAACGAGGCTGAGCTGGTCAGGTCACTGAGAGCAAATGCTTCCATTTGCTCAGGATCAATTACCAGGAGAGAAGCACCATCTTCATCAGCAGCCTCCCCTGCCCTACCTTTTGAGTTACTTGTTCCAATGTCTGAGTCGTTTTTTCTTCTAATGGGGAAAGGGGGAAGCGTCCATCCTTAGACTGCCCCCTTTTCTGTTTCAGGCCAACCATTCGTGAATCCTGATGGGAGCCCAGCCATCTACAATCCCCCAAGCAGCCAGCAGCCTATGAGGAGCCCAATGGGGGTCCAGACCCAGCAGCAGCCCTCCCCTCAGGCTCCACAGCAGGTGCAGCCACCCCAGCAGCAGATGGCCCCCCATCTTGTCACACAGGTAGGGGAAGCTGTATTAACTGGACTAGCTGGGGCAGGATGCAGAGAGGGAGGGACCCCACAGGAAGGAGGTGACATTCTTATATTGTAGCAGAAACATGGGGGGTGGCGCTGTTACAGCAGCAAGAGCCAGGCATTTGGGTTCAAATCCTGCCTCCTTACTATTTGTGTGACCTTGGAAAAGTCCCTTCTACCTGGGTCACAGTTCCATCAGTTGGACTCAATGTCCTCTGAGCCCCCTTCTAGGTCTGAAATTTCATATTTCTATGTGTATATCACTCCACCCACCCTCCATAGTCTACTATAAAAATACTACTATTCCAGACATGGTGCCTACTGGAAGGAATTCTTAGCATCCCTAGCTCTTCCAGCATGGCCTGCATCTTTGAGCCTTCCTCTTTGCAGTCACAGCATGTCAGGGTTGGTAGGGCCCTCAAAGACATGGTGCAAAACATCCCCCCATCTCTATCCCCCCAACAAAGCCTGTTTAACCTCCACTTGAAGGTAGAGCTGCCATCCACTCTCAACGTGGCCTGTTCCAGGCTGAGACATCTCTCACTTTTACCAAGTTTACTTGGTACTCCCAACTTTAAGCCTAAAGCTTCCACCTTTCTAGTTTCGCCCATGACTCCTCATTCTGCTCTCTAGGACCAAGGCGATCGAGAGCAGCCCACCCCTATGACAGCCCTTGGAATGCTTGGGAACTAAACAGTACCTCTTCCTGTCCGTAGCAGTGTGGGGGAATGGGATGTGGGGGGGATATCTCTTCCACCAGCTATAAGAGTTGTCTGCAGTGTCCCTGATGTGACCAAGTCATCCTCTCCTTGACTGAGTAGCCACAGCCACAGGTAATCATTGTCATGATGGTGGGTGCAGAGGAAAAGGCTGCCTTCCAAACCAGTCCTTCTGGACTCAGAAGGGCAGCAAATCTGATTCCAGGCTGAGGCTGGCAAATGAACCAACTGCTTCATCCCTCCATCCAGCTTCCCTAAGCTGGTCAGCAGGGAGGAACCAATGAGAGCACCCACATTTTCTCTCTACTTTCCTCATATCTGCCCTAAGATTGAATCCAGGAGAGGTCAAGAGAAGCCACTTCAGGAATAAAAACAGTCCTAGCCCTTAATCCCCTTCTATCCCAAATGACTGACTCTTGCTGTTGTAACAATGCTCCCCCAACATGAGGAGAAGGTCCCCTCTCCCTTGACAAACAGGTCAGCCTTCCTTTGGGGTCCCTCCTGTCCCAGGCAGACTGCTCAGTGTGAGAGAGGGGTGGAAAAAGGAAAGAAAAGAGAGCCAAGAGCCTCTGGCCCATGTGTGCTCCAGACTTCAGTGGAGAAGATCTGACCTGGGGCTTTGTTTCTCCCCTAGCCTCTGCAGGCTCTACAGACTTCTTCACAATCAGGACAGTATCCCACTGTCTCCTATCCTCCCCAACATCTCCTGTCTGTGTCTCCTGGGCAGCAGTTTCCTATGCAGGTATGATGTCTGCATGTTGGATTCATTTGGCATGCTCTGCAAGCCTGGACCAGGCTGTGCTGATAGGCTTGGAAGAGTGTGTAGAGAAGCACAGAGAAGAGTGTGTGTGTGTGTGTGTGTGTGTGTGTGTGTGTGTGTGTGTGTGTGATGCCTTAGTTTCTGACTGGTCTAATAAACAAAACAGTTCCTCACTGGTGGGGGTGGGAGGAGGGAATATAAATGCCTTTGTTGTTCCCCCCCCCCCCCCGATCATATTCCCCAACTCCTGTGGGTGGTGCAGGCTTTTACTGACTCAGCAGTCCAGATGGAAGGGCAGGTGTATGTGGAGCACTGGTTGATGCTTCTGAGGATAATGCTGAAAACTTATTCCCCAATTTCCCTGCTAAGGAGCTTGGGGACAGGGAGTGGGTCCACTGAGCCAGAACCCAAATATTTGATTTCTTCCTGGAGTAGAGTCCCATTGAGAAGAATGTTGGGAAATGTGTATATTGGCTCCAATAGCTCTGTGAATTGGAGCCAGTCCCTAAGCACCTCTGGGCCCTATGTCTGCCCAGGTCCTGGCACCCAGGGCTGTATGACACCTGCTCAGAATTGCCTAAAGTCCCAGGGAGAAGGGGAGCCATTCTAAGGCCTCCAGACCCTTCTCCATGAATTTCTTCTCTTTTCTTCACCTCATTCCCTAACATTTTCTCTTGACCTGGAATCTGGGGCCCTGATCCTCCACTTGACCCTGCCCCCCCTTTCATTGTTAGGCAGGATGCCCAGAAGTCTCTTCAATTCATTTCCTCTTTGCTTTCTGATTCATAGAGAGATGACATGGCCACGCAGTTCAGCCAAATGAGCCTGAGCCGACAGTCATCAGGAGATACCCCTGACCCTCCAGCTGGCCCCGTCTACCCACAGCCCCTCCTGCAGCAGCCAGGCCAGCAGCCAGGCTACGTCCTCACCTCTACGAGTCAGCAGCTTCCTCCGGGAGGCTTCTCAGGCTCAGGGCCTCCCCTCTCCCAGCAAGTCCTCCAGCCTTCCCCAGCACCCCAGGGGTTCGTCCAGCAGGCTTCCCCTGCCCAGGTAGGTACACTCAGCTGCATACTCAGGTCCAGCCTAAGTGGGCTTGCCTGCCATATTGATTTGCACACACACACCCCAACTGTATTTTCATTCTCACCTCCATGTGGGTGTCATGTCCTTTCTGTGACAGTCATGGGTATAGTGCTACTCCAACACACTTTGAAAAATGGTAGAAAAGGCTAAGCAATGGATGGTCATTCAGTTACTAAATGGTGAACAGTGATGATTACATTTCACCACTTCCTGTTGTTCATCCAAGGGGGGCCCCATGACAGAGTCCAGGTTACCTGGGGCAAGGGAGAAGATGGTGCGTGAGGACAGCTCAAGGGGATTTGGCTGCCTGTAAGAGCTGCTTCTCTGGGGCAGTTGGGCTCTCAGATTTGAGCCTTCTGCTCCCAGCTCTAGGGAGATGGACCCTTTGTGCCACCCAAGGCCACCTCAGATTCCTCTCTCCAGACTGTCTTGCCTCTGAAGGGGCAGGAGGAAGGGAAGTGAACATGCAGTGTCCCATCACTACTGTGGGCTGCCCTGGGTGCTGTTCATCATCCTTAATTGGCCCAAACATGTAAGACAGCACAGATCAGTGATTTTTACTGTCTCCTCCAAGATGGATGGTGTTTTACTGCTCACTGCCAGATACCCACAGCCCTCTCCTGGGTATCTGAGCAGGACGGCATGGGTGATTACTGTCAGGAAGCAAAATAGGCAAATGAAATTTCTGGCCCTGCACACATATGACAAAAGTCCAGACTCATTAGGAAGCCCTGACTTGCCTGGGCTATTCAGAATTCAGAGTGCAGCTTCAGTCTCCTCTTGTCACTGGACTCAGGTCATGAATAAATTACATTTCCAAGACAAAAACCACTGCAATGCTGAGGGAGACTGCAAACCATTGCTGGTTGTCTTCCGAGGGAGGGCTCACATGACAGTTCACTCAAATGATCCTCACTGCTTTTTCCTCCTCTCAAATTTGATTAGAGAGAGAGGCTTGCTCCTCTGACTTAGAGTTCTAGTGTTTATGGGAAAGAGCTGCATCAGTACACAAATCATCAACCTCATGTGTCAAAAGACTTGAAGGCAGCTTTTTGGTATCAGATGGTCCCATTGCTCTTCAGCCTGAATAGCACCCCACAGTTATGACCTGGTTCTACTGTCCAAGGCAAAATATGACAGAATACAACACAGAGGACTTCACCCAAGGGGACTACTCAATGAAGACATTTCAGTGTCTTGTGTTGAGGAAGCAAATGTCCTGCAAAATCCCAAGGGTTGTGATCAATCTTTGGGAAGCAGAAATAGGTCAGGGCAGGGAGAGGAATAAGAGGATAGAGAGAAGTCCACAATCCCGCTGGATTACAAGGCTTTCCCTGCTGGGGCTTGGAAACCAGACAGCTCTGTAGCAAACAAAGGGATTGATGAAAGCACATGGAGGGATTGGGGAGAGGGGTGCAGCCAACTCCAAGCAAATGGGAGGGCAGCAGGTGAGAATGCTCAGGTGACCTCTCTAGTCATCTCACATGGCCACTTGTGCTCCTGGGGACAAACTAAATCTTCCGTTTCTCCTATGTACATATGGTCCAAGGGAGGGATAATTCCAATCAGCGTTGTCCAAAAACTGGAAGGGCTAAATGCCCCTGAATAGTAATGAGTCCTCTGGCACTGTAGGTATTCAAGTAGACGGCATGAGCACTGGGTATGGGCTAGAGTAGATGACTTCGAATTCCTCTTCTGGATATGAGGTTCTAGGATTCTATGGACATGTAAATACATGTTATTGTCCAGAAGAGGAGAGGACATCAACAAAAGAAACAGCCGCTGCTTCTGACTCATCCCTTTTCCACAGGTGGGAGGGGAGGGGCTGAGGCAGACTGTGCCAATGGAGGCAGGCACAGGTAGTGAAGGCAATAAACAATGAAGCATTGATAAAGCCCCTATCATGTGCCAGGCACAGTAGGACTGGGGCCAAAACTGAACAGATTTTCCAAAAGGATGATCATTTGTTTGGAGTAAAATGAGAGCCCAACTCTGTGTGCACACTGACTCTCAGCTTGACTGTCTTCTCCCTCCTCTAGTTGAACGTAATCTATTTTCTTTGTCATGCAGTTGTTTCTCAGCACTATAAGTCAGTAATAAGCTAACATGGAAATGCAACATGCTGCCCTTGGTGGTCACATGTCACATGTCTGGGGACAGCTTCAGGCCGCAAGGGGATCAGCTCCTGGTTCATTGGGATAAGGAGACTGAGGTGAACATCTTTCCAGATGTTTGGCCAAAAATCCACTTGACAAAGTGTTTCAGGCTCTTCTTATTGCACATGAAGGAAGGTAGTGAGCTAGACATTAGGGCATTTAGGTGGGTTTGAAGATCATTGAAAGCAGCCAGACCTGAAGAGCAGTCACTGGTGGTTTAAGGCCCAGAAGGAGGTTTCCAGTAGAATTTCCCAGGGAACTGCACTTGACCTCATATCCATGATTTGGCTAAAGGCATAAATGCCTACTCATCAAATAGGTAAGTGGCTCCAAAGCCGCCACATGGAAGGGCAGTCAGCAGTCAGAGATTCTGGACAGACTAGAATATGAGCTTCCAATACACAGATTAAGTGTCAAAGTTTTCCTATACGGTCACATACATGATCTCATGTGTTTAGTACATGAGGGTCTCCCTTACTGTTTCTGCAGTGTGATATGTCAAGATAGCATCTGTGATTCTAGACCACATTAAAAGAGTCTGGTCCTTGGGGACGTGGCCCTTTTCAGAACACCTTTGGAGCACTGTTTTCTGATCTGGGCATCACATGATGGGAAAGATATTGTTAAACTAGAGAAATTCCCCAGCTGGAATGAGGCTAGTCATAATGAGGTGCTATTGTGGGACAGCATTGGTAGGACCAGAAAGGAGAGCCCAGATGTTGGATAGGCAGCACCTAGTGATGACTGTGTCTGAGAAGGAGGGAGAGGCAAGAATCAAAGAGAAGCCTCAGTTCTACCTAGAAGATTAGGCTGAGGTGCCCTGAGGGAGGGAGAAGGGATTCCCCCCCTTCAGAGCCAAGCACACTCATGTCCATTTGTGGCTCTCTTGCCCTTCTCCCCTGCAGCAGATGCCAGTGTACTATTACCCATCTGGTCAGTTCCCTACCTCATCACCTCAGCAGTACCGGCCCATGGCCTCAGTCCAGTACAGTGCCCAGAGAAGTCCCCAGATGCCACCACCAGCTGCCCAGCAAACAGGTACCTGCGCCTGATTTCCTTTCACAGGGGGCTTTTGACACTGACTTTTTCCCAGTGTTTCCCAACTGGCCTTTGGACACCAGAGTTTTGTGGGTCAGTTGAGGCATTGTGCCAAGGGCTATGTTAGCCTCAAAAACAGCATGAGGGATAGGTTAGGATACTCTGCTCTTTTGGGAGCCCCTATCATTCTCTTCCTCTCAAGCAAAAATGATGCCAGCATTTTCCTGGAAAAGAGTTTCCATATTTTCTAAGGCAATAGAAACAGAGACAGAGACAGGTCTAGCTGTGTCTCCTGTCACCCAAGAAGTGAACCCAAAGCAGGTGAAAATGTTGCCTTTCATCTGGAGCTAACATCCTTCTCCAAAGCTACACTGTCTGTGGCCATTGATGAGGTGATCCCAGGACTTCGTTTGCTCTTTAGCCAGTGAGCTAGCCAGCATCCAACTGGACCAGACCCCTGCAGTGAGCAAGTGTGCAGCGGGAAGGGGGGCCGTTACACTGTTAGAGAGTGAGTAGCAGGTCTCACAGTGAACCGGTCTCTTTCCCTGCTGTGGCCTTCCCCCCGGATTTCCTTACACAGACAACAGAAGATGCCAACCTGTGGTCATGAGCTGTGCTTCTTTCCAGTTGCCCACATGGCCAAAGATGCTGTCAGCCCTTGGCACAGAGCGGATCTGCAGACCAAGGAGTGCAGGGATACTTGTCCTGCTCACTGCATTCAGGCTGGAATCAGGAAGAGTCAGCTGCATGCAGGAGTGCACCCTACCCCACTTTAGCCTGTTCTTCTCTGATGACCTTTGCTATGAGCTCAGTGCACAATAACAATGAAATGGCCAGACCATAGAGCCTGCAAAGAGCACGTGTCTATATTCTCCTTTGAGCCTCCAAACAACCGTGGAAGGTAAGTGCTATAGAATATCATCATAATACTGCTTCAAATGAGGAAACTAAGGCTCAGAGAAGCAATGTGGCTCAGTGTCACATAGGTTAGAAGTGGGACCTGAACCCAGGCTTCCTGGCTCCAGGTCCATCCTTCCATCCACTATAGTAAGATGACTCTCACAATGAATATGTCATGAAGCCCAGAAAGCCACTGACTCCTATCAGGTAAATATATGCTTGGGGAGAATGCAGGAGTCTATAGCCATGGCCTTGCCTCCAATGGCTGTGGACAGAGGGCATGCGGTTTCCCTCTGAGATCATAGCCTTGTGCTAGGAGTCAACAGTGAGAGATTCTTGGGCTGTCCTTTCGCTACCTGATCCCAACGATCTGTGAACTCATCGCAGACATCACAAGCTCTCCCAAATGGTCTGGAACCACTTGGAATATATAAGAAAATGCTCATTCATGAGTTGCTGGGTGATGCCACAAGCCAAGGAACACTTGGCAACGGGGGACATCCTCAGAGATCATCAAGACCCCTGATTATTGACTAACATCTAGGTCAGGGCTGGTGATACAAAGGAAGTAGCCAGGCCTCTCTGGGCTTTTCTATTCTATGGTAGGGAGAAAAATCATATTCAGAGAAATAAATAAAGCTTGATTTGAGGGTGGAGAGGGGGAGTGAAAGGGGGCAACCCATTATAATTTATTGTTATAAGAGTCATAGAGAGCTAAGTTCAAATCACATTTTGCTGTATGCCCACAGGCAAGTCATATAACTTTTCAAATCCTCAGTTCTCTCATCTGTAAAATGGGGTTAATGACTATACATAATTCACAGAATTGTTGTAAGGATCCAATAAGAGACTACAAGCTAAGAACTTAGCAAATGAAAGAGATTAAACATTGTATTCTTGGTCCAGCTGGGTGGAAATTACAAAGAGGCAGATTTATACTTGATTTCAGGGGAAAAAATTAAAAACTTAATAAAATCTTCCTAACAATTAGAATAATCTGAAAATTGAATGATTTGCCTTGTTGGATAGAGAATTCCCTGTCACTGGAAATACTCTCACAATATTTCAATAACCACTTGTTGGAAATGTTCCCTAGAAGAGTAATTCATGTTGGCTTTGAGATCCTTATTGAGTTCCGCATGAAGATGTATCAAAGGTCGTTGGAAATGTTAGTCTGGAGGAGAGGAAAAATGTGAGGTTTGAAAATATGCATTTGGGGAGTTTTCCACATAGAGTTGAAATGATGACAGTGGAAGAAAAGACAAAGAAAGATGTCTTTGGGGGGATGCATACAGGGAGAGTTTGAGAAAAAGAAGAGACAACCTCAAGAGAGAAAGAGAATGAGTGGACAGAGAAGTCAGAGAGAGTAAAAAGATTGAAGTAACTTGGGAGTTAAAATGGGAGAGAGTAACAAGAACATGGTGGCAGTAAGAAGCAACAAATATTACAGAGAGGAAGATGAACATAAGGACATAGAAAAGCCTCCTCAATCTGACATCACTGATCCTCAGCAGAGGAGTTCCATTCAGATGGTGAGAAAGAAGCCTAGTTACCAAGGTCTGAAGGGAACACAGGTGGTAACAAAGCAGATGTGATGAGATATTATAAATAACTTTTCTGGAGTCCTCAGGATCCTCTACTGGCTGTCTCATCTCCTTTCAAATAGATTGTAGTGACTAGAAAGCCTCTTTCTGACAAGGCAAATTAATAACTCCAGTCATATGTGGAAGCTGTAAACCAACATACCCAGCTACAGAGGCAAATAAATGAGAGTTAGAAAGGTGCCATCTTTTTACTTTTAATTTCATTTATTTGTTACTGAATCAGTGTAAATCAATGAACAAGTTTCTTCAGTTCTTTCTATGTGCCAGGCCATGTGCTGACCTCTGGAGATACAAGGACAAAAGCGAACCAGTTCCTGATCTCAAGAACATTACATTCTATTGGGGAAATACCTTGCATACATATATAAGTGCATGCAAAATAAATATAAAGGAATTGGTGGGAAGATTTTAGTAACTGGGAAATCAGGAAAGGCTTCACATAAGAGATGTACCTTGAGCTGGATCTAAGAGTACAACATGAGGAAAATGTGCGCCACAGGCCATTGTTTCAAACAGTTCACTTGGGGCTAAAAATTCCCAGGATGCTCTCAGGCTTAGCATGCAGATGAATCTGACCCAGAATTTAAGTGACTGAGATAAGAATAGTGGCCTCTGCCGACCTGGCCACCAAGCTTAGCTTTGTCATGCATGGGTGGCTACCAATAAGTTTCCCAGGATTTAGTCAACTTCCAGAAAAGCCTGGTTATTCTCAGGAGAAGAGAAGTAATTATAGTTACTTGAGGTCTCAATAGATTATTTTTCATATATGAAAAATCTGAGCAAGTCTCTAGACAGATGGAGGTAGATAAAGTTGATGGAGAAGCATGGCCAGACAGAAACACAAAGGGGCGGGGGTGGGGGGTTGTAGATAGTATTGGGAAAATTTCCCAGTGTGCATTGACAACGTGAAATGTTCCCAACTAGAACTCTGAGAGGTTGAAACTTGATCCAGCACCAGCTGTTTTGATGCGGGGGTCATGGGAGTGAGGGTATTGAAGTATGCTCAATTTCTTCTTGTAGCTAATGTTTAAAAGTTGATAGTCCAAATAAAATGTCAAGCTAAGAGCCTTCATGGGTAATGGGCCCCTCCCAATATTAGATAGTGAAAATGGAAGGGACCTGGAGCTAACCTAGGAAGACTTGACTCAAATAACAAATAGTCACTTGGGGAAGGGATAAACTTCCAACATGCCTCTCACCTTTGGTTTTTCTTTAACAAAAGTCTGTCAGCATCTCTGAATAATCTATGGGGGGAGGGGGGAGGTAGAACACAACCTGCTTCACTTTCCATGGATAGGTTTAAGGTTTCAAACTATAGTTGAGATCAAAATCATGAAAAGGCAATCTTCAACACTCCCCCATGGCTGACACCAATTCCACTTTGGCTGCACTTATTGGAGCTCATTCAGCACACTATTGCCCACTCTCTCCTCCCCATCTCCAAACCGCATTTAACAATGCTTTGAAGAACCAATGTTAATGTCAGGCTCCATGTTTGACTCACTTTTAATTGAATGTTTAAAACTGTCATTATTATTATTATTATTAGAATTTGGCACTAATCTTTACCTAGCTTATTTTACCTCATCGTCACACTGCTACTTCGGAAGCCTGATGACTTCGCTGGTGATAATATTCATTGCCATCTACCACATACCCATGATTCTCATCCTGGGCCCTTAATTCTTGCCCTTGGTTTTCAATAGCTATTATAGAGGACCAAATTGGTACTTGGAGAGTTTTCATTATTTTAGTATATTAGAGTTACCAGGATCTCTTTCAGGCTATCATTATGTTAACTTTCATTCCCATTACATTTGCATATGGAGATGGCAGCATGGGCCAATGGGAAATGGGAAATGGGTTGGATCTGGAGTTGAAGACTTGGAGAAAAATCCTGACTCTTGGACATAGTGACCTTAGGCAAGTAACTTAACCTCTCTGGTTCTCAGTTTCCTCACCTATCAAATGAAGAGGTTTGAGTGTATGGCATCTAAGGTCCCTTCCTCTTATAAATGTATGATCTTACAGTCAAGGGAAGGGCATGGAGGTGAGTAAGGTTATCTTAAAAAGGGGAAAGGCTAAAGCCAGCAAGATAACTCAGGACACTCAGAATAATCCAAGAAATAGGGCCCCAAACAAAGACTGTGAAAGTAAGAATGAAGAGAAGATGGGAGATCAATAGGTAAACTGGGGATTGAGGGGAATTGGAAATAATAGGACTTAGTGAATGTCCTCCAAGGAATGGGGACCTTGGGTGAGAAGTACAAAGAAGTAGAAGACTGTGGGTGGTGATTTACTGCCATGGGATGCTCAGGAAGCAAGTGTCTGAAACAACTATAACAATAGAGAGGCCTGTGGTCCCATGTGGTGGATACAGAATCTAACAGAGTATCTCCCAAGCTTTGTTCAAGCTGATGTTCGCTCCTCACTTATAGTGACTCCATAGGCATGAATGAGATGGCTGTGAAGAACCTGGAAAGTCCTTCTAATAGTCAGGAAGCCTTGGGAAAGAAGCTGAAAACCAGAGGATCAGAGATGGAGTTGTTGCCAATGGTGTTTTCAGCTGAGTCAAAAGCTTTAAAAGAGGAAGGCACTTGTAGGAAGGGCACAGCTGCTTAAGAAGGTGATTTTTGGGAGGAGGATTGATATTTCTGGACCCAAATGGGAAAAAATGGAATATCTATGGTGTAGGAAGAAGCAGATATGTCCAGAAATTCACAGGGGATACAATCCAGGAAAAGAGACACCAATGCAAGCAAAGGTAACAGATGTTAGAAATTCTATAGCAAGAAGGCTACCAAGAAAAGGGAAGGTGAGAGTGAGCTAGCTAGATGATAGAAAGGGGTGTGTGTCTGTGTGTGTATGTGTGTGTGTGTGAATGGGAGTGTGTGTGAATGTGTATGTATCTCTGTGTGTGTGAATGTGTGTGTGTCTGTGTGAATGAGTGTGTGTGTGAGTGTGTCTGTGTGTGTCTCTGTGTGTGTGCGTGTGTCTGTGTGCGCATGTGTTCATGCTATACTGAAATAAAGTGTAGGATCAAAAGAGGCAAGGGCTCCTGGCACTCTAATGGCTGGAATGACATTTGCACTCGGTCAATGAGCACTAATGAAGTACCTATTATTTTCCAGGCATTATACTAATCCCTGGAGATGGAGTAGGGGAGACAACTTTTATTTTGCTTCTGTGCTTTCTGTCAAAATCTCTCAACTGCAACTTGTGGGACAGAAATGGCTAATAGAGAATTTATAGCCAAGAGAATTGAGGAAATAGTAAGAAAACTCTTAGCTTCCCTGATGGATTCAAGCCACCTTGGATAGCTTCAGGGACAGAAAGAAAGCATGGCATTGGTTACTGAACTGTTGTCAGTCTGTTCTGATAGGCAACATAGAAAGGAAGAGGAAGAGGGAAAAGTCGAAGATCCTGATTTTCATAAAGAATTCAACCTCATTATTACAAAATGGGTTCAGATCATATTAAAAGGTGTGAATGTCCAGGCCTAGGCTGGGCAGAGTTCTGATGTCCTCTCTCTGGGTTAAATCTCTATTGGATTGCTGAGTTTAGTTATCATAGAAAAGACATTTCTACAGCAAGTATCCGGAAGCTGCAGCCAGGATGAGGAAGGGTCTTGTGGTCCTGCCACATAAAGATCTGACAAAGGGATGAAGTTTGTTAAAAATAGGGAAGAGAAGACAGGGAAATAGGAAGCTACAACATATGAGGGGCTGTCACATAAAAGAATAATTAATGCTGCTCTCCTTGGCCCCAGATGCAGGAGCAAAGGTTCCAAGTTGCAAAGTGAAGAGTTGAGAATTGAGTTTAGAAACAATTTCTTATCAACGTAAGTGATCCAGACTAGAATGAGCTGTCATGGCAATCACTCCCCCTTCACTAGAAGTATTCACATGGATGCCATTTGGTAGGGAGAGTCCTGGTTGTCTATAGATTGGACCAGATGGCCTTTGAAGTATGAAGAACCTTGGAGACTCAAGTGGTGCCAAGCTCTGCCTAGCATGCTGGTCTGAAGGGACTTGTGCAGCTCATGTCTCTCCACGTGATACCTGCTCAACTGTTTTGGACAGGGACAGAGAATGATGAAGGGGCCCCAAAGGGCCTTGACATTGGATTCATATCAATCCATCAACCATTTACTGGGCATCTTCCATAGTCATGCATCATGACATTTCTGGCTCGTTTGAGGGATGAAGAGATGTATAGGCATGTGTCTTGTCTTCAAACAACTTCTGATCTAGTGGGGAGATAATATGGGAGGTACAAAAGTCAGCACAATCTGAGACAGCCTAGGAATAATGACATGGGAGACAAATTAGCAAAGTGCTCTACGAACTTAGAGGTGAAGAGAAAGAGAAGGAATTGAAGGAGGTTTCCTAGAGGGAGGGGCCTTTGAACTGATGCTTTAGGACTAGACTGGATTGTCAGAGGTGGAAATGTGTATTAAGCAGCTCATGGGATGAGTGGGGACCAGGTCAGTGATGACTGAACCCTACTTTGTAGCAGCTACAAAGAAAGCACATTACTAGGGATGTGGAGAGAAGAATGAATCTACTCTGTTATCATAGACCCAACCCTGTTGGGGTCATTTATTCATTTGTATCAAGGCATTAGCCTGAGGTCCTTCCAATGGAGTTGGGCTCTATAGGAAAGGAAATGCGTGCCCTCTGACCACCCACTAAAGGACATGCTTGATCAAAGGCTTCTGGGAAGGTCTTTTCTACCCAAGATAAGGGTGGGTAAAGTATGACCCTAGGAGAATTGGTGGTCAAGTTGGGATGAACTGCTCACTTAAGAGCCATGAGACAATCTCTTTTGAGACAACCTCTACTGTGATTCATCCCTCCACAATCAGTCACAGGGGCCAAGAAAACAGAAGCTATCTCTCATCACTCCTCACGGTGCAGAAGGTAGGCTCCACAGTAGGTGACCCCATGTCTGTTTGTCTCCATAGAGAGATGATAATAACCCATTGCCAGCATCTGTGGCCTCTGTAGGAACAATGCTTCTTGCTAGCTTCTTAATGGAGTCACTGATGCGGACCCCATGCCTATGAAATCCCAACTTTTAACTTAGCTTCAGGGGCTCAGTACCAATGCATTCTAAAGGGGCTTTACCTGACACCCTGTAAGAATGCCAGTCTTGGAACTGGGAAGGCTTGAATTGGAATCCTGCCTCTGATATTTGGTAGCCATGTGACCCTGAGTGAGTCACTTACCCTCTGTCTGTTTCAATTTGCTTATTTGTAAAAACCGAGGTAATTCTAGAACTTATGTGACAGTATTGGAGAGAGGATGAAATTGGACAATATGTCAAATGCTAGAGAAATGCCATTATTGCTTCTGTTAGTCACTTTAAATTCCTGTTCCGTTCATTGGTCTGCTTAGGAAATCAAGAAATTAGGAATTCTCTCTCATTCCCAACCCCTCCCTACTTTACACTGCTTATTTATTCTGGGGTTAGGTTACTGGGAAAAGGAGGTTGACCAGTATAGTTACAGGATCATGGAGAATGATGCTCATGGAGCAGGTGTGGGTTGAGCTGAGCTCCCCAGGGGGATGGCCCTCATAACATAGCTTTCTATCTCCTTTTATTTACCTTCTCATGAGTCAGAAGAGTTGGCAACAGAGGGGGTCATCAGATTCTGTCTGTACTTTTCTTGCTTAACATCACTTTCAGTCACTTTTTTCAATTAAAAAAAAAAACAGCCACCTTATACCTAGTTATCCTTCCTAAAGGTAGTTTGGGAGGGAGAGAGGCCAAGGAACCATGCAGAAGAAGCACAGTTTCACTAGCGGGTCCAGGCTGTTTACTTGACAAAGGAATGAAGTCTTTGAAAGTCTCAGAAAGATTGAATTGGTTGTTTCCTGTTGGCAGCAGTGAGTGACACGTGACTGGGGTGATTTGGCTCACTGCTTGCAACACTGCAGTAGGACAAGGTTTCTATGGAAATGCTTGAGCTCAGCTTTCACTTGGATTCTAATTATTCCATTTGCGAAAACAGGAACCCAGCAATGAGAAATGTTATGCAAGGATTATGAGAATAATTGTCGTTATTAGCAGCAGTAACGGGGCTAGGTATTTATAGACTGACAAACTTGTACCCAGCAGTTTCTGAGACCACACACGCAGCCAATTCCCTTATCCCAAGAGTCTGAAGCATTTGATAAATTCAAATCCAATCAGCATTTTGCAAAGAACCTACTGTGTTTTAGGCCCTGAGGACAGAAAAGGAAATGTGTTTGGAAGATGCTCATATTTATTATTTGTGGGTTTCTGAATGAAAGCCTCTAGGTGCTGTTGACATTCTAGTTCTCAGCAAATCAGGCAGTTTGGCTTGGGCTTTGCTAGTGCCACCATCTTAGGAGAGGATGTCTGAGAAGTGATGACAGATAGAAGAAAGTCACAAGTAGCACTCTGTCTCCAGAAGAAAACACAAAGATAGAGTCTTGTTGAAGCCCCCATATTTCTGTTTGCTTAGAAGCTCTGACCACAGAAATAGAAAGCATTCCCTCTCTCTCTCTCTCTCTCTCTCTCTCTCTCTCTCTCTCTCTCTCTCTCTCTCTCTCCATATCCCTTTGCTAGTCTATTCTCTTTTTTCTCTATCTGCTTGGCCACACTCCAACTACACTGCTTCTTGATTCATTTAGACCTGTCATCTTCCCTATATTGATCAATTCATTCAGTCTCTGGAATCTTTGTCTGAAAAGCTGGCCATTCCTTCAGCTCTTTTCCTCGTCACCCAGTGGATCATTCCCATGAAAGAGTCCTCAGCACGGGATCTGATGTCCAGGAAGATGTGGAGGTGTCAGGGAATGCAGGAAATACTCAGGGTAGCCTTGGCCTGAAGTTCATTCCAGTCAGTCATTGTACCTCCTGCTCCCAGGGGGCTCCCAGCCCAATTGCTCTCCAGGGTGCCTGGTGCCAGTACAGGGATAGAGCCTGTATCTCAGAGAGAACTCGCTGCCCCCTGCTGGGCAGACCTCTGTGTCTGTAGCGGTATCTGTGTGCTCTCAGCAGCCCAGACACACAACCAGCCACCTGGGGAAGCCTAAAGCCAGATCTCCTTCGCTTAGACTAGGGGCAACCTAGGGGTCCCGGTGGAGGTGGGGCAGGGACTAACTCAGGGAGCCTGAAGTTGAGTCCTCCTCACTCCGTGGCACACAAGTTGCATGACCTTGGAGTCTCTCTCCTCTCTGGGAAGGCACATGGCCAAGTTCATGACCTCCCATGGCCCTCTGGGTCTAAATCTGTGACTCCAGCCAGAAAAATCACCTGAGGAAGCTGCTTCATTAAAATCCTTGTGGACTTCTTCCATCTGCCTCTTTGCAAAACTTTTCAAGAAAAAATATCAAAAAAATGTCAGAGAAACAAAAAAGAGGCAGGACCTAGTGAGACTGCAAGGGGGCAACTTCTGCCTATGAGGAACCCACTTTGGGAAGACAGAGAAGAGATGACAGCAGCATCCTCCTGACTGTCTGGGGGAAGGGGAAGAGCTCAGTAACAGCTTCCAGATCCCCCCAGCAATGTCCTCATGCACCCATTACGAAGAGAGACTTTAACTGTCTCCTTAAATTGTAACTTGGCATGCTTGCTTGGTCTCAAAGGAACACAAGCACAGTGCCTATTCTACTCCTTGCCCCTCAAGGTCTTCCCTATGGGCTCCCACCCTACCATGGCTTAGGATGGAAACCCACTATTGGACTTCTTGAACCAGTGATCCAATGCCTGACACCCTGTGGCCCTACCCTGAGTCTAGGGAGAAGATTTGCTGCACAGAAGTGGGAAATTTGGGAGAGAAGAGACTTCACAGGGACCAGAGGCCTCCTGCCTCCACCAGAGCATCCCCCAGAGCCGTTCTCTCGTCTCCTAGGGTCAGCTTTGGCCCACTTCTAGTTCAGTTGTCTAGGGCCATTTTTGCTTATTTATTATATTCAGAAAAATCATTCCTGACCAGGTGGGCAAGCCTTTCTCAGAGCTGCCCAGATGCAGCCAGATAGCAGCCATACTGACCCCTTCCTTGGGCTGAGCCTGGGCTTTCCCATTACTGAGAGGAAGGACTCATGCCAGGGGAAGGACCAAGTTCCCTGACCAGCATCTTCCCAGAATGAGGCACTGGTGCCCAGAGAGGAGGGAAGGGTCCCCAGGCACAGAATGAGGCAGGTGCTAGCCTACCAGAGTGACCAGGCACTCACATACAGCTATGCATGACTCTGGCTGCAGCTGTTATTGGTACCACCCATCAGAGTGCATGAACAGCTTTCATACATCAACCAGCATCAGGGCCAAACCTCCTGAAATAGTCAGTCCTCAGCGCTCTCCCACTCTGGCCCCACCTAACTTCATCATCATCCTGCAGTCAGAAACTAGGACTCCTGCCCATACCTCAGGAGATTCAGGTGTGCCTCCTCCTCAGTCCTGCTGGCTCCCCTGTGCTCTGAATGCCACATTTGGGGCTGGTGCAGCACTGTGGGAGTTGGCATCTCAATGAATGTGCCTGCACCAAGGAGGCTGTTTCCTGGGTAACAGAGATGTTGCGCAGCCCCTATGAAAATGTTTGTTCCCTGTCTCCTTCTCCTGTCCCTATGAGCTCTACAACTTTCATGATGCAGGATCTAGTGCCAGATGCCCTTCCCCCTCCACAGCCTGACCTGCAGACCCAGAGCAGCGACTACCAGCCCCAGCCCCAGCCCCACCCTTCCACCAGCCCAACCCCAGCCCAGCCCTTCCTGGTGCTGGGGGCAGCCTGGATGCAGCCTGTGGGTTTCCCACTTGCTCCATCACTTATGGTCCACCAAGCAAACCCCCAATAAGTTCTGCCCTTGAAGGAATATTTGGGCAATAGACGGTATAGCCTCTTCTCTGTTGTTGTTTTTTTAATGGACATAGAAAACAAGGCCCAGAAAAGAGCAGTTTATCTCCCCAGGCAGTTCATGGGGAGCTGAGATTTGACCTGCCATCTTTGACTCCTTCCCCTGCACCTCCTTGTCCCACATCCCACCTCTGTTACTTACTAGCTCTGCGGCTATGGGCCAGTCACTTAACCTCTGAGCCTTGGTTTACTTGCCAATAAAATGGAAATGACAATAATGTAGGCAAAGTGCTTTGCAAACTCTGAAGCTCGCTAATCATGCCCACTCTCATTAACATCCCTACCAGGGGAAGTGTTGGGCATGGACACTGAAGACTCAGGAACTCTCTCAGCAACATTTTTCTGGGGCCTTTTTAAATCCTTTTCAAGCCTTTCTGGTCCTTCCTCGTGCACTTTTACCTCTGATGCCCTCCTTTACCTCCTATCACATGGAGGAGGCAGCACCTTGGCCTCAGAAGAGCTGGGCTCAGTATGGACAAACACCTCGATTCATCTGTGCCTTATGCCACCAAGTGTAACATGAGGCCAGTGTCCCTGAGCACAGGAACCACAGGAGCACTTGAGGACTACAGGGCACTTCTCCAGCTCCCACGGGTAGAGGAGGGAGCCTGAGCCCTTCAGAGCTCAGCTGACTTGCTCCAGGTCGCACAGCTGGTTATCGGCAGCCCAGCACCCCAGCTCCCAGGACAGCTCCCTTCTAGGAGGATCAAGAAGTATTTTAGAATACCAAGACCCAGGGAGACAGCAGGCTGGGGATTTCAGCCTTGCTCAGGCCACTGGTGCCCCAGAGAGGAGGACGGTCAAGGAGCCTTTGATTCCAGACTTTAAAAACAAAAGAAAAGGAACGAAATCACTCCTCTTCTCAAAAACAAATACTTCAAAATGAATTTATAGGGCAAAGAACAGGAGTCTGAGGCAAAACCTTCTCTTTCTTCTCTTTCTCCTCCCATTCCTCCTCCTCTTCTCCTTCCTCCTCTCCCCTTTCTCTCTCCTTCTTCTCTTCCTCCTCCTCCTCCTCTTCCCCTTCCTTCTCCTTCTCCTCTCCCCAAAGATTGGGACTCTAACAGGAGCCATGAATAGAAGGAGATCCTGGAGGCTTTGGCCTTTCTGGATGATTTTATTTTTCCTTCTAAAAGGTGTGGGTCCCCTCATGGGGTCACAAAACTTCAGATTTGGAAGGGGTCTCAGTGTCCCTTTGTCTAAACCATCTCCCAAAAGAATTTCCACTATATCATACCAAGCAAGGAGTTGTTTAACCTCTGCGTGGGTCAGGGATGGGCAGCAGCTCTGAAAAGCTTGACCAGGACTCTTTGGGCCCCCATGATTACCTTCAGCTATGGCCAGTGCTAATTGATAGTATTCCATATGGAGATGGAATGAAACCGGGATTTATGCAGGAAAGGGGGGAAGGTACAAATCTGGGACAAAGCAAGCAGAAATGGAAAGAGATACCCGGAGGAAAAAGAACTGGGGTGCTATTATTTGGTTGGTTGGTTTGAAGATTTGGAGGATATAGTTAGAGGAAATAAAGAAAAAGGCTTTGAAAGTACTTTAAGGGGATCATTTAACAAATTCAAACAAATAGCAGTCTACAAGGAGACCCCTAATCTCTAAGAGGGGGAGGACAGAAGAGAAGGGGGAGGAGGAGGAAGAGGAAAAAGAAAGGAAGGAAGGAAGTTTTGCTTCAATTTCTTGTTCTTTGCCCTATGAATTCATTTTTAAGTGTTTGTTTTTGAGGATAGGGGCAATTCTGTTCCTTTTCTTGTTTTAAAAGAAAACACCCCCCCTTTTCCTTTTATCCTTTTCCTTTTCTATCAAACCCCCTGCTGAAAGCACCTTATAAGATTAATCTCCAAGAACCTGTTGCCCAATGAATTGAATCAATCTCCTTTCTTCGCTTTGACTGTTGCTCTGTCTCTTACTTCTGAGTCTATCTGCATTTCTGCCGCCACCTCCTTCTCTTTCTATCTTTCTTTGGTTTTATCCCTCAGAAGTGACTGATTCTTTGATGTTAAAGCTATTGCTGCCTCTCGGAAGATTTATTGACCAGCTAATGCCCTCCATCAAACGACCTGTAAGGTTTGCCAGAACTTGATTTGTCTTATGTTGTCCTCAAATGGAGACTCCCATAGACTAAAGTATTCACTAAAGTTTTTCACAATTTTGAATTCCTTCATGACAAACCATTCCATTGGGAAGAATTGAGGCTTAACTGTTCTAAGATCAGTACTGATCAATCCACATAGAAGTGAAGTAGTAAATCCAAGCTGCTCTGGGAGAAGAGTCTGGTGGTCACAGCTGAACTAGGCATGAAGAGAGAAGGGGAGGGAAGGCAGAGGACCCCAGAGCCATGGGCCTGGGCAGTCAAGGAGCTGCCCAAAGTGGTGGCCAAACTGACAGAGGAAGATGTAGGGAAGCATTAGGAGCTATTTCCGTAGGATCAGTGCCAAGTGAGAGCAGAACAGATGAGGCACACTGTCCAATAACCAGAAAGAAAGAACTGGGGCACAAGCCAGAGTGAGCAGGGCTACAGGGGTCAAGCTAGTGCAGATGGAAATGTGGCAATACATGAGGCATGTGCTTGTGGGCTTGCTCCATGTGGTCAATGCTGATGGCAATTTACCTCACCTAAAGGTGACCAAGGACAGCGTGTTTGCCCCCAGAGCCCTAGGCACCAAGAGGGACATGGCCACTTTGTTGCAAAAATTCTACCATTTTGGACTGGGCTCCAAAAACTAAATCCTTTACCTTTGCTTCCACAACCATACAAGCCTATTCTCCCCTGGAGAGTGGTCCTTCTCTCAATCTATGGTCAGAAGTAAAGTCATCCCAATATACTCTATGCTCCACAAAACACTCAGGCTTGAATTGTCTCAGGGATGGGCTCAGTTGTTCTCTAGATTTTCCACAACTGTTTCTCATGGTATCTTACAGTCCACAGTCAAGGCTCAAGGCGACAGTACCATTTTCTGTTACACAACTATTGTATTGATTGGCCCTTTCCATGCTTTTCCAAGGGTGTCTGATCCCTGGATGACCAGTCCATTGTTAGCAGAAGAAAAGGCATAACTTGCTTGACTCATCACTGGTTGCAGTGCAGCATCAATCCAAGGACAGAAAGGCTCGTCATTAGAGCTTTGATCAGGAACAGAGGAATTTTTCAGCAGTGACGACTCAAGGGCACCAAATAAATGGAAAGAAAATCTTACCTTAGACTTCGAAGTTATAAATACAAGTCATTCACATCTGGATTAGAAGTTTTCAAGGTATTCTGAGAGACAGGTCATATAAGCATTATCTCCACTTTACAGGTGGAGAAACTGAGGCTTTGAAAGTGAGAGTGACTTGCCATGATCACAAAGCACATAGTAAGCTGATGTTCCCATAGAAGGAATTGTGTTTAACCCTTTGCTATTGAACATTTCAATTAAAGACCAAGATCAAGGCACAGCTGGTTTGGTCACCAGTTTTCAGATGACAAAATAAGTGGTCAGGAGAGATAAGATATCAGGTAACATAATATACAGAAAGACCTTCCTGACTGGCTTGAATATTCGGCTGAATTTGATGTGATTCTGTGTGATAGAGATAAATAAAAGGGTACATATGGTTTTAAAAAATCAGCTCCTCACAGGCAAAATGGAGGAGACAGGGTACTTTAAGGGACCCCAAGCTCAAACCGACTTAAACAGCGTGATATGGAAGCTAGTGCAGCTAGGGGGCACCACAGTACATAGAGCTGGGCCAGAAGTCAGGAGCCTGAGACTCCAGTTCAGTCCTCAGATGCTTACTAGACAGGTGACCCTACTCAGCGCGTGCAGCTGTCTGCCTCAGTTTCTCCATCTGAAAAATAGGGATAATAACAGCAAAGTTGTGTGGGACACATGAGATCCTATTCGTAAAGTGCTCTGCAAATTTCAAAGCATCTTATAAACACCAGCTTTTATTAGTGTAAATGATTCTGTTCTGGACTATTTTAAGAGAGGCGTGATGGCCGTGACTCTCTGCCCGTCCCCCCACCAAGGTCACCCTGTATCTACTTTTATGTAATTTGTACATACATGCCATATATACATATATAATACAAAGCCGTGTGTGTATGTGTGTGCGCGTGTGTGTATGTGAGTGCGTGTGTGTCTGTGTGTCTGTGTATTTGTGTCTGTGTGTGCATAGATGGATGGATGGATGGGTGGATGGATGGATGGGTGGGTGGGTGGGTGGGTGGATAGGGGTATATATGTGTGTGCACACATTGTCACCCCTGTTTGAAGATGGGCTCCTGGAGGTCACAGACAGTTTCCCTCTTGTCTTTGTATCCCCAGTGCCTGGCACACAGTAGGTGTTCCATACTTGGCTGATTAGTTCATTCCAAGCTGTTCTACCCTTGTCAAACCACATCCAGATGAGAAAGTTCACTTCATCCTTCCACACTTGGCAAGAGTGCAGTGTCCAGAGGCAGAACAGAGGGGGTGAAGGCTCTCCAGACTGTGTCAAATGATGATTCATACAGGACTTGGTGATAGTGGGTCTTAAGAAGATAAGATTTGGGGGGGACGTGAGCTATCTTCTGGAATGGAAAGGTGGTCATATGGAAGAATGAATAAGCTTGATCTGCTTGTCCTGAAGGATTCAACTAGAAGCAGTGTTAGAGAATGCAGAGACAGAGACAGAGAGAGAAGAGGGGAGAGGGAGAGAGGAGGAGGAGGAAGAGGAGAGAGAGAAAGAGAGAGAGAGAGAGAGCGGGAGAGGGAGAGAGAGACAGAGACAGAGACAGCAAGGAGAGAGAGAGGGACAGAGAGAGGAGACAGAGACAGAGACAGAGAGAGCAAGGAGAGAGAGAGAGGAGAGAGAGACAGAGAGAGAGAGAGAGAGACTGAGATTCAGTGAGAAAGAGGCAGACAGACAGACAGACAGACTGAGGCTAAGATGGCAGCAGAAAGTCCGTAACAAGCAGATCTTCCAAAAGCTGCGTGGACTTCCAAGAGGAGAACTGAGTTTCCGTCCTCGAACGTGAAGGGCCACGTGGTGAAGATACTGTAGGGAGGATTCTTGTCCAGATCTGGATTTAATTGGATGGCCACCAAGGCTCCTTTAAACTCTGAGATGCTGTGCAGCATCTGGGGCAGGATTTGAACCCAGTCTCCTCTCCACTAGCTTTCTTGCTTCTCACAGTCTAAGCTAAGTAGAAACTAAACATCTAAGAGAAGAATGTTTTCATTAGAAAAGACCATGCAAACAAATCACAAACTTTTTCCCCCAAGTAAAGTCTTTCATCTTTCCTTGCCAAAGTCTGACCACGGCCGTTGCCAGGACTGGCGGGAGTGCTGTGCCATACGCTGACCCGTGTGTGACTGTGGCTGTGAGCCCATAGAAAGCCTAGCTAATGAATGGCCAAAGTAAGTCCACGACCTTGACCTCGGAGGGACCAGTGAGAACTCGGCACAGAGCATGGACCAAATGCCCTCCAGCCTTTGCATAGGTGTGGGCCCCTGGGCAAGAACCGGACCAAAACCATGAGAGTCTATAAGCCCCCTTGGGACAATCAGTGTTGAGTTGTAGCGAAATGTTTGGTTTGTTTGTTTTTTTCAAATGTTACTAGATTTTCCTTAAAGAGAGCCCTGCCCCTCCCCCTACCCAAACCTTGTCTGAGTTATGTCTTCATAGACGTGGTGGACCTGGCTGACATTGTTAAATATAGTCAGAGGCCTCTGACCATCCCATCCAAAAACCACTTTCCCTATCTAGGCCAGGTGGCCTATCTGTGGCATCCAGGCATCCTGGAAGAAAAGGCCCAACAAAAACAAGCCTCTGGGTAGCACAAGGAGGGACCTGTTTGTGGCAGCGCCCTTGCTACGGTTGCCATCTTGCTCAGACACAGCCCCACCATGCTGCTGATTGGCTCTCCTGAGGGGCCTGCATGCCACTGCACAGGAAGTGGATCATCATGGTAATTTGGTCCTTTGGGCATCTGGTGGGCCCATTGCCTTCTCAAGCTCAGGGTGAGTAATTTATCATTGGCCATCCTCCGTGGCAAGAACACGCCCTTTGTGGGCAGAGGTGAGGCTAATAGACTTTCCCAGGGTGTCTGAATTGCTTTGATAAATCAGAGCTGTCATGCAGATTGTGCTTCTCATGTACCAGAACAGAAGTTATCGCTAGTCTTTGTAGAGCCGGAGCCTTTCCACGATGGCCATTTGTGTAAATGGTAATGCATCATAGCTCGTTGCCTGTGATGAAATTAGGAGGCTCTAAATGGCTTTCTTCTCTTCAGATAGAGCAGCTCCTCCCTAGGAAATCATTGTGGTTCCCCAGTGTGTTCCTTGCCCTGTAGAACCATCGTTTATTCCTATAGCAACGAGACCCACCTTTTGTCATCTTCCCCGGAAGCTGCCGGGTATTTACAAAGATGTTGCCGTCCCTTCTCTCATTGTTTAAAAGAAATACTTTCCTTTTTAATTGACACAATAGCTCACTCTGAACAGAATGAATGAGCTCAATAAACAGGCCAGGTTTGCGTAATTGAACAAATAGTGTTCTTCTACCTGGCTCTGTCCCCGTGTCTGCCACAGCCCTCTAGCTTCGCTCCTTCACATTCATCGTTTCCAAAGAGGGTCAGGGAGTGTCTGTCCTGG
>CM053583.1:423588126-423612012 GCA_028627135.1 Pseudochirops cupreus | reverse complement strand
ATTCTGCCCTGCTCAAAGCAAAAGAAGTTCGCAACTGCAGCCACTGCCTCTGACGCCACTTCCAGTCAGTACGGCATGGAGACTAGCTTGGTTCCAGCGTTCTCTTGCTCCACCCCTTCCTGCTACGTCAGCAAGCTCAAGGGGCATGGAAGATCTTCAAATCCCAGTATCGTTACACCCACGGATCCTTTGCTGCTGAAAGGCTCTGGTTTCCCTGCTCTGGGCCTCCTTCTGCCACTGCAGATCCCAGCCCGTGGGATCCCTCTCATCATCCCTGTGCAGTGGAGATGAGCTTCTGGTGCTCTGCAGCCAATCTGCTAATGAGCCCATTTGAACATGACTAGCCTAGCAATGGCTGCTGAAGGGCCTAGTGTTTGTCCCATCTTTGGAACCACGCTCAGACAAGACTGAACAGAGCTTGCCTTACATGGACAGTGTCTAAAAGCCAGGCTTATGGCCGTGTCTTAATCCACATCTGAATCAGACTATTGCAAGTGCCCTAGAAAACAAAGGAAAACGTCAAATGGGGTCAGCCTTGGATAGAATCCCCTCAGCTCTTCAGCACGTGGCTGGAAAGGAGGTAGGGAATGGGGGTGGGGGCAGGGAGTCCCTAGTTTTTAGACCAATCAGAAGCCTTATTAACTCTTGCTACTTGATATGTGAAATCCCTGGCAAACAGTCAACACGTCAACAGCACTGGAGGCCTCAAATTATACTGTGATTAACATCTCACCATAAGTAACCAGAAGACAGAAGGAAGTGGAAGCTGAATGGGAAGATGGCCAAGCTCATCTCCTTGAAGAGTGGCAGGAAGAGAGAATGGAAACAAGGAGCCTTCTAACTTGGAGCCCTCAGCCATGCCATACTGCCAGGCTCATGGGAGGCCTGGTAGCAATGTTCTTGTAGAGGATGACAATGTCACCAAGGGCCTATCCAGGTCCATTAAACCAAATCAGTGTTACCTTGAGGGCTGGTGAGCAATGCGCCAGTGGGCAGGAAAGAGAATGGCACTGAAATACACATTTAAAGCCCAAAGAAGACAGGTGAGGAAGCTGCTTTTCTGTTCCTGAGCTCCCCAAATGCTCTCAGACCACTGGGAGAGATGGAGCTTTAGAAGAGGCCACCTCATGGGTGCAAGGGAATGGAGCCTCGCTCAGTAGCCCATGCCCAGCTTGGAAGCTAGAAAACACTGAGCTTCCAAGAGCAGACTTGTCTGGTCCCAGGGATGCTGGGATTTGGTGAGGATCTCATCTTTTTGATGAAAGAAGCCACAGCGCCTACCTCGCTTTTCACAGTAGGTTTTCAAATTCCTAGACCAGCTGCCATTCCACTTTGCCTGTCCTTCCCCATAGAACTGTGCTTCTAGTTCTACAATTAGAGTTGACTTCTTACAAAGGGATGTGGGGACATGACCAGGGTAATGGATCCAGCATCTCCTTGGTGAGGGTGCCCTCTCACTGACACCAGTCACCATCCATGAGTGTGTGTGTCCCCTCACCACGTGCTGCAAGGGTCCAAGGACATCATTGTCTCAGTGGTCAGCCTTCTGGAGAGGAATTCAGCTGAGCTACCCTTCAGGCGACAAGTTCGGAGTCTGTCACCAAGCCCCTCCTGGAGACCTTCTCAGCTGGAGAGCCTTCTCTGCCAGGACCAGGCACTGGAGAAGGACTTTCCTTCAGGACTTCTCCATTTGCAAGCAGAGGATAAGTCCCCATCGGAAGGCCTCTGGCTCTTGGCCAATGAACAGCAAGAGATACTCACCAGATAAGTCACTTTGTCTATGCCTCCTTTTCCTCATCTGTGAAATAGAGATGACAGCACCTGGCTCCCATGGCTCTTGTGGAGATCAAATGAAAGGATATTTGTCCAGTTCTGAAGTGCACTAGTAGTGCTGGCAACAGTAAGAGAAAGACATCGCCTCCTTACCCTGCTTCTTCCACCTTAGAGAGCCCCTGAGCTGCTTGCTGGCCTTGGAGGCCAACACCACTTCCCTGGCTTTGCCTAGATCCAGGAGTTTCCATAGGGCCACACTCTGCGGGAGTCAGAGTGTGAGCCAGGCCCTGCTGCCCCACCTACATTGACTTCCTGCCGTGGTGCCTGCCTGGTCTCTAGCTCTGAAAGGTCCAACTCAAAAAAAAATCAAACCAAAATTCTACAAGACTCCCCAGCTTCTCATTTCATGTTTCCTCCTTGGCCTACCCCCAGTATCCAATTATCTCTTCTTTCATCTCCACACCTTTGCACAAATGAGCACCCAGGTAAAAGGCCTACTTCCTCTGTTCCAATCCTTCCATGACTTGGATACTTCTCGGTCAGTGATGTACCTAATGAAATCTTCTGAGAAAATCACTGGGGCTGAAGGAGGGAGGGTTGCAGATCAGAGCCAGCCACTCCTGGGGGTGCAATAAGTCAGACAAGGGAGGGCATGCTCCAGGGAGGACTCAGCCCAGGTTAGAGGACATGAATTGGACGTGGATGCAGTTGGCACCATGCTGTGATTTCCCCCAGTGGTGTTGGGCAGGTCCTGAATCCAAGAGGTTGAAGAGGCCATTTGGGTCAGGAGTGTGTGAGTGGGTCGAGGTATGGAGAGAGGGTGGGCATAGTTTGGGGTTAATTGTAAGGTAATGTTTGGGGAAAAGGTAACTTGAGACACCTGCCTTTCCATACGTTTCTATAGATAAGTGTCCAGTGAGGCTTGAGGAATACGGCCCACACTAAATCAAATGAGCCTTGACCAGTTGGCTATGAGCAAGGTACCATTTAATCCACTTTGTCCCCTTCAGCTTTGCTTTGGTCTTTCCATCCTGACCCCATTGGGGCATCATCCTTCCTTCAAAGCGCGTCCTCAGCCCTGCTCAGCCTATGACTTGTCTATGTCCCCTAGAGCCGCATCTTTATTGTAATACAGGCTGTATCCTATTGTTCTGATAGACAATGTCACACGAGCCAATGAATCATGCTGTTGTTTCTAAGGCCAAGGATGGTTTGTCACATTGAAACATTCTAGCACCCTGATGCCCCACAGCCGGCTTAGTCATTCCTTAACAGTCGAATTTTTTGGTTGTTTCCAGGGTTTGGGCAATAACAAATGTTCCGTCTTTTCCTGATTCATTTTTGGGAGTTATCAATGGAAAGATCCTGCAGAGGTTTTGCCATTTCCTTCTCCAGCTCATTTTACAGATAAGGAAACTGAGGCAAATGAGTGAAGTGACTTGCTCAGGGTGACCCAGCTAGCAAGCGTCTGAGGCCGCATTTGAACTCATGGAGTCTTCCTGACTCCCAGCCGGGTAATCTATGCACTATGGCACCACCTAGCTGCCCCAATGACAAATGAGTCTGCTTTTCCCCCCATATATTCGCACTAAAAGCATTGAATCAAAGGGTACCATTCATTATCCTGCAGAAAGACTGTTCGGTCTAGCATGAGTGCCTTCTGTGCCTGCTTCTCCCCAGCCCTGCCAGCATCGACTGCTCAGTTTGACGAGTCTACCAGGGAAGGCTGAAGTTGGTCATTTTTACTTCGTTTTCTGCAGTTCTTAGGAAGGGCATTCATTTTTTCAATTCATCGACTTCTATTTAATTTACTCTTTTGTGAATTGTCTGTTTGCGTCTCTTGGCCATCACCCTCTCCTCTAATCGCTTCCATCTGCTCTGCGTTAATCTTGTATGAGGGGATTTGTAAGTTTTGTGTCCCACACTAGACCACGAGGTCCCTCGAGGGCAGCTGCTGATCGTGCCTTTCTCCATATCCCCAGTGTTTAGCAGTATGCCTAACACACAGTAGGTGCTTAATCAAGTTTCTTAATTGGCTGACCCCCTGAAGAAGTTATTTGTTGTATCGCCCATGAGGTGCTTTCATTCGAGGCACCCGCCTTTTCACAACATCATGAGAATGAATGCTGAAGAGGGGCAGGGAGTGCAGGCCAGTCTGGGCCTTTGCACAGAGTTTTCTCTTCATCTCTCTCCCTCTCAGGCTGCCAGACCTGCCCTCTGAGTGAGACATGGAACCAGCCCAACCTGGAGGGTCCAGGGGGCTTCCAATTCACATACACCAGAAGCCATGCATGCCCCTCCCATCCATCCAAGTGGAGCGAGGCTGTTGGAAGGGAGTGAGGGGCAGCTTGGCCCAGCCCTGGTCTCCCCATCATTCCCAGGCAGCGAAGTCAGGAAGTAGCATTTTATCCCTTTGGTTTTCTATGGGAACATGCTGCTTTGGCCAGAAAGATGGAGGGAGGCAAGAGACTCTCCTGCTCACATTCCTGCCTTCTTCTTGGGTGGGGACAGACAGACCCTCACGGTATCTCGCTGCCTTCTTCAGAGCACACCATGAGTTCTGAAGACGATGCCAGAGCCTCCTTGTCCTGGAGTAGACAGACCTCCAATACAGCAGCAGTGATATGCCAGGAGGTGTCAGGGTCGTGGAATCGGGCAGGCATCCTCCCCAAGCCTTGTGAAGTGTCTCCTATAGGCAGGGCCCACCATGCTGGGCAGTGGGGCTCCAAGGGGGACACGGTTCAGCCCCTGCCCTGGAAGGACTTACAGACTAGGCCGGGTCTCAGGTGATAGTCACAGCTCCACAGGAAGGAGCCTGTTCAAAGCTGACAGGGAAGGCAACTGAGCCATTCAAGGGGGCCTGAATGGAGGAGGAAGGAAAGAAGCTGGCCCCCAGGCCCAGTGCCCTGCCCCTCTGCCATAGCACCAGATGCTAGAGAATTCCACTACCAAACGTCCGCCAAGCCCCTGAAGAGGGGGCTGACTCTCTGCTCTTCTGCTGACCACCAGCCACTGAAGAGATTCTGGGGACAGGAGGCTCAGTGGAAATAACAGCCAAGCCCCAGCCAAAGGCCACACAGACAGCCTGCACATATCGCATTTCAGCCGTGCCTGCCTTCATCAACCCTCTCAGCCAATTTCACAAAATCAATGAATAAGTATTGATAGACTGATGGCTATGTAGCAGGTGTGGTGCTTGGTGCTAGGTCTGCAAGGTCCAGAGGGAAGTGATATCTCCTCACAGCTTCCCCTTTCAGAGAGCCCACAGCTGGATCTGTGGCACCCCGAGGCATAGAGGGATGCTGGCCCTTGGCCCTGAGCAGGCCTCCCCAGCCCCTGCCTAGATCATGGACCCTCCTGGAGGGGCAGCTTTTGGACACAAGCCCCTTTGAGGTGAAGGTGGGGAGAGGCTTCTCAGGGACTCAGTGCTCTCCATTAGGAAAAGGGGAACTTTCAGGAGGAGAAGAAGGAGGTGGGATGGGGAGTCCTTCAGCTTTCCTGCCCTGTGCTCTCCCAGGGACTCTAAGGTCTGTCCAGATCTTCCTTGGGCCACCTGGGTTACTATTAGCTGGAAGACCTCCAGGGAGGCAGCCCAGAGAGAGTGGCCACTCAGGTCTTTGGGGTTCTGTTCCCACAGGTTACTGAAGTGGAGACAAAGGCTTCCTCCCATCCCAAGCTTCTTGGACTTGCTTGGGTAATCAGAGAAAGGCAAGGGCCCCATAGGAGGACAGTAGGAGTATCCTTCATGTGGTCAGTGACCACACAGAGTACCAACTGATTGAGTCCCCAGAAAGTCTTTCTCAGTAGATATCAGACTTTGAGGCCTGTGGGACAATCCTTAAGAGATCCCCCTCCTCCCCCCCCCCCCCGCCCCCAGTCAAGCCTTGCCTGACCAGAATAGGTGCTGTCCTAATCTCCTTCCCATAGACCCTGGCTTGAGCACAAGCCAACCTCTGTGGACATCTGTATAGAAAGAGAAGTCCAAAGTTGGGGAGCCAACCCTCAGCCTCCATCCCCCACCCAGAGCCCAAGGTGGCCTGCTTCACAGAGAAGCCACTTTAATCAGACTAAGATCCTTCAGCTTTGATCTGATGCACTGCCCAGTGTTTCATTCTTAATACAACACACTAACTTCTAAAGCCAATGGCTCCTCCTTTCTCTGAGATATAGGGCAATGTACAAAAGTTAACTCCTTCAACTTTTCTTTGGGATGGGAAAAGAGGAGTTTTTCCACTTTCACATCATTCAAAAAAGATTGACTTAATTTTATTTGAGCTTAAGGGAAAATCAGATGAAGCCCGCTGCGGCTGTTTTCTGCTCCCGTATTAAAGCTGTCTGCACAACTTTCAGGAAGGTATATCAGCAATGTCCCCAGGGGCCACCATCCCTCCCCTTGGCCCCATTTCATTACGAGAGCTCCCACCTTGTTTCCTCTCTTGACAGCCAATATTTCATCCAATGAGTGCCTGATTCTGCCAAAGTCAGACACAGTGACCTGCTGGAGATTGTGCTGCTTAATTGGCAGTCCATGAACACAGAGGCAGAGCAGACCATGCCTTTCCTGCTGCTCATCTTGAGTCAAAACCGTGCAGTTCTCTGCAAAGGTTCTGGGAGTCTGGAGAGGGCCTATCCATGCTGACAGTCAAGGGGAAGCTATTGGTGTCTGTGAATCTCTTGCTCCAGAAGTTTTCTGGGCTTCATCATAACCTTTCTGCTGTTCTACATACAGCATTTGACTGAGGCTGCTAACAAGCTCCATGGATTATTCATCATCACAATATTGACAGCTGGGAAGGATGAGTTCTCCTGACATAATGAGAGATGCTGGGAAAATGGCCCCTTCAAAAGCAAAGAGATTGAACTCCATCTTGGGCATGTGTCTTGGGCATGTGTCTTCCTAAGATGGTTGTCTTGGCTCCAAAAATATGCTTTGGTTGGTCCTGTGGAGTCACAGTGGTTTGGAGAGTGGGAGCCAAGCAAAGAAAGCCACCCTTTCTGTGTGTCAGATCCTTTCCTAGTAAGATAATACGTGCCTGACAGTGTAAGGAATGAGGAGCTATCAATGAGCATTCTTCAACAGCACTGTGAGAAGAATCGTTGGCAGTCCCACCCTGAGCCCAGGTCTTTCTCGGAGTGCAGCGGCCTTGGAGACTCCCCACCCTGCCTAAGGATGCCGGGGTCCGCGCTGGCCCAGGCCCAGATGCTTCTTCTTCCGCTGAAGCCTCGTGGCCTCCTTAGGAACAGCCCGAAGGGCTTCCAAACCTTGTTTCTTCTGAGTGGCTGGGACTCTCCGACTGTCGAAGCAGCAAGAGGGGCCACCAAGGTTCAGAGAATTAGCGCCGCAATCTGACAGCCTCCTCCTGCCTTTAGACGAATCCAACCGCGGCTTCCTTCGGAGACTCTCATTGAAATTCCGGGCACGGTCCGTGCCACTCGTCGCTTAACGATGTGTCTCATGTTCGCCCTGATTTCAAAAATCCTCTTTTGGAGCAGTGAGAACACGGAGCGGGAGAGTCTAATTGCGGTGGAGAGGCCGCAGAGCCCCTGTCCTGGGGATGCTCTCCCGAGACATCAAAGCGGCTTCTCAGAGGCCCCTCTGGGTAGTGTAGAAGCCGACGAGCCGGCTGCCAACCGCCAGAGGACGGGCAGCCCCGATCCCTTCTCAGCACCCGTCCAGTGTGGTCCCTGAGGCAGCCGGCACGGCCCCTCCTGCCCCAGGCTTCCCACCCTTGCAGAAACGCTTCGTAAGAGAGAGCCCGGAAAGAAGGCAGCGAGGGTGGGCAAGGAAACATTTGCCTGGCAAAATGAGAAAAGCTAGCTCGGACCATCCAAGAGAAAATTGATAAGTCAATGTAATTTAAGGCCATCCTTGTGGGATGCTTTTTTGCGTGAGTGAAACCTCACCTCCCCCCCCACACACACTCAAACACACATTCACACTTCCCACCACTAACACCACCACCACTACATACACCACACACACACACACACACACACACACACTTCCCACCACCACCACACTATACATACATATCACACACTTCCCACCATCACCACCACACCACACACATATCGCGCGCGCACACACACACACACACACACACACACACACGACACCACATATACCTTACACACACATACACATACCAGATGCATACTTGAGAGCTGAGCTTAACTTTGAGTTGTCTCAAATTAGGAGTCTGATGCTCTGACAAGCCAGACGATTCTCAGCTTCCATAGGCATTGATTCCATGCTGTTCTCTTGGCTTTATGACATTAGATGCCACACACTCCAAGACCATTCATACAGGATTCATAAAATTCATTTGTCTCTTGTGGGAAAGATTAAGGATCTTTCCCTTTTGGCAACAGTCAGGAAATCCTTCTCTTAGTTCACTTGTTAGGTGAACCTAGTCTCCAAAGGCAAAGGTTCTCCAGAATACCTGGTCACTCCTAGTTCTGGGAAGCTTCTCACCACTGATGCTTTCTGACTAGCTTAGTCTCTTTATTCTAGAGAAGGAAGGAGAGGTGAGTTCTACCCCCTTCCCTGAAGAGTGTGTCCCCTGATGCCTTCTCCAGAGTCAAAATTTGAAGGGGAAATGTCTTAAATTTGTGCATCTCATGTGCTTTGTTCATAGAGCACAGCACCTTCTTTGATGAGGGCATTCCATGCTGGGTGGTCCTGTGTCCTGTCTCTCACATCTCAAATCCATTCCAAAGTTCTTCAGGGCGTCTTTGTGTCACTTCATCTGACTTCCATGTGAGCACCTACCTTGTATGAGTTCTTCATGAAACAGTATTTTAGGTAAATGTGCTTTTGACATTTGAACAACATGGTCAGACCACTGGACTTGCACTCTCTGGAGTAGAGTTTGAATGCTTGGTGGTTTAGTTTGAGAAAAGACCTCAGTGTTTGGTATCTTATCATGCCAGGTGATCTTTAGAAACTTACTAAGACAATTTGTGCAGAAGTGATTCAGTTTCCTGGGTGTTGCTGGTACACTGTCCAAGTTTCACAGGAGTACAGCAATGAGGTCAGCACAAGGGCTCTATAGACCCTCAGTTTTGTAAACAGTCTAACACTTCTTCTCTACTACACTTTTCTTCAGAGCCTCCTAAACACTGAACTAGCTCTGGCAATGTGTATATGAACTCCATCATCTCCCTAAAAAGTACACTGCCAAGGTGAGTGAACTACTCCACCGCATTCAAAATGTCTTTATTTGCTCTAATGGATGGTTCCACATATGGACAGCATGATGCTGGCTGGTGGAGAACCTGTATTTTCTTGGTGTTAATTGTTATGTCAAAATTAGCACAAACAGCAGAGAACTGATTCATATTTGTTGCATTTCAGCTTCAGAGACTTCATTGAGTGCACAATCCTCTGAAAACAAAAAGTCACGTAACAACTCTCCCTCTACTTTCATCTTGACTTGTAGCCTTTTCAAGTTAAACAGTTTACCATTGGTATGGTAGCTGATTTTGATGCCATTTTTGTCCTTGTTGAAAGCGTCTGACAACATTGCTGAAAACATCATGCTAAAAAGCATGGGAGCAAGCACACAGCCCTGCTTCACTCCTTTGTTGACAGGGAAAGAGGGAGAATATTGTTCATCATCCAGAAGACATGTAAACATGCCACTATGGAACCAACGTGCAATACTGATGAGCTTCTCCAGGCACCCGATTGTGCCACAATCTCCCATAAGCCCTCACTACTCACAAACTTGGGCTCAGGAGGGACTACAGAGGTCATCAAGTCCAACATCTTCATTTTACAGATAAGAAACTGAGGTCAGGGCCGCCAGTTCTGAGACCTGCTCATGGTTGAAGTTCCCTGTGCCCGTGCTTGGGCAGAATTCCTATCTCAAGCATCATCAGGGTTGCTTGAGTACCTCATCTCCTCCACTCATCTCTTGTTTGTTCACCTTGTTTCTAATTAAGGTTCAATTAATTAAGTTAAAGTCAAGTTCTTAGTACAAAAGAAATTGTCAGGGTATGATTCCGTGTTTCACAGTCCAGTCATCTTGGAGGCTGGGTACCTGGCTTGTCTCAGCAGCACAGTTCCCTCATCCACAAGTATAGATGGCAGACTTGCCTTTCGTTCTCATGAGCACAGACTATGGGTGTGACCCACTTGAAGTCCCACAAGTAGTACGATGGGAAATTTGAACCCAGGTCCTCTGACTCCAAAGTCCCTGTTCTTCCCACCTCTCATATTCTGCTGCCTCTCTATCTCTATGTAGCTAAACTCTCCTCAGTGCCAGCCCCTGCCTCAGATAGTTACCAGCTATGGGACTCTGGGCATCTCTTAACCTCTCTGGGCCTCAGTCTCCTCACCTGTTAAATGATGGTGTTAGATCTGATGATTTCTCAGGTCTCTTCCAGCTTTAAATCTATGGTTCTGTAACTCTCGGCTAAGGATAAAAAACCTACTCACCACATTTAGACTGTGAGCCCACCAGCTCCTGTGGGCTCCAGGACTTTCCATATTGGAAGAGCTAGGGGAGCGAGGAGGCAGGTTTTCCTCCCCACTCCCTTCCCCTGAGCCTACTTCTATTTGAAGTAACCCCCCAGTGCGCCCAAGACGCACCCGGCACATCCCATCCAAAGAAAACCCCATGCACCCTCCCAGTGGTGATCAGAGAGACCATAGAAAGATCGGCGGGCTGGCCAATTAAAAGATGCCAGGTGTGGATTTCTCAGGGGCAGCTACTGAAAATCACTCGGGATTCATGAATATAAATTGGACATTCCTCTTGGTGATGTTTTCATTGAAAATTACCCAGCATTTTGATCCCCATATAAATGTGTGTGCACCTTCACTGTATTTGCTTGTGAGGACCTCCTGAATATTAGAATTCACAAATCACAGAGGGGAGGCAGCTCTGGAAGGGGTGGGGGGACCCAGGGAAACTGTGCCATTGATCCTTGGCAGCTCTCCTGGACTCCATGGGCCTCCCAGGCCTGGCCCAAAGACCACCACCACCACCACCACCCCAGTCCTTTAGACCTTCCTTCTTCGTAGGTACTGCTTGGTGCCTTGCTTTGAGCACAGGTGTTTAACAAATACTAACTTAGTGAGTGACTGACACCCTCTCCTTAGATAGTGTCTCTGGTTTTATAAGGCTTTGCAGGATGCTCCTCCTCACAACAGTGATGAGCACAAGGACCCCACCCCTCTCCCTAATGCCCCAGTCCACAGAAAAAGGAAGTCTAGAGTCCCAGGCTGCTTTACATAAGCACTAGAAGAAGAAACTGTTCAATAAGTGGACTCTGGAAGAGCAATTGGCTCAGGATTCTTTTAAAGGCAACTTAGTGTGTGTAGATCTGCTGGGGTGAAGAAGGGACAGCATGCCTTTGGAAGATGTAGCTTGTTGGAAGTTACAGTTTCAACAGAATCTCTTCAAGAGATATGGAGAGGGCACTTTTTCTCTGGAGTTAGAGGGTGGGGGCTCTTGGAGAGCACTTTTGGAAAGCAGAGATCACCAAATACTGAAAGCACAGGCTTTGCCTTGAAATAATGCAAGCTCAGAGCTCCAAGGGGTGTGGAAGGCAGCAGAGGGCTTCTCTGTCTTTCCCTAGGCATTCTCCAGGTTTTCTTCTTCAAAAGTCCATTATTGTCTGAACGGTCAAGCTTTGGCAGCATCTGCTCAAGGACACAGAGGATCTGTAGGGTTTGAAGCTAGAAGGACCTTAGGGGTCAGCAAGTCTAATATCCTCCTTTGTAACAAAAGAGGAAACTGAAGGCTTGGGAAAGGAAGGGACTTTCCCAAGGTCACACAGGTGATACAAGCAGGATGCAGAGATGGGATCTGAACTGTGGCCCTGAAGCCATCAGTAGCCTAGGGCTCTCTGTCTCTCTCTGTCTCTCTCTGTCTCTCTCTCTCTCTCTCTCTCTCTCTCTCTGTGTGTGTGTGTGTGTGTGTGTGTATGTGTGTCTTTGAGTGTATGTCTCTGTCTCTGCTTCTTTCTCTCACTTTTTCCACCTCTTTCTGTCTCTCGATCTGTCTCTCTCTGCCTGTCTCTTTTTCTGTCTCTGTGTGTTTTTTTCTGTCTCTCTTTGTCTCTGCTTCTTTCTCTCTCTTTGTGCATATTTCTGTATCTGTCTGTCTGTCTGCCTGCCTCTCTGTTTGTGTTTCTATCTGTCTGTCTGTCTGTCTATCTCCCCCAACGCTCTGTCCACAGACAGCATGTTCTGGACTTAGAAATCATGTAAATGGCATTGGTAGACAAAGTAACTGGAGCTTTTTCTCCCACAAGGCATCATCCATGCTCGTTCTGGCCACCATCTGATGATGCTCTTTTTCTTCTCTTCCATCAGGTTACCAGCCTGTCTTGTCAAATCAGCAGCAGGGCTTCCAAGGCCTCGTGGGCATGTCGCAACCACCTCAGAGTCATAGCCTGATCAGCAGCCCACAAGGGAGTCAGGTGCAAGGCATGATGGTCCCATATCCAACCGTGTCTTCTTATCAGGTACTTTCTGCCATGGTTAACTTGGCTGTGGTTCTTTAGTTAGGGGGTGTTGCTGCTCTGTTGAAAAATGGAGATGTCCTGGGATAGCCAGCACCCTCCTTCTACTTCCCTCAGTCCCGTTTCAGCCATTCTCCAGGGCAGATTCAGCCTTTTCCATTCCCATCTTTCAAAGAAGGGCCATGCTTCCTCCTTGCCTTCCTAGCAAGAATTGTGAGGATTAGTTAGTGCTCATGGAGCTCTTTCATGTTGCATTATCTACTGGCAGTGCTACTAATTAGCCACTTTCCATCCCCTGCAGGCTACTCTTGGGGAGTGGATTTAGATTAAGGTCACAAGTAAAGAAGCAGAGATAGGAAAAGAGATCCCCTTTCCAAGCCCACCAAGGAGCATTCTCAAAATGTCTTTGAAAGTCTAAGAGTAGCAGGCTTTCGATGACTTGGAGAGACACCTTGAGGCTCTTAGCTCTACACCTCCTTTGTCTTGACTCCAGTGCCCTTGAGTAGGAGGTGCTAATGAGAACCAAATCGACTCTTTTGGAAAATGTACATACTCAAAGTGTCTTGGTTGGAATGCCATATATTCAGTGATTAGTAGCAGGGCTGTGTGTGTGTGTCTGTGTGTGTGTGTGTCTGTGTGTGTGTGTGTGTGTGTGATTTACACTGAAGTTGAACATTTTCACTCTGTAGAAAAAAAGCATAGCTGAGAATGACCTTGTCACAAAGTCTTTTCGAAGTTGGGACTGTTAAAGGTCAAGGAAACAAAGCAGTCACTCTGGCAGTGGATCCTGCCCTCACCCTGGCAGGCTCTACTGGCCCAGCTCCCAAGTTATCTCACCTGGAAAACTTCTGCACCAGAAGGGCGTTAACTTGTCCAGAAGCCCTCAGCCCCAGTGACTGGGCAACCCTTTGGCCTGTCTGGTCACTTCAGTCCCTGCTGTGGAGATGGCAGTGTGAACAAAAGGAGCAGGCAGAGTCCAACTATAGACATGAGTGTGGTTGCTGGGGTTCTGGAAGGAAAGTCTGGGGCCATCCTGAGGATAAAGTGGGGAAGGAGTTGAGCCATGCTCACACTAAAATGGAACTAGAAGGAACAGAGATAAGACAGCGATGGAGAGCTTAGGAAAGACTCAGTGGAGTTGGCTGCATCCTGTGCAAACAGGACAACCATGTTCCCAGGCCCCTCAGCCACCTCTCTAAGCCAAAAGGAACCTAAGCTCTCAGATGGGCAGCTTGGTGACAGCAGCTCATACAGCAAACTGTGTTGCAAAAGAGGATGATAAAAATCTTGGCAAAATCCTCCAAGATGAGTCAATGTCCTGCCTTGACCCTCAGCAACATCATCATGCATAGCAGAGGACAGAGACAGATGCTGCAAAATAAAGACTGGGGATTAAGAAATGAAGGAGACTGAAGGCACATGGGTGACTCAGAGCCTCTTGCCCAGCATCCTATGCAGTTTCTTCTTGGAGAGAGCAAAGGCTATGGAAGGCATTGACCATTAAGAGGAAGTTGATTATAGCTGGATAGTTTTATTTCAGGATCATCTGACAGATTATCGAAAGCCAAAATCAACACCAAAGGTAAAGAAATGATAAAGACAAGGAGACATTGGCTTCAACAGTAACTATGCCCATGTGACCTAATGGAATGAATTGCTGATTCTGACAACTGGGAAACAGATAAAAGTAAAAACATTGATTCTGATTATTTCTTGGAGAAATTTAACTAGCATAAAACAATTGCTAAAACATAAAAATTTGTAAGAACCTAGAAACTGGTTGTTAGCAAACCATTGACCTCATATAAAGTAGAAGCACAGAAGTCAGAAATAATGCCCGTCTGCAGTATGCTAGATGACCACTTGCAAAACATGAGACAAGAAGATGAGGGATGATTGCCAATCTCATTGACCCACAAAACAATGAAAGACAGTCAACAGAAAAGTCAGACTGATTTCTTTAAAGTGTGATCTTAGGCTCAATTAAGATAGATCCTCCCGAGGGGAATCATAGATGAAAGTGGAATGAGGAAAAGTAGATGTGAATCATATTAGCTTTGCCAAAATTCTATAATGTTCTATTTTCTCCATAAATGACAGTGGAACCACTATATGAGAATTCTCTACTATATCAGTAACTGATAATAATATGATTAAGAACTAGTATTTATAGAGTATTTTAAGCTTGGTCAAAATACTTTACATTTGATCCTCTCATGCAGGTGCTCTTAAGATCCCCATCTTACAGAGAAGGAAGCTGAAGCAGGTTACAGGACTTCTCCATAATCACACAATTAGTTGTCTGAGTCAGGATTTGAATTCAGTTCTTCCTGACTCTGAGTCAGGCTTTCTCTCCACTAGCTGATGTGCTATTGGAGAAAAGGGAAATGACCCTTCAGTAGATGAAGATAAAAGATGAAGACAAATTTGAACACAAATAAATCCATGCTGGAGATAATACAATTTTATAGACACTCAGGGGGTTATTTTCAAGATATTTCAAAGAGAGGAATAGTCTAAAAGAATGGAATTAAAAATAATATTAGTGCTTGGGGTTGGGTAGAGGATGGAGAAGACCTCATCAGCTTCTGACCAATACTTACATTCACTTCCTGAGAATCACCTGTGCCCAGCACTGCCATCCTGGATGACAAAAGGAGGAAGGCAGAGGAAGGCTTGTTCACTTGACTTTTTTTAACAGCAGCTCAGGTCTTCAAAGTCATATAGTTGATGGCTCATTGTAGAGAATTTGAGATGCCACTGCATTTGCTGATTGTGGATCATAAATATGTATTTTAGTGAATATTTAGAAAGTGAATTCTGCGTGCCAGAATGGAATTTCCATGAGGACTAAGGCTTCAGTATTTTTGTCTTCTTGCCCCTAGTGCTGAGCACAGGAATTTATAGGAATTTATATATGTGTGCACTAGCACAGAGTAGGTACCAAATAAATGTTTAATGGACTGAAGTTTGGAATTGTCTGGGTAATAGCTCTGGGCCTGGTTGGACAGTCTATTGAACTGGTTCCTTCCATGTGTATGCAGACAGACAGACCAATTAACTTTAATTCAATAAGCAGCTGCTGTGTGCCTACCATGCTGGGAAATGTGCTAGATGTAAGTCCTAGATGGAAGACACCATTCCCCCCAAGAATTTTCTTCTACTAGGAGGATAGATCTAGGAAGGATACAGAAAGTCTCTTGAAGGAGAAAGCAATAATAAGCAGGATGGTCATTGGCTAGCTTTGCACCTGAATTGAGCTCCTGGATCACTTCCTTGCAACTCCCACATGTGACTTTCTCTTCCAAGAAACATCTTGGCACATCATGACTCTCCAAGTCATGTTACATGGCTGAAGGCCATATGGTCATAGAGTCGTGGAGCACAACTACCTGAGAGAAAGCAGTCACAGATGAGCCAAGGGATGATAGAATGCCCCTGACAGGTGTCAGTAAGCTCCAGCTTGTGGTTAATGATGGGCCAGTGAGAAGTTTAGAAGAAAATCAACCATGAAAAACCTGTAAGGATGAGAAGCAGTGATGGGCTGGTCAGTGGTGAGAAGCTCAGCTCCAGGAAGGCACAGATATCCCAGGAATCTTGAAAGATATAGAAAGAAGGTCTTCAGAGCGTCCTTCCTCTCTTGAGGATTTAGGGAAGAGGGATAGGAATTACATGGTATAGGAAGGTGAAAGTGGGCTGCAATCTCCTCCTGAGGAGTAAGGACACACCAAAGATATCATAGACAACCATTTTTGCTGAGATCTGGGCTCATTAGGGTCTAATAATGTGTTAAACATGTGCTTGTATTGTACTACATATGTGTTCTTAGAACACTGTGTGTATCTCATGTCTGTGTGCACATATGCATGGTCTCATGCAGGAGCTGTTTTCTGCCTTGACACTCTCTTCTGTCCCTTTTTCTTCACCACTCTGGGGAGTGGCAGTGCCAGCTCCCAGCCCATTCTCCATCCCTTTTTTGTGCCTGCCAATTGCTTTGGATCTCATGCCCAGCAGAGAGCATGCCCAGATCTAAAGCCAGAAGGGCCCTGTTCTTTTAGAGAAGGTTTCCTTAAATAAGTTGACCAAAATCATAAACAGGAAGCATGAGAGCCAGATTTGAACTCAGGTCCTGTGACTCCAAATCTGTTGCTGTCTGATACTGCTTCAGTATCCTGCCCCAGGCACTTCTCTCCTTAGCACTGGCTGCATGTGCTTGGGTGCAAATTTTTGGTCATGAGAAAGGTGTCTTCACATAGAACGTTTTTCCTACCCCAACTTCCTAACACTCCCTAATGCCCAATGCCTAAGTCTTCCACAGAACAGTTTCCTGCTTCCCGTTGGGGGTGGGGAGTGGGTGTTTTATTCCAGTGCAGTGGCTTTGACCTCAAATGGAAAGACCAAGAGAGGGAGGGAGGATGAGGCAGAAGGGTAAGGGCCAAAGGGAGGGCCTCATTGGTAGAGCTGACACATGCTTCTCTTTTCTCCAGGTTTCCATGACTCAGGGTCCTCAAGGAGTGCCCCAGCAATCCTACCAGCAAGCCCTCATGCTCCCCAGTCAGTCAGGCCCCGGAACAGGAACACTCCCCACAGCCAGCGGCATGCCTGTCTATTGCAATGTCATACCTCCAGCTGCCCAGGGCAACCTGAGGCTCATGCCCCCCCCCTGCCCCTCCCAGAGTGTCCCAGTGATCTCTGCAAGCTGCAGGACAAACTGTTCCAGTGCCCACAATGCAGGGTGGCCAGTGAAGTTCTAGATGTGGGAGCTGAGTCCACATGGAGATGGGGCTTTGGCTGAAGATGAACCACTTCCTCCTGGTCTTGTCAGGGGGGGGAGCTGAGCGTGAAGATCCCCCTGCTCATGATGCTCCATTGGTCACTGCTGATATTCAGTTATGAATAGGAACAATCAGAAAATGTTGGCTGGGTAATGGTGCATACTTTTGTCATGTCTACTAGGTACTGCCTTATGGCTTAGCTAGGGACATGGTTTCATCAAGGTAAGATTATTTCCTACCACTGAACACCACTGTGTAGATTATAATATTCCTAATTTGGATTAGTTTTGTATTTTGTGTTGAGTTTGTGAAGCTAAAAGTATTTAAGAAAATTATATAAGAAAATCACATTGTACCAAAGCTGTAATGGGGAAAAAAACAGAGTTGCTGAATGGGAGGAATAATTTATATTCACACCCTTGAGTTTTTTATGGATATATACTGTATTGTAGTGTTTAACCCAAATAAACCATTTGACCTTCCTCCACAAGGTCAGGTTTCTACCACTGGTGTGGGATCCTCTTTTGGTATCTATCTGCCCAGGGCAAAGGGGCAGGGAGGCAGTTCACAAATGGAGAGATTATCTGTTCTTCCCATTTGAGACTGGACTGGGAAGATAGTTGTTCCCAATCCAATGATCCCTGTCATTTATTTCAAGTAGGCAAACATTTGGTAAATACCTGCCACGTGCCAGGCATTATGGCAGGTGCTGGAGACTCCAGGGCAAACCACTTGGCCAACCAACAAGCTTGTTCCTGTTCCTCTGTGACAGTCTCTGGGAATGTGAAGATGAAAGTGAAATGGCCCCTTCCCTCAGAGACCTTCTGCTCTTTCAATTTCTTCTTGTCAACAGACTAAGTTACTCACTTAATTCGGCATCTTGTTTCATGCTAAGCAAAGGAGAACAGAGAATAAAGAATGCAGAAATTCTATTCACTAGACTCTGATTCCTAAAAACTTTGGCTCAACTCGAAGATCAAAACATTTAATTATATTCACTGATGGAATTTGAAGGGACCTTTAAGATCAATCCATCCATTTTACAGTTGGGGAAATTGAGGCCAAAAGATGCTAAGTGGCTTGCCTCGACAGAGCATGGAGGGGATCATGGATTCTCATGAACTGTAAGACTGGGCAGGTTCTACCATGACAGAAAGGCTTTAAGTATGGACTGGGCAAAAGCCTGAGCCTGCTGTGTGAGGACCAGCATAGCTAGGAAGAAAAGAACTCACCACCATAGGATGGCCATGAGGTGGTAGATACTCGAGCCACAGAGAAGGATTGATATGTTGATGTGTAGATGCATCTGAGTTGTGTGTAACCTTCTGCTCTTGTGATCATGTTTGTAGTGTGGTGGAAAATGGGGCAGAGGATGTTAAGAACCAGACTGTTGTTAACATATATTTTAAAGATTAACAACCATGTTGCTGTTGGGAATGGAAGATCTTTGTCCAATGACGAGATATCCAATTGATGGTCTAAACAAATCACATTAATGCAGGAGGTACTTGAGCAAGTAATTTGACTTTGCTTCTCTTTTTCATTATCTATAAACTGATGAGATCCCAAGTCCATGCCAGTCCTAAATCAGTGCTTAGACAGGATCCTATGATAGTCTAATAAGAAATGAAACCAAAACCAGAAACAGAAGCTCCTGGGGTAGATGACTCCCAGAGTCTCTGTCAACCAGCAAACAGGGGAGGCAGAGCCAGGGCACAACCACAGGCAGTGTAAAACACAGCAGCACAGTGCCCCTGGTCTCTCACCTCCCAGGATTCGGGGTGATGGGTACAAATGACTTCAAATGGAGCTGCAGCATCTGCCACAGAGGAGTCAAGCTCACTGGCCTGTGGCTCATATGCATTCTTCTCTTCCCTTTTGTATTTGAATGACACTCTCTCTTCTCCTGGAGCTCAGGGGAGTTTCCATTCTCCACCACTGGCTATGACTCAGAAGTTTCTTCCCTTGGTTCTTTCCATCCCCAAGGATCTGTTTCCAGTGGGACAGGTAAGTAAACTCCTCAAAGGAAGTTGGTTTCCTATTCATTGTCTCCTGTCTTGTCTTGGGCATCAACTCCCTATTCCTAATACTAAGGGTTAGGGTCCAAGCACCTTAAGATTGGCAAAGCACTCTACAAATCTGATCCTCATAACAGCTATCATATAGGTACTGTTGTTAGCCACATTTTACAACTGAGGAAACTAAGGCAGAAGGAGATTAAGTGACTTACCCAGGGTCACACAGCTAATTAGTGTCTGAGACTAGATTTGAACTGGTAACTCCAGGAGGGGTGTTCCAGCCACCGAAGCTGTCTCCCTGCCTCTATCGACCATTTTTGCTCTACACCTTCTAGTTCAAAGATCAGAAGACTTGAACAGCTCACTGCCTTCTCTTTCAGCGGTCCCACTTACCCCAAGTACTTGTGCCATCTTGTCCTTGTTGCTTTTCTGTCCCCCAAAGTAGCTTAAATGAAAAGCCACGGCATGTTTTTGTCTTTCTCTCTGCTTGGCTGCCCCAGCTCACTCGGAGCTTGGGTAGCTAACACTCCTCTTCAGGACTGTGCCCCCCTTTGCCACTCACCCTCTGTTACTGCACCTGCCGTCAGGTGTTGGCCAAGCCTTTTATGAATAGAAGTTGGCTGGTGAGTGCTCTGTTTTCATGTCAGCATCTTTGACCCAGTCATCGTTTTTCCTCCTCCCTTCTGTTTCTCTTCACGTCTTCAACGTTTTCTTCTTGAGAGCTTCTCAGCCCCCCACAGAGAACTCTCTGAGGAGACTTTTAGGCCACTGGATGCAGCCTGTTCTGTCTCTGAAGCCCTTGAACTCTGCTTCTCCTTCCTGCTCCTGTTTCCTCCTAATATTTCACTGATGGAAACAAGCCCCAGACCATCACACGGCCATGTCATGGAGTCAATGATGCATTTCACCTATCCCAACAGTACAAAACAAACTAATGAAAATGTCCATCATCTGGAATCTGACATGAGGCTGGATGGCCAGGCCATGAGTCGAGACAGGATTACATGGGCCCATAAGCAAAGAGGTGGAGGAGAGAAGGTAGGTCTCCATTTGGGAAACTGGGCCACCCATTGAACCATCCTGACCTGCTCAATGCCAGGAAAACAGCTGCTATTTTAAAACAAATATTCTCCTAGTGATACAATAGTTTTGTGAGCTCTAAATATCACAAACTCTGAAGAATTAACATTGTGGGTGAGCAAAGGGGAGCCTGAAGTAGAGCCGATGAAATCAGCTTGGAAAATGACAGTGAAACACGGGCTTGCTGGAAGTAGCAGGATTGTCTCGGTTCCTCAGGGAGCTGGGGGACAGGGTCAAGGGGGGCTCAGGGTCTTGATCTGTAAAATGAGTTGCTTAGGCTCAGTGACTTCTCAGAACCCTCTGGATCTTTGACCTTCTGAATGTGTAGTCTCATTTTGCCAGAGGATGAGCTAGTGAAAGGAAGATTATAAAGAGAAACATGAACCCAGAATATTATTTATTTGAAAGCACAAACAAAAATTGTGGGACAATTAATCACAAAAGAAATTAACATATATCCCATTTCCCCACAACTGGAAGGGATAGGATCAGACCACTAAGTTTCAGGGAATTCTGCCAAGTGGTTTCCCAAAAATACTCAAAATGGAAAACAGCTTGGATACAGAGGTCACAGGATACCAGTGGTGATGAACCCAAAATATATTTCACCCAATTAATCAATGAATCAAATACTAGGCTAGATGCTGGTGAAACAAAAGCAAAGTGAAACAGTCCCTGGCCTCAGAGGGCTTACACTTCATTGAAGGCAACAGCTGGTTCACAGCTCAAGGGACATACAATGCAAAGCCACTGAGGAATTTCAGGAAGGGTGTGTGTGTGTGTGTGTGTGTGTGTGTGTGTGTGTGTGTGTGTGTCCCTGTGTAGAAGGGATCCAAGATAGGCCAGGAGGCAAGCCCAGGCACATGGTGGCCAAAAAGTCAGATTCAGATGACAGAGGATCCCATGACTTACAAAGTGGAGGAAGCAGTCATTACCCAATATAAAATGCCAATCAGAGTTTCCTCCAAGTTGTCTCCTTGTGCCCCTGGGAATCACCAGAAGTTGGAAGTAGGACTTGGTTGCCCCAGTTGGGACAGCAGCAGCCTCTCTATTGTTATGGTCCACCTGGTGAATACCTGCCTCAGTAACCCTCAGCAGAAGTGACTTCTGCTCATCCTCTTGCCCAGAGCCATCTAGGATGGTCTCTTACCTGAGGCACTGGAAGCCATCCCTCCATATCATTCTCTAGAGAGGCAGGAGCTCTTTTCTCTTCTAAGCATCTGGCTTCCTCCTCTTTGGGAAAAGTCTCATACCTCCCCTACATTCCAAAGACTCAGGACCCTTCTTTTCCCCTTCCCCCTCTGGCTGATATCTTTCTACTCTCCAACCCTCCACACATGAGTTATGATTCCTGTCTACCTCTTCAAATCAACTAGTCAACATGCACTTATTAAGCATCCCCTACACACCAGGCACTATGCTAAACACTGGGGATGCAAAGAAAGGCAAAAAAATAAAAATAAACCCAAATCTCTGCAGCCAAGGAGCTCTTAATCTAATGCATGCAAATAACCATGAATAACCGACATACGTACAGGCGCTCTCAGAGGAAGGCGCTAGCATTAAGGGAGACCCAGAAAAGACTTCTTGCAGAAAGCTCGACTTCAGCTGAGGCTTGAAGGAAGCTGGAGAAGCCAGCAGGTGAAGATGAGGAGGGAGAGCACTCCAGGCATAGAGGACAGCAACAAACAAGCCCAGAACAGAGACAGCGAGTCTCGTCTCGCGTGAGGAACAGGACAAAGGTCAATATCACAGATGTAGGGGAATAAGATTAAAAAGAAAAAGACTGGACAGCTGGGAGAACATGATTAAAACCTTTAAAAGTCAGCAGATTTGCTATTTGATCCCGGAGCCAATAGGGGGCTATTGAGTGGGGGTCATATCTGCCCTTTAGGATAATCACTTGACAGCTGAGTGGAGGGCAATGGACATCTAGCCTCGGGAACCAAGCCTACATTGAGATCCCACTCTGTGGGTGAATAATGGCAGAATGGAATGAATGAGGTCAGTGCTGAGAGATTGTATTGAAAATAATGACAGCCTGAAGATAAGAGCATCGCAATATGTGGCCTCATTATTATCATTTGAAAAAAAAAAGCTATTCTTTTCACTGACTTTCACCAACAATAGTCACAGTAGGTGGGAGCTCTTGCTGCTCTAGAGAGAAGAGGAGCCAAGCAGGTTACACCAGCATAATTCAAATGATGAACTTTCCAAACCAAGCCAGACTACATGAGTCAAATTAACTAGAGCATTTTTTTTTTTTTTTTGCTTTTTGGAGGGGGGAAGGCAGGGCAACTGGGATTAAGTGACTTGCCCAAGGTCACATGGCTAGTTTTTGTGTTAAGCGTCTGAGGCCAGATTAACTAGAGGATTTTGATCTTATTTCTAGACCCAACATTTCACTGGCACAGGGGACTTCCTCAGAAACCTCCATCCAACAAGGCAGATCACCAACTGCTCTGCATTTAGTCTTGAAGAGCTGTGTGGGAACACTGAAAGGTTAGGTGACTTACCCAGAGTCACACGGCCAGGCTTGTCAGAAGCCAGGCTTGGACCAGATCCAGGTCTTCTGACTTCCCTGTTGCTGTGGAGAACACTGCCATCCTTCCTGTCACCCAGGCTCCATCCAGGACACTAACAAATGTCCTGGGAGAATATTGGGATCAGGGCAGGGACAGGCTAGCTGAATTTGAAAACAAATGGCTTCGCTGCAAGCAAAGAGACCTTGGCATTGATCTCAACCCACAGAACTTCCTGGCATGTGTTGGTGTTGGTCACTGGCTCCTCAGGAATTTCTGTGAAATACCAACGTGGGCTCCAGTCTGCCACATAGCTCTGTCTGCTTTGTTCCACATGTTTGAGGGGATGGGACTGCTTGGCTCCGAGGACAGCTCCTGCCCAGCTTCCCCACCCCATTCCATTCACAGAACCCATTGACTCTCTTCAGGCTTATCAGTAAATCAGAAGTCCGTCTCTGATTGTCAGAATCCCCTTGGATCCCCATGCCACCTTTGTTCTCTGACACTCAGTGCCTTTATACAGGGTCATGATTCCTCAGTATTAGATAACCTTGTTTTTCTCCCTCACAACAGGGTTTCTGCATCTTCTGTGGAGAGAGATAAGAGCAGCCTCCTCAGTGACTCTTCCTGAGACTTAATTTAATTAAGATACCAATGAGCAGCCCATTTGTTAGTGGTGGGTGCTAATTAGTTCTAGCATGATTTCAGCTTTATAATTGCAGATTCTTTTAGCTCAAGGAAGAAATGTGTCCTCATCATATCTCACTATTTCAGCTGAAGGTGTAGGTCAACCTGGTGCTTCCAGATGCATGCTTATCTATCCTATGATCTTTTGGTTACACTTCCTGTCGAGTGGAATTAAATATTCTGGGCCCGATTCCCCAAGTAATTAAGGCAGGGTTCTTCTATTGTTTTCACCCACATCCATGGAAAAGTGATGACATTGTACACCATTAGGAAAACAAGGTGATAGAATGGCAGGGATGCTTGTGGGGGATTCACTGATGGGAGCTTTGAAAAAAACCTTGTGATGCAAAACCAATGGCCTTCTATGTCCTAGGCAATGTTGGTGAGAGAGAAGCCCAATGTTGGCCCTGAGAGAGAAGAGAACAATTTCTCCTTCTCCTGTTCCTCGACAACACCCAAAGATGAACCTCCCCCTCACTCTACTCATCATTCACCTCAGGGCTGTCCTCATCACTTGCGTTGGTTGCTGCTCCAAAGTCCTCCATGGCTCCCCAT
>CM053583.1:423570774-423588026 GCA_028627135.1 Pseudochirops cupreus | reverse complement strand
GGGTTACAAGACCAGCTTTTTGTATCAAGTGGGAAGCTTGAAAACGCAGTGAAACTGCCCATTTAGGTTTCAGTCACAAGAACTGTCATTTCTGCAGTACTTTGTGGGTAGCAGAAGAGGTTTTGGCCATGCATTACTTCATCTGATTCTCGTAACAGCCCCACGAGGGAAGTGCTCAGGCCCTTCATTGTTGTCTGTACTGTACCGAGGAGGAGAGCGAGACTGCAAGTGTCAACTGAGGGTCTCCCAGGAGGCGAATACCGAAAGCAGGATTTCCCCTCCCCCCCCATCTTTCTGACTCCAGCAGGGGAAGCAACCGGCATTGACTAAGGCCCTTCTGTGTACCAGGCAGCATTCGAAGTGCTTTATAAATATTACCTCGTCATTTATGGCAATCGATGCCTTCGCTATTCGAGTCAATTCAAAAGCATTTATTAAGTACCAACTATGTGTCAGATTATTATTTCTGGAAATAGGAAGAAAGGGGGGGGGAAGCCCATCCCTGCTCTCAAGCAGTCGAGCTCAGTTAGGGACACAACGCCAGCACCAGGGCGCAAACCAGGGGTACACGAGACAGACTGGAGAGGCTCTCGGAGCAAAGGCCGGAGCAGTCGTTTCTGCGCTCGCCTCTCCGCCGTCCTCTGCCTATCCGAGAGGGCCCTCTGCCAATGAAAACCCTCCAGCGCTCAGGAGCCCCAGCATGGAGTAAACCACAAATCCTCAGGGGATTCAGCACCCCCGGGCAGAAAACATCTTCGTCTCCCCAGCCTTAGCAGCAGTGCGGGGACGCCCGGGGACCTGTAAAGACCGAGGCTAGGCAGTTAGGCAAAAAGTACGAGGCCTTCTCTGTGGCATGTCCACCTCCCACAACAGCTGGCTTAGGGTCTAAGATGAAACGGCTGGGGGCTGGATCAGGAGGAGGGGGCAAGAAGGGAATGACGCTGCCGCCAGGGTGGTCACTGCCACTTCGGATCCAAGGGTCCTCAGGCCACAGCAGAAGGAGGAAGCGGGGCAGCGACGATCCTTTAGAGAGGCTTCCCTAAGACCTAACATAGCCAAAACAATTCCTGCCCTCAGAAAACTCACATTCTAAAGGGGGAGACTCCGTGCACGTAACTGCCCGTAGCAGATCCGGACCGAGCAAAAGGAAGGTGATGCTGGACGGAGATCCCTAGGAGACAGCGGGACCAAGCTGGAAAATGAGACCAACACGCTTGTTCAAGCTGCTTCCCAAAACTCTTCTAGGGAAGCAAGGGGAGTTTCGCCCAAATCATAGAATTCAAGAGATCTGTCGGCTCTCCTCAATTGTTGGGTACTCCCTGCTGTGGAACCTTGCTATGGAGGCTGCGCCTGAGAAACGGTAAGGCTCTGATTCTCTAAATGTGGCTGCAAGTCACTCTCCTGATACCCAGGAAGCTGCTGAGGGAAGGGAGGGGTGATTTTTGCTGAGGGTTGCCTTCAAAAGCCAGTGACAATGTAAAGTCTGGGGCCTGAGATCCTGGCATCCCAGAGCTGGGAGGAGTCTTAGAAATACACCAGAGAGCCCTGACACTTCATGTGAAAGAGGAGGATACTGAGTCCCACAGGGAAGTGACTTGCCCAAGGTCACCCAGTTAGCCAAAAACACAGCCAAAGTCGACATCTCCTGATCATGTTGTTATATATCCTCATCTGCTCTTGTAAACGCCTTTCCTGCCCAACTTGACTAACGACTCCCTGGGGCCAAACACAGCATTTTCTCTTGTTCCTGTATGCCTTAATGCTCCTCTGAGGCTTTAGACTGGTGGTCTATGCCTATAAAAAGGGAAGGAAAGTGGCCAAGCTGGGAGAGAAAACAGTGACCTTGTCCCCCTGCGCTTAACTTTTTGTTTTTCCTTGTTCGGTTCCCCATTCCACAAGTTTTACCCTGGGATAGAAACTCTGTTGAGTAGAGGAGAAGTTTCCTAGCCACCACTCCAAGAAAACAAGAGAGGAGAACCCAAAGGGAGACTTTTGCCTGATTCCAGGCCAAGGTTTCAGAATAACTTTAGCAGGAAAAAGCCCATAGGCTTTGAACTAGAAGAGCATGGCAGTGCCTACTTTTCGCTTAAGGGAGAGTTAGCTGGTGATTTCAGCTGAGCCAGTATCTAGAGGCAATAAACATTATGCAGCCTAATAGCATCCAGCCAAGTGGCATCTGGCAGAACAGAATCCAGAAGAAGGAAATCTGGTGGAGATCATGCTTTGAGCTCAGCAGCTTCTGGCACAACAGTGCTCGGCAGCTATCAGGCGTCTGGTGTCCACAGAAGCAATGTCTGGCAGAACAGTGTCTGGTGGAGATGGTACCACCTGACCAGGGTCCAGGGACTAGGGTCTGGGAGAGCAGGGTCAGAGGAAGACTGGGAAACCCGCGGGGCAAAAAGATCAAAAGTCTTGCGGCTTCGGAGGCGCTAGCCGCCTGGCACAGGTGTGCTTCCTTACTGTCCATCCAGCCACAGCCCATACCTATAGCAAAGCGGTTCCTTTCTTTCGCCACTGCTCTTTCCTCTCAGATCAACAGGTGGCAACAGAGAGCACCCAGGCTCTTTGGGAAGACCTTTCTTTAGGACACATGCACACGCACCACCTTTCCCGCTGAAGTTGTGTGTGTTTGGCAGGAACGTTTTTCTCATTGCTTTCCTTGATTGGTAGTTTCATTATGCAATGTCCCTTTCTTATATGAACAGTTTGGCTTTTGAAAGAGGCATAAAATGGATTGCTGCATTCAATTAAAAAAAGAAAAGAAACCGAATCGACTTGTGAAGAAGGATGCAAAAGTATTCCCTCAGACAGTGTTAGTTGGTTGTTAAAAAAAAACAAAAACAAAAAAAAAACAACACCTTGTGTCTGTAAAACTCCAGAGCCGACGGCTAATGCGCAGTTGGTTTGTTTTTTCATTACAATGTGAGGACAGGTCGCCAAGAGAACAGAACCAAGCCCGAGAAGCTGGGAGTAACTAAGGCTGGGGCATTGCGGGCTCTTTAGTTCGTTTGCACAAAACCGCACCGCGCAGTAAATCCAATAACGATTCGGAGGTGATGATGGACTGGGAGGCTTTGGGCTCGGAAGGGAAGGCGAGGCACAGAGCCCCGGACAGCTGGGTCACGGGAGTGAGGAAGGTCCTAGCGGAGGAGGAGGCAGGGGGAGACGGGGTAGGGGCCAGGCGGCCGCAGCTGCGCTGGGAGCCCTGGCCTGGGCGCTAAGCCTTGCCTGGGTGGTGGACCAGAGAAGAGGTCGGGAGTTCCTTCTACCTGCAGCTGAAAGCGACAGCTTCCCCAAGAGCCTGGGTGCTCTCTGTTGCCACCTGTTGATCCGAGAGGAAAGAGCAGTGGCGAAAGAAAGGAACCGCTTTGCTATAGGTATGGGCTGAAACTGCTAATGGGTTAGACCAGAGGCTCCCTCTGAGTGGAGAGGACAAGACTTGCGTCTATCACTAGCAGGGGTGAGGAACCGGCAGCCTCGAAGCCCTCTAGGTCCTTGGTTGCGGCCTTTTGACTGAGTCCAAATTTCACTGAACAAATCCTTTTCTGAAGGGCATTTGTTCTGTGAAGCTTGGATTCAGTCAAAGGGCTGCACTTGAGGACCTAGAGGGCCATGTGTGGCCTCGAGGCCCCCTGTTCCCCACCCCTGCTAGAGACTCAGCTTGAAAAGGTTGCCACGCTATCTGCTCTGCTGTTGGAAGAAACGAATTGATCAATGCAATTAAACACAATAGACTCTGCTGAGTAGAAGAAAGTTGCCTGGAATTCTCTGCACTGCTTAGAGAACCAACCTGAGGCGTTTTGCAGTTCTCTGATTTAATGGAATGACTTGTTATTATAATAGCATAACACTACAGCAGTGCCCTTCTAGGAGTGGCTATGAGTTAAAAGAGCTTGTCGCTGCTCCATCAGCTTGTGAGTAGGAATGATTTGCCCAGCGAGATGACAGGGGAGGCAGTTAGCAGATAAATGATTGTGCATGGTATATAGGCTGTTCCCAAAGGGACCAAGGACAGCCAGATTTGCAGCCCAGGTGTGGTCTTCACAAAGGGAATGTCTTCACTTACGCATGTGGTGACGGGCATAAAGAACAGCACTTGGAATCTCAGAGACTGGAGTTCAAATTTGGCCTCAGACCACAAATAGTCATGTGACCCTGGACAAGTCACTCAACCCTTGTTTTCATCATTTTCCTTATCTCTGAAATGAGGGTGATAATAGCACCAGCCTCTCAAAGTGGTTGTAAGAATAAAAGGAGAAAAAATGTGTGAAGCATTGACACACATCAAAGCATTTTGCAAATGCCGGTTGTTATTATTACTTCCGTGTGTCTGCTCAGTTTCTATACATTTGTGCTCACTCCCCCTGCCTCACTAATGCACCGCTTCCAGAGGGAGAGAGTGTGACCTAGGTGTCTATGTGGATTGCGATGTATTGACTGCTCTTGAGATCACTTTATATTGTAAAGCTGATGTATCAATTACTCTGCCGTATGCCGTATCACTAACTAAACGATTTATGTTTGAGAGCTAATGATGCCACTAGCGCATTGTTGGTGGAACTATAAATCTAGAAAGGAATTTGGAACTATGCAAATAAAGGGACTAAGATGGCCTTTGAACAAATGATTACCCAAAGGGGCCACTGATGAGGAGAGAGTCCCCACATGTGCCCAGATATTTGTGGCATCACTTTTTGGGGTGCTGGAGGCCCCATGACCTTGGCTGATTTTAGACTTCATGGGAACTCCACAGATGGAAGAGGCAGCATCCAAAAGAGAAGCTAATTTTCCGTGGCTTTGGTAGTGAAATGGGAAAGCAGAGGTGGAATCTCTACATTAAGAAGTTGACTTGCTTGCTTCACCTCTTAACAAAGAGGGAGGGATCACTTCAGGTGCTTTAATGGTGGTGTAATAGGGAGCAATGGCCTGAAACAGAGAGAAGAGATGGGAATTGGACGTTAAGCGGACTCTCTGGTGGTGAACACAATTACACAAGATTTCCACAGGGAGAAGCCGTGCTGTCCTATTAACAGAGGTGTTTCAGGAGAGAATCGATGAAGCTGCTGCATCCATTGCAGGAAGGGAGCTTGCTCAGGTGACTCCCGCTCATTTTCTGAGCTTTTTCTAATGAGGCTTCATGCCTCCACATCTGCCTCTTCCTCCTCCTCCTTCTACTTTTCCTCTTTACTTCTCTTTCTCCCCCTTTGCCATTGAAAGACTCTCACATTTTGTTTTCAACATATCTTTCTGAACTACTTTCACTTTGGTCCCCGACAGGCACTCTCTGTTGAACCAAAGTGGCCTGCCTTTGGGCCCACCTGAGGTCCTTTGCACAAGCCACCACCTGTCTGGAAGGAGGCCCTTCTTCCTCCCTCTACCTCTAAGAATTCCGAGCTTCCTTAGATGTTCAGTTCAAGGGCTGCCTTGTTCAAGTCCTAACTGACCCCTCCCCAAGTTGTGGGTGCCAGCCCCTATCTTTTATTTTGAATATATTTTTCACTTACTTCTGTGGGTTCATGTTGTACTCCAGCTCCAGCCATGCCCAGGCTTATGCTCATAAGCCCCCTGAGGGCAGAAATAGTTCAGTTTTAGTCTTTGCATCTTTGCCTAACATGTAGGGAAAACAGGTGTTTCATCCATGATTTTGGATCAGAATGGGATGGTCTCTGCCTTCCCTTGCCAAGGTCTAAAATTTGATGAAACCTGGGGCCCCCACATGCATCTGGGAGCAGAGCATTGCCCATGATTAGCCTTGAATTGGGAATGCTCTCACTTCTCTTGGTAATTCCAAGCCCTCATCTGCTCACTAACTGAGTAGGGCACAGTACAATGAAAAGCAGCATGAGCATTTATTTAGTGCCTGCTAAGGACAGCCCACTGTGTTTGGCACAAAAGATAGAGGGTTTGGGCATAGTCCCTGCTCCCAGGGACTTCAGCACTTAGGAGGAAGGTAGGAGAGAAACAGTCACATAATTTGGAATGTTGTAAGATGTGCTTTGAAAATTTACAGGACAAAGAGCCATGTGAAGTTTTAAGTTTGTTACAACCAGAGGAATCTGTGAAGGCTTCCTGGAGGAGGCAGGATTTGGGGTAGGCTTTAAATGTAAGCCTTGGAATTTTGAAGAGGGAAAGGAGAGGAGTCTAGGCATGGGGTGAGCTGTACTCCCTCAGTCCGATATCTGACACACACTAAGTGCTTAATATATTTTCCTTCCCTCCCCCCCTCCCTCCCTCCTTCCTTCCTTCCTCCTTCCCTCCCTCCCTCCTTTCCTTCCTTCCTTCCTTCCTTCCGCCCTCTCTCCCTTCCCTCCTTACTCCCTCCCTCCTTCCCTCCCTCCCTCCCTTCCTTCCTTCTTCCTTCCTTCCTTCCTTCCTCCTTCCTTCCTTCCTTCTTTCCTTCCTTCCTTCCTTCTTTCCTTCCTGTGTCTTATTTGATTCTGACAGTGTGAGAGGGGCCATTTTTATCCATAATTTATGGATGAGAAAATGGAGCCTGAGAAAGGTTCAGTGATTTGCCCAAGGTCCCTAGCTGCTGTCTGAGGTGGGGTTTGAGCACAGATCTTCCTGGTTCTATCCACTGTACTACCCTGCTTCTCTCCTGGTGGGCTGCTAAGCCCCTGGGGTGCAGCCCTTGAATGTCTAGCAGGCTGGGAAAGGCAGCTTCTCCCTCTGGCGCCTCCCCCATCGCCCCCCCTCAGGCACCACTCGCACTGGCAGCTGCCTGCTGCTGCTCACCAGCCATGCCCCACCCCCCACTCCCCAACCCCCACCGACAGGCAGGCTCCGCATCCCGGGCCCCTTGGAGGCCGGTGCCAGGTGGATGAGGGAGGCTGGTGAAGGTCCTTCACTGCGCGGGCCCATGTGGGCAGACTGTGGGTCCCTTGTTTCCTCTCAGCCATGCTCAGGCAGCAGCAGAGCAGGTAGAGAGGAGACAGGGAGCCCGGCCAATGCAGAGGGATGCAACCCTCGCTTAGGGGGTCCAGTCTCGGTGGAGCTCGGGATTGGAGTCAAGAAATCCTGAGTTCGAATCCTGCCTCAGGCCCTTACTAGCTGTGTGACTCTTGGCAAGTCCCTTAAGCTCTCTAAGCCTCTATTTCTCCATCTTTACAATGGGTTTAACAACAGCCCCTCTCCCCCCCCCCCCAGTAGTTGAGAGGATCAAATGAGATGTTTATAAAGTGCTTTGAAAACTTTAAAGCTTGGGTCAGTGCAGCTGACCACCATCTTCATCATCATCTTCATCATTCCCATCCTGCTCCTCCCCATCACCACCATCACCATCTTCCATAGGAGGACAGAACTCTCCAGGGCTAAGGCTCCTGCCTCTCCACATCCATGGCCAGAGGGGAGAAGGAACAGCTGCGCGGGGGACCTCACAGCCCTCTGCACTGCAGCCCTCTCTTGAGGATGCTGGCCCTGTCGCCTGTACAGATCTTGTGCGGATGCTCTGGGCACGTGGGCAGATGAAGGCAGAATGAGAAGTAGCGGCATCTGCAGCCCTGGCTGGGCACAGAGCCTTCTCTTTCCCCTCTCCCCCCCTCCCTCTCCTCCTCCTCTCTCCCCCCTCCCTGCCTCTCCCCCTTCCTCTCTCTCCCTCCTTTCTCCTCTCCTTCTCCCCCCATTCGTATGTGTATGTGTCCGTCTATATGTATCTCAGTCAATTCTTCTATATCTCTGTATCTCTGTCCAGCTAGCTGTCTGTCTCTGTCTCTGTCAGTCTGTCTTTCACCTTTTTCTTCCTTTCTGTGCTGAGCAGGCTGTTGGGGAGAGGAAGAATGACAGAGAATCAAAGCTGAAGCAATCAGCCCAGTGTTGCAAGGACATGTGCCATCTTTCTCTGAGTAACTAGAAGGAACATGAGTGGGGGTCCTAAGCTGGACACTGAGGCACAGCCAGACAGAGCCAGGATAGGCAGACAAAGTAACACAACAATGTTCCTTGAGTTACTGAGGATCCTAGGCACCGAGTAGGAAAGGCTGCCTGGCCAGGGGCACAGGGCACGCTCCCCAAGAGCAGGTGAGAGTACATCCCCCAGTGAGTGGCAGTAAGTACGAGGGCAGGTCTGGCAAGCCTACACTGCCAAGGTGACTGAAAGGTCCCAGTCCAGGGAGTCTCTCCATGTGTTTGCAGAGGCACAAGAGTGAAGCTAGGGAATGGAGGAGAGTCTTCAGGGGAAGCCCCAGATCCAACACAAGCATTCAGGAAGGTCAGAAGTCAGGGGAACAGTCCTTGAGGAAACTGAGGCTCAGCTCCTAGGAACTGAGTGATCCCATAGCCAGTGAGCTCATTCCTGGGGCTCCAGCCTGTTTGGGATGAAAAATACCCTTCATCCTTAATTTAATGAAAAGAAATAAACACAGAGATCTCTTAGGATAAGAACAGGACTTTATTCTCTTCCCCAGGAGAAGAGGGCAGTCTTCCCCATGACTCATCATGGAGAAGAGGCAAGTTACAAAAGATAGTGCTGGAATTTATAACCTAACTTAGTCAAGACCCCTCCCTGACTGTTTCCCCTCTCATTGGTGGAGAGGCATACTTCACCAAATACTTCCCCAACTGGAACAGCAAGGAAAGATAAGGGGAGGGTCCCACCAAGGCAGGAAAATAGACAAAGGAAGACAAAAGTGATTGACAGATGCAATTTGAAAAGTTAACCACCCCAAATTGAGAAGTTTTCACTCATCCCATAAAAGCCCAAGGCTCTCTTGGCTCCAAGCCCCATGGTCTTTATGCTAAGCTATTGTAGCTATAGGACTCTCTCCCCTCTTTGTGCCTAGAACTGAAAAACACGACTAAAACAGACCCAAACCTCAAGCCATTTCTCAGGATCACAGGACCTAAAGGGAAGGAAAGCTGGTCCTCCCCCCCAGCCCAGCTTAATGCACAGTGCTCACACTGGGAATGAACAGGATCTTTACCCTGGACGCCAAGAGAGAAGATAGACGGAAAGGCAGAGACAGGAGAGGGACAAAGAGAGATAGACACAGAGACTGTCCCAGTCTGATTGTTTTGAATATGCAGCCCATTTCTGCTATGAAGCCAATGGAAAAATGCTGGGAGAAGAACCCAGAAAGTTGGGGAGGGTAGGGGTTCCTCTTGGAAGCAGGTCCCCAGAATTTCCCACACGCCTATCTTGGGTGACCTAGGCAGGCACCAAAACCCTGTTGTCCCACAGTCAGCTCCACCGCTGTTTCTGGATGTCAGTCCAGGCTGCCAGGGTCTGGGTGTCCATCCCTCCCACCCCACACAGTCCCCATCTTTCATGACCACAGGGCCCCACGCACACCACCCTGCTTTGTGTGCTGTCTCCCCCACTGGAATGTAATTTCCTTGAGATCAGGAACAGTCTTTGTTTTTGGATCTCTCCTCAGACTTAGATCTGTGCTCGGTGCATAGAGAGCTCTTAGCTCAGGGAATGCTTGTTGGTCCATCCCTCCCTTGCACTGCCCTGCTTTGCTCTGTTTCTTTTTCCGCTTTCTCCTCTTTCTACCTCTCCCTTCTCTACAATATCCCAAGGGTGCTGATGGGCAGAGGCCAGTGATCAAGACAGGCAGGAAGAAAGGTGCCTGGGCGTTTCCTTGTTCTTTTCCTTCCTCCTGGCCTGCTCCGCTTGATCGGGAGAAATTGGAGATGGGATCCCCAAATCAAATTTCCATCCTTTCAGCATCTCTGTGTTCAGCTAAAGCAAGGGCACATTTGGCCTCTGTTTTTATTGTCCCAGTAAAGAGTATTTATCAGAAATTTATTGACGAGTAGCTGGCAACGCTAAGTGGAGCAGATCTGGAGAACTGCACAGCCCCAGGCCGCCCACATTAGCCGTATTTCACATTGTAGTTTACAATGTATGTGTGTCCTGTAGGAGGAGCTGGCAGGCTCCCATGCCATTCCCCCAGGGCCAGGAGGGAGAGTGACCTCTGTCCTCTGTAACTCTGGCGAAGATGGCTTGTTTCTGTATCCTCTAGAGAAGCGTGGACATTCTAAGACCCAACCCCTGCTTCACCCCCAGAGATTATGCATGTTGCCATAGCAACAGAGAACCATGGAAGAGGAGAATGTCAGAGATGGGAAAATCTTCTAGACCAACCCCCTGCTTAGCCATCATAGAGGAACTGGGGCCCCCATCCCTGGGAGCTGGGCTGGAGATTCTCAGACAAGGTGTTTGGGATTTTTTTAAGGGCATTTTGGTGGTACACACACACACACACACACACACACACACACACCTCCTGGTTTGGGCTACTACTGTCTGCAAGGCGAAGGAGTGTGCTTAGCTTTGTTTCATTTCTCTCCAGATTCTCACCACTCTTCAGGATTCCTTCCCAGGTTTGCTCCTGTCCTCAGTCTTTAACCTTGGGGCCATTTAGTTCCTTTTGTTGAGTCTGAGCTTCCCAGGGGTGCCAGAATTACAGAAATTTTGAGCTTTCAAGAATTGCAGAGACCATCTCCATCATAGTTTCCTAGGAAAATGAGGACCAGGCTCCAGATTCTCCCACTTGGGCACCATTTTTTCCATGCAAGATGAGATTGGAAGCTCCAGGGCCCTTGTCCTCCCCTCTGAATGCCAGTCCTTTCCATGTGTAGCTCTCCATGCCATTCTCCCTTTCTTTCTTCTCTAGTCCCCATCAGTCTCCCCTTTTATTACACGTGGTCACCTATTAGCAGATGCTGATCATGGTCCCCAGTCGTCATGGGAAAGGAGGAAGAGGAGAACCCTATGTCCAAGCCTGCAGGGTTGGAAGTCAAAACTGGAGAACTTGATGGCCCTCCCACTCAGCTATGCCATCTGGGTCATTGTATCTGAACTTGTGGTGATTTTAGGGGAGCAAGTGCTCTGCTGGGGAGAAAAAAAATGGACTTTGTGGGACTGGGAGAAAAAAGAATGGTGATGTTGTAGGTCTCTGCTCCAGTTTCACTTGGGAGTGACCCAGTCCAGGACTTGGAAGCAGGTGTCTCTGCCCCACAGAGAAGCAGGATTCCCCCTCTGCTCTCATAATTATGCAGCTCTCCTGGGGAAGATTTGGAGCAGAATGCATGGCAGCCTGGGCAAAGTGATCTACTTGTGGGCAGGGTGAGAATATCCTGCAGCCCTGTGAGGCAAAAGGGAAAAATCTGTGGTTCCATTTCTTGTGGTTGGGCATTTCAGGGCAGCCTTGCCTCTGCATCTGTGTCCCTCAGGGAGCTCTGTGCATTGGACTGTGCTATGATTCTCCTGAGGTCTTTAGCTTAGCCAACTCGAAGAGACTCAGAGATGAAGACTTGGCATCACGATGTCAGTAACATCCACAGCCTTGTCAACACCTCCTGAAGCTTCCTCTAGTCTGCCTGGTCCACCTGCATCAGTGGCTGGAGCTCCCTGGCACCCAGGGGTAAGAGTCAGCAAACACCCAGTGAACAGTCTGAGAGCCAGGCCAGCCCCAATGACGGAGTAAGCCTTGCTGGGGGCCTCCCTATTTCCACTGGACGTACTGATCACTTTGTGCAAGATCAGTCTTGGCTCTGGGGATCCCCCATCTCATTCCTTTGTGAAGCTCCCTAGCAAAGCCACAGCCCATGGAGGTAGCTGAGAAGAAGCTCTGGCTGAGGAGGTAAAACCATCCGTGGTTCCCGGCAGAGGAAATGCTGCTGCCATGAGACATGTTTGGTGGCTTAATTTTTGTTTGACTGGTGACTGGGTGTGAAGCTCAGGACCAGTGCCCCAGATCTCTCCCTGCTCTGCCATGCTCCCCACGGGAAGTGCTCAGACTGGGGTGCACGGCTGGGCTAGAGGCAGGAGTAGACATTGCCATTAGCTGCCAATTCAAAAGGAAGGATGGTTTGGCTGAGGAATTTGTGGGGATTTTTCTAAATTTGGTTACATCATCAACCTTCTTGAAGAACAAAGAAGCTCCTGGCTGCTGAATTTTCTTGCTGAGGTCACAGGTGCCTCATCTCCATTGCCTGAGCAGACGCTTTTCATATCCAACCCCCCAGACAGAGAATGACATAACCTGGTGGCAACTGCCAAACCTCCGTCTTCCCCTCTTTTTCACTAAAGATAAGAACAACCCCCATATGGGCTCTTCCCCAGCAGGAAAATCAGCTCCCGCTTTTTAGAAAAACGGGCTCATCAAGATGTCAGTGGTTTCTTTTCTTGTTAACACTGGTGTCTGTAACAAAAATAATGTGTGAAGGAGAACTGTGAAAGACATTTTTTCAGAGCTTGAAAAAGATGGACAACTAGGGAGACACAAATCAGGTGCAGGTTTCAGATGTCTTCACTTGACTCTCTCTCCCTTCCATCCTTCCCCCTCCCCCCACCCCCTCTTTGAGAAATATAGAATTGATTTGTCAAGACACATCAAGGTGGAAGATGTTTTGTTCCATGGCGCTCACAGCTCCTGGGCAGAGGGAGAGAAGGCAGTTAGTCACAGCTGAAGAAAAAAAAAAAGAAAAAGATTTTCAGCCATCAAACTCCATTCCATCTGATCAGACCAGAGATTGTCCCCAGTCTTCTATCAAGAATTGAATCTATGTTGGTTCTGTTCAGCCCTCATTTGGGGATTCTGGATCCCTGAGGAGAGCATCGTGGCTCTGTTCCAATGACTGGACACCACAGCATGGACTTCTACGACACTGGTGGTTGGAGGTAGAAGGCAAGCCCCTACCACAGCCCCCAAATGAAGTGCCCTCAGTGTCCTAGGTCCTGCTGGGCATGCCCTTGCATTTGGGTCAGCCTTTGGCCAAAGGGGCTGCCGAATTCACCTGCTCTTTGAAGTCACTCATCTTGTACCTGTATTAACAGGCAGCTGTGGGGGCAGGTCCCCTCACACTCAGATGATCTCATTTGCTGATGGGCCCCCACATCACATGGGAAAACAGACAGCCCTTCTCTTAGATGTTGCACGTTCCCAATCACCCTTACACAGATGCCATTTTAATAGATCAGAAAGAGCCTGGAGAAGCCAGGAAGGGTTAGACAGGGATAGTGAGAGACCCAGAATCGCCATGATCACTTCCTGGCTCCAACCTTCTCTTCAGGTTGGAGTCTGTCTTTTCTCACTTGAGGCTGTGGAAGATTAATGGCTTATAATAAACTTCCCAGCTCTCAGGAAAGTGAGAGCAGTACACAGGCAATTAACTCACAACAGCTTGTCTACACTGTCATTGGGGAACAGTATGGAAGTTCTGGATGCCTCTTGGTTGTAGCTGCATCAGCCAATCAGGAGCCGAGATCCTGAACTGCAAGTCCTGAGTCCCCCAGAAGGTTCACCTCCCTCCCATCCCTGTCTTTCTCTGCTGAGAAGAGGCGCTCCTCCATGGCCCCCCGAGGCATAGCCTGCTAGTCACCCTTGTGCCACCAGGGGCACAGTTCCACTGAGGCTGTGACCTCCCCAGCTTGCTTTATTGAGCCTTGGGTCCCTCTGAGTCACGCTCAGGTGCCCCGGGTGCTCAACATCCAGAGGAAAAGGAAAGCGAATCATAACCAATACCCCAAGCCCTGGAGAAGCCCCTCTCCACACTTGTGTGTAGACACATGTGTAGACAAGGTTTGTTCCTTTTGTCAGATGTCATGGCTGAGAAGCCTGAGAACATGCCTTTGTGACAGTGGAGTATGAGGCCATGGTCCCTGTCTCAGGCGTCACCAGAGGGGGCACTGCCAGCCTTGCCCCACGAATATTTATGGGTTTTATCTTGACGAGGCTCAAAGTCCACAAGGGTGAGCCAGGTGCTGACAGACCCCTGACACTTGTTCTCTTCTTTGTGATTGGACAAAAGAGGGAAGGAGTTTTGTGGGGTGGCTGCCATTCAAGAGAAAGCCCCAAACCCACTTGTCAGTGAGTGCCTTGCCTCTTGCAAGCTCTCCAGCAGTGGGTTGGCCCTGAGGGTCAGCTGTGATGGAAAGGGTAATGCCAGAGGAGTGGAAATGGGTTATCGTTGGATTTCCAAGGTGCCCCCAGACACTGGGAGGGGGGAGGCTGCCAAGCTGTGCGCACACAGCAGGGGCCAAATTGGATCTAGGTGCTATCAGACCACTGGGGCAGACGGGGTCAGCTGGATGAGATTTGTGCCTCTTAATTGTCAATGGGCAATCAGTCTAGGAGCTGGTCCTCCCAGGACAAAAATCAGGGGCTAAGTCCCTGATTGTGCCATTGGTTCCTAGGCAGGTACTCTGGCTTATTGATATAAAGGCTAGGCCACAGCATAGCCTCTCCAATGAGGCAGAAATGAGGGGAAAGCAAGAGCAGCATTAATGAAACATTGCTTGGCTTGGCTGCCTCTCTTCATGTGGTACATTGAAGGCTTGTCTGGGTTCCCAGCCAGGACTGAAGGGGTCTTTGCAGAAGACTCAGGTAAGCTAGTCAGTGCTCAAAGTAACGAGCCCTTCAAGGGAGGCCATGTGACTCAGCCCAAGCCAGACAAAGGGGAAGGGGGTAGGGGGAGCAGGCACAACGAGGGGGGTGGGCACTCCCACCCCCCACAATGGGGCTGGTGCCTCAAAACCAGACATAGAGGGCAAGAAGAGAGATGAGCCTGGGCTTTTCTCCAGGGAGCTGCTGGCATGGAGGGCTTCAGACCATGCCAGATGACCACTCTCATGAGGGTGGGCCATGAGGCCTTGGTGCATGGCTCCCCCAAGCTCAGGGTAGTCCATCTTCACCTCCCACATCAGGGCATTTCCAGGTGCTTTACAGAGAAGGGCAGGGTACTGCTCTGATGGCTCTGATTTGTTCCCTGCTTCCATGGGCACAGGCAGGGAGGTGATGAGGACAGATCCGAAGGAGGGGCCACAGGTAGAGGAGGGGGAGAAGAGGGCTCAGAGCAGGCTGAGAACAGTGTGGGGTGGACTAAGAAAGGCCAGGTCAGAAAAACCAGAGGGAAGGTTCTCCAGACTACAACAAAGGATATAAATAGGACTGGGAAAGATATCCAAGATGATCAAATCTAACCTTTGTTTTACAGATGGGGAAACTGAGGCCCAGAGAGAGGTGATTTCCTCAAGGTAGCAGAGCCAGCAGCCTAGGTCCCTGCTCAGGTGCTCTGCCCCCACTTCCGCCCCCATGTCTGCCCCACACTGCCCTGTTCTAGAGAGAATCCCACACCTCACCCAGCCCTGCCAGGAGACTGGTGAGAGCCTGGAGAGAAACAGAAGCAGGAGGACGAAAGGAGGGTGGTGAATCTCATCCCTTGCAGAATCGCTTTGCCTTCAGTAAGTGGTAACCAGCTGTTTCCTGCCAGACACCTATCACGGAGCCTGTTCGCACACTGCCTCCCACGGCTGGAACGGAGCACTTACTCTGAAGATTGGCCCTAGGAAATGGGTGCCATTGTCACCTTGTGGTCTAAAATAGCCTGATGTGCCTGTGATTGCGTAAGTGAAAATACCACATTCACAGCCCAGCTTCTCCTGTTGTGATAAATAGGACGTGCTTGAAATGGAGGATTTGGGAAGAAAAATGCGTGCTTTGTCTCTGAGAGCGGCTTTCCGTTCCCAGCGTACAACAGTGATCAGCCCCCTCACTTCAGACTCATACACTCTCATACACTGTTGGTGGAATTGTCACCTGGGTCACTAGTTCTGGAAAACAAGTTAGAATTACTTGAGAAAAGTAATTAAACCATTCATACTCCTTGGTTCGGAAAGCCCCTGCTGGGTACATCCCTCAGGGAGGTCCAAGGCAGAAAGAAAGGTTCCGCACATGCCAACATCATCCCAGCATATGGTTTGTGGTGGCACAAATGCAGAATCAAAGCAAGTGTCCATCGATTAGGTAGCCAGCGATCCAATGTGGGTATGAATGTGAAACGTATCATTGCACCTGCAGGAAGGGAGGGAAAACGCATACGTTGCACACCTACTATGTGCCGGGCTGAGTGTTTTACAAATATCTGGTTTGATCCTGACAATCACCGAAGGAGGGAGGGGCTGCTGTGAGAGTCCCTCTTTTACAACGAGGCACCTGAGGCAAACAGAGGTTACACGACTTGGCCAAGGTCACGCAGCAGATTTAAATTCAGGTCTTCCAGACGCAGCCCAGCTCCCTCTGTGCTGTGACTCCTTGACTCATCCCAGAAGAACCCTTGGCCATGAGACAGCAGAAAACAAATCGGAACTCGGCTCAGATTCATTTGTAAGCCTGTGACTTCTTGCAGGCGGAAGCTTTCTTCTCCAGCTTTTTTGCATTCCTGGTACTTAGCACAGCGTTGGGCGCATAGTAGGCATTTACTAAAGGTTAGTTGACAGAGGAAATGAATGTTTATTAAGTGCTTCCCATGTGCCAGGTGCTGGAATGGAACTGGGAACATTTGCATGAGCTGCTGCGTCCCAGAGGGCATTGAACTGCACCAGTGATGATGTGGTAATGAACCCCAAAGCTTGGGCCTGGGTAGGAAGACCAACCTCAGGCCTAAAGAAAAGGAAGCTCCTTCTTCTGGGGGCCAGCATGCTGCCCATGCCCACAGAGGTGAGCAAATACAAGGGATGGCTCAGACGGAGGGATCGCTGCCTGCAAAGCGCTGGGGAGAGAAACAGAGAATCAAGGCAGCCCTGGCTTGGAAAGAGCCCTGAGGACAGTGGGAGGAGACCCTCGGGGCTGCAGAGGAGTCATCTGGGAGGGCCCCAGGGCCGTGGGGAAGCTGGTTTGGTTTAAGGTTAATACCCTTTGGTTTTCTAACACCTTCACCTCCAAATAGATTCCTCCTTGTCCCCAATCCAGAGAGCCAGGCTCTGTCCAGAAAGAATCAGAGTCTCAAGAGGGCTCTGCCAAACCAACCTGGACAGCTGAGAACCTAGAATAGCCCTCCTCTGCAGCCAGGTGTGGTTTTCACCCCGCCATGATGGCAGCCTTGTTTGTGGGCTGGCTTCTCTCTAGTCTCCATGACTCTCCATCAGGCGCCTCGACTCCCAGGGCATCTGGACCTTCCCCAATTCGAGCATCTGCTCAATTTCCAGTTCTTTGCTCCTCCAAGAGCGCTGCTGAGCCTATTTAGGCCTAGATGAGGATTTTTTTTCCTTTTTTTTTTAATTTTATTTTAGTTTGCATCATTCATTTCCACGAGATTTTGAGTTACATATTTTCTCCCCATCTTTCCCCTACCCACTGCCCCAAAACAGCTGTCCCAGTGTGTCCCCCCTCCCCCAGTCTATTCTCTCCTATGTCACTTTTTGGTAGGGCAGGATGGATCTCCCAACTGCAGTGCCTGCGTATCTCAAGTTCCAGTTGGATGTAGTTACCAATAATAATAATAATAATAATAATAATAATAATAATAAT